>CM070728.1:53443572-54643572 GCA_036346275.1 Otatea glauca
GGGAGGCCGTATACGCCAAGTTCATGGCGGTCCCCGGCTACACCTACCTCAAGTGAAGATGCCGGGCCACAAGGGGTGATCATCGTGGCCTCCTCCTTCGGCTTGCCTACAATCGCGAACGGCGATTCTGGTCGGCATCGGCGATCATCGCCTCCGTCGAGCTCGCGAACCTCCAGAGGGGAACCTCTGAATCTGCCCCCGACTCCAGCAAGTCGGGGCTGGGATCCTTCAAATCCGCCGAGGATACGAAGGAGGTCGCGATCGATCCCGAGGATCCGACCAAAATCGTGCGGGTTGGAGCCACGCTCCCCGCCAAATAGGAAAGCGCGCTCGTCGACTTCCTCCGCGCCAACAAGGACGTCTTCGCATGAAGGCCCTCCGACATGCCAGGAATCCCAAAGGAAGTCGCCGAGCACTCCTTGAATGTCCGACCAGGCTCGAGGCCGGTCGCCCAACGCCTGCGCCGCTTCGATGATGAAAAGCGCAGGATCATAGGGGAGGAGATCGCCAAACTTTTGGCCGCAGGGTTTGTAAAAGAGGTGCACCACCCCGAGTGGCTAGCCAACCCTGTCCTTGTAAAAAAGAAAACTGGGCAATGGAGAATGTGCATTGACTACACGAGCCTGAACAAGGCGTGTCCCAAAGATCCGTTCCCTCTGCCCCGCATCGACCAAGTCGTTGACTCCACTGCAGGGTGCGAAACCCTGTCCTTTCTGGATGCCTACTCAGGCTATCACCAGATAGCGATGAGGGAGTCCAATCAGCCCGCAACCTCTTTCATCACCCCTTTCGGCTCTTATTGCTACGTAACGATGCCGTTTGGTCTGAAAAATGCGGGCGCTACATACCAGCAATGTATGCAGACCTGCTTCAACGACCAAATAGGCCGTAACGTCGAAGCATACGTCGATGACATCGTAGTCAAGACCAGGAAGGCCGATGACCTCATCTCCGACCTGGAAGAGACCTTTGCGAACCTCCGACGGTTTCGCATAAGACTCAACCCCGAGAAGTGTGTTTTCGAGCGCGGCATCGAAGCCAACCAAGAAAAAATCTCAGCGATTATGAGGATGGGTCCGATCGGCAACCTAAAGGGAGTCCAAAAGCTGATGGGATGCCTTGCAGCCCTAAGCCGTTTCGTGTCTCGCCTTGGCGAGCGCGGAATGCCGCTTTACAAGCTGCTCAAGAAGTCCAATCACTTCAGCTGGACCCAGGAGGTTCAGGAAGCCCTCACCCGACTAAAGGTATTCCTAACCTCACCTCCGGTCCTGGTCGCCCCAGCACCAGGCGAACCATTGCTGCTCTACATCGCTGCTACACCTGTGGTCGTGCGGCTCGCTAAGGAGCGAAGCGAAGAAGGCCACGCGCACAAGGTTCAGCGGCCGGTCTACTTCGTCAGCGAGGTGCTCTCCGAGTCAAAAGCTCGGTACCCGCAGGTGCAAAAACTACTCTATGCAGTGCTCATCACGAAGAGGAAGCTAGTCCACTACTTCGATCGACACCCCATCTCCGTAGTGACCTCCTCGCCACTCGGCGAAATCGTCTACAACTGTGACGCCTCAGGAAGGATAGCCAAGTGGGCACTCGAGCTCAACGGCCACGACATATCGTACGTTCCTCGAACGGCGATTAAGTCGTAGGCCCTAGCCGACTTCGTCGCCGAGTGGACCGAAGCCCAGGCGCCACCGGCGCTCGAAGACCCCGAGTACTGGACAATGTACTTCGACGGGTCCTACACCAAGAATGCTGCGGGTGCGGGAGTCGTCATCGTCTCCCCGCTGGCAACAAGCTCCAGTACGCCATTCGGCTCCTCTTTGATGCGACCAACAACGTCGCCGAGTACGAGGCACTCGTCAATGGTCTCCGGATCGCTGCCGACCTCGGTGCTCGCCGACTCTACGTCCACGGAGACTCCAAGCTCGTCGTTGACCAAGTCATGAAGGCCGTCGAGCCCCGAGACGCCTGCATGGCCGCGTACTGTCGGGAAGTGCGCAAGCCTGAAGAAAAGTTCAAAGGTTTCGAGCTTCACCGTAGCTACAGACGCTACAACGGTGAGGCCGATTACCTAGCCAATCTCGCCTCCAGCAGAGGACCAGTCCCACCTGGGATCTTTGTCTGTGACCTTCGAAAACCTTCCGTCCTGCTGGACTTAGTGACCGAGCGACCGTCCGCCCTGTCCGATGCGACCACTCAGACCGCCGATCGGTCAGGTGCAGGGTCGCCCGGATCAGGCCACGGCATGCTAACGGCCGACTCCGACTGGAGAAAGCCCTTCATCAACCGCCTAACCGACGGATCGCTCCCGACCGACCCGACCGAGGCACGGCGCCTTGCCCGTCGGGCGAAATCTTTCTTCCTGGTCGAAAAAGATCTCTACAAAAGGAGTCCCTCTGGAGTCCTCCAAAAGTGCGTCCTGGCCGACCAAGGGGGGCGGCTGCTGCTCGATATCCATGGTGGCATCTGTGGCCACCACGCCGCGCCACGGTCCCTAGTAGGAAAGGCTTTCCGGCAAGGTTTCTACTGGCCGACCGCCGTGGCTGACGTCGAGCAAGTCGTTCGCACCTGCAAGGGATGCCAGTTCTTCGCCCGGCAGACGCATCTTTCGGTACAGGCCTTACAGACGATCCCCGTCGCGTGGCCATTCGCGGTCTGGGGACTCGATCTGGTCGGGCCCTTCAGAAAGGCGCCTGGGGGCTTTACCCACCTTTTTGTCGTGGTGGATAAGTTCACCAAGTGGATAGAAGCCAAGCCGCTTGCCAGCATCACTTCGGTGCAGGCAGCCAACTTCATCCGCGACATCGTCTTCCGCTTTGGAGTCCCGAACTCCATCATCACCGATAACGGCATGCAGTTTACGGGGAAAGAGTTCCTCGAGTTCTGCGACGACTTCAACATCCGCGTCGATTGGGCGGCCGTCGCCCATCCGCGGACCAACGGCCATGCCGAGCGAGCAAACGGCATGATTCTTCGAGGGCTGAAGCCACGAATCTTCAGTCGGCTGAAGAGATTCGCGGGACGATGGGTGGCCGAGCTACCTTCCGTCCTCTGGAGCCTGCGAACCACACTGACCCGGGCGACCGGATTTACACCATTCTTCATGGTGTTCGGTGCGGAAGCCGTCTTGCCGACCGACCTGGAATACGGTGCCCCAAGACTTCAAGCCTTTGACGAGGCTCGGGGGCTCGTCTTGCAACAAGACGCCATCGACCAGCTCGATGAGGCGCGTGACGCGCCAGCCGATGCGATCGGCCAAGTACAAGGCGGCGACCGCGACGCTACCACGATCGTCGGTCGGCGGTCCTTCAACGTTGGCGACCTAGTCCTACGCAAGGTTCAGTCCAGCAAAGACAAGCACAAGCTCTCGCCACCCTGGGAAAGCACCTTCACTGTCGCGGAGGTCCTCCGACCTGGCACCTTCCGACTCAAGGACACGGATGGCAACGTCATCTCCAACGCATGGAACATAGAAAAGTTAAGGCGCTTCTACCCTTAAAGCTCTTTCTTGTCCTTTACGCCTTTTTTCACCCTCCATCCAAGCGCCCAGACGCCACGAGGCGCTCGGGGGCGGCTTGTTGAGGCCCACGTACGGGTCGCTTTCGCTCGGCGCGCTCACGCGGGTCGGTGACCCGACCAACCACAGGGCTCCTCCAAAGCGGTAACCCTCTCGACCCAAGTGCTACGGCCCACGCCCAAGCGGCTACGGTTGCTAAGTAGTGCTTTGCGGAAGAAGGAAGTGCCCGAACGGAGCAACCCTCGGGCGGTCGGGAACACTCCGTTCTCGCGCGAGCACAGCCAGTGCGCACACTTACACAGGTTGGTGACCCGACCAACCGCAGGGCCCCTCTTAGGCGGTAACCCTCTCGACCCAAGTGCTACGGTCTACGCGCCAGCGGCTACGGTTACTAAGTGGCGCTTTGCGGAAGAAGGAAGTGCCCGAACCGGGCGGCCCTTGGTCAGTCGGGAACACTCCTATCCCGTGCAAGTGCGCGCAAACGCTTCACAGCCAGAGTTTCGGTCCCCTTCTCGCCTCCCCCATAAATGGTAAAACTCCGACCTGCGCTTGATCAACTCCCGCGATTTCTAAAGCTACGGTCGCCGAAAGTTTTATCACAACGGGAGAGTGCGAAAGACAGATGGAAACTCATCAAACCCTCAGTCTATTGTATGCTGAGGTCTTTTTTACAATAAGAAGGAAAAACATCTAATTCCTCCCTATTTTTCGTGGAGGATGCTCCCCGGCGGAATCCTTTCGGCGATCAGCCGGGCGTGCGGCTCGACCTGAAGCTCGAGCCTGTCGACCTCCTCGTCGGTCCGGTTCCCCGCGATCCCGCTGCTGACGACGGCGAGATCGATGCCATCATAGTAGGAGACGGTGTCAACAAGCGCCGAGGAAGCTCCGAGCACGGCGCCCATGCTCACCGAGCTCTCGACGTGCTTCGGCACTCGGGCCAGCGCGGTGGCAAGCGAGCTAGGGCCCGACGCGGCTCCAAGAACTCGGTCGCAGATGTCTTGGCCGACCTTGCGAAGGGTCCCCAGCTCTGCGGCCAGTTCGGACCGTTCTCCCTCGGCCACCAGCAGCTCCGTCAAGGCCTTATACCGCGCCTTGATCGCCGCGTCGCGGGCTTCCGCCGCCTCTCTCCGCGCCTCCACGACGACGCCAAGGTTTTTCTGCAGCTCTGAAGATCGGGATGGCGTCAGGAGGCGTGCCCAACAAGCCGCAATTGCAAAATCGATTGAGGAGTTCGGCAACTTACCGACCGTGGAACTCGTCAGGTCGATGAGCTCCTCCTTGCACTTGGCCAGCTCCTCCCGAGCGGCGTCGCGCTCGGATCGCGCCTGCTCGGCGCCCTCCCGGGTCCGATCCCACTCGTCCTGAAGGCGAGACGCCTCCGATCGCACGGTCCCCTCGGCGGCGACGGCGGCGTCCTTAGCGCTGCCGGCCGCCGCCAAGAGGGACTCAAGCTCCAACACCCGCGCCGCCAGAGACTGGTTCGCCCGGCGTTCATCAGCCAGGACCTAGGTGGCCTGACCCAGCTCCTGGCAAGTCCCCTTCGCCGCCTTTCGCTCGCAATCCAAGGCCTCCTAAGCGTCGCGCAGCTGGAGCCTGATCGCGCTCCTCCTCGGCGGCGGCTTCCGGCCTTCGGACCGGGAGGAATCATGACTTTTCCGCCGAAAGGACTCGCAGCGCCGCAGCAGAGCACTCTGTCAGCATACGACAAATCCGTCAAGAGATACAAAAGCCAAGTTTTGCGACTTACCGCGCCAATCGGGAGAATCCCCTTGGTGACCGCCTCCAGCACTCCGCTGGAGTAATCGAGTGCGAGCGCCAGACCCTCTTGGATCTGTTTCATCTCGGTCACAGCGCACCTAACACCGTCCCGAAAAGCCTCCCACTCATTGCGCTCCGCCGGGTCATCCAGCAGGAGGGACGGTCCACTGGATTGGTCATCTCCCGACGGATAACGCAGCGAGGGCGGTGAAAGGACCCGCTGGGTCGATGCCGGCGGCCTGGCCCGCGGAGGCCACTCGGCGCCTCCCCCTGCGGCTCCAAGGGGATCAGCTCCGACCCCCGAGCCGCTCCCGCCGACGGGCTCACAAGAGGCGACATGAGTGTCGCCCCAGGAAGCCGGACCGTGTAAGGCGGTGGGCTCCCCGGCAGTGGTGGCGGGGGATCCTCCCGACCCCCCTCGACCGTAGAAGGGAGCCCAGATTCATCGAGGGTCGGCGAATCTCCCTCATGCCCTGGCTCGGTCTCTATTGCCGCGACCAACCCCTAACCCGCCGGTGGCTCCAACACCGCCTGCGGAGCCTCGGTCCTTGTCGACCCCGGCGCCGCCAGTGTTGCCACGGCCCTTGCCGAGCTGACCACGCACACCGCCTCCTCGGGCCACTCCGACTCCACCGACGGCTTCTCGATCCCCGCCTGCTGCGGGGACGGTGCCGGCCCGTGCAGGTCCGCCGTCGATACGGCCACCCCTGTGTAGGTGCTGCGCACAACAGAAGATCAAAGGTTGCTCGGACGACCTTTCTACGACAAAATTGGAAGGAGGCACTTACTGCGCCGATCGGGTGCGCGGCAGCCGCGCTCTCTTGGCCGGCACCCCTCGCGGGGGCGAGTCAGCTCTCCGTTTCCCCGGGGAAACCTCCACTTAGGGCGCAACGACAACGACGCCCGCGCGGTCGCCCTCCGCCGGACCTCCGTCGCTCGACGGCCAGACATCGGACCAGCAGTACGGGTCGGCACCGCTGTTCCCGCTGCCATCGCTGGAGGTCGATCCCACACTGCCCATCTCAATGGCTGTAACTTTGGACACATCCTCGCCACGCGTGGCCCTCGCCGCGTGCTCCTTCTTCTTCTTCCTCCGCTTCTCCTCCCTGCGCTTCTTACGCGCAGTTTCGTGCTGAGCGGAGGCCGCGCGGGCCACCGCCCTCAGCGCTTTCTCCCCCGGTAACAACACCCGGGAAACCATCCCGGTAAGCCCCTGAGAAATGCAGAAACGACAGTAAGACCGAATGCTAGGAAAAAGAAAAGGGGGGAGGAAACAAGAAGAGAGTTGCTTGGGTTACCAGTTCCGCGGGATGAGCCGCCGAAAATGGCTCTGGTGCCCGCCACGCTTCTGGTGGCACTCGCCGTGACGGCGGATACCTGAGCCTCAACCTCCGAGGCGGAGAGTTCTGGCCCCGCCATCCTCATGGGGTCAGATGTCCCCCCATATCGGAACATGGGGAGCAGCCTATCCATGAGCGGCTGAACGCGCATCTTCATGAAAGCACGCACAACAACATCACCAATCAGGCCTCGCTCCTTCTGGACCCTGATCCGATCAACAATCTCGGCCACCTTGGCCTTCTCTTTCTTGGCGGCGCCCCAGGTCCACTCGGGCCCCGCCTCGACCAACCGACCGATGAAGACCGGGGCGCTGCCTCCAGTGTTCTGAACATAGAACCACTCGGAGTGCCAACCCCGGTTCGACGACGGCAGCTTCACGTCGATATACTCCGACCCCCAGCCAACACTCATCTGGAGTGCCAAGCCGCCCACGCGCGTCGGAGCGTCGGATGGCTTATCCTTTCTCACCCGCGCGTGGAAGATATGCCGCCACAGCGCCCAGTGCGGCTCGATACCCAAGAACGCCTCGCACAGCGTCATGAAGATCGCGATGTGGAGGACGCCGTTGGAGTTAAGGTGCTGCACCTCCGCCTTGTAGTGGGAAAGTAGCCCCCGGACGAACGGGTGTAGAGGAAGACCGAACCCGCGCTCGTAAAACGAGGCGGGCACGACGATCTCATCGTCCCCCGGCGAGGGAACAGAAGCCCCCGTCGGCACCCTCCAGCTGGAAACGATTTGCGGTGGAAGGAAGCCTTTCTTCACTAGGCCGAGCGCGCGGCTCGGCTGGATAGAGCACTCCGGCCATGACATTTTCGAACAAAGAGCAGCGAAAAGGTGAGGAAGGGGGAAGGTGGAGCTCTTCTCTTTTCTGGCTTCTGCTCTATACTTTCTCTGTCTCAGGCGAAGGCAGGAAAACAAGGAAAGGCAAAAGCAAGCAATTGCCCTGGCGTCCCCGTACCGAATTTATAAAGGCCGAGCAGGCGCCAGCCGAACCGGCACTAGCCGAACAGACACCTCCTCGAACGAATCGTCGCACGCCCCGTCCCTCCGGCTGCTACGCCGAGCAAAACGGTAACCCTGCGGTTTCCAATTCCTCTCTACACATTTGAGTCTGATAGGACTGCAGGAGGCGAAAAGACACCGCTTCGAGACGCACCCCCTGTGACCTCTTGGTCTCCGCCTTCGGGCCAGGACGGTTGCTCCGAGGCGCGTGCGAGAGGCCCACTAGGCCGCTGCGGCCCCCAAAGTGGCAAAAGAGCTCGAAAGCTCGCGCCTGGGGCCCAGCAAAAAGCTACGGGTTCTGAAGGCCAGACCCACCAAGTGGGCACAGAGCTGCCCCAGCGAAAAACTTGAGCAAGGGGCGAGTCGAGGCGAGCTCCCAGTGGGCCTCCAGTTGGGTTGGCTAACGACCTAATCGCCTTGACCCGTGTTCGAGACCATACTTCACACTCTCCCGCGGAGCCCATCGATGAGTGGCAACCAGCTGCGCTCTGGGTCGGCGAACGACCCAGAGTCCGATACGGGATCGAGTAAAGAAAGGTTTCTCATGAGCCGCCCCCAGTGGGCCGGACACCCTGCGCTGGGATCGTCCGCTTGGAAGGGTCCCCCATGGGAGGGACCTCCAAGGACTCACTCGGATCACCCATTATTAGCTCCACGAGCACGGCGTTCAAACCAACGCGGGTAAACACGCGTTCGCTCACCCCCTCCAGATCCCACACCTGCGGACGGGCGTCTCACGGGGACGGATCGTGGCCACCTCTCGCAGCTACCCTCGCCAGACGAGGACTCGGGATGGACGCCCACCGTCCAGCTATGACGTTAAATGAGCACTCGGACACCAGAGCCTCTCAAGAGGCATCTGGTCGTCCCAGCCGACCTAAGGCACCGTCCAGCTACGACGTCAAAACAAGCCACCGTCCAGCTACGACGATAAACAAGCACTCGTACACCAGAACCTCCCAAGAGGCATCTGGTCATCCCAGCCGACCTAAGGCACCGTCCAGCTACTATGTAAAACGAGCCACCGTCCAGCTACGACGTAAAACGAGCCACCGTCCAGCTACGACGTCAAAACGAGCCGTCGTCCAGCTACGACGTAAAACGAGCCGCCGTCCAGCTACGACGTCAAAACGAGCCGCCATCCAGCTACGACGTCAAACGAGCCGCCGTCCAGCTACGACGTCAAAACGAGCCATCGTCCAACTACGACGCTAAACGAGCACTCGGACACCAGAACCTCCCGAGAGGCATCTGGTCGTCCACGCCGACCAAGGCCGAGTCCAGCTACGACGTTAAACGAGCACTCGGACACCAGAACCTCCCGAGAGGCATCTGGTCGTCCGCGTCGACCAAGGCCGAGTCTAGCTACGACGTTAAACGAGCAATCGGGCACCAGAATCTCTCGGAGATATCTGGCCGTCCTCGCCGACCTAGGCGCCGTCCAGCTACGACGATAAACGAGCACTCGGGCACCAGAATCTCTCGGAGAAATCTGGCCGTCCGCGCCGACCAAGGCTGAGTCTAGCTACGACGTTAAACGAGCACTCGGACAACAGAACCTCCCGAGAGGCATCTGGTCGTCCGCGCCGACCAAGGCCGAGTCCAGCTACGACGTTAAACGAGCACTCGGGCACCAGAATCTCTCGGAGACATCTGGCCGTCCGCGCCGACCTAGGCCGAGTCTAGCTATGACGTTAAACGAGCACTCGGACAACAGAACCTCCCGAGAGGCATCTGGCCGTCCGCGCCGACCAAGGCCGAGTCTAGCTACGACGTTAAACGAGCACTCGGACAATGTAACCTCCAGAGGCAGGCGGTCCGTCGCTCATACGACTAAGGTCGAGTCTAGCTACGACGTTAAACGAGCACTCAGACACCAGAATCTCTCGGAGACATCTGGCCGTCCTCGCCGACCTAGGCGCCGTCCAGATACGACGATAAACGAGCACTCGGGCACCAGAATCTCTCGGAGACATCTGGCCGTCCGCGCCGACCAAGGCCGAGTCTAGCTACGACGTTAAACGAGCACTCGGACAACAGAACCTCCCGAGAGGCATCTGGTCATCCGCGTCGACCAAGGCCGAGTCTAGCTACGACGTTAAACGAGCACTCGGCACCAGAATCTCTCGGAGACATTTGGCTGTCCTCGCCGACCTAGGCGCCGTCCAGCTACGACGTTAAACGAGCACTTGGGCACCAGAATCTCTCGGAGACATCTGGCCGTCCTCGCCGACCTAGGCGCCGTCCAGCCACGACGATAAACGGGCACTCAGGCACCAGAATCTCTCGGAGACATCTGGCTGTCCTCGCGAACCAAGGCCAAGTCCAATTACGACGTTAAACGAGCACTCGGACACCAGAACCTCCCAAGAGGCATCTGGTCGTCCGCGCCGACCAAGGCTGAGTGACCGTCTGCACCGACCAAGGCGTTTGAGTATCCAAACTAAAGAAAAACGGCCACGCACTGACTACCGACCCTTAGGGGCACGAATGGTCTGAGAAAACGCCTAAAGGTGAAGTCGTCACACAGATGCCTCAATCGCAAAAGAAAAGGAGATTTTATTATAAGTCGACAAGCTCAACATTACATAATGTTACACGATACAAGGTCACGTGATATGATGGAGCTATTTCAGCACTAAGTATTATATCACGGTTTACGATTGCGTCGCGCTGCCGGATGCATCGACGGCTACCGCGCCGACGCGCCATTGCCTCTAAGAGGGCGCTCCTCACCTCGAAGAGCTTCGGAGCAACCTCGAGCAGCGCGTCGACCGTAGCAATGTCACGGGCCACGGCCTCCTCCTCCTCCGCGAGTTCGGCCATCGCCTGATCATACTCAGCCCAGAGCTCTGCCAAGGGATCTTCCTTTTCCACCTCGTCATCATCACCAAAGCCAAAGACCAGCGTCGAAGCCATTGGCAGATCAAAAAGGATTCTAGGTTGGGGGTAACTATCCAAGCAAGCGGTGGTGCCCTTATATACCCGGAGGAAGGAAGATCAAACAACTCCGCATAAATGCCAAGCGCAGGAAAACGAAGATCCCTTCGCCAGATCCCGAAGCGACCGAGAAGGTGAATGGTCAAGGCGTGCAAAACCATGCGCGACACGCGCAACCAAGCGATCGAAAAACTTCCGGCGGCGGGGGTACCCTCGACGGGTCCCTCGACAGCTGCCGGATGTGCCCAAAGCACACCAGGTCGGTCGGACCAGCCAACCAAATCCGGCCGCTGCCTTCGACCAGGTTTTACCGACCAAGCTCAACCCCCGACCGTATCTAACGAACTCGCTCGGGGGTTCGGGGGCTACTGACGAGTATTCACACAATGGGTACCCCAATGGCCCGGAATAACGAACAGGCCGTCCCAAGCCCAGCTCCGACGAAAGACCACACGGATCCGCCAAGAGCACTTGACCCCGACCTAGCGAAGCTGCTCCAAACCTCATCCCCGGCCTAACGGGGCGTCCGACCTCTGCCTCAGGTCGGGGTCCCCACCGGCCCCGACAAAGCTAAGACAATCACCGTCAAGGTCGAGGTGTCAGCCTCCGCCGCCATCGGCCACGTGGTCATGGACACAACCGCCGAAGTGACCGTGCAGGGGTAAGTGGCTCCTTCCCGAGACAACATGAAGGCCGCAAAAGTCAAGACTCCAGTCTCGTCGTCTGGTCACGAACAGCATGGAGATACGCTCCTTCCCGAGGCAACATCCAAGTCACAATATGGCGTCAGCACCCGTCAGGCTCACAAAAGGCAGGTGCGCTGTTTCCCCATGAAGCAGAACTGATCTACTCGATGAGTCCGCCAACCCGGTATGGACGGGAGAGGGGTCGACCAACAACCAAGACCAAGGGTCAGAGCTAGCGGAGAGATCTTCACCCTTCCCTCTCTTTTCCATGTAACCTGCCCCCTCCGACTATATAAAGGGAGGCAGGGTCTTCTAAGACAGGGGATGGAGAAAGGGGGACACAGAGACGGACATTCTCTCTTAGACGCTCTCTCACGCTCTCTCGCATTCGAGCTCTCGGCCTCGCTTGGAAGCTGCATGCGACCATCGGCACCTTAAGCAATACAGTACCACCACACGAACTGGAGTAGGGACATTCGGCCCGAACCAGTATACACCTTGGACTCTTGAGTCTGACCATTCAAGGAGAGGGAATGCGCGGCCCCTTCCGACTTACAAATTTACTTGCCGGTGCACGAAACGCCGACAATCGGCAAGATTAATTATCTCCAAAGATTTATCTCGAATCTCTCCATTCGTATCCGTGCTTTTACCCCACTTTTGAAATTAAAGGATAATTAAGAGTTCGTGTGGGGAATTTATCAGCAAAAGGCTTTCGACGACGTCAAAGATTATCTAGCCAATCCTCCGGTTTTAGCTGCGCTACGAAAAGGGATTCCTTTTAAGTTGTATATATCGGCTGAGGAGGAAACTATCGGATCTGTTCTAGCACAAGAAATCGACTAAAAAGAAAGGGTTATTTTTTATTTAAGCCGACGTCTTCTTGATGCTGAAGTCAGGTACCCTTTCATTGAGAAATTATGCTTATCTTTATATTTCTCATGCACAAAGCTAAGGCATTATATTTTAGCATCGGCTTGTAAAGTGATCTGTAAAACCGATGTTATAAAATATATGATATCAGCTCCAATTTTACGAGGTCGACTTGGCAAGTGGGCTTATGCCTTGATAGAGTTCGACCTGATCTACGAATCAGCTAAATCAGTTAAGGGACAAGTTCTGGCCGATTTTATAACAGGATATGATACTACTGCAGACTTGGTATCTGTAGCCCCTTGGCAATTGTTTTTTGATGGATCTGTATGCAGAGAAGGCGACGGAATCGGTATTGTGCTTATATCACCCAAAGGGTATAATTTCGAATTTGCATTTCGATTAAACAGTCGATGCTCAAACAACCAGGCAGTATGAAGCATTGCCCAAGGGCTTGCAATTGTTAGAAAACATCGGAGTAAATGCTGTTGAGGCATACGGAGATTCAATGTTGATTGTGCAACAAATAAAGGGAGAATACCAATGTCGGGATGAAATACTGCTGAAATACTTGGAACGTTGTTTCGAGATTATCGGCTCATTTACATCATTTTCTATCGGTCATGTCCCTCGAGAATTGAACGATAGAGCTAATGCCTTGGCTCAACAGGCATCAGGGTATAAAGACTTTGGCCGATATCAGGTAACCGAATTAGTAGATAAAGCCATCATGTGCATAGATACTGTGGATTGGAGAACGCAAATAAAGGATTACCTGATCGACCCATCTAAGCCTACAGAACGCAAGATTAGGCAACAAGCTTTAAAGTACATTGTTATGGATGATACATTGTATTATCGGATGATGGAAGGCTTGCTGTTGAGGTGTCTTGGAGCCAAAGAAGCACGGGTAGCAATGGTTGAGGTACATGAAGGTATTTGCGGATCTCACCAGTCGGCTCATAAGATGAAATGGATCCTTAGGCGAACAGGTTATTTTTGGCCGACAATGCTAGAGAATTGTTTTAAATATTATAAAGGTTGCCAGACTTGTCAGAAATTTGGCAATATACAACTAGCACCAGCATCGGCTTTGCACCCAATTATCAAGCCATGGCCGTTTAGAGGTTGGGGAATAAATGTAATCGGCCAAATATTTCCTACTTCGAGTAAAGGCCACAAGTTTATTTTGGCCGCAACCGATTATTTCTCTAAATGGGTTGAAGCTATACCACTTAGGAAAGTGACCAGTGTTGAGGCAATCGGATTCGTTAATGAACATAACGTCCATCGGTTTGGAATACCGCAGACAATCACGACCGATCAAGGTACGGTGTTCATGTCTAATGAATTTCAGAGTTACGCGACAAATCTGGGGATTAAATTATTAAACTCATCCCCGTATTACGCTCAGGCTAATGGACAAGCCGAGTCGTCCAACAAAACGTTAATTATGTTGATCAAAAGGAAAATCGATGAAAAACCGAGGAATTGGCACTCGACCCTATCGGAGTCACTGTGGGCATATCGACTAGCTTATCACGGAGCAACGAAGCTTTCACCTTACCAGTTGGTATATGGTAAAGAAGCCGTTTTGCCCGTGGAGATTAACATTGAATCTATGAGTGGCTAGACAAAACGGTTTGTCGGCTCAGGATTATAGTGATTCGATGATCGATAACTTAGATGAGTTGGTAGAATTACGTTTGTCCATGCTTGATCGGCTTAAGAAGAATAAAATCAGGGTTGCAAAGGCATATAATAAAAAGGTCATGCCTAAATCTTTCGATCAAGCCGATTTAGTATGGAAAACGATATTGCCTGTTGGTTCGAAAGATAACCGATTTGGAAAATAGTCACCTACGTGGGAAGGACCATACAAGGTTAATTGGCTAGTCGGTGGAAATTCGTACGTAATAGAGACGTTGGAAGGATATGTTTTGCCCAAAGCTATTAATGGGAAATACTTAAAGAAGTACTATCCTAGCGTCTGGATTGGGGCTTAGCCGATTGAGAATTGCGTTAAAAGGCCAAAGTTAACACAACGCTGTTAATTGGCTAGGAAAAAGCAAAGATTTGCAAAAAGGGATAAAATTACAACAAGGTAAATTTAATCGGTTAAACAGCCGATCATAAAGTTGAGTTACAAGTATTCCAAAATCCATCGCCTAGTAATTAAAACTCAGAGCCCTGAACCAAGGAGCCTACCCCCTAAAGCCGATACTACCCCTGCTACCTTCACAATGATTTGTTGGATTTCATCCAGGAACTTCTTATCTTCTTTGTCATTGCCTAGAACAGGAGTGATCTTGGCCATTTGCGTAGAGATTTGAGATACGGCTTGGCCGATCTCTTGCTTTTGGCTTTTGAGGGAGGCGGCAGTTGTAGCAAGTGAAGATTGCTTATCGACCAAATTCTTGTTCACCTCAGCCAACTCCTCTTCAAGACGTTTTTTGGCCGATTCCAAGTGAAGAATGCTGGCCTTATCCGATTTAAGGGCTTGATTGTCTTCATCAAATTTTTTCTTCTGGGCCTTTATGTTAGCCACCAGCTTGTCTAGGATGATTTGGTTGGCTTTTTGGGCCTCCCTTTTTGCAATTCTGGCCCTTGCCTCTTGTACTTTGGCCCTTTTGTCGTCCAGATGGCATACTTCAAGAAGGGCAGCCATAGCTTCTGGGGGGAGATCGGCTTCGAGAGCCGCCATAGCATTTCGTAAAGGCTGTGTATTGGCTAGAAGGTCAGCTTCGGGCTGCATTATTTCCTCGAAAAGTTTGTTCAGCCTGGCTTGCATCACAGGTACTGAAGTTACTGCAGCCGACGCTTCCTCTGCGACTTCAAGGATTTTTCTAATGTCAGCAGGAAAATCATATGTGGCCATCACCTCTGGGTCTTCCAATTCATCAAGAGTGAATCCTAACAAATCCATTGGGTCAGAAGACATGGAGGGATTGGAGGCTGGAGCCGTTGGTATAGTAGGCGATGGCGGTTTAATCTTGGGAGAAATAGCGGGAAGATCAGCTAGAATGGCAGCCGCTTGCGCAGATGGTGTCGGCTGTAAAAGGAATAAAATCAAGATTAGAGCAGCGCACAAAAAGAGTCATACAAAGTTCAAAGGGACAAGAAACTCACCTCTCCAGTAGCCGATATGGTTGGTGAGCTTTCACCACTCTGCTCATTGGGCTTAGGGACCCTCTTGGCAGCAGCTTTGGTGTACTTTCGCTTCTTTTCTGAGAGTTTACCGGATAAACAATCTTGTTAGATGAAAATTGGTTGAAGATTAAAAGAAAGCCGATAAAAGACTTACTGGGTTGTTTCTGTTTCTCTAAGTCCGACAGAGATGGGCTCTGAATACCCAAGGACCTAGAGGCGTAACCCGTGATGGTAGCTGATTGTTGCTGTCTCCTGGGCTGGCTGTCACTCAATGGGCCCGAAGCCGCCCTCTTTCCAATAGCCTTGTTCTACAGAGAAGAAACAAAATTAGATTCGAGGTAGACTTCATAAAAAAACAAAGTGGAAGATTTAGACTCTAAGCCGATACCTCGCCAGAAACATCTACGTTCGTGTTAGTATATCCGGACGAAGTGGCCTCACTGCTAGATACTAACGTCGGCTCTGGAAGATTTGGAAAAAAATCCATTGATGATGTTCGACGGAGACTTTGACCGATAGAGAGCTTCTGCAATAATTGACCACCATGTAGTATAACCTCTTGCCCGTCTGGTGTTCAGGAAAAAGTGTGGCAAAGACTGAGCTTGCAGGTCATCAACTACTTCAAGGACAATCTCAGCCGATACAGCATTGCGGACTCTAGCTCTTGGCTCAAGCCGATCAAGAAGCTGAGAACTTGGGATCACTTGACCAAATCCCAGTTGCCTTGCGTAAACAGACGGATGATAGAATTCATATGACGGCTAGTATGTCCGATTTCTTGTATAGAGACCAGCATGAAGAATGCAAGGAGAAATGAAAATTTTATACGAGTCGAGTGTCTCCTAGGGCATTGAAGAACTGTCGGCTTCAAGATGCAGAAATGAAGGCCATGGAAAATCGGCCACACAGTTGTAACTAAAAAAGTCTCGCTGTTTCAAATCTTCATTACTTAAGTGAAGGAAGAAAGACATGTATTTCCTCGAGTCGGCTGCTGTGATTTTCGTCTCGTTACCAGAGCACATGATGAACCGTTCGCCGAAAGATCGGCTTGCTCAATATTGGGGAATAGCATTCTCTGGGTTGTCTTCTCTTGGGAAAGCTGTATCATCAGCAGGCTCCAGATCAAAGGGTCGGCTAAAAAAGCAGTACAGCCAAACTTGGATAAACCATAAGGGACCACCCACGTTACCCACAGTGAAATCAGCAAAACCCGTGTAAAGCCAACTTCTAATAATATGCATCATTTGGTACACTGCTCCCAGAAACGTTTTTCCAAGCGCCAGCCGACGGCCCTCTACCAATCCTTCTGCAATTGTCTGATATACTTGGGTTGGCCCTAATGAAGCACCGCAGAACAGAAATCGGTCAAGCCAGAGGTTAAGGAAAGCAACGTGCTCTTCGTCCGATACTAATCCATTTACTTTATTGTTATTAGCAATATACTTGGACCAGCCTTCACCTTTGGACCGAATAAATTTATACTTGGGTTTGGCACTAAAGGCCGATACTTGTTCCCCATCTGGTCTCAGGTATCAAAGTTGAGCGACATCCAGCAAGGTTGGGCCGACTAGACCGGTGCGAAACATGAAGGCGTTAAAAGCATCCGACCAGAAATAACAAGCCGTGGCCACCAAGGGCTCATTGGTCTCTGGATCGGCTAAACTCAAAGGAATGCACTCGGCTATGCCCATTCTCTCCTAGGATTCTCTTTTTTGGGCTGCTACCCGGTTATACCAGTTCTTCCACCCTTTAAGTGCAGTCGGCTAAGCTCTAAAACTCTTACTCCAACCCTCAATATTACACCCCCTAGCCGACAAAGGAAGGCGAGTTACTTCTTGATCAATAATCGTAGCCGCGTCTAAGTTTCCTAGGGGGCCGAGGAAAAACTGATCAACACTGTTGAGAATCGGGATGAGTACCTGTGAAGGATCCATTCAGTCGATCTTGGTGTTAAGAAGCCGATTGACTCAGATGAGAGGCCAAGCAGAAGGAAGAAGCCGATTGACTCAGATGAGAAGCCAAGCAGAAGGAAGAAGCCGGTTGTGAAGATCACGAGAGCTCGAGCACGTGAAGAATGACCGAAGTGGGGGCCGCATTTTATAGCGAGGTAAAAATCTGAAGCGGCGGGAAATGAATCTCAAAAGACGCGAGCAGTTAAAGGGCACTACACGCATGTCAGAAAATTACGGCGCAAATAAAGCAGTAGTTACTGAGCGAAGTTCAACAGTTAGCCGATGGGAAAAAGCCGATTATTGCGATTTTTGATAGATGATAAGTCATCTCTCAAAAATAGGGGGCATATGTTTGCACCAAAATTTGGCAAGTCAAAATCGGCAATAAAGTCAAACATACGGAGACTAACGGACGAGTTGGAAAGATTTGAAGATATTTAGTAACAGCAAAATCTTAAGGAAAAACTGTTCGAGATAAGGCCGATACGGATCAGGTTACGGAACGTGTTGTATTAGGACACGGTTGGCCGATGGGTATAAAAGAAGGGCCAGAACAAGCTGCAAGGGGATCCCTAACAAAAAACACCAATCTACATTATTTTTCCTGTCGACTAGGAGTAGTTCTTATAATTTAGCCTTTGTAATTCGATTTCAATCAACAAAGTTGTGCATCGCCGATTGTTGATCTTCTTCAAATTACGCCCAGGTTCGATTTATTCTGATTTCGTTGCGCATCGCCTTCTTCCGAATCGATCTACCTTTACCCTCTAATTGGCCTTAATCGGCTAATTAGATCTATTTTGTTACCTTGATCTTGATCAGCTTCAAACTGATTAAGTTTAAACCGATTGATCGTTACGATCGGCTTTGAGTGGATTTTATGTTTTTACCTTGTCGATTCCAGGTCAAATCGACTGGCACGCTCTGAACCAAGTGTTCGTCTGATGTGCTGTTGTCAGAAACCCTACTTCAAATTTTTTTACGCCAACCGAAACTTTTTGCTAATCTATGTGTAGTTCTTTTCAACCTTCTCCTAAACTAGAGTTTTACAATAGTTTACACTGAATATGTGTCTGTACGAAATTCACTCTGTCGAAATTTACTTGTAAAGAAACCATTTGATGGTAAGCAAACAATCAAAAAATGTTTTTTCGAGAGCAAAAACAACTTTCAACAGGAATATGCTGCTGCATTTTTCTGTGGAAAATTAGTGTTGTGCTGAAAGTAGAAAAGTTGCCCGATGGCAAGCAAAGCATCGGAGCGAGAAAAGACAGCACTGCCAGTGTAGGTGTAGCTAGCTGCAGCGCGCCTGGGGAACACCAAAAGTTTTAGGCCAGGTGAAGCGAAGGAGCAAGAGGGAAGCCCAAAAAATCAAACCAACGTTGCAGTGCAGCGATCTCTCGTCGTCGTCGGTCTCCTCCTCTCACCCTCTGTCTCTCTCTCTCTCCCCCCTCTTCGCAGGCAGCACTAGCACAGCCAGCAATAAAGAAGCTGCTGCTCCTGCCCCCCTCTCTCTCTCCGTCTTCCTCCCGAACCCCAATAAAACCTCACCACCCTTTCCCTCCTCTCCCATTTGTTCTGTGTGCTCGTCACTCCCCACTACGTCTCCCTCCCGCTCCTCGAGGCCAGACCCAGGCTAAGCTCTGGTTAAAGCCACCCACAAGGCCACAACCACCGCTCTGCTCAGCTCGCCATGCAAGGGGAGAAGCCGCAGCTCTCCTCTTCCTCCGTCGCCGCCATTGCCGCCACCTGAGCTCCCCTTCCAAGAACCCACTCACCGCGCTGTATATAGTAGCTATGGCTTTTGCCACGCTATTTGACTCGCTCTACTGCCCGGAGGAGCACCTCGACCTGTTCCAAGAACCGGCCGAGGAGGAGGGCTGGCCGGAGCGGGAGCAGGGGGACCTGCGGGCGGCTGCCGCGGTTCTTGACGACGAGCTGCCGGTGCTGTTCGAGGCGCTCAGGGGGAAGGAGGAGGTGATGCTGGCGGCGGAGCCGGAGGAGGGGGACGGATACGGCGGCGTCGCGGGGCGGGAGGCGGCGGTGGGGTGGGCGGCGCGCGCCGCGGCGAGGCTGGGCTTCTCCGCGCTCACCACCGCGCTGGCCGCCGCGTACCTCGACCGGTGCTTCCTCGGCGGCGCCCTGCGGCTGGGCCGCCGGCCCTGGATGGCGCAGCTCGCCGCCGTCGCCTGCGTCGCGCTCGCCGCCAAGGTAGAGGAGACGCGGGTGCCGCTGCTCCTCGACCTCCAGCTCTGCGCCACCGAGGGCGGCGACTTCTACGTGTTCGAGGCCAAGACGGTGCGCCGCATGGAGCTCCTCGTGCTCTCCGCGCTCGGCTGGCGGATGCACCCAGTGACGCCACTCTCCTATCTCCACCCCCTCCTCGGCGCCGGCGACGCCGCGCGGCTGCACCACTGCGAGGCCGCCCTGCTCGCGGTAATGACCGGTGGGTTCTTGGCTCTTCTCCCCCTCACGGTACTAGCTAGTACGTGCATTGTCACAAAAAAGAAAGACTTGATCTTTATGCTGTGGGCGCGTTGCAGATTGTAGGTGGCCTCGGCACCGGCCTTCGACGTGGGCTGCCGCGGCATTGCTCGCGACGGCTGGCTGCGGCGGCGACGACGGCGACGCCGAGCTTCTGTCGCTCATCAATGCCCCCAAGGTCAGCACCGCGGCGCACCGCACGTTTTCAGTAATAGTTGGCACAGTTATTGCTTGTCTTGTACGGTGATCAATTACTCTTCGTTGTCGTCGTTGTGATCATGGAGTGTGTATGTGCTCGACTGATCGACGTCAGTCTCGCCGTGCTGCAGGACGAGGTGGCGGAGTGCTCCAAGATCATCTCCGAGGAGATTGACGGCCGCGACAATAAGCGCAAGCGCGCGGCGGCGGGGCTGCACTCGCCGCCGCCGAGCCCGAGCGGCGTGATCAGCGCGGCGGCCTGCTTCAGCGGCGAGAGCTCGTCCAGCAGCGCGGACACGCGGTCGGACGCGGTCACCGCGTGGCCGGCGTCCTTCTCCGTGTCGTCCTCCCCGGAGCCGCCCGGCCGGCCGCTCAAGCGCTCGGCGACGCTTCCGCCTCCGCTTCCATTTCCACTTCCCCCCGACGAGGAGAGCCGCGACGCCTGGCAGTCCGCCTACACCGCGTGAGGCAAGGCACGGCACGGCACGGCGGCACTGGCCTACCACCGCTACCGATGGCCTGATCGCTCGCCGTAGAGCGTATATGGGGGAAGCAACCGGTGATCAATCAACTGAGAGATGCCTGGCCGAGAAAAAGAAAAGATGCAACTTTGCTTGACTGTTGCAATGCAGTTGCAAAGATCGATTGTTTCTGTTAGGGAAGGCATTAGCCATTGTTGGTTCTCGGAGCTGCATGCTCATGGAGAGCCTTGGAGAAGGCAGCATCGGCAGGGAGAGTCGGAGACGGTGGTGGGCGCTGTTTTGTCTTGTTTGGTCTGGCGGTACTAGTACCGCCTGTTGTCTCTCTCCCGCTCTCTCGCCATCTTCTGCTTGCTCTCCATCTCTCTACACTGCCTTGCCTGCCATCAATGCAATTCCCCGCTTCCCATGAGCTCTACTTGACATTATTGTCCCTGCTTTGCTTCTCATTTTACTCCTATCTAAATAAATGTGCACACACCCAGGGTTTTAAATTTCATTTCCCGTATATAAGCTTGGGAGGTTTCGCCGTGGCTCGCGCCGTCCACGTCGCGCTCGAGGCGTCGTGGTCGCGCCGTGAGTTGCTACGTTGCGTGCTTGAAATCCGAAATTTTAACGAGATTTTGAAATTTCGGATGAAATCCGAATGAAACTAAAAAACAAAATTTAAAAATTCAAATCTGGGGCTTATCACATGAGCTAACCACCTATGGTTCTAAACAAGAACCGTTGATAAGTTTATCACACAGTTCTTAATTAGAACCATTTGTGATGTGTCGTAACAAGAATCGAATGTGATTTAATTATTATAGTAAATTTTTGAAAGGTTCTAAACAAGAACGGGTGTATGATACGCGTATCAATTTTTTTATCCCGCTGAAATTCGAAATCTTGGCCCCAGCTAATATTCGAAATTTTGATGAGATTTTGGACCCTGCATACATCCCTCACCCTCACTCTGCTTGCGCGCCCAGTGCGTTGGCGTTAAAATTGCTGGGACTTTTTGCACGGATTTTGCAGTAAACATTGCAACTCTTATGGGTCTTTCTCGTAGAAATCATACATTCCAAATAGGGTTCGAATCGCGCACTCTTCAACTGAAAGTATTGTGAAATGATGCCTTCCAAAGCATATATAAACAACCTTGTAACTGAAAATGACCATAATAAAAAGTGCAAGAATGAAAGGGAAGCATCCGTGTATTTAAGGTCTGTTTGGTTTGATGATAAGTTTACCTCACTAAACCTTACTAAAATTTAGTATTGTCAAAATTTAGTCACTAGATTAGCTACAATCTTGACAAAAGATTAGCAAGAAAATGAATTAAAGAACCAAGGGGAAGAGAAACTTATCAAATTTTGTAACAAACTAAATGCTTACCAAATTTAGTTAACGCTATCAAAATTCCGTAAAGCAAGCGTTGGTAACCATTGGAAGCAAACCAAACATGTACTTAGCCCCACATTTTTTTTCATCTATGGCTACTCTCAAACGGAATTGAAATCTAGTCCTCTACTCAACTACGAAAGCACCGGTATACGATACGTGTCATCTACCGTATTCCTCTACCGTGACAAATGATCGACACCGCAGCAGCTCTGTTCATCGTGGTAGCTCACATATAATCACGACAGGTGACAAGCTCTACCTCCTATTGAGCTCGAGTACCACAACAGGTACATATCGAGCTCGGCATCACGGTACCCTGTCCTACGAGCTCGTGTACCGCGGTAGCTCGTTTGTCATGATGTATGTAGTGCTGACAACATGTTGCGACAGAAAAGCGCGATAGATGACAGGTGTTGTATATCGATGCTTCTACCGCTAGAAAGAAAACTATATTTGTAATTTTACTCGACGTAGAGCCGAAGTTGAAAAAAAAGTGTTAAAAGGGCCAAAAGGGTGATTACTCATCAATCTCCTTGCACACCTTGGCATGGTGGCAACGTGGATTTGACCTTTTCTCTTTTATTCCTCGTTCTAATTCTCACGTGGACCATCAGTCTCCGCGCAGAATGGGCACCATTAAGAAAAGGGTGAGAGAAAAAATTTATTATATTATTCTTTAGGTGTGGACAGCTTCTTTCTTTCAGATATAAAAAAAGGGTAAAAATTTCTCTAAGAGGAAAAGAAAGATAAAAGGTGGTGAAAACAAAACGATGAGAAACTCCCAGGCTTGACACGTAAAGACAAGTGAGGTGATATACACTCACTGTACACTTTAGTCGGAGTACAAGTACTAAGAAGCCGAAGATTTTGGAATAATGGATGAGATGCTTTCACTTATTGGTGCTATTGATTATTTACTCCATGATATCTCACTGATACGTGAGATCTAGGACCACATATCAGGGAGATAAACAGGATAAATGATCAATTGTACCAAGTAAAACAAAGTAAATGATCAATTCTCCCAAGCTTTTTTAGTATAGCCTAGTTTTCTTTTTTACAAATTTAGCTCTATTGGATTGTTTTTATAAAAATGATTCAATCTCTAACCGTGAAAGGTGTGGCACGTAACACGTGTCGTATATCGTGTCCTTGTACTGCGGTAGGTGATCGGGCCTATGGTAGGACGGCAACCGCGGCAAGAGACGAGCTACACATTGCAGGAGGTGCTACCGAGCAGGGGTGGCACGGCAGTAAGCCTGACGTGGTCGGCCAGTTTTCCATAGGTTCGAGACCCTGTCGTGGTACATAAGCACGGTAGGTGACACGTATCACTTGTCGACGCTTTCATGGTCAATGAGGAGGTTACTTTTACATTTGTAAGTGTAGCGGATCAGATTTAAAAAGAAAAGTGTCAAAGGAACCAATTAAGCTTCAGCCCGAGTAGCAGTACCATGAGAGAGATGAACTTCAAAGGCAGGGAAAGGAGAGGGCGGCATCTTGCATGGAGGGAAAATAATGGAGAAGATCTCATGGCTTGGATGCATTTGCAGATCACAATGATTAAGTGCACCCTGAGGTGGATATTATTACCACACGCAGCAAGACATGCTTCGATGCTTGCTTTCAGCTTGTGTGATATGGTTTCAAATGTGCAGATTCTACTCTCCACGAAATTGTAGTTTCTCCTTAGGCATTTCTTTTAAAACTAGTGCAATATTGCACAACTATTGATATTTACAAGTACATTTTGCTTATTTAGTCCTTCGGTTGCTTCGTATTTTAATATGCCAATTTTTTTTGTTGGAAATTTAGCCTGCTAACACCGATAATATGGGAATATCAGAAAATGACATCTAATCCGAGGTCAGTTAGTCGGTTCTGAAGTTACTTGCTATCAATCGCAAAGCAAGGAATGTTTTAGTTTATATTTCACAAAAATTATAGATTTTAAGAGAACTCGTATCACAAAACTACATGTTTTAGAATTGATCATTCCTTGTAAATGGTATGTGGCCCCATATGTAGCCTCAAGCTCTTCCATTTCCTATTTCACTCGCCCGTGTGGCTACCATGTGGCCCATACTGTTAGATCCGTTTCAAAAAATGATCATTTCTAAAACCTATAGTTTCGTGATACAAGTTTTTCTAAAATCTGTAGCTTTGTAGAATAGAAGCTAAAACCAATAGTTTTCTGATAGTTTGTATAATAAACCTGTAATTTTGTGAAATTTACTATGAATTTTATGATGAGATTCGAACGCGAGGCAAGAAAGTTCAATAAAAAACTTCAAACTAAGTAATAGTCAAATTAGATATCTCAATATTCTACATTTACAAATTACTGGGTGGAATCTTTTTCTTTGTTTATGTGGTGCAAATGTGACATAATAGGCCACGGTGTTAGTTTTAATGGTAGCTTGTTTTTTAAAGAGTAGTTTTGAGGGTTCAACTGAACTCCCATAATCTGGAGCAAATTCGCCCCCCTTTTTAACGAGACATTACTGTTATTTTCCAACTTGCAAACACTTAATAGGTTACCGAGCAATCTTACTATTACTCTCTTTGTCAACAAATGTAGTATGCATATCGTCAAGTTTTACAGATTTAAATCACTAATATACGTCGATTGGCCATACTGTTGCGCTTTTTGCCAAGTAGACCATCATAACCAAACGATTTGCTAAGCTCTTTTTGTACTTTTTGGTAAGGTGTCAATGCATGCTATGAACTCTATTCTCATAGATCAGATCCAACCACTCAGGAAGCATGCAGTTCCCAAATGGGATCTTAAACCGCATTACACCGCCAGAAATCTGATCTAATAAGATACCGCAAGATGTACTAAAATTTGATCTAATAAGATATTGTGAAAGCATGCACAGTAATTATTGAGTTGCATGCACCAACCAGTTCACCCAAAAGCTCAAGCTGGGCAATTCACTTATACTTCAACACTCCCCCTCACGTGTAGCCTCCTCACGTGTAGCCTCCCTCAGGCCTAGGACGTGGAATAGAAGTGGACTGCAATTTTTTTTTAATTGCGTCAACCGGGTCTTGAACTCGAGACCTCTTGGCTCTGATACCATATTGAGTTGCATACACCAGCCAGTTCACCCAAAAGCTTAAGCTGATGAGGAAAGATGAGCAATTCACTTATACTTCGACAGTAATATCGAATTGTACATCATCATAATTACTAGATGAAGATGGTAAGAGGCATCGGCAAAGGCTACCGAGAATAAAGTTTTGAGATTGACTTTGGCATTGGGAATGGTTACATGGCATGTGAACGTATCAGGACGACGTGGCTTGTAATCTACGAACGTACTTGATACAAGATGCCAAAGCAACAATTTACAATTGCAAAAACAGATTGGTGCTTGCGTTAACCGGATCATGTCGTTGAAACCAAAACCATCCGAATTGCAAAGCGCTTTATTCGTAGTCTCCTGCTTGGACTTTTCTAGGCTTTGACCTCGAGGCAAGAGATTGTTACATTGAGGGGTCCCTTTCCTTTCCTTTCCTCTCCTCCAAAGACTACACACATCAAAGGAGTGAGTGTCACTCTCCCTGCCCCTGGCCTCTTCTGCTAATTAACCACACAATGCCCTACACTGACTGCTACACATAAAAGCAAGACTTTCTTTTGTTTTGCTTCTGTGAAGCACTACACATGAGCATGTTGAAAAACTAAAGACAAAGTGTAGGTTACAATCTTTGCCATTCTCTTTACCCCACCAAAAATAAGCAAGATGAACTTAATTTGCCACAGTCCAATTTGTTGCAATTAGGGTTTTCTTGATCAATCTTGTGTAGGGAAAAAAAACTCTTCAAGTGTCTTGGCATGTGTTGGCCCGGATATAATACTACGCACTTAGTTTTTTTCTTAGAATGCATGCATTTCACAAGTAATCCTCCAAAATACGAGTTCTCCGGTCCAAACAGGGCCTGAAACATTACTATATTTCAAAGAAATTCTACCGTTCATCATTTTTTTTCCGGAACGAAGCAAGGCATGATTGATAAATATGTCACGTGGATCACAACACCCTGTCTTGACAATTATTTCCCCATGATGTGCGTGATTGGCACTGTATTTATATATATATATATATATATATATATATATATATATATATATATATATATATATATATATGTGTGTGTGATTTGTTTGTCCCTCCTACTCTGAGTTACAACAAATAAAAAGTGAGTATATCTTCCGTATATTCTCTCTCAATATAAGTTGCTCAAATTTTGAAGCAAGCGAAGAGATAAATAATCAGCATTTACACTTTATTTATGTTTTAATATTTGTGTAACTACAAAATAATAGTACACAGAAACCCCTCTCTAAAAAGTATCTACAGTTTGGAACCCCTACTTAAGTACACCCACCAATCAAGTAATAGTAAGCAGAAAAGCGTTTCCACATGTACAAGTAAGTTGTTCATCTACATACAATGTTACTAATAATATCGCTGATATAGGCCCTATCTATATGCGCAATTCACCTAGACCCCCTTGTCGGTGACTAGTAAGCACCGAGTTTGTAAATATTGTTTGTACACGCAGCATTTGTCAAACAAAATAGTTTGTAGGCAGATACAGAAAGCTTCCGAAGCTTTGGCCTGTTGGCCTCTTCATGCTTGTTTTCATTTTTAGCTTCTTTCTAACAAAATTGTAAATCTAGTTCTATTTTTTACTGTGGAAATACCGATAGATGATAATGTCATCTACCGCGGCAGGTCGTTGGCATCGTAGTACCTCCCGTTAGCACAGTACGTCCGAAAGGCTATCGTGGCAGACGAGTTACCATTGTACCCGAACTCAACAGGATAGGGTACTGTGGTACCCAAGTACGATAGGTACCTGTCATAATACTGAGCTCGATAGGAAGGTGGGGTCCATACCTGTCACGCTTATCGGAGAGCTGTCGCAGTGGACAGAGCCGCTATGATACCAACGATCTTCCGTAATAGGGGAGCACGGTAGGTGACACATGTCACCTACCGATACTTCTACGGTCAAAAAAATGATTAGATTTATAATTTTATTTAAAAGATGATACTAAGGCCCTGTTTAGTAGAGCTCCAGATCCTAACTCCACCTTAGATCTGAATCTTATAGGCTAAAATAAATTGAATTAAGTTTATATTTTTAGTCTAAAATGTAAATAAAATGACCCACATAAACACTCTTAATATACCCACAGGTTCAACTCTACGGATCTGTGAAGCTAGAAATACCCAGCTCCACCAGATCGACAGATCTGATGGAGCTGGAACCGTACCAAACACACCCTAAGAATTCAAAGCTTCCCTCCCCAAGTCCAAGGTGAGATACACAAAGTCCTCTCTCCATGTGCTGCTCCCCTCAACCTTCTCACCACCCCTCTCCCACAAATCGTTTGTTTGTCGTTACTTGCTTCCATGGCATTGTAAATACAATCACCATTTAGGCATAGCTAATCAAAATTACAGTTGGGGCTTTGGACTAAGCACAGAGCAGTATGTGAGTATGTCCCACATGATTAAACAAAAACAAGGAAAATAATAATAGATATGGTCCAGCTTTGTTTTGTCCAGTGGTGGAACAGACAACTGAGGAAGAAGGGAAGAGCAAAGCTAAAAAGGCCGAGAGTAAGAGCATGCATGCAGCAAGAAGTGGGCACAAGGGCCTACCTGCAGTACTTTGCTTTCTCCAACATAAAAACATGGTGTACCAACATATCAAGTACACGCTGACTTGTGGAAGGCAGGCCCCTACAGCCCTACAAAAAAAGAAACGGAATTATTAATTTAAGGCCATCTTAACTGAATATTTGGTGGACATCTTTTTCTTCTGACAAGTAACAGTACCTCTTTCTCAAAGGCTCTCTCCTTGTGATAAGTAGCATCACCTCCTTCATTCCCTACTTTCCTTCTTCCTCAAGTCCCTCTCCATTTGACAAGTGACATCACCTCTTTCATTCCCCTTTCCTTTTCCATTCCTTTCACTTTAAACTCAAAATAGTTTTTGTATTTCAAATTTCCCTTTAAGTTTTTGAAAACAAGTATTTTTTAATGTTTTTGAAAGTTTTTTAAGAGAACTTTTCGAACCGAAAGTTTGTTAAATATAAACTTTTCGATCCGGAAGTTTTACAATTAAATGTTTTCGAAGTTGAAACTTTTCGATTTAAAATTTTTTTGACTTGAAACTTTCTAATTCAAAAAAAAAATTATTTAATTTTTTCCATGTTCAAACTTTTCGATTTGAATTTTTTTTATTGGAAATTTTCGAGTTGAATTTTAAATCAATACATTTCGAGCCAAAACTATTTTGAATCTTTTTAAACTGAAAGCCTTTGAATTGAAAGTTTTTTGAGTTGAAACCTTCTAATTTGAATTTTTTTCATTTAAAACTTTTTGTATTGAAACTTTCTTAGTCGAAACTTTTTCGATTTGAAACTCTTCGAGTTGAAAATTTCCAAGTTGAAACTTTATAATCTGAACTTTCTGATTTGAATTTTTTTGTTTATATTTTTTCTATTTTTAAATTTGAGTTGAATTTTTTTTCGAGTTGAAACTCCCTATTTAAATTTTTTAAAATGTAAATGTTCTAATTTTAAATTTTTGTGTTAGATAGGGAAGAAGTGGGGTAAGACAAGTAAGGAATAGGGAAGGGGAAGTTGGATGGAAAAGATGACACATTTTTCGAAGTTTAAATGTTCTAATTTAAAAAATTTGTGTTAGAGAGGGAAGGAAGGGGTAGGAGAAGTAAGAAATAGGGAAGGGGAAGGTGGATGGAAAAGATAACACATGGCACTCTAGAAAGTTGTTCTTAAATTTGTTAGTTTGAGATTAACCTAAAAATAGTCATACCCAAATTTTTTTTGCAAACTATCAAAACAAATAGTATTCCTTCAAGAAACAAAGTTAAGGCCCAGTTTAGACTGCAGGATCTAAACTGTTTCATACGAAATTTGTATTCCAAACAGGGTTTAAGTGTTAAGATCAGTTATTTTAATAAAGATTGCAAGATCTAATATTATTATTTTTTCTTGATTTTAGTATTCCATGTACATGAAAAAACTCTATCCGTATCTTCCTGACACATTTTCTGCGTCTACAACCAAGACTATATCGTGTTTTCTTCTGTTTGAATGTTGTAACTTAATCTATTGCAACAATTTCATGGACATATGGTCGGGACTCTCTGTGTATACTGCACTAGTCTAGGATCACGTTAGTGCACACAGTGACAACATAGATATAATTCAACTCTATACAAAGAAAAATAATAAAAAAACGACTAGATTTGATAAATAGATAGCGTGATGACCTTATGATCGACTTTACATTTATTAAGCCATGCAAAGTTTATTCACTAACTAAACTGCAGCAAAATGGAAACTTTAGCGGACAACATATCAACCTGCCACAGGCAATCGACAAGGCTCGAATCCTAATAATCCACTTTCTCTGGTACTCCTTCCCCAGAGCTGGTATTGATTACTTTTCAACTGATTGATTTATTGATGCAAGAGTGAATACATAGAGCACTCAACAAGTCATGCACAAAATGCAAGTCTAATACAATTATATGTAAGGCTTACTCCAAAAGAATGACTGATATGGCTATTTTGCAATAAAGCAATATTTTGCAATTAAATTCAATAATAGACTCAAAACAAAAGGTAAAACAAATAACTATAATAATAAGATTCTTAGATATTTCTCAAGTTAAACTGGCAGATAGCCTAATTCAATTCCTTTCCTTTCATTGGCACACAGGTTCCATTTCTAAATTTTATTTTATAAAAGCTAACAATTGTGTTAAATTCTATCTGTCACAACACGTACCCATCGACGTGCGACTAATAAGATCATAACAAAAATCTTTCAAAAATTCTATCTGAACGTAGACATTCCCGATAAGCCTGGTCTCACTATTTCATCCTCACACAGAGCATAAGAATAGAAGGAACTCATCATTGGATTAAGAACAATAACTATTCAACATGTGGAGCCACTGCAACACACACCTTTTCCAACCGCGCACACAGTTTAGTTTATCTCTTGAGATATCATATGTCAAGACTAGGTAACTTATTGAGCTAGGTCTATCCCATTACAGATATGTAGTTATATGATTTAGCACAGTTCAATAGCTTACAAGGTTAAGTCCTTAAATGATGGAACCAAGACTTTCAATTATTCTCAATAACCATTATCAATTGATTCACACATAATAACCAATCCAATATCACATAGGCACACCATAGCACATAACCTCTTGACACTTACCTCAATCTAAATTATTTACCACCCCAGTTGATTATTGTGCAACTCATGCCATCAGCAACTCATCATCATGTGACAACACATGATAGACCCTTTTCATAAATATATTCTATAAACAATTAGTCAAGTTTGAATTTGCACTTCTATATGACATCAATTATTCATTGCATTGCTAAGCATACTACTCGCGATCTAATCAACACAAGTTGGTATTACATTAGTAACTAACTAATAATTATCCATTCTGGTGACAAATAATCATGTCATAGTAAAATGATAAGGTAGGTATAACTCAAATGGGTTGCAAAATAATTAAAAAACTATTCTACAATTGTTAATTTAAACTAGCATGCAATAGTTTGAAACAAAATAACTTTAGTAAAATAGGGTTTAACATGATTAAAGCACAACTTACCTTAGAATAAATCTTAATCTTGGATCAACTCTTCACCTTCAAACATTGTCAGCACTTCAACATCTAAGCGAAATGAATAGCAAAAACACAAAATAGAGACAAAACCAACTCCAAAAATTAAATAAAATATATTGAAATGTAGGGCTTGATTTTATATGAATTAGGAATTTGAAGGACTCAATCAAATTCATATGAAGGAGAAAAGACTCTTGGAAAATTTATCGGATAAATAAATCCTAGAAATTGAGAGGGAAATGAGGATATTCCAAGAATATTCCTCTATAAGAAATTGACAAGTGGGCCCAGGTGAATTTTTGAATTTCTATTTAATTCCAGCAATCAACCAGAGACTCACATATGGGCCCTTGGTCTACAGACCAAGTCCACAGACATAGTGTATAGTCCACGGTAGACACCGCATACGTCTTTGACTCACTGACATTGGGACCCTATATGTTACAGACACAGGTCATGGTAGACTTATTCTATTTTAGATCTAATGTGTTTTCTATACTTGCGTCGCATTGATCTGGCAATGATGTGGCACACACGTGGTTGCCACGTGGGCAACACATCGCCGGCCTACGAACGGCGATGCAATTTCGGTGAATAGTGAACTAGCAAATGGCAACACGGCTAAGCTTCTGGGTTAGCACAAACTAACGCGAACAACATCGTGAACTCAACACACACAGGCAAGGGGACCAATGCCCACCACCAGTGAAGATACAACGATGGAACCGTGGCGGATAACTCTGGCGAACAATGAAGCTTTGCCGATTGCTCCTCTGGACAACCAGGTCATATCCTTAGCACGAGCTCAGTGAGGCGAACATGATGACACGAATGTTGCGACGATTAGAGACCAGTGATGAGCGCTAGCGTGACTTGAGCAGCGATGGTGACAACCTCCATGGTGACCAAGACTGAAAGACCAAGATGGCGATCAGAGGGGGGTGAATGATCCCAAAATAAAAGTATATCCCTTAGGAGGATCAAAATTGCATATTTTAACCCAAAGAAACCAAGCCAAACCTCTAGATAATCAAATGGAAGCGAAAGAGTCAATTTTCACGAAAAATCAGCCTGAGGCCAGTGCTACCGCACTCTGGAGCCGGTGCTACCGGGTTACTGTAGCTACAGTGAAACCAGGCAAATGAATAGCGTTTTCAGCACGGGATCAAATAGGAGAATTGATGTATCTTTTGATCCGTTGATCCAAACTCAGCCAAACTTGGTAGATAATCCTTGGGATGTCAGAAACTTATTCCAACCTTCAATCACAAGGATTGATGTTAAAGTTCTGACCTTTATGCCCGAGAACGAATAACATACTAAGTTTCAACAAAAACCGAAAGAACTTCGATTGAGGCTTGCTCGTGGGATTTTGATGATCAAAGTGATCTTGAATGACTTCCCACACGTCCCAGCAAGCAAGAGAACACAAAGAAGTTCAAGGAAACGCACTCTATAAAATCACACATTCAAGAACGCAAAGAACAACTTCTTGCAAGAAGAACGCATGGATTTCTTAGATGATTGAGAACAAGAATTCAGAAGTAGAATCATTCATCAAACATCAACCTCAACAAAGATTCGTAAGCATGTAGAAGGAGAGGAGGCAAATCCAAATTGCGTATATGTAAATTGCAAGAAAGTAAATGCGAAATTTAACTTGCGTAATTTAAATGCGTAAAGTAAATGCGTAAAGGAAATGAACATGAACATAAATGAAGAACATTTTATTTCTGGAAGGAGAGGTTACAAAACCTCATATTCATGTGGGCAAAGCTCAAAGGAGCATCAAAAACCTCAAAACCTTCACAGGGGGGAGGCTGCCCCTCCACCCCTATTTATACAACTCTTGGGCCACCTACCACCCTTGGATGAGCCTCTAAACCCTAGAGCATCCATCAAGGGCTAGGATTAACCCACTCAACCAGCCATGCAAGGGCTAACCCAGAACCCACCACACACATGGGTTTTCTTGCACGGTTTTCAAAACAAACTACACTTATCCACTACTCTATCTTCCAGAACTGCAACCCAACAGCTCTCCATGATCCAAGTAGTGATAAGCTAGCTTCTCCACTGATCTCTTGTCTCTTGGAACTGCACCGACTTCATCTCCGGCCATCTTCCGGCGAACATCCGGCCAACTTGAACCTTCGCCCATCCCATGCCTAGTTCCAGCCTCCCTTCGCCTCACCATGACCACCAAATGAAGTCCTACATCCACAAAGACAAGAAGACCCTTCTTGGTTCCACCATGAACCCAGCGCATCAATTTTATCACGAATTTGGGTCAGTATAGACCAAAACGGACCACAACACTTAATCCAAGTGCAAACATCCTGTTTTCAATACAGCAGTAATCTTCTCAATATTTTTTGATTTTTTATATTGCTCAGATGAAAAACTTTTCAACATGAAAAAGTTGCGTTTCAAAATTATATACAACTTTCATATATAGCACATGATTTTTTGAGCAAGGAAAGACCTTCAAAAAGGCATATTACTACACGCCGTCAAAATTGGTCCGTCATACACGTGAGATTCTCTGTTAACATTCCTGATTTTATATGATTTTTTATGTTGCTCAAATGAAAAACTTGTCAAGATGAAAAATATGCGTATTGAAATTCTCTACAACTTTCGTGTAGACTAAATAATTTTTTGAGCACGGGAAGACCTTAAAAAATGCATATTACTGCACACGGGGAAAATTGGTCCGTCATACACGTGAAACTCATGCGACATTTGGTCCGTCATACACATGAAGCTCACTAAGATTTGGTCCGTCATACACATGAAACTCACAGAAATTTGGTCCGTCATACACGTGAAACTCACAGAAATTTGGTCCGGCATACACGTGAAACTCACAGAAATTTAGTCCGGCATACACGTGAAACCCACTGTGATTTGGTCCGGCATACACGTGAAACTCTCAGAAATTTGGTCCGTCGCAAATGCAACTCCAACTTGAAATCAAATTTAAATACAAACTCAAATCTAAGCTATCCTAGATCATATAAAGTCAAATACTCATCACAAATATGGATGGACCTCCACATGGTCCTTCAAAGACCTCTAGTGACACTCCGACAATGAGAGGGTGTGCACCATGTAGAACATAGCAAGGCGAGCCTAGGGATGTAAACCAAAAAGACAGAGACTCACCAACAGTGACAGAATCCAGCGAGAAGCTCGACGGCGGCGCACAAGGGGAAACCTCGAAATACAGCGCGACGACGTCGAATCTTGGTATCTAGGCTTAGGACTTTGGATGAGGAAATCAAGGCAATGCTGGTGCTCCCTTTATGGTGGCCTCGACGTGCGTGTAGTGTCAGATTGACAACAGAACCAGCGGCGTGCACAACACGGATACATTGTCTAGGTCGGAGACAAAGAATAGTGTTTCTGACAGTGGGCCCCACCTGTGAGTAACACACGCAACGCGGGCTAGCGGGTTGGGCCGTGGACTGGGCTTACTAGGCTAAGAACTTGGGCTGACTAGGTTGGGTTTCGGTCCAAATATAATTCAGCATTTTAACTAGTTTTTCTTTTTAGAAAATATAAAAGAGCTCAAATAAAATAGCAAATGCGCTTGAACAATACCCAGAAAATATGGAAAATACCTTCAAGCACAAAAAACCCAAATAAAATAATTTTGACAATTGTTCACTCGAGCATTAATCATATTAAATTATTTTTAGCTTGGGAAAGTCTCATATTAAGCTTTAATTACCAAATAAAATAGTGGAAATTTTTGGAGAGCTAAACTACACAAAAAGAGTTTTAAAGAGACAAAAATTGGGATGTTGCACATATCCTTTGCATTCTGCATAGACTTATTAACCACTACATTCCTTTCAGTTGTCAAAGAATTTAATATTGAAAAATAATTATATTGACCTAGGTATTGTACCCGTTTCCTCCTACGTGAAGAATACTGCCTTTTTGCACAAAATTAAAGCTAAACGATTTAAACGCCATGCATGCTACCTCATGCATCGAAGGAAGACTTTGCTAGGCAAAGAGAGGAAGCTGTTGATTTTCCTTTTATGTCAATCTGGGGCTACATTGCTGGAAAAAAAATGAACAATTTAGGACTATATATTGGTGGTGTACCGTGATGTGTGTAGGTTTTCTTGTTGGAGCTTGGACTTATATGTAGGGAGTGGGGCCCAAGGGGAGTTGGGACTGGATTTTGCCCTTGGCATTTTTTTCTTCTTCTTGCTACTAGATTTTTGCAACATGTTGGAGGGGTAAAACTAAAAGGAGTGGTGAGAAGAAGAGGAGGCCAACAACATGTTGCTTGGACCACACTGGTTTGGTACTAGGAAACAGTGCCCAACGCCGGACCCAAAGTGCTTAAAAGAAGCACACCAACCTCCCCTTCCCTCCATTAGAGCCTACTAGCATAACTCGCTTTGCTGCCATCGGGTTGGCCTCTGGTCTGGGATACTAGCACTCGAGCGCTTCACGAGTGGCACCTTTGGGAATAGGATTCACTCATTCTCGCTTTAGTAAAACATTGCACTTTTACATGAATCCAAATCAAACAATATTTCCCATGGCCTTCTTTTTATAGATGTGATTTGCTTATGACAAATTATGCTCATCTGGTCCAAACAAGAGGTAAGGGACAAGAGTAGGTCTGCTTGTGGACGATTTCCTAGGGTTACCCAAGTCGTAATACATTGACTTTAAGGGACGCATTACGGAGAGAGCTGTGGGCAGACAGATCATCTTCTTGGACTTTGGATGATCAAGCATATGATCGGAGGCAGAAGATTGACCTCCGCATTCGGTTCTCATTTCGTGAGCAATGCATATGCACCATAGAAATCTGGGGTTTTTGTTGGCACGGTGATATGGCGAGACTAACGGGGCTACATTGGTTTGGACCGTACAAGGAGATGGAGGTCAAGGAAGGTGCAAAATGTTCGAAGCATTGCATCCTTGTATGTTTAGACCTCATGTATATATTTTAACCTTTTCTACTAACAAAAAACACTAAGTTAGAATTACCTCGAGATTTGTGACAACCTCTCAAGATCAAGAAGAGATCGAGGCTAAATAAAGGATAGCATTTGCTATGATAGTACGACGAATCGGCATCACTGCAGTACCCATTACGATTGCAACTTTAACAGTTGTACATAGATCATTGGATCAAAAAGTAACGACCTTAGATCTTAATTCGAAAACACTGAGAAAAAAAACGTTGTGCCTATTCTGATGCTATTCGACGATCCGGACGGTCCAAAGAGCTGGGGGACTGCTTTGCTGTCCCCGTATGTACTGCACATGTACCAACCGTATGAGTAATGACTTGCCCAAGAAACGAGATCTCAGAACCACACATACCCAAGCATGTAAAAAGGTGTAACAAGTCTTGACCTTGGCAAGAGCCGGCAGCCAAGTTTTGCAAAAGGCGACCGAAACAAAACCAAACACGAAGTCGCCGTCAGATGGAAAAGAGGCGAAAAGATTGTGTGCAGACTAAGTCTTCTCAGCCACCGAAGACAAGCACACATGAAGCACTAGGCTACGTGCTACTAACGCCCCTTGCTCTCTGTTCTAGGCAGGCACGTATGAGATACCCTGTCTTTGTATTTACATAATTTCAAAGGACCTGTTTCGTTCCTGTGAATTTATCACGAAATTACCCAGTTACAAATATGCCCCTGGTTTATTCTTTTGAGCATTCTCGTATGCAGGGGCAGATCTACAGGTTATGCCGGGTGGGCCGCGGCATACCCTGTAGATTTGGCCTAATCCATACATGATTCTCGTCATAATCTGTCACAGCAACCTTGCAAGATTTATAACTTTTGATCCGTAGGTCCGATCGTGCTAATTCTTTTTTTGTTAGATGCGTATTGGAATCTAGTTTATTTTGTTCAAATTTCAGGTCAATCCAACGGTTGAATCTCTGAGAATTCCTGATTTACCGAACACATCTACTCTGTTTTGTTGAATACGAAGCAATTATTTGAGTCTGAATTGGGGTGAATTTTTTGTAGATCAAAAAATTGATTTTAGCTTCCACGCAATCATTCACCCCCCTCTGATTGCTAGTTTAGTATATTTCGATCATACACATATACTTTATTCGACTCCTACTATAGCTGACATAGTTATATCTTTATTTATTGCTTATCTTAGTTAGTATTTTAACCACTCAATGGATGTATTTTATTTGCCAGATTTTTAAATTATGAAGAGAAACGGAGACATCGCATCTCTTTTTCGGAAACATGCAGCAAAGAAGGTTGCTGTTGCTTCACCTCCTCCCCCGTCACAAACTGCAACATTGAGCGAGATATTTTCTTCAAAGTGGAAGAAGATGATATAATCAAGAGTTTTATGGCCATTAGAAGGCGTAGACCGAATAAGAAGAAGTAATATTATATGTATATAAGCTTCTTTTAAATATATCATCTTGTTTTTAATTATTTTTTTACTTGTATACCGAATTGCTCAATAAATTTTAAATCGTTTACCGAATTATTTCTTGATTGGCATACCCAGGTTTAAATTCTAGATTCGCCACTACTCGTATGTTCACATTTTTCGACTTTGCAAAGTATGCTTGTATGCGCACAAGAATGTAGTATGCGTGTAATTTGCACATGCCTTCTCTCTTAAGCAGGCAGGCGCATGATGCTTTTGCTGTGACCTTGCTTTGGGATTTGGGAAGCATGCAATTCTGCAGTGGGAGCAAGCAAATTAAGCAATGGGTTTGGGTGTGGGCCAACAAAATTATTGGGGAATAATATGATGGCAATCTCTGCTCCTTTTGACCCTCTCCTCTCATGGCGACAATCCCTGCAGTAGCGTTGATGTATATGCCATATCCAATATTTCATTACAACGCACTATATCCCGGGCCGAGTTTAGTTAGATGTTCACATTGTTTCTTGCAAATTTTCATGTAATACCTATGTTTCAAACGGGACTAACTTTGCTTGCAAATACTCTATTGAGCTAGTAGCTAGTCACTTGCTACGTGTCAATTTGCCAAAAAAAAAAAGGGTCTAAAGGCATATGAGTTAATAATCTGCATCAACTTATAAATAATGTTAATAATTCGTGAGGATCGATCTAAAGTACAAGTGCCGATTTCTGCCATCGAAGGAGTACGTACGTACTTTAATTAATTTGCTAGAGGCGACAGCACAAGGCGACGCGAGCGAGCTAGACCACCGGATCCAGGTTCATGGCGGCGGTCGTCAGAGATCGATGGAGGTGAAGACAGTAGCGCATGAACCTCAGAGGACATACGACTCTGGAGAAATTAAATTGAACGCTCCTAACTGAATGTCGTATAGCAGATCAGTTTAGATAATCATTGAACCTAACTAAATCTTTTCAGAGAGGAGCTTAGCTCAGGGATACAATATAATGCAGCAGCCATGCATGTACCGAACCAAGAACACGACTGTGCATGCATGTGTACCCGCACTGCCACTGGCTATCTCAACAATTGAATGCTAACGTCTGCAGCGCTGTAATTAAGGCGAGAATTTAAGTAAGTATATATATATATATATATATATATATATATATATATATATATATATATATATATATATATATATATATATATATATATATATATATATATATATATGCGCGTGCGTATGTGGACCGCGGCCGGCGGCTGCAACAAAGCAGTTGTAGCGAAAGAAAGCTGCGTGCGACCTTGGCTGCAGCGGCGACAGAAATAGCTAGCTAGCTAGGAAGCAACTCGATCATCTGAGCTATTATATATATGTAGTGCAGGCCAGATTAATCAGGAAAAGAGGATATATAGCGTGTGTATATTGGAAGGAATTGCTATGCACATACAGCCGTACGTCAGAGGCATCGTATATATGACATGACGTTCCATATATCCAGAGAGAGAAATCACCATGCAATGCAATGCAGTGCAGTGCAGTGCAGGCGATGGGCATCCATGCGTGTGGCTGGGTTGCTTGCTTGTTAATTTGCTCCATGCCACGCTTCAATAATCAATTCTCACTTCTCAGGTATATCCCTTGTGGCCAGATATCCAAAACAAGCCGTAAATAAACATTACCATGAGAAAGCAGCTATATATATATATATATATATATATATATATATATATATTAATTACTTGGGACACCATAAAACTTGGACTCCATGATACAAAATTTGTATATTCTCTTATGTATTGTATATGTAATTTTTTGAAAATTTTAGGATGTTGAGTTTAACTAATTTACTAACTAGTTCAAACAAGTTTGAACTGAAATTTAAACTAGAGATTCCTTTTTTGATGATAGTTTGATTATAGGTATTTGTTGATTATATATATAAATCAGCAAAGCATGCAATCTAAATTCGTTTAAAAACTTTGAATTCAAGCGTATTTTTTCAAAGGTATGTGTTTTATTTGAATTGTTATAGATGGGTATATACTCTAAAACTAAATTTTTTGAAAAATATACCCGAATTTAACTTGAATCCGCGCATTTGAAATCATAGAGCTAGGCTTCATGGTGCCCCCATTTGGTATATATATATATATGATGCATAGATTTGGACAAGATTGATGACCAACATATGTAGCCACGCAGATCCGAATGAACAAGCTAGTCGTGCAACGATAAATCGATAATCAAGGGTTGTCAGCATTTAGGTTTGTACGGGCTGGAAACATTGGAAGCCATCATATGCAACCTATTAAGTTGGTTATTTCGATTCCCCTGGAATGATTAATCGGTCATTCTCAAAATGTGAACCCTAGCTAGAGAAATTTAAGGCAACAACAAGAGAAACGGGTTTGCTTTGCCACCATCCTATCATCCTCATTCAATATACATGTAACCATAAATTTATGTGGTGTTGTTCATGAGGATGGGATGTGGTTTAAATGTTGGAGCATTTGAATTGATTGGTTGAGTTCAGGTTCAGGTCCCTTGGTGGTTTAACGTGGTGGGAAAATTGCACGTACCAGTGCTCCCTCTATTTCCGAAAACATGCGTGCCGTTCTAGTTTTCAAATTTTGTTTCTAAATACATGTCGTTCTACAATTTCGAGGTGACTGTTTTTACTATTTTTTTTCTTCTATCTCTCTCATCTTTAGCTATTTGTAATATCATTTACTATCATTAACTAAAGTAAAACATACTATCTAAATATATAATAAAAATGAGTAATACAATTTTTTTATAGATATGCCACGACGGAAGTAAAAAAAAAACTAGGAGGACATGTTTGAACCTGAGTGAATGCCAGTGTGTATAACACGAAAAAAGTGTATGGGAAAATAACATCAGCTATACGTGGACCTAACATTTATCGCTCCATGCCGTACTTGGAGGCCCGCAGTCATTTTAGCTAAACTGGTGGGCCCCACATGGCATTGAATAGCAAAAACCACGTGGAAGGAGTGCACGCACTTTGAATAAGCTGTTGGGAACATGGCAAGCCATTGCCATTGCCATTGCCACTCTCCTCTCGTCTCTTGGTGTTGGCAGCCATGAACCACGGAGAGTTAGTGCACGCATGCAGAGGCAATGCAAGCTAGCTTGCATATACGTAAATGCGGTAGGGTCAAACGGATCACAGGCTTTGCGTGTGAGACAGTTGGAGTAGCTAGCTAGTCCAAGTCGATCGATCGATCTAGACGTGTATGTGTATGGCCGCTCCTCCATTTCATATTAGTTTCATCATGCATGCGTGTGTACGTCGTGGAGCGAGCAGCATGATGAGCCTTGGATTGGGTGCGCCTGAACCTGATCGATCAATCCAGCTCAAGGTTCAAAATTTTGGCAAATTTTGGTGAAATTTCGGATTTCGGACACCCGAGATCTCAAGTACCGGTCGGGAAAAAAAATTAATTTCTTTTGAAATTACTACAGTAAAAAACCGAAATTTCGTTTTTTGTGCGAAATTTTGTGTTATTTTGCCGGTTTTGAAAGTTTTAGGGCCGGATTTGACCGGATTTAGTCCAATAACCCTTAGGAAAATCATCTCCTACGAAAATTTGTTGAAAAACCTAATTTTTTAAATATTTTAAAATTTTGGCAGAAACACTGTCAGATTTTTATAAAATTGTACAGGCATGATAATAATCTGAAAATTTTATGGTACTATACTTAGTAGATTAGGATCAGACATAAAAAATTTCAAAATAATTTAACTTCATTTGTTATCTTTAAAAAATCAAAAACAGAATGAACATAATTGGGACAGTTATATTGTCAGAATTTTATAAATTGTCTTGAGTGTGATTATGATCTAAATTTTTTTTGAGAGATTAATAATTGACTCAGTAACATTATATAAATTTTTCAAAAAATTTCAACTTCGTTTGTTTGGTCAATCAAATCTATGTAAGCATTGAACTTCGTTTGTTATATTATATTTCAAAAATCAAAAAGAAAAAAACATAAATGGCACTGTGCCTTGTAAGAATTTTATAAATTCACTGGAGTGTGATCGTGAATCACAATATTTATGGGATATTAAGAACTTCCTTATAACCATTCTTTAAAATTTTCAAAAAAAATTATGGTTTACATAACTTTTCATTTTATTCAAGTTTGCCGGTAAGCCTTTTAACATGGCAGTAGTACTGTTCGAATTTTTAAAAATTCATACAGTTTGATCATCATCTGAAAATTTTATGAGAGCATTATAGATACATCATAACCATGCACAAAAAATTTCAACAGTTTCTAACTTCAGTTGTATCATTTTCCATTCGGATCAAACTTATCGGTCAGTGTTCTATCAGGACAGCGCCACTCTCCGAATTTTTAAAAATTCCTCACATGTGATAATCAGCTGAAATTTTTATTAGAACATTATTTATGGATCATAACCATGCACAAAACATTTCAAGAGTTTATAACTTGATTTGTACCATTTTCCATTCCGATCAAACTTGTCGGTCAGTGTTTTATCAGGACAGTACCACTCTCCGAATTTTTAAAAATTCCTCAGGTGTGATAATCAGCTGAAATTTTTGTGAGAACATCAGCATTGTGTCAGGAACCTCTAAAAAACATTTCAAAATTTTTCGATAACATTTAGACCACTTTTCAGCCAGTGCAAAAAACCCAAAATTTCGGGTTTTTCTGCCGAATTTCGGTTTTTTTCCCGATTGGACCGGATTTGAATTTTCAAATTCAAATTTTGTCCGAAATAATTCTGAAATTTCGTTATCCGGCCCGGGGCGAAATTTATTCCGAAACCGAAATTTGAAACCTTGATCCAGCTTCAACCATTGGGTTCCTGCCCGAGCCCTGCAATTGCAAGCGTCATGTAGCTAGTAGTGGAGGCGAGGATTGAAATCTCGGTTTTGCTCTAAATATTGTTTGTGGCCGGAGAACGAAATTTCGGAGAGATCCCAATATTTCAAACAAATTCTGATCGAATTGTAACATCATAATTTGAATTCCAGTTTTTTGAACCGAGATCTCGACGAGATTTGCCAAGATCTTGGTAAAATTGGATGACACGAAAAATAGCTCAAACAATGTCAAAATATTTTGAAATTTTTTGTGGAGGTTTCTAACACATCAATGATATTCTCATAAAAATTTCAGATTATTATCAAATCTAAGTAATTTTTAAAAATTTAAACATTGCTACTGTCCTAATAAAACTCTGACTAGCAAGTTTGAACCGAATGAAAAATGAAACAAAACACATTAGAAATTTTTGTGGATGGTTATGAAGCATCACTAATGTTCTCATAAAAGTTTTAGATGATGATCAAGTTTTATGAAATTTTAAAAATTCGGACAGTGCTACTGTCCCGATAAAAGCTTTAACGACAAACTTCAACCAAATGAAAAATGGTACAAAACATGTTATAAAATTTTGAAAATTTTTGTGGATGATCTTGATGTATCATCAATATTTCTATAAAATTTTCATCTGATTATCAAGCTTCAAGAAGTTCCAAAAAGTTTGACAGTGCTACGTCCTCATAAAATCATAATGATGAATATATAGATTTTCTTTAGCAATAAAAAAATGTTTAAATTTTTTGAAAATTTTGCATAGGGGTTCTAAGGGAATTATTAAGATCTCATAAAAATTTGGAATCATGATCACACTCCAGTGAATTTATAAAAGTCTTACAAGTATAGTGTACCATGTATGTTCTTTCTGTTTTTGATTTTTGAAATATAACAAATGAAATTCAATTCATACATAGATTTGATTGAGCAAACAAAAAAAGTTTAAATTTTTGGAAATTTTAGAGAATGGTACCGAGTCAATTATTAAGCTCTCATAAAAATTTCGGATCATGACCACACTCGAGAAAATTTATAAAATTCTGACAATTTTACTGTCCCAATTATGTTCATTCTGTTTTTGATTTTTTAAAGATAACAAATGAAATTCAATTATTTTCAAAAATTTTCTGTATGATTCTACGTGTCTTAGGATGGTACCACAAATTTTTCACATCATGATAAAGCACGTACAATCTTATAAAAATCCAAAAGTATTTATGAAGTTTTTAAAAAATGTCTCAAAAATTCGGTAATTCAACAAAAAAAATTCATAAGAGATGGCTTTCTTAAGGGTTATCGATCAATTTCCGGTCAAAAATGCTGAGATCCCGCCAAGATTTAGCGAGATTACTGTAGCAATTAAAAAAATTTCACTCCGGCCGGAATTTCAAATTTCGTCCCTGTCCGGTAAGCGAGATCTCACGAGAAACTGACGCGGAGGAATCTGAATCTGGCTCTCATGGAATGGAATGATCAGATCACCAACAACACACAAGCTAGCATCCCATCAGGATGCATGTAGGCTTTGCGAATGGAATATATGCATCGGAAGGGAAGGGAGGTTGTCATGATCCCGATTCGTATAGAATGATTATTATCCGACGGCCCCGCAAATTCTATTTCGATGCTTTAATAGTGACGAACACAGGAGTCTATCGTATGGATAACCACCAAGCAGTTCTTGCAAAGGCTTCCTATATATTCTCCTGGGCCTGGCCACTGGTAAAAAAGAAAAAGAGAACTTCACGCATGGATTGCAAGAACAGTAGCTAGGTTGTGTTGCGTGACAGGTCAATCGGCCAACAGGTCCAGAAAGCTTGTGCACAGAAGAGCCTGTGATCGATGGTTCGCCCAACATCCGTATCGAAAAGAATCCAAACCTCTAATGCTATCGGATTTGCATTTATATGCTCTGACGCTAGCTAGTACTCGCTAAAAAGGCCATATCAATAATGAAGTCGATCCATTTCCATTGCTTTAAGTCCCCCGGCCCCGTTTTGGATCGTTTAGATTTCTCATGGATTTCCAAGGATTTTTACAGGAAACGAATGAAATGTGAGAATTGAACTTTTTCTCGTGAAATATTTCCACGATTCAAACGGAGCCTAAAAGATCAGTTCCAATTGAACACTTAAAACCACGTTTGTTCAAATTGATGGCTGTTAATTGATCTGTCATGTCATGCCTACATTAGAGAAAAGATTATAGCCATACTGTGCGTTCCATGTACAAAATGTACCACACGGTGGTGCCTCGGGAAGCATTCAGTCATCCTATCCAATCAGACCTACAGTTTTGCGAACTGAAAACAGATGGAAATCTGCCTTCAAAGGTAATGAACACGGAATCCTTCGAGCATTTTTTATCCAGAAAGAAATATGATTTCTTATATATCACTGAATATTCCTGGCTGCTAAGCTGGCATGGTGTGTTTGGAGGAATCATTCGTCGTTGAGATATTAAGTGCCGCATAAACAATGTGAAAAAGACCCGTACGAAACATAGGAAACCTACAGAAAAAGAAGGCGGAAAATGGACAGCAAAAAGAGGATCAAGAACCAATTACTTTACAAGCAAACAGCTGCTTCCCTTGTTTTCACCTACAAATATCACGAGAAACTAAAAAAAAGAAGCAAACGGCGTTCTATTTCCTTGGAGTAGCACTGTGCACAAGTTCACCTACCAGCAAATGCAGAAAAACATCTTTGGAGACAAATCCATTCAATCTGTGGCCGCAGAGGCCTCCAGCACGTACATACTACTTGCCACCACTGTTGTCAAAAAGCAGTCAACTTGACCGATTAGTTAACCCGTGACGGTGGCTAGTATAATCGAAACGTAATTAATACAATTGAACGATTAATTAATCGTATAATCTGATTAATTTATTCACTAAGTACACTAAATTAGTTTATAATATTGTGTCGCGGTATTCACTGATTGTATGTACCTTTTGAACAAAGTATAAACAATAAAATGTAAAATATTTTTTTTGTAGAGTGATAATTTACGGTAACTTTAGATAAATAAAATATTTTCTAATTAATTCTAAATATAAATAAATATATTAATAAGAACGCATAATCATCCGTTGAATTCTAATTAATATGACACTGTTTGCCACGCCACGTACATACATAGTGAGCACGTACTGACGACATGACATGAGCCCAGTGCAGTCTACTGTAGCAGCACATGAAGAAACATCGAGCCATCATCTATACCAAAGGAGCGACAGAGGATCCAACATTTACTGGGGAAATCACCAAATCATTGGGTACATTACATCCAGCGAAGCGTACTGAATATTGATCCTCCCTCCACATGGCAATGGCGGAACACGAACGCGCGTAAATACGCGCATCGTATCCAGAACATCTGCCGATCTAACAAACCACCTAGCAGTACTACTTCACTACTTACACTATTCAGCATTCAACTCAGAAAATGTACAACATTAAACGCCACATTGCATTCAGAGTATGAATCTGGGCCTGGAGACCTGCAAATAACTCCGCATTCAAGTCAACAAACCGTATGGAGAGGGCCAATCAATCAACCGAAATGGAGCATCGCGAGTCCCGAGAAAACATCACAAGAGAACAGCAAGCAGACAATACTGTTAGCAGCTCTCCATTTGTTCCAGAGTGGAGCTAGCTAATGTGAAGATTGGTTCTCAGTTGGCGCATGAATCGAACAAGTCCGGTTCGTTTGATCAAAAGTCTCAGCGCAGAGGTCATGGCATAAACAAAGGAGAAAATATATATTAGAAGCTACAAAGGAGACATCGCATCTTGCCACGAGCATGATACTAGTTAGATATATATGCCTACAGGTGGGAGGAGTATAAGGCGGGCAATTCTTCTTCACGGAGAAGCTCCTAGCCTCCAACAAGGTGGGCACCAAGTTCACCAAGATCACCATCATCATCTTGAAGGCGAACAGCATCCAACTTCTGCCTCAAGACCGTGATGGCATTCATAATCAACTCGTAAGCTGTGATGGCACCTGTTGTTTCCACAGTGAAGACAAAGCTGTCCTCCTTAGCACTGATCTCTATTAATCCTGGCTTCCCCATTGCATCTGCTTTCTTGATAACCTCATCGTCATATGTGTACGCCTCTGGATCCACAACCACCACCTGATAACGTGACAAAAAGAAATACTCAACATGAAGTATTTCTTGCATACAACAAATTGGGAGAATGCCGTTGAGTCAAAAGTTGGGCCAATTGCCATAATAAAACTAGTGGTGAGCCCTAAGTACGTGTGTCCAGTAAATCATTAGAAACAAAAAGCTCCATGGACCAAATTTGCATTTGCAAATATAAAAATAAATACAACAGAATATATGAACACAGTTTGAAAACAACAAAAAGATAATTTGGTAACATTTACCATTTGTGTAAATTAAAAAAGACAGCCATGAAGTTGTACATGGAAAACTGACTGAACAACAGAAACCAAACTAGCGACAGTAGTTGATAATGCTTGGCTAGATCCCATAAAAGTTATGTTTTGTAAATAGATGCATGCACAGGATCATTCTTTAGAATGGACTGATGCAGTATAAGATGCATGAACACACTCCTAAATGTCAAGGCAAGGCACAGGGTGACAAAAGTTCCTCAAGTTGCACAAAATGCAGTGTCCAAAGGAAGGAATGCACCACTAGCAGCAAAGTGCTAAGGATCCTATCTGCATCTAGGCATAACAGGGTTTAACAATAGTTAAGAAGCAAAAACCAAATGGTTCATGGACCAAAACAAGAAATGGATTCTCACCGGTCATTTCAGGAGCTGACAAACAGTGTCAACCAAACTTTTGTCAGAATAACTCCCCAGCACATGGCATATATTATATTCATTTTTTATTTATCAAAATACATGTGCTGCTGTCTAAGTTTTGGTAAAGTGTTGTCATCAGGCACGTAATTTTGTTCTAAACATGCAGTGAAACTTTATTTTTATTTTTTTCACTTGATGTTTGCCAGGTGTATGCTTGGCGCTGGGCCTCAAGTGCACTTCTCGCCTTTGATTTTATTGGAAAAAACAGCTTCCATCATGCAGTGTATTCATCTTGCATTAAGGTCTGCAAACAGTATGTGATTCGGTTGGTGATGGAACAGTCCCCCCCAAGAACAAGGACAAGCTTGAAGAAGCCAATCATTAAAACAGAAGCTTTAGCTGTAAGTGCTCAGAGAGTTTAGGAATGTCTTGACAATCCTTAGCATGGTTTGCATATGCTGCTGTGGTTGCTGACTTGCTGTAATTTTGTGCACTGTCCACTTTGGGACAGCAATTTAAATTTTATTTGGCAGTCTTCTATGAGGTTCTTTGGTTGAGACTTGAAACCATTGGGAACAGCATAGTCTATCCAAGAGTTCAGCGCACAATGAGGCCAGCACAATTTACTGTACGTCCATCATGAATTCGAACATATTGTGGTAACACGCAACACAGTTTTACGGTAACAGGTTAATACTAAATATAAGACAACAAATTGTTGCTCCGATTAGTTCATTTAACATCTAACAGATTTTACAAGAGATTTGATATGCATTGGGTACATTCCGTGTTCTAAAAAGCGGCCTATGTGGCCGTATAGGCGCTAGGCACCATCTGGCCACCACGATTTGGCCATAATCGGCTGGCTGGGCGGCCGGAGCACCTAGGCAGGTCTAAGGGGGGCAGAAGCTGCTGATCTCTTTCCTATTTATAGCATGAGGAATTATGTGATGAAAGCTAGCACGTGATGAAAGGAAGAAAGTAGGCAACCAAGGGCATTGGATCGGCCTCGAATGGTCCAGATCCAGGCAGAATCCCACCTCCTCCAGTGGTGAAATGTGATCATTTCAAAACTTAACAGTACAGACCAGCACAGTGTAATGTGTATCGATATGCCAACATGATCAATAAGCAAACTCAAACAAAAGGTATTCGACTACAATTTAATTCAACAGCCCAACACTAGATATAGCTAGGCACTAAGGAAAAAAAAATACACCACTAAAGATCGCCAGTGCTAAGTCACAATGTAAGTGCCTACTGTAGTGGCAGATTGCAAGCCAACAACACATAAAAGAGCAACTGTAGCAGCATCAGCAAAAATTGGCCACTAAGTAATCCATTAAGTTTGTATAGCATCATAGTTGTGGCATGGAACTACAAACTACTACTGCATGATGTATGTTAATTCTATGGATTAGTTGATAGTAGCATGGGATGAAAGATGTAGAATTGCAAGGGTTAGTTGATGAAATCATAAGAAGAAAAACGTAATAAAAAAGTACTAGAAAACAAGCTGACCTGTTGGGTGTTGGGATCAATGTCAAAAACTTTTGTAGGGCTGCTCTCCACCCAGCTTCTTTTTTCCTCAAGAGTCAGTGTCTCCATGAGTTCTTCATTAATACGTATGTCAGGCTCATACATGAAAGTCACAGTAGCAGCTGGGGACCATTTGGCATGGTCCTTTCCAATTCCCTTCCTAGCAATTGCTCGAAGCTTCAGTTCTTGCCCACGACGCAGCTTAACGATTAGTATGCCCCTGAAATCAGCAATATATTATAAGCTTACTACTGAAAAGTATTAGTTAAACAAGATAGCATGTTTACAGCTTTCTTACATATTTTTTTCAAGAAAATTGAAGATTAATCTCCTACAAGTACTAACAGATTTCACTGAAACCATTAGGCCAAATTGAACACAGATAATAGGATAGTTCAATGCTTATCAACAGCATCCAAATATAAGAATGGAGAATATGCTCTGCGCATGCAAGAGAAACTTGTTGGTATAATGCTTTGGACCTAGCATGGGCATGATTTGCAACTCATGACAGCAGCTACATAATCCAGATATCTGTTTAATGCGTCATGTAATAATGAAAGAATGGAACAAATAAAGACAATAGGCACAGGGCATTTGCATATAAATGCACACAATAAGACATACAAGAGTTAATTTAATCTATAGGCCATACTACGATACAAGGTTATATAAAGTGGTCAACATGGTGGCTCTTCCACATTAGTATATAACAATCAATCTGTAATAACCAATAGTCTAATTCTCAATTATAATTCCATGATTAATGACCGGTTATACTTCCATGCATAATGCTCAATTAGGATGGAATGAAAGAAGAGGCAAAGAAGAGTGTGCAACAAAAAAAAAAAAAGAGCTCTTTCTTTTGTTTAACTGATTTCTCAGAAAAGAAAAGAAAATGGCAATTAACTTATTTTAGAAGAGAATGGAAGAGACATGTCACATATACAATGGTACTACTCCCAACACAAGAATTAGAATCTGCGCACTTTAGTGGAGAAAAAACTGAGAATGATATTGGTAGGTAAACTTAATAATATATGGCTGGGTGCCATGGAATGATGAGAGGATGAACAATAGGGTAAGAGTTATGATCTGAATTTATCGCAAAAGGCACATCCAACTTAGGCTCTACGCTGTAGCTAGCCAGACAACAAACTCGTTTGTTTAAATTATTGAAAGGAAATTGCATGGCCCTTTCTTTTCTATCTCCCTTTTATGACCGCTTTCAAGGAGAGACGAACAATATTAGCAAGTGAGCTTTCGTCCATACCCCTTTTTTACATTACATGTTGAAATGACCTGGCCAATGAAAAAAAATTGTTTTCTGCACAAATGATTTTTCTTCTTGCTCAATTTCTCTTGTCAAACAGATGCCCAAACAAAGGCCATTGATTCTATATAACCCAGAAAGACATCTAGACAGGCATGCAACATGCATATCCAACAAGCATAAATACTTTATTATTTTCATTGTACAGAACTTCTGCAAGGTTTGAACTCAAGCTTTAAATGTGGCAAGTGAAAAAAAATGATAAACCTAAACATTCATGTTTTTTCTGCCTCCTGACCTACACACTATGAGAGAAATCACAAATACAAATTGCTATATGCTGATAGTGCAACAATCATACTAAAAAGTGTACCACAGTACATTTGTTTTTTCCCAGTGTTTCAACAGAACGTGATTTAACCATCCATGTGTAGTAAATTACAATGTGTTTGTGGAGGCTAACACAACCTACAGAGTTATTGAGTTATCATATGTGCATGATCTGTTGAAATATTTCAGGGCAAAACAGATTGACACTTCCGCAAAAGAAAAAGATCCATCGGATAGTATGCCAAATTTCAATATTAACAAGGATATGCCATCTTCAGAGACAGAAGTACTGCTACTAGGCAATACTGGTTTAGTTCAGATATAGTGGCAAGACAAACAGAAAGTTGATTCGTTGGCATCAACAACAAAAGCTTGTTTTCATGTTTTGACTATCTAAATATAGACCTTCATCTTCAACGTCACCGCACTTGAGGATGTTGTACAACAAGACAAATATAGCTTCATTCAGGCTTAATTTCAAGGCAGTGAAGGCATATAGCGCGCATAAGTGAAAATGACTAGTATTTTGATATAAAATGCTGGCAACAAGTCCTCGTACTAATTGAAACCTAAATGCAATTGCAGCATGCATAAAGTCTTTGATCTTAAATGTAAACCTGGTTCAGCATGATTGAATTACATGCTTCTTTACAAGCACCTTATCCCGCCTTGAAATTTAAATTTGGAATTTTGTCTTTTCACTATCTTACAACTACACAAATCAACCATTGGATTATATATAGCTATTCATGTTGAAGAATACTACTATAACCATTGAACAAGCACACGAAGCATTGCTGATGCAATGAGCCACACAACACAAGTTCAGCATTCTCGAACAACCAAATGTATGGCAGTATAAGGCATTTGAGTAAAACTTTCAATCAAACTAGCACATGAGAAATTGAGAAAAGTACAGCAACAATTTCAAAAAAGAAAGAAAAGGAATGGGGATACTTGCTTCTGGTCTGCTGCGGCAGCGGTGTCATAGGCATCGGTGGCGCCGACGGCATGCTGGTAGGCCCTTGCCTGGTCGACGGAGCAGACCTTGGGGTCGGGACCTGAGGTCGTTGGAGGTGACCTCGAGCGTCTGGTCGGAGTCGGTGGCACGGGCGGCGAGGTGGAACTCGACGGAGCAGTACTCGCAGGAGCCGTCCCCGTCGCAGGCATCGCAGTCACGGGAGAATCGCATGGCCATCGCGGCGGCGGAGGTGAGGGGGATGAGGCCAAGGCGGTGGGCGATGAACTCGTCGTTAAGGACGGAGGAGTTGACCTCGATCTCGACGAGGTCGATGGCGACGGTGGGGACCTCGGCGATCATGACGCGGCGGAGGGCGTTGGCCATGCTGGCGTCGGTGTCGCGGAGCTCGAACTTGGCGTAGTCGTCCTTGAGCTCGCGGATGCGCACACGGGGGAAGCGCTGGTACGACGCGCCGGCCGCCGAACGGTCCATCTTGCCCCGCCGCCGGGGATGGGGTTCGTGGGAGCGCGACGGGTTTTTCGGTGTGAGATTTGGGGAAGGAAAACGGAGGCAGCAATAACAGGGGAAGAAGAGACGAGGGTTTTGCCTTTGCTCTCGCTACGTCGAGAGTCGTGCGGTCCTTTGGATTCGCATCCTTGCGTCGTCCTGAGTCCCAGTGAAGGCCGATTCACGTGCCCGGACATGGCCCAAGCACAATCTGAGTGACTCTCCATGCCGGTACGGTCCAAGCGGACTAATGGGTCGTACTGGCCCTAAGCTGGCCCGTTTGGCGTCAAAATTTTAAAAAAAATAAGAAAAAAGAAGTTAAACAAGCAGAAATAGTAAAATTTTGAAGAAAAAAAATAATGAAAAAAATCTATAATAATTAGAAAAACTTTTTAAAAATCTATATAAATTACAAAAAGCTAAATGGGTTGTGCTTGGGTCGTGTCGTGCCGTGCTGGCCCGGCTCGACTTCGGCGAGCCTAGGCACGATCCATTTGCCCTTCGTGTCGTGCCGGTCCAGGTCCAGCCCATTTATACTATTGCGACAACAGGAAAGGATCTAAAAACGCACGGAGTTATAAAAAATACGCCTTATAAACTACTAATAGTATTATCGCAAAAAAGAAAGATGTTACTAGTAGTACTAGACTTTTTACTGTGTGCCAAAATTTCACATTGAGATATATTCACAAGGAAAGTAAAAAGACTCCTATAATTAACATGCATACCTCATAGATTACTATTTTCTCTATTAGGTACTACTTTTTTTAAAAAAAGTTTGTACGCGTGTGAATGTGTGATGAGTAGGGGTGGGCATTTTTAAATTGAAACCAACAAAACCAAACCGATTTAACCGAATATTTCGGTTTTTTTGGTTTTCGTTTTCCGGTTCGGTTTTCATTTTGGTTGTGTTCGGTTTCCGGATTCCAGAAACCGATTTTACCGAAAAATCGAATCCGTCAGCCAATAGTCCACTCGACCAGCAATAGCTCACGGAGCACAGTTCCACGATTGATGATTCCCGCTTCGGATCCCCGATCCCCATTTCCCAGGCGACGTTGCGAACCTAATCCCCATTCCCCAATTCCCCTGAATCCCTGATCGGATCGATGCCCAATCCGGAATCCCCCAAATCCTCCGACCGCGGCCGCCGCCCCGACGCCTCCAGCCTCCTCCCTCGGTGCTGTGGCCGCCGCCCCGATGCCTCCAGCCTCCTCCCTCGGCACCGCGGATCATCTGAATTTGGTACCCTTTTCGTTCCTGTCATTTCTTTGGCGATGGCGAGCACGGAAAGCGAGGTGCCGATGATGGTGGGCGGCTACGAGCTACGTGAGCGCCTGGGGGGCCACCCGCCGTCCACGGTGGTGTGGCGCATGGTCCAGTGGTCGACGGGCGCCCTTGTGGCGGTGAAGCAGGTGCGACTTGCTGGCCTACTCGGCCGCCTCAGCGACAGCCTCGACTGCGAGGTCCGCTTCCTAGTCGCCGTCACCCACCCCAACATCATCCGCCTACTCGATGTCATCAAGGTCAACCTAACCCTGCCTTATCTTTCTCTTATTTACCGAAGGAATGACAGGAACGAAAAACCATACAAAAAAAACGATCTCCTTATCTTCTCTTATTTACCAAAGGAATGACTGCAGTGCATGCACGTTGGCTACTTATTATTAAATATTAATCAATCAGTTGCCGTCGGTGATTACAAGTTGGGTAATACTACTCGATTGCCTCCTGCTTAATTACGACGACCCAAGCGATTGCATCGTGTCTCGTGTAGTGGCCTAGAGCCAAGAATCCCGTGCGGCGCCTTGATCCTCTGCCCCCGCCCTCTCCCCTCCCTCTCTCCCCCTCCCTTTCTTTTTTCTCTCGGGGAGTCCGGCTGGCCTCCTTCTCGAATCGGCTTTCCAGGCGCTTTTCTCCGACGGTAGCCTCACGACGAGGCACATGCATGTCCTCCCACTCAGGCTGTGCGGCGCGGTACGAGCCTCACGACGACGCGCGCCTCGGCCTCCATGGGTGGCTAGGCGGCGCGACGGCTGCGGGTGGCTAGGTGAGCCAAGGCGGCCGAGGCGGCGCTGGAGGCACGGCAAACCGAGGCGACGCGGTGCTGGTCCCGCGGAGGCGAGGTGGTGCGCCGCAGAGGCGGCGGGTCGTGGGGGCATGTGGCACGGCGGCCATGCGAGGCTGGCCAGGTGTCTCGGCCGCCCGGTGCGTGCGTGGTGGCTCGGTGGCCCCGCGTGCCCTACCGGCGGGTCGGCGTGCTATCGTGCTGCTCGAAGAGCTGTGCAGGCCGTGCCTGCCTGGGCACGGCCTATCTCATCGTGCCGTGCGAGGCCGCCCATCGTGCTCGGTTGGCAGGCCCGGCACGGCCCGAGTAATCGTGCTGGGCTGGCACGATCCGATCTCAATAGTGCTGTGTCGGGCTGGACCGAGCGTGCCTCGTGTGGTCCAAAATGGCCCGGCCTAGATGCCCACCTCTACTTAGAGCTATATGCTAGCCAACAAACGTAATGCCTTACTTTTTCATAGCGCTCTCTTCAAACTCCAATTTCCTCGAGGTAGTCTTCACACCCTTGTCAGCAAATGTCTCCCGAGATGACGGTAATCTTCATGCCCTTGTCAATAGGGGTGTAATTAGAGCGGATACAGATGGATTCCGTTTATCCCGTATCTTATTCTAAATTTTTTCTCGGAATCGGAGTTGGATACAGACAATGCTGGATTCGAATACGAATGCAGACTATCTCAGTCACAAATACAAAGTGAATACATGTCGTTTTGAGTACAGTTAGTCTTGGTCACGAATATTTAGTTGGATAATGCGTGAAAACAGAAACCATATATCACATATTAGAATCAATCAACCATACTATATGTCCAAAATACAACTATATTATTAGATTCACAAGTAGATTTAAGTTCATCACTTGATAATAAGGACTAATTAAGCAAGCATATGACCGGGGCTAATTAAGTCAATAGTAACTAGCAAGTAGCATTGTAGCAAGTCACAATCTCATATCTTAAACTGTTACATAGTCCAAAATTCAACTAGCCATAGCCCATAGTCAACTACATCACCAGTTTATTACATCAAAAGATCACAAAAAAACTTGTCTAGCAACAACCACCAACTATTAGTGAGCTATTCTTATGACTATGCCTTAATCGATATCAGCCGCATTCATTCTCTCATCATAAAAATATATATATATCGATTGACGCAAAAAAAATAGTGAAAGACCGAGATGGAAATCAGAGGGGGTGAATGATCCCAAATTAAAAAATATATCCCCTAGGAGGATCACAAATGCAGATTTTCACTAAAGAAACCAAGCCAAAAACCCTTGTCGGGACCCGAATATGCAAATCCGGACCCTCTGTGTATTCAGCACTAGTCCAAGATCACGCTAGTGCACACAGTCTCAACATAGATGAAATATCACAATCATACACAATGGAATAATAAATAAAGACTTCATCTATTAATATAAAACTATTGAACGACCTTAAGGTCAAACTTACACTTGTGAGGCCTTGGTGGCTTCAACTCAAAATGAATAAACAGCAGCGGAATGAAGAACGTCGATGAATCCCATCAATATGCCACAGGCAACTGACAAGGTTCAACTCCTAGATATTCGCCTCCTCGTGGAACTTCTCCTCCTTCGAAATTGTAGTCTTCTCCTCAATTGATGATTTTGTGAGTTGCAAGGGGTGAGTACATAAAGCACTCAACAAGTTGTGCACAGAATGCAATTCTAATATAACTATATGCAAGGCTTATTCCAAGGAATGGCTTATCATGGTTATTTTGCAATAAAGCAGCATTTGGGACAATTACAGTAAATAGATTGTAAAGACAGTAAAACAAATAACTGTAATAAATAGATTCAGCATTTCTCAAGTAAACCAAGTTCCAATCCTTAATCAAGTTCCAACTTCCCATGGCAACCTGCCATCTATCCCAAGTTTTGTTTTGCAAAAGTCTAACCCTTAACTGTAATTCCTGAGCTTTGCTCAATACCGTGAGCACGGCTATTCGAATAGGTTTACACTCTGCAGAGGTTATGCACTTTACCCGCACGACGTGATATTCTCTTTGTGTCTGGCCATTAGCACACTTCCTTTGGTGTGCCAGCAGAGAAATCACGACAAAGCTTTTCAGGAACCTCTACCTTATCCAAAGAACTTCTCCGGTATTGCCTTCACTATTACTCCTCTCACGCGGAGCCGAAGTATAGGATAGGCCAACACCGTTGGATGGGCACCAAGCTGTAGCACAGGTACGCTCCCCCACACAGATACACTTTCGTGTACTGTCACCCCGAGGTATCAGAGGAAAGATATCAGAACCCTAATCATCTAGGTCTGTCCCATACCAGACATGTGGTCGCATGATTGACTCAGGTCAAAGGTTTGTAAGGTTAAGTCCTTAAGATGATCGAGGCAAGACTTTCACATACCCCCTGCCCATCGGGCCCACCTTGGCATTCTCGCTCCTTGCCACTTGCCCCAATATAAATCATAACCACCCCAGTTGATTATCGAGCACCACGTGCCATCAACAATTTAACCTCGTTGCGTGACATCCTCTCGCCACCACAACTCAATCTCATCGTGTGACCACACATGACACATAAGTTCATAACATCGTTCCATATTCCATTAGTCAAGATTATTTATCAAAGACTAAAGTACATGTGATGATGTGGCATGGCTAAGCAACTAATACGGTCTAACCATCCCATGTTGATTATTATTACTAACCAACTATAATGAACCAATCTAGGGTGACAATATATCATGGTATACAAATGGCAAGGTAGGGTATAGATCAATTGGGTATAATAGCTAAGTCCCAAATTTAATTGAAGACATTTGTACCTGTCAAATAATATGCAATAAAGTAAAACAATATAGCAGTTTTTTGTAATCGTAGGTTCAACATGATCAAAGCACAACTTGCCTGGCACTTGCTATAAACTGCTCTTTACTCTTTTTAATTGATCTTCGGCTTCCTCAACCTTTGGCTCTTCAATCGAATGCTTTGACTTCCTCGTCCTTCAGCTACTTCGGGCAACTTCTGGACAACACGTCTAACGACAAAGAAGCACAAATACAACAAAACTCAAAAGCAATTCAAATAAACTCCAATTTAATATTAGATTGGTACTGAACGGAAGGGATTGAATTTAGGAACTTAGATTTGATCGAAGATCGGATGAAAGAGAACAGGCTTTCAGAAGATTTAGCGAGAAGGCTACGACTGATAATTAGGGAAAGACGGAGTATATTCCAGGAGATATCCTTCGAGATTAATTAACTCAATTGGACATATATTGACATATGGGCTCTTGATCTAGATCGGGTCCATAAAGATATGTTAGTTCATGATGAACTAAACTGATTCTCAATATTGACTTTTGTTGACTAAACAAATACACAGTCAAACAAAAGAAAGATAGACTAATAGAATAGATATGGCACCAGGATATGACATATGGCCAATGGCCTATCGACCAATTTCACGAATGAATTCTGGGTTAATGGCAAATTAGATTTTCAGAGATAAGACGAGGACGAATGGAATCGACATTCAGTGCGATCCGATCTGGGGTTCAGTCATACATCAAAGAAGAGACTTGACGATAACAGGGCGATGACGATATGTAGTAAGACAGTACAAATATCTTACTACGGTGGACACAACGAGGAAAACCGCAATACCGACAGCGCGGCTCACGATGAACTCAGTCCATCGAGCCGGTCTTAAGTTAGGTTTTGGTCCAGCTTTGCAGATGATAGAAAGATAAATCCAGACTCACAAGGAATGGGGGTTAGATCACGATAGGACGATAGAAAGGATAATGACATCGCGCTACGCTCTTGCTGGAATACGCGTATGCGATGATAGCGAAGCGAGAGAAAAGCGTTAACGGCGGAACGTTAACGAAGAAACATTAGCAGCGGAACGTTAACGGCGGGACGTTAACGACGGAATGTTAACGGCGGGACGTTAATGATGGAACGTTAACGGCGAGACGTTAACGACGGAATGTTAACGACGGAACGTTAATGACGGAACGTTAACGATGGGACGTTAACGACGGAATGTTAACGACGAAACGTTAACGATGAAGGTGAATCGTTAACGGAACACTTACGAGATTATAAGGTGGCAACCCTCGGTTGAAAGATAGGGCAGCGAGGTCATGACATGGCTCAAATTTGGTTTGAGATCTGCGGGGTACACATATCGTGACGCAACGATAAATTGGACCAAGGGTTAAGTTCGAGTTTGAGCGAAACGATTCAAGGATGAATAAACTTGGCATAGGGTAGGATGGTAGGGTTGGCTCTGCGATTAAAGGTTACCAAAGATGGCGAACCGAAATACGCACCGACACGAAGGACTAGGCCAAAAGACATCGGATAGATTCTAGAATATGGCTTTGACGGCAATCGGGGATCAATGAACTTCAACGGTGGGCAAAACAGGGGATAATGATCTTCTGGACACAATGACATGGCCACGACAAACCAAAATAGTTGGCGGCACAAAGGCGGCGCTTGCGGTGGCAAAAAGGCGACGGTAACGAATATTAAACTTTTCGGAGGATGAAACAGCAAAGGGAAAGTAAGCACCACATAGAACGCGGCGACACGAACTCAACGGTATATCCGAATTTGGAAGCAACCCAACGGACAGATCACAAACTGTCGACGAACGGCTGCCGGAGCCAATAGATCAAACGCTCATAACTATGAAAATAATAGATGGAACCTAACCAAATTATACAGAGAGCTATCTGGGATCATTTGGCACAATATGACGTGAACGGATCTGAGTTTTACCTTCTGGATCAACGGGGAACGCGCGACGAAGTTTTTTCGCCGTTGGAACGCGATCGATCGGGAGGATTGATTTTTCTGCACAAATCCCGTGGTCCAAACCTTGAGTTAGGGTGAGCACCGTGTAGAGGACATCAAGAGGAGTCTACAGAAAAAATTTCACGGTCAAACTCGCAAAAACCGAGAACGGGCAGCAGCAAGATTTGAGATTAGAACGGCCGTAACTTTTGATTCCGCGGATGGAACTGCACCAAATTTGGTGGAGAGATAGATCTGACCATAAGGCACGAGATGACGTGAATAGATTTCAGAAAAACTCACTGAAACGACGGGGAACGCGACGCCAAGATCGGCCAACGATGGCGGCGCACCGGAAAGACATGGCGGCGGATTTTAGGGTTTGGGAGGTGCTCTGGGCATTTGGGCTGCGTGGAAGGGGTCTTAGGACACTTATATAGGCTGGGGAGTTGTGCCATACAAGGAAACATGAAGAAAAACCGGATTTGGATTGAAAACGGATCGGATCGAACACCTAGCGCACAATGAACAGTACCGGGTGACGTGGCTCATTGTGGTGCGTCGGATCTGGATCGGAGGGCTGCAGCTGGGCGATGACGTGGCCGGCTCAGAAGATGACACATCGATTTAGCCCAATTTCCACATTAAAATAATTCGAGAAATTAAAATAATTCATTTAGAGCAATAAACATACCAGAAAAATTCTAAAAAATTCTAGAAAATATTTTGAGACATTTGGAGCTTGAATAAAATATTTTTAACCAAACTTTATTTAAACTTTTATAGTATTTAATTAGATTTAACAAGAGGCTTAATTTAAATTAATTTCCAAATGAATAGCAAACAAACTCCGAAAAATATTAAAAAAATTACAGAAAATTCATTGAAGCACAATGAACTCAAATAAAACTAAATTTATTTTTATTGAAGTTTATATTAGTCAAATTAAATTATTTTAGTATTAGAAAATTTCAGATTAAGCTTTATTAAAGCGAGAAAATCAGCAGAGATTTTTGGAAAGATGAACTAAACAAAAGATTTTTGAAAACTCAAATTTTGGGATGTTACAACCCTTGAATATCAAATGGAAGTGAAAGAGTCAATTTTCACAGAAATAAGCTTGAGGCCGGTGCTACCGCCCTCTGGGGCTGGTACTACTGTGTTACTGTAGCTACAGTGAAATCAGGCATATGAACAGCGTTTTCAGCACGGGTTCAAATAGGAAAATTGATGTATCTTTTGATCCGTTGATCCAAACTCAACCAAACTTGGTAGATAAGGTCCTTAGGATGTCAGGAACTTATTCCAACCTTCAATCATAAGGATTGATGTTAAAATTCCGATCTTTATGCCCGAGAACAAAGAACATACCAAGTTTCAACAAAAATCGAAAGAACTTCGATCGAGGCTTGCTCGTGGGTTTTTGATGATCAAGATGATCTTGAATGACTCCCCACATATCCTAGCAAGCACAAGATCACGAAAAAACTCAAGGCAATGCAATCTACAAGATCAAGCACTCAAGAACGTAAAGAACAACTTCTTGCAAGAAGAACTCATGGATTTCTTAGATGATTGAGAACATAAATTCAGAAGAAGAATCATTCATCAAACATCAACCTCAATAAAGATTCGTAAGCATGTAGAAGGAGAGGAGGCAAATCCAAATTGCGTGTTGCAAGAAAGTAAATGCGGAATTTAAATTGCGTAATGTAAATGCGTAAAGGAAATGAAACATGAACATAAATGAAGAACATTTCATTTATGGAAGGAGAGGTTACAAAGCCTCACATTTCATGTGGGCAAAGCTCAAAGGAGCATCAAAAACCTCAAAACCTTGAAGGGGGAAGGCTACCCCCACCCCTATTTATACAACTCTTGGGCCACCTACCACCCTTGGATGAGTCTCTAAACCCTAGAGCATCCATCAAGGGCTAGGATTAACCGACTCAACCAGCCATGCAAGGGTTCACCCAAAACCCACAACACATAATGGGTTTTCATGCACGGTTTTCAAAGCACACTAACTAGACCCGCTAACCTATCAACTAGACCGCAATCCGACGGCCCTCATCGATCCGAGCAGCATCTAGCTAGCATCACATCCATTCCTTATCTTCATGGCTTGCACGGACTCCGTCTCTGATCATCTACCAGCGATCCCCGACCGCCTGGACCTCCGACGCTCCTCGCCTAGTCCCGGCCATCCTTCGCCTCACCATGACCTAGCACCGTCGTCCTGCAACCATCAAAAACAAGGAAATACCTCACATAGCAATGCCCACAAATATGTGCAATAAATTCATCAAAGTTCACTCATTAAAATTCATTTTTACTCGTTCAGGCCGATGTTACCGCCCTCAGGCCGGTAGCGCCGCCCATGGTGGACCGGTGCTACCGCTCTCAAGCCGGTAGCACCGCACAGCGCAGAACCAGAAAACACCCCTCTCTGGAATTTTCACACCGCTCCTTGGGCCGATGCTACCGCTCGCCTGGTAGCATCGGGATACCAAGGAGCGGTAGCACCGGCCCAAGGAGCGGTGTGAAAATTGCAATAAAGCGACATTTAACAAGAATACAGTAAATAGATTGAAAAACAGTAAAACAAATAACAGTAATTAATAGATTCAGTATTACAAGTAAATCAGATTTCCAATCCTAAGTCAAGTTCCATTTACTCCATGGCAATCCTGCCATCCCATCCAGTTTTCATTTGAATAAAGTCTAACCCTTAACTGTAGTTCTCGAGCATTGCCCAATACCGTGAGCACGGCTATTCGAATAGATTGTACACTCTGCAGAGGTTATGCACTTTACCCACACGATACAACCAAACACCACCAAGGCGAGTGATCATAACAAAGCCTTTACAATGCTACACCTAGACCCAGTACTGCTCGCTAAGGTTTCAACACTGAAGGGTTAAACCACCATAATAGGGGCCCCTCTTGCGCCATGTGAGTTAAACCGTAAACCCAGGACTCACTATTCACCACGACAGTATAGAAATCTAGGCTTCACAAATTATTCAGCTAGGCTGTCCCATTCCAGACATGTGATTGCAAGAAAGACTCAGGTTAAAGGCTTGCAAGGTTAAGTCCTTAAAGTGATTAAGGCAAGACTTCCACATACCCCTGCCAATCCTGGCCCACCTTGGCACACTGCCCCTTACCACTTGCCCCAATCTAAATCATTACCACTCCAGTTGATTACCAAGCACCACGTGCCACCAACATTTCAATTTAGTTGTGTGACCTCCTCGCCACGACAACTTAATATCATTGTGTGACAACACATGACACACCAATTCATAAACATTGTTCCATATTCCATTAGTCAAGATTAAGTATCAACATTCGGACACATGTGATGACATGGCATGGCTAAGCAATTTACGACGGTCTAACTAGCCCATGTTGATTATCAATATTTACCAACTATTAACTGACCATCCTAGGGTAACAACAAGATCATAGCATATAATTGACAAGGTGGTCTTAATGCAAATAGGCATATTATCTATTTCCCAGATTAATTGAAATCATTTATCCACATAAAATATCATGCATAAATTTAAGAGACAAAATAGCAATTTTGTGAAATCAGGTGCAACATGGTCAAAGCACAACTTGCCTTGCAGTAGGTGCTGGTCTTGCTCTGAGCTTGGGTCTTGAAGCGACGAATCTTCCTCCGGATCACCGAGCAGTTCAACGTCTACGCGAAACAATGCCAAAATAGCAAATAAACACCAAAATAGAGAGCAAACAAACTCCAAAAATAAAATAAAATTCACCAATAAATAGATCTTGATTTACAAATTGTTAGAAATTTGAATCACTCAAATCCGAGCTAAAATGCAAAAGATATGGCCTTTTGAAGTTTGAATAAATACTGAAAATACAGAAATTAGAATTTCTGATTTTCCCGAATTATTTTTATACAGAAAACTCGTTTTATTGCGCAAGCGACACGTGGACCAATCATTGGCTGACACGTCATCTCGACGCACAGACCCGGTCCACGAACCTCCTCTGGTCCACCGTGAACCCGGCGCATGACGCTTCGGTTTCCGCACTGACACGCATCCGTGCGACGATCCGACGGCCACCGATCTGTGCCCACGCGGAACTGACTCGACGGTCAGATCTAAATCCAACGGCTACGGATACCCGAGCACCTTACCACGCTTACCGAGATGTGGCGCGATCTCTAGCGCTCATCTCGGATCAGATGGCTACCCTTATCCGAGGCGTTTACTGATGCCGGTGGAGACGTGGCACGATCGCAGCGGTTCGATGAAGATCAGACGGTCGACGAAGCTCTGAGGCGAAGATGTCGGCGCGGCGGCGTAGCTTCACCAGAGCGAAGGAAGAAGACGAGCCCGACGGCGATCCAGGCGACTCCAGCAACGAAGAAGTGGCAGCTCCGGCGCGGCTTGACGCGACGAGTTCCAATCTGGAACCGATGCGGCGGAAGGCGGCTCGACGGCGTCGGAAAACGAAGAAAACCACTAGCGGCGCCTTCGGGAACTACGGCGAGCTCTAGCGGACGGGCGACGGCTAGGGCTAGGGCTGCGCTTGGAGATGGCGAACCTCGGGGTGCAATCCGCGCCTTAAATAGCCTCGGCATGCGTGCAAAATGGAAACCCTAAGTCACGCGGTGGCGACGGCAAGTCGGCGGCGGATTCGGAAACCGAATCGGAGACGAAGAGCGAGGACCGTCCGATCTGTGATGAACGGCTGCGATTACTTCCGAAACGATACGATCCGATTCCCTCTTTCCAAAATCAACGGGTGCGATCGGATCCTACCTAAAATAACGCAAAGCGATCTCAACCGCACGATCTTGATCCAACGGTTCGCAGGCGCTAGGGTTTCCCGACTTCATCTTCAAATCTCGAGCGGTCCTTCGCGATCGAACGGTTGACGCAGTGCTGATGACGCGGCTTGATGAAGACCACGCGATGAAGATCCAACGGTGGCGACCGGGCTGCGCGGGAAGACGGCCGACCGGGCGACAATGACGGCAGACTCACAAGACAATCTTCGAGCTTCGTCGATCTTGTTCACCGAATTTTCTAAAGCCTTTTGATTAAAAATAATTCCCGAAATTGGATTAATTCATTTAAGGCATTTAAAATATCTGTAAAATCCCCAAAAAAATCTCATAAATACTTTGAGACATTATGAGCTCAAATAAAATATTTTGGGCAAAACTTTATTTTAACTTTGCAAACAATTAAATAGTTTTCTCAAAGAGGCTAAATACTTAATTTTCAAAATAAATTCCAATAAATCCAAAAAAATCCAAATAAATCACACATTGCACAAATGACAATAAAATAACACTTAAGGCAAACATTGGGATGTTACACCAACGGGGTAAACGGAATGTTATGGGCTGACGTGGTCCCTTTCGATTTGCCCTTGTCGTCTACCAAATGTCATCTTCACGGGAGACGACTGGGCCCAAACTACAGTAACGGCCTGTGCCTGACGGGACATGGTAGCTGATTTGGTAGGCTCCTTTAATGCATCACATGGCTCTGGTAGTGCTGGTAGCTCCAACGCATCACGTTGCTCCGATAGTGCTTGTAGCTTCGGTGCTGCAGGGTTTGCGTCGAAGGAGATATCCTTCTTAGGCCACTGGATGAATGTATCTATGGCATCATCTAGTGTGATGATCTCGTCGTTTGGGGACATTTTCAGCGTGATGGCCTTGCAAATTTTGTGTACACCGTCGACCTGGACCTTTGCATAGCCCGGATCTACCGTGTGACTATGCACCACCGACCCTAAACTAGATGGATATGAGAGCCCCAAGCAGCTTGCAGGGGAATGGAGCCGTTGGCAAGCCTCACTTGAAGATTGCACGGCATGACCACGTACATAAGGGTACACAATTAGCTAACACGTCAAATAGGTCTATCTAAGGAGCATTGCAAACATGTATATTACCCGGGTGTCGTCGGGAGGAAATCTGGTGTCGTCCACGTCCGTCTCAGGGGCGGACGAGCGGCTGCTCCGACAGTTAATTGGGCTAAACTGCGCCTGTGCTTCTTGGGCTTGCACGTTCCGTGCTTGCCTCTCCGCAGCCACCTTTTGCTCCATCCTTTCCTCAAAGCTTCTTAGCTGACTATCGAACTGTGCTCTCAACCTTTCCTCAATCAGGGCTACTAGCCGTTCCTCGCGCTCAGCTTTGCTTCTCTTCCTACTCCGGTACGTGTCGGAGTCTTGTGGGAATCCCATTTTCAGGGAACGAAAACACCTAGGCCTCGGGTGTGACCCGGGTGCTCCTTGTTTCCCAAGGCTGTGGAGAGTATATTTTTCTCTGTGTCTGAAGTGAAAGAGCCTTGAGAAGATTTCATGCTCAATGATATCAGGCGTTGGGACACTTCCTCATCTGCGGGGTTGGCAAAGGACACGTCGCCCAAAGGCGTGGGACGTGACCTCGCTTTTACCTAGTTTTGGGCGCACGGGTCCAAGATCGAGGCGAACGGCGACGCGAACTCCTTCTGGATTGCCTCGTCCTCCTCCCTCGCCCATTGTGCGATCTTACCCGCGTACCTAGTGGAGCCAAGTCTGTGCGAGTGGGTGTTTCTTGACTGGACAGTCTTGTGCACCGCACTTTGACGCACGAACTCTTCCGTCGTCTTCATCTCAACAAATCATTCCCACACGTCTTCAGTGATAAACCTGTACTTCTAGAACAGAGCATTTCCTTATTCACGTAATTATTGACGAGGATGCTCTTGATGTTCTTCCATGCCTTTCCCGCCACTAGCAATGCGTACCGTTGCAGTGCGTGCATGGCGTATTGTGGGAGCTCGAATGACGTGAAAATTTCTGTCACTAGGCTATCGCGCTCCTCATTTGTCAACATCTTCTACGATGGATATGTGATGGGGACCCTTTCACACCCAACGATCCCGCATAATGTTCGGAATGCTACCGCGGCCTTAGGAAGTGCGGTAGAGACCCCATCCTACCGATCGACCGTCGTGATGGCATATCGGCTCTGGGGCCTTTTACTAAGCCCTCTTGGACCGCGCCTCTATTTTCCTACGTTGGGCGCCTCATCAGATCCATTCGGCGACAAGGAATGAGGGGACGTCATCTTGTAATGAAGTAGGTTGTGTTAGATCTTTAAAGATCAGGCAAGTTGGTAAATCAACAATTCATAAAGGGTCATAGAAGAGGAAAGAAAGTAAATTTACGCATTATTTAGTACATTTGTAATTGTATGAAGCAAGGTTAAGAGTAGGTAAGTCGAGAGAAGCAAAGTTAAGAGAATGTAATTTAAGAGAAGCAAAGTTTAGAGAAGGTAAGTGTAACACCCTGAAATTTACTCTAATTTAAATTTTGGAGTATTTTTGATTTTCGAGAATTTCTGAGAATTTATAAGAATTTAATTGGATTTATTCATTTGTGACCTTTCTTGCATTTAATTAAAATAATACAAAAGTTTATACAAAGTTTTTCTGGAAATATTTTATTTGAGTTCCAAATGTCCCAAAGTATTTTCTAGAATTTTTTTGGATTTTTTCGGGTATTTTTCCTATTTATTTTGACTTTGTTTAATTATCGGAATTATTTTAAATGAAAAAGGATTTAAAAATGGGAATGAATAGTATTGGGCCGGCCCAAAGATCGTGCTCGGCCCGGCCAGTACGCCGAAAACCCTAGCCGCATTGCGCAGATCACTGCACGTCGGATCGGGATCCAATGGTCGCCGTTGCTTGCGCGTCACCAAGCCGCGCGCGCCGGATCATCGCCGCACGGACGGTCAGGATTGCGCCACGTCGCTTCTTCCTCGCGGGATCACCGGAGAGACGTGGGCATTGTGGCCATGAGTTTTGCCGGTGGGTTTCACGCACGTCGAGGCAGCTTTTAAGTATTCATTGAGTGCGTCGTGTAGAGCTTCTCTCGCCGCTCCTTTTGACTCCTCGCACGCACGCCGAGATGCCCCTGAGACTCCACAGTAGCTCGCCGTAGTTGCCGCATCGCTCCGCCGTTCTTCTTGCCTCATTCCGCTGCCGCCGATTCCTCTCCGCCGTCGCCAAGGTCACCAGAGTGACGCTCTTGCCAAGCCGCGTCGAACGAGCTAGTTCTTCATGCCGGAGAAGCCCCGTAGCGTCGTTGGCTGCGTCGTCTTCCCCAGCTCCGGCAACCTTCGCTTCCTCACCACCGTCGACTTCGTCAAGCATCACCGACCGTCCGATCTGCATCGCGCGATTCTGGTACTTCCACGTCGCTGATCTCCTCGTTTTCCTAGCATTAATCTTGACCGTAGATGTGTAAATTGAACGGCGGTGATTAGATCTAGTTTCTGCGCTTTGTTTTAGTCTCAACCGTTGGATCGATAGTGTACGCGTGAGATTACGCCGCGTAGTTTGATGAATAGTAAATAGCTTGGGTACCGTGGGCCATTGGATTAGATCTAAACGGTAGCTGTTGGTTGAACTATGGCGCGCGGATTCGTGCCGTTCAAATTTGAACAAGCGGCGGAGATGACGCGCACCCTCGCCGAATCGCGTATGGACGCGTGTGCATATTTGACCGAGGACCGGACCAATCTCGGCCGTGGATTTCAAACGAGCCATCGCGATCGTGCCGCGTAGCCCGAGGCGTCGCCGAGCTCACGCGCGGGATCCAGCCGTTGGATGCTCGACATGTGTACCCGAGGTGCGAACCGTCGCCGAGCTCGCGCGCAGGAGATCTGATGTCGGGACCCGAATTTGCAAATCTGGACCCTCTGTGTATAACGCACTAGTCCAGGATCACGCTAGTGCACACAGGCTCAACATAGATGCTATCATAGTCACACACAGCGGAATATGACATAAACTTGAAGAATTAATAATAATTGTTGTCTTACATGAATAAGGCCTCACAGGCTTTATTAAAAAGTATCAATGAGCAAAGAATGAAAATAAACGATTATGGCGCTCGGCCGCCACAGCAACCGACGGGCTCGGACCCTAAGCATTCGCATCCAAATAATCTTCCTCCACGAAAGGCGTAGATTCTTCCTCTTCTGAAGTTGTTGTTGTTGGGGTGAGTACATAAAGCACTCAACAAGTTGTGTACAGAATGCAAGTCTAATATTCTACATGCTTGGCATATTTCAAGGGAAGGCTAACAGGGCTATTTTGCAGTAAAGCGGCATTTATCAAAAGAATACATTAAGTAGATTGAAAGACAGTAAAACAAATAATGGTAAATAGTAATTTCAACATTTCAAGTAAATAGGTTTTCCAACCTAAGTCAACCTTTCATGGCAACCCCACCATTCCATCCAGTTTTTAGTTAACAAAAGACTAACCCTTGACTGTAATTTCCGAGCATTGGCCAATACCGTGAGCCCGGCTATTCGAATAGATTGTACACTCTGCAGAGGTTATGCACTTTACCCACACGATACAACCAAACACCACCAAGGCGAGTGATCATAACAAAGCCTTTACAATGCTACACCTAGACCCAGTACTGTTCGCTAAGGTTTCAACACTGAAGGGTTAAACCACCACAACATGGCCCCCTCTTGCGCCATGTGAGTTAATCCGTAAACCCGGGACTCACTATTCACCACGACAGTACCAAAATCTAGGCCTCACAAATTATTCAGCTAGGCTGTCCCATTCCAGACATGTGGTTGCAAGAGAGACTCAGGTCAAAGGCTTGCAAGGTTAAGTCCTTAAAGTGATTAAGGCAAGACTTCCACATACCCCTGCCAATCCTGGCCCACCTTGGCACACTGCCCCTTGCCACTTGCCCCAATCTAAACTCATTACCACCCCAGTTGATTACCAAGTACCATGTGCCGTCAACAATTCAACCTAGATGTGTGACTCCCTTGCCACAACAACTTGATATTACTGTGTGACAACACATGACACACCAGTTCATGAACATTGTTCCATATTCCATTAGTCAAGATTAAGTAGCAACATTCGGACACATGTGATGACGTGGCATGGCTAAGCAATCTACGACGGTCTAACCAGCCCCATGTTGATTACTAATATTAATCAACTAGTAATTTAACCATCCTAGGGTGACAATTTAGATTATGGCATACAATGACAAGGTAGGGTATACTCAATAGGTTGACTAGCTAAATCCCAATTTAATTTGAAAGCAGGTCTACACATGAAATAACATGCACATAATGTAAAATAAAGTAGCATCTTTGCAAGCATGGGTTCAACATGATCAAACACAACTTGCCTTGGAGTAGGTGCTGGTCTTGGTCTGAGCTTGGGTCCTGAAGCGACGAATCTTCCTCCGGAGCGCCGAGCAACTCAACGTCTACGCGAACCGAGGTCGAAGAAGCAAATAAACATCAAGACAACAAGCAGACAAACTCCAAAAATAAAATAAAATTCACCATTAAATATATCTTGATTTTACAAATTTTTAGAAATTTGAATCACTCAATTCCGAGTTAAGATGCAAAAGATATAACCTTTTGAAGTTTTAAATAAATCTGAAAATATAGAAATTAGAAAAACCGATTTTCCCAAATTATTTTTCTATTGGAAAAGATCTTTATTGCGCAATGCTGACGTCAGCCCTGGCCCAGACCAATCAGGCGCTGCCACGTCAGCTCGGCGCATGGACCCGGTCCACGAAACCGCCTCTGGTTCACCGTGGGACGCGCCCTGGCGCCTCGCGCCCGCGCCGCCACTGGCGACCGGATCGGGCTGCGGCGTCGCCGCGTGCCGATGCTCGACGCGCGCGCGATCCGGTGACGATCCGACGACTATCGATCTACTCCAACGTGGCACTATCGACCGCCATCTTAGATCTAACGGTCCATCTTACGGAGAGGTTCATGGCGATGAGGATGACGCGGCGCGATCTGGATGGTTCGGCGAAGATCCAACGGCTGTGCGAAGCTCCGAGACACGGCGGCGGGCTTGCACCGGAGCGGAGGAAGACGACCACCCGAACGGCGCTTCGGCGCGACTCCGGCGAGAAGAAGCAGCAGACTCGACGCGGCACGACGCGAGGAACTCGGATCTGGAACCCTTACGACGGACGGCGGCTTGACGACAGCGGAACCCGAAGAAAACCGCGGCGACGAAGAGCAAACTCCGGCGAGCTCCTGCGAAGCTACAGTGGCGACTCAACGGCGAAGGCTAGCACTGGCGGATGCGCTCTGGGATGGCAATCCTCGGGGTGCGGGTGGTGGCTTTTATAGCCTCGGCATGCGCACAGGGAAGGAAACCCTAAATCACGCGACGGCGACGGCAAGCGGCGGCGGATTCGGAAACCGAATCGGAGACGACAACCGAGAGCCGTCCGATCTGCAACGAGCGGCCACGATTAGATCTCGGCCGATCCAATCCAATCCGCACTTTCCAAAATCAACGGATGAGATCCAACCTTTCCAAAAAAACACGATCCGATTTCTTCCACACGATCTTGATCCAACGGCTCGCAGGTGTTAGGGTTTCTGATCTCGTCTTTAAATCACACGCGTCCCTCTGCGATCCGACGGCCGACGCAGCACCGGCGATGTGACTTGATGAAGACCACAAGATGAAGATCTGACGGTTGGCGTCTTTTCATTGTGGCGACGCTAAGCTAAGCGAGCCGCGACAACAAGGGTGGCAAGACGCGCACGCACAAGATCGGGCTCGGCCCGAGATTATTCACGCCGATTTTTCTAACGCTTTTCGATTTAAAATAATTCTCAAAATTAGATTAATTCATTTAAGGCAATTAAAATATCAGGAAAAATCCAAGAAAATTCTCATAAATACTTTGAAACATTCTGAACTCAAATAAAATATTTTTGACAAAACTTCATATTATTTTTATCTATATATAATTAGTTTTCACCAAAGGTTCAATATACTTAATTAAATAAATTCAAATAATTTCTGGAAAATCCAATAAATTCAAAAAATCACCAAAATGCACATATGTGAAATTATAGGATAAATTTTGGGATGTTAAATCTGACTGTTGATCTTTTGACGGCCGTGATTGCGCCACGTGGTTGAGATCTGGCCGTCGGTTGGGATCAGCCGGGATAGTGACGCGTGTCGTGCACGAATCTCGAGGCAATTGGCTGATGTCAGCAGTGACGTCAGTGCTGACGTCATCTGGTGGGGGCCAGGCGCATTGTTCTGTGGACCGAGTCCACGGTGGACCGACCCGAGCCGTGGACTGGGTCCATAGACCGAGGTGACGTGGCTGCACCAGAGTGCGCCACGTGTCAGTTGACGTCATGCTGACGCAATAAATCGTTTTTTCTATTGAAAAATAATTATGTTAATTCGGTTTAGTATGTTTAATATATTTGCAAACTTTGAAAAGCCATAACTTTTGCATTTTAACTCCGATTGAGGTGATTCCAATTTCTAAAAATTTGTAAAATCAAGATATATTTATTGGTGAATTTTGTGGAATTTTTAGAGTTGAACTTGCTCTCTGTAAATTATATTTATTGTGTATTTATTTATTTCGAGTAGAGGTTGATTTCTTAGGAAAGCTTTATGGAGAATTTCAGCATAAGACCAAGCTCGGATCAGGATCAGCAACTCTTTGAAGGCAAGTGATGCTTTGACCATTTTGATCCCAGTTTCTTTTGAACATATATTTTGCTTTAAAACTATGCATGATAAATTAACTAAAATATATTTAAATGAATTTGGGTAATTTAGCTAATCAACCCATACTGTTAATGTCACCTTGAAATTACTATTTGTATGCCTTTAAATCATTGTCCACCCTAAGGTTATTTATATCTGTTGGATGTTAATATGATGCCAACACGGGAGGCTAGACCGTGAATAGATGCTTAGCCTTGCAACGAATCATTAAGGATCTTTCAAAAATACTAAAATATTGATTAATGAAATACTGAATGTATTTTGAAAGTGGTGTGATGATGCCACATGATGAGATTGAGGTTCAGAGATCTGTGTGGTTCTGCACCGATGTTGAGTTATTGCTGGCATGTGTTGCACAATAATCAATGGGGTGGGAAATGATTTAGACTGGGGCAAGTGGCAAGAGGCTGTGTGCCAGGTGGGCCTGTGTGGCAATGGGTTGATGAGTGATGTGAGTCTGTGTGCCACATTGGGCCGTGTGCCACTGTTGAGTGTTGGAAGTCTTGCCTTGGTCAGTTAAGGACTTCACCTTGCAAGCCTTTGATCTGAGTCACCCATACAACCACATGTCTGATATGGGACACACCTAGTTGATTAGGGTTCTGATATCTTTCCTCTGATACCTCAGGGTGACAGTACACGGAGGTGTATCTCATGCGGGAGGCGTACTGTCTTTGCGGCTTGGTACCCATCCAACGGTGTTGGCCTGTCCTATACTTCGGTTGGCACTGCGTGAGAGGAGTGATAGCGAAGGCAACACCGGAGAGGTTCATTGGTTAAGGTAGAGGTTCTTGAAAGGCTTTGTTACGGACGGTCACCTGTGTGGTGAATGGCTGTATCTTGTGGGTAAAGTGTACAACCTCTGCAGAGTGTAAAATCTATTCGAATAGCCGAGTCCGCGGTATTGGACATTGCTCGGGGATTACAGTCAAGGGTTAGATCTTCAAAAATAAAAATGTGGATTGGGTGGCTATGTGCCAATGCTAATAATGAGCTGTTTAAGGCTGTGTGCCGAAAATCTTTGAAGAAAAACCATTTGAAGAACTTAGCATTATATATAGTTGTTTCACTACTTTTAATCTAAGTAACATATAAGTTTAAAATGCTGTTTGATGCAAAAGAACCAAGTAAGCCAATTCTTTGGAATAAGCCTTGCATATAGTAATAAGCACTGCATTCTGTGCATTACTTGTTGAGTACGGTGTGTACTCACCCTTGCTTTCAAAACAACACCAGTGGAGGAATCAACGCCAGTATGGGAGGAGGAGTATGTCGAGGAGCCAGAGATCTAGGGGGCAAGCCCAGTCAGTTGCCTGTGGCAAGATGGGGTTTCTACGGATGATTATTTGTTTTTCACTGTTATTTCTATTTACTCTGATAATGTAAGCCCTGCGTGGTTGATCTATGTAAGGAGACCATAAGGTCGCACAACTCGTTTAAATACATGTTTGAAGTACTTTATTATTATTCCGTTGTGTATGATTGTGGTACTTTAACCCTGTTTAGCCTGTGTGCACCAGCGCGACCCTGGACTAGTGCAGAAACACAGAGGGTCCGGATTTGCAGATTCGGGTCCCGACAGTAAGTTAAGAGTTGTTTTGTATATACAAGGTTAAGAGAAGGTAAGTTAAGATAAGCAAAGTTAAACACCCAAATTAATACTAATCCCAAATTAATGTATAATTGATTGATAGTGTTATCAGGCACTTGGTGTAGAAATGCTAGAGACTAGCTCTTACCTTATATACACCTGGGTCAAGTTTATCTCATTTGAACTAAACAATTAACTATTTAAAGAAGGCCTTGAACCCTTACCTTCCTAATCATGCATATTAAGGTATCCTTTAGTCAATTTCACTTTTCTTATGATCATAATTCAGCATAATACCAGTTTGGACAGCATGTTATTTAATCAACCGATCCAACAGAGCAGTGCATAAGTAAATAAAGTAAAACATGCAGTAATCAAAAGAGGACAACTGCAGGTAAAGAATAATGAACAAGCTTTACAACAATGAAATGGACCAATACTTTTTAGCATGCAAGTCTACTGGTTTAAGGCCTAATTCACAACCTTAATTGTCCAATTCATCATTTGACCCAATTTGCATCATCAAGCAATAAAAGACAGCAAAACAGTATAAAGAAAACTCAGAAGAAAACATTGAAGCATTGACAAGTTTAGAATATGAGAATCTCAAAATGACATTTATCCTATGCATAAGTTTTAAGGTAAAGTAGTATAAAGAAAAATTTAAACAATTATTTGATGTAGAAGTTCCACAAGCTTCTCAATGATGGGGAATGACAGTCAGGGGGTCAAGCTAGAAATCTTACACATGAAAGGCACAAACATGACTCTTTCTTTTTTTTATATATATATATATATAATTTACCAGGTTTCAGGTGCATTGATCAAAATGTTGGTTAACTTAACATAACATGCGTAGTTCAATAGTGTTTTCAATAGTTGTATAATAGTAAATAGTAATTCAAAAGTTTCCAGACAATAAAACTTAACGTAACATGCAGGATTCCCACTAATCAATCCATTTACATCACATATGAATTGAGAACAAACAGATAACTGTTAATTCAAAATAAACAGACAGATATTGGAGGCCAATTAGTTATATTTTGACAACACAGACAGATGGACGAAAAAAGACAAATGTTGATATGTTTTTTTCTGAAAAAGTTTTCAGTAAACACTGTCAACTTAATGCTATTAAGAGCAACCAGGTTTCAAACAATAAAAGCTATCACTCATGACACTTCCAATAATTATCGACAGGACATAACCTGATAGGCTGATACAACGATACGGCTATATGCTATAGTGATATTAGTCTCTATTCTTTCAATCAGGTTGCCCTTTACAGGCCATGACTTGATACAACTATATGATATATTGCTATTACTCTCTATTTCTTTCAATAGGTTGCCCATTGACATAATAAAATAGCAAGTAGGAGTAAATTGGTTGTTGCAAGGTTGAGAACATAATACTACAACAATCGAGATTCATGCCAACAAAGTAGGTGTTTTTTGAGGGAAAAAACAGGAACAAAAGAAAGTGGCAGAACCATTGGCTTCAAGTTAAAAAAATAACTATGTAAGTGATCGATCATCTTGTCATTTCTAAGAGGGTGAACTATGGCTCAGAAGACTGGTGAGATTCTTGAGAGTTTCATTGCAGTTAGATTTGATAAGATGTATTGGACAAGAGCTTAATGTTTTACAAACAAATTATAACAGGGTGAATCACAAGAAAGTGTAATCTACCAATTAACATTGGAAAGAAAGGCATAAACTCAAGTAAAATTAGAATGCACCTCAGCCCAATATTGTCATAGAACTGAAGAGTTTGTCTATTCAATTTCCAGTGAGGGTACAATGAGAGAAGTTTCCTAGAAGCAGCATTGCTATCATATGGTTCCCTTTCATAAGGCAGGCTATGTATCTAATGGTGATGACCATAAAGCATGGAATAACCACTTGTTGACTACACGTAAAGGCTTAAGAATTTTAACAAAAAACAGAAGTGAACAATTCTATAAAAAGGTTTAATTGAAGAAGGCTTCCATCTTGAATTGGAACCTCTACTAGACTAATATACTATGAGGGAACTCAAATGCCACAAAAGCTTATGGATTAAGCCCCTCGTGCAGGCGCCAAATTGTAACAATTAGCATTCACCAACAACTTGCTAACCCTACTCCTCCCTTTAGGTCAAATAAATTCCTTTCAAGACTTGATCTTGGAAGACATCAAGACACATAGCCAAAGTTAACATTGTTGCAAATAATATCTGAATACGTGGCAAAGCAAATAGTTACATGGGTCGTCAAGATATTAGGGATACTGTACTGCAGTACTACCTTGGCGCACCAGCGAGGGGGAGGAGGCGCAGGGAGACTAACCGGCGCGGGCGAAGGCGGGCGAGACCAACCGGTGTGGGCGAAGACGGGGAGATGACACCGACGCGGGCGGATTCGGGGGGAGGGGACGAAGCCAAAGCGGGCAGATCCAGGGGAGACGAAGTCGACGCTGGTGGAGCCAGGTGACGTGCGGTGCGGGGAGAGGCCGGCCAGGGGGCGACGTGTGGTACGGGGAGAGGCCGGTATGGAGGGAGAGGGCGCCGCCGAGAGGGAGAGGGCGTGGGGGAGGGCGCCGACGGGGGGCAGCGAGGGAGGGCGTCGCCGAGGAGGGCCGCGGGCTAGGGCTAGAGACGAAGCCTATGAGGGCTAGGAATAGGGTAGAGGGAGGCCGGGCTAGGGCGTGGGGAGTCTAGGGCTAGGGCACCGACGGAGGCGGTGGAGGCGCGGGCGTGGAGGAGGCTAGGTTTAGAGACGAAGCCGACGTGGGCATGGGCTAGCTAGGGCGCAGCAAAGAGCTCAGTGGCGCGGCAAAGAGACAAGAGCAAGAGGCCGGATAAGGGTGTGCGGTTGGATCACAGAGGGTTCGCCTTTTGAACCGTATGTGATTCTACCCATCACAGACGGTTCAATATTGGAACCGTCTGTGATGAGTCCTGTTTTTTTAAGTAAATTTTTAAGCCTGTTTTTTCTAAGGAATTTTTGTAAGTATTTTTTTAAGCAAGTTTTTTTGTAAGTAGTTTTTAAGCCTTTTTTAAGTAGTTTTTTTGCAAGCCTTGTTTTAAGTAATTTTTTAATCAAGTTTACGTACATCTAATTAATTATAAAACCGTCTACGATGAGTTAAACTTCATACAATTCATTATTTATTTAAGTTAGTGTCATTATTTATAATACATACATCAATGAATTAATGTTAGTATGTATGTAGAACCCCAAATTAAAGAATGTGAGCTTAAGTTAGTGTCATTATTTATAATACATATATCTCATTATTTGTAATACATACATCTTATTAATTGTAGTACATATATCTTATTCTTTATAAGACATACATATCATTAATTATAATACATACATATATCTCATTAATTATATTTAATCAAAATACATACATCTCATTAATTATAACACATACATACATCTTATTAATTACAATACAAGTATAGTTAAAATAAACATGACGACCTCATCATAACTCCAGTTGCTTATTCTTTTGTATAAAAATTAGCCCTTCACGATGATCGACACGTTTGTAGCTAGCTTCCTCAGGTTGTGATTCCTGGACCGTGATGCCAGTACCGATAGGAGGCAACTTATCAAACTGGTTGTATTCTTCCTCATCTACCACATTTTCAACTCCGACAAACCTCCTTTTTCCCTGAAAAAGCATGTGGCGCACCTTGTTGGACGGGTCGGTTACATAGAAGACTTGAACAACTTGGTTAGCGAGTACAAATGTTTCATCTTGGTATCCGACACGTTCGAGGTCCACAGTAGTGACGCCGTACTTATCAACCTTCACATGCTGCAGGTGAACCCAATGTCACTGAAATAAGGGGATCTTAAATAGTATGTAGTTGAGCTCCCAAATTTCCTCAATGAATCCATAGTATGAGCTTCTCGTCCACCCAGCGGTATTTATCGCATCTATGCGAACACCACTATTCTAGTTTATGCTTTTCATGTCCTGATCCCTCGTGTAAAATATGTACCTATTAAAGTCATATCTTTTCCATGTTACAACTGTAAATGCTGGCCCTTTTACTAACCATGTCAGCATATCACCTGACGAGCTTCTAGTGATGGGTTGTCGTTCCTTCAACCAGCTGTTGAACAGAAGGTAATGCTGTTTGATGATCCAGGACTCCTACCGCAATAGATTTTCTTGCCGTAGGTAGTTCTTGTGCTCGTCAATATACATGGCCACAATAGCCATGTATTGCAAAACCGTGAAATGGGCTTTAGCACACGCAGCTAAATCAAGCGTGATTGCTTTTCTTCCGATGGTCCCGATACCCTACAGCCTCCCCTCATGACGGGATTGAGGCACACTAATCGGTTCGACCTAAGCCATGTAATACATGCAGAATTCGATGACCTCTTCGATTGCATACCCTTCGACATTGCTACCCTCTGGTTGATATCGATTCCGTACGTAGGACTTGAGAATTCTCATGTACCTCTCGAATGGGTACATGCTATGTAGGAACACGGGCCCGCACATCTTTATCTCCCTCACAAGGTGAATAATGAGATGGACCATGATATCGAAAAACGACGGAGGAAAATACATCTTAAGATTACATAGTCATGACCATCTCGATCTGCAGAGCATTTAGTCTTTCGGGATCGATGACCTTCTGAGCAATTGTGTTAAAGAAATAACACAACCTTGTGATTATCTCCCAGACCTTGCTCGGTAAAATACTTCTAATTGCGACATGAAGCATCTGTGTCATAAGCACATGGCAATCATGAGACTTCATGCCAGTTAAACTCAAATCTTGCATCGAAACAAATCTCTTGATGTTAGAGGAGTAACCGGACGAAACTTTCACACCATGCAAGCACTGGCACAGTTTAGTTCTCTCGGCCATGGATAGAGTGTAACAAGCAGGTTCGCAGTACGTTCAGCCTTTATCGGCCTCTTTCGGTGCTAACTCAGGTCTGATGCCCATATCGACCAAGTCAAGCCATGCGTTGATACCATCCTTTGTTTTGCCCTTAATGTTCAGTAAGAGACCAATCAAGCTATCACAGACATTCTTCTCTACGTGCATCACGTCGATGCAGTACCGAACTTCTAGGTGCTCCTAATAAGGTAGGTCCCAAAATATTGATCTTTTCTTCCACATACTCTTCTACTGGTCCTCAATTTACGTCACTTTGCAAGTTCAACATCCAAGTTCTTAACCATCTCATGAATGTATGTCCCGCTTAAAGGCTTTGGAACTAAACCGTCTTCGATCGTTCTGTTGAATTGTTTCTTCATCTTACGGTATGAGTGATTCCTCTTAAGGAACTTACGGTGATGCATGTACATGATTTTGCACAAGTGATTCAGCCACACAATCTCGGTATCATCCAAGCAGTGAGTACATGCTTTGGCTCCTTTTGTACTCTACCTTGACAGGTTAGAAAGGGCAGGATAATCATTTATGGTGCAGAACAACAGGCAGTGCAAAGTGAAGTACTCTCGTTTGTAAGCATCCCATACCTGTACCCCAGGAGCCCACAGTGTGTTCAGATCTTCCACCAATGGTGCTAAGTACACATCAATATCATTCCCACATTGCTTCGGGCCTTGGATGAGTATAGACAGAAAAATGTATTTTCGCTTCATAGACAACCAAGGAGGAAGGATGTAGATACAGAGATTCATGGGCTAAATGCTATGATGGCTGCTCATGTTACCGAAAGGATTCATTCCGTCTGTACTCAATTCGAACCTTATATTCCTCGGATCCGCTGCGAATTCTTGAAACCTCCTATCAATGTTTCTCCACTGGGTGGAATCAGCAGAGTGCCTTATCATTCCATCGTTCTTACGCTCATCCGAGTGCCACCGAAGCAGTTTTGCCTCTTTTGGGTTCACAAACAAATGCTTCAAACGAGGAATTACAGGCAGATACCACACCACCTTAGCAGGAGGTCCTTTCTTTACCTCGATTCCCTCGTCATCGTCATCTGATCTATCTTTACACTTGTACCGAGATGCGTTGCACACTGGACATACATGCAAGTTTGCGTACTCTTTGCGGTAGAGGATACAATCGTTCGGACAGGTATTTATTCTTTCTACTTCCATTCCCAAGGAACAAAGAACCTTCTTGGCTTTGTAGGTGGTTGTCATTAACTCGTTTCCCTCAGGAAGTATGTCTGCTAATAGACCTAACAACGCTGTGAAACTCTTGTCGGACCAACTGTTGCTTACCTTTAATTTCAGCAATTCAAGAACGGATGACAACCTTGTTTATTTGGACTTGCAGCCCGGGAACAAAGGTTTCTCCGAGTCGTCCATCAAGCCCTGCAATTTTACATACTCTCGCTCATCACAGTTCCCTTTTGCATCCCACAACATCTGATCCAGATTGTCATCGTGAAACCTATCCTCATCTAAAGCATAATCGATATCATCCGGAGTATCGGTGACTTCATCGACAATATTAGTACCACTTGCTTCCTGCATAATCTGCTATTCACCGTGACTGGTCCAACATGTATACCCCCTTTTGAAACCCCGTAGAATCAAGTGTGCTTCGATCTGTGCTAGGTTTCGATACATCCTCAGATTCTCACAGCCAATGCATGGACAAGGCTTAAATTCCACCCCTTTGTTCAACATATCTTCCTCTGCAGCTCTTCTAAAAGTGGAGACGCCATTAATGTACTCAGCGCTCACACGGTTCTCAGCGTACATCTAGCTTCAGTCCATCTACACTACGAATATAACAATAAGTGTTAAATAATGAATTAAGTACACTAGAAGTGCACATGCACACATATTCTACATATAAGCTACATTTAAACTTGCCAATTAACATATATATAGCTCCTTATATCACAAAGAGCAAATGGATATATATACATATGTAAGCTACATTTAAACTCAGCATCTTCAATTCTCTCTTTACATAGCTAGTAGCTACATCTTGAGTATAATGCAATTAGAATCAATTACTACTTTAAATCAAAAAGAACAAATGGATCTACAGCAAGCTAGATCAAAACCATCTTCAATTCCCTCTTTACTAAGCTAGATATATATCTTGAATATAATGCAATTACAACCAATTATTAGCCTAGATCACATTCCTTTAAGTAACAATCTACATAATGAGTATAATGCAATTGAACCAATTACTACTTTACATCACAAAGAATAAATGGATCTACACCAAGGTAGATCTAGAAATCATCTTCATTTCCCTCTTTACCAAGCAAGATCTTAAATATAATGTAAATTAGAACCAATTACTAACCTTAGATGACCTAGAACTGAAGGATCTACAATCACACTTCCAAATCTAGGGTCTCTTTCCACCAGATCACCTCTCAATAGCAGCCACCTCAAAAATAGCTCGGGAAACCTTAAAAATACAGAGGAGGTTGGGGCTCTCTACTCTTATTTACTAGAAATGGTCAGAATAGTCATCACAGACGGCTTTTGGCTAAAACCGTCTGTGATGCATCACTGACGATTTTTATAAAAAATAGTCAGTGATTATGTGTTTAATATAGCCCCTTTTGTAGTAGTGAGAAAGGCTTATTTCTTCTCCTATGATATTAGCGTTCACATTTTGCACCTTTGCTTCTGCATTAGCAGCAACCAACCAACTCAAACCTAGCAGCTATCAAGAAACCCCAGGTCCTACATGCCATTGCAGTTTACCTCACTGAAATAACATTATAAAAGGTCTATGCCTCATCAATCTGTTCCATGAACAGATTGATCTGTATTCCTTTCTTTTCAAGCAATAAGCTAATCCACGATCCTCAACAAAGAAATTGCAGTAAAACCGTACCAATAGTTTTCATTTTCTAATTTCACTAGTGGCATGACCGAACATCAAGAAATCTAATCGATATAGCAAAAGGAGTTCCACATATACTGGCATGCAAAGTCACGCTTCAATGCTGATGGCTCGACTAACTAGGGCGTGCGGCAACAGGGGAGATCTTGGCGGCCGCGCGAATGCACAAGGGCGAGCGTGGAGAGTGCGCACACTCGCCATCAGAGTCTAGGTTAGGGCCTTTAAATTCCACTGGTTACTTACCGGATAGTTAACATATATCTCTCCGTTAAAATTCCAAATAGCTTCCGATCTGATGATACTTTCGTCCTGAATCCATTTCGATATCTGACAAAAACTATCTGGATTCAAATCTAATATCCGAAAAAAACAGTAATATCTGATTTTATGCTCCGATAAGATACAAATTTATTTAGACGGACGGACGATCGGTAACTATCCGCTCCGTTTGCACCCTACTTGTCAGCAATATCACATACACCTGAGATGGTAGTGGTTATATATTTTGATTCATACTCGCGTATTTAGACGAAACAATTGTGTTTTTAGATTTGTGAAAACTAGCTAACATCTTCTAGGAGGGCCTAACTTTGTGGAAAACTAGTAACATGCACGTGCATTGCAACGGAATTACAAAAGAGGGTGATATACATTATCGGGGTATCCTAAACCATATACTCTCTCCTGTTACAAAAACACATCATTCTGGGCATGGATGGTCTAATTTCTACAATAATATATTTATAAAACATAATAAAATAAAAATATTATTAATCCAGCCAGCCAATTGGGCGGCAGCCAGGAGCAGGAGCGACGACATTGCGGGGTGGTGGTACTTGCCCTTAAGGCGCATGAAGCGGGTCTTGCACTGGGGCAGTGTATTAATCCTCTTCACTGCCCTCAGCAGGAATCAAGTCCACACCTTCGAACGCCTTGGTCGGGTGGTTGGCTGCCTCGCCAACATCACCACCACTAGCGACAAGTTTGAGGACGGTGGCTACATCATCCACCCCTACAACCTTGGCCCGCTGTTTCTCTCATCTCTTTGCCCTCACCGTCAAGACCAACGATGACGATTAGCTTGGGATCTGGGACGGTGGCAGCTTTGTCTTCAAGACACACTGCTCGCTAACGCCTGGCTGCACTCTCATCTCAACTCACTGTTGCTTCTTTGCTTTTCAAGATGGACAAAATTGTCTAGGTTCACCTCTTCCTCTTCCTCCTGCTCAAATATACTCAACCAGGTAAAACTCACTGCTACACATGAGCAGCAACATCATAGTACAAGTTTTAGAAAATTACCTTTGTTGTAGTATCTGACAAAAAAACACTGCATTACAATGATACCTGCAGGGCAATTTAAGGAGTGTCTGTTCTTTGGATTCACCCTCAAAGTAAATCTTCGAAAAGATTCATCCTTGCATCTTGTGGCCCACAATCATCTAATGACTGATGCTTCCCTGAAATTGAGCACACCCATTGGAACTGGGCCGTAAGTCACAAACTATTTCTGCAAATGTCATACTTTACAAACTGAAGCTCAGAACTTTGAAACAAATTACACAAAATAGAGTATTTGTGGAACATATATGCAAGTTGAGCATGCCTGGATAAAGACTTTAGGCTGCACATAACACAAGCTAGAAACATGGCATTGTACATATTACAGTATTACACTGATACAGTATAAAATGCATACCCAAGAAAATAAAAACATTTAGATGAAGTTTCATAGGTGCATGAGTTGTTTCAAATCACTAACAATTTCTCTTTCAAAAAAATATATAAAAGAAAATACAACTTCAATTTCAATAAGTGGACCATGGCGACCAGCTCTTCCGCCACATCCAATCCGGGTGACAGCACGCTCGTGGGCGTCACGATGATAACCAGCACAGACCAGCCGACTTCATTAGAGAACAAGCTGTAAATTCGTAAGGGTAAAAGGCTAGGAGGAGCTTGCACTTACGTCAGAAGACTTGAAGGTGTAAGGAAGGCTGGAGAAGAAGATGGTGGAGGGTATGTGCCCTCCAGCACCACCGCCGGTGGCACGTCGCACTGGTGAGTAGCCATCGTCCGCGCGCTTCTGATCCGACGACGGCGCGGCTCGATCTGGCCGCCCTGACCATGGCTCTGTGACCTCCTCATCCACCCTCTTACAGCAACCTCCCGTTTCCTCTTTGCTCATTTTTGATCAAATCTGATCATTTTTGGCTTGGCTCCAAGTGTATTAATCCTCTTCACTCCCCTCAGCAGGAATCAACTCCACCCAACTCACGGCCAGCCAGCACCATACACGACGACACGGCACCGGCAGCAACCAAGAGGAGGAAGAGGGGGAGATGCAGCGCGTGGAGCACAGATGCGATTGGGAATGGAGGTGCGGAGAATCTGTGAAAGAAACAACAACGTGCTGGGAGTAGGGGAGGACGGCGGTAGTGTCGACTGAGGTGGAGACCGTGAGGGGTGGAGGGGGAAGTGGAGATCACATGGCAGGAAGGGGAGGCGCGCGCGGGATGGAGGAGGAGACCTATGCGTGACGTGTCGAGGTGGAGAACGGACGTACCACCACCAACTCCTAATTAGAAGTAGTAGAGATAAGACCGTAGGGGCGTATTAGTTGCAAACATGCAAAATTTCCATGGCTGTTAGATAAGGGTCGGTACCATCATACAGGGTTCAAAATCTCGATGAAATTTTGAATTTTGGTGAGGGCCAAGATTTCAAATCTCGGTGGAATAAAACAAATTTGAAAATTTTGGAATTGTTACAGTAATTTCGTTAAATCTCGGCGAGATTTCGGCTTTTTGGATCGAAATTGCTAGAAATTGGACCCGTTTTGATGTTTTTAGAACTGGATTTTACTCCAAATTTTTTGTAGATAATTGTAATACCTTTTATAAGAAATATATGTGAAAATTTTTGCAAAAACAATTCATATACAAATTTACTTTTTGAACTGAATTATAAGAGTGTGTTTGCTCTATGCATGCAGGTACCTGATTTTCTTATGCTAAGGAAATAGCTTCTGCGCTTGGCACCAAGGTATGTTGTATCTTGCCTCTTGCCTCATTACATGGGATTTATAGTTACCTCTCTTCTTTCTTGATTGCTGTTTGTCAGAGTTGTTGACCTTAATGAAGATGTGAAGAAAGAATTCGAAGACCCAGATAGCAGGCGGTAACCGGCTAGATGGTTTGTCATCCAGTAGTGTTTGTAATCAAGAATTTGACTATGATTGTTCACCTGAAAGCTCTAGTTATGATTGATATCTATCTTATACTTCAGTTTGAGTCAAATTTGATAGTCCTGATTGAGTACAATATAAATATTGATTCTTGTACAAACAATCACTAGCTTAAATGATTCATTCATATACATTTTCCCTTGCTTCACAGGTATAACTTTGGGTGGAGTCATGAGAAAGAGAAACTTGAGTTGGGAAACTCGGTAAATACTCATTCATTTTACTAATTATGCATCATATCACAGGTGAGGTATTGTACATTCTTGAATGAATATTGGAAAGAGGTACAAAAGTTTGGGGGACTAATGAATTTTGTTTCCTAGTTCATTGTGCACCTCTTAAGCATATCTGTTTGCACTTTGCAAATACTTAGTATTTTGCATTCAAACATATAGGAAATATAGATAAATGCTTGCATAATTTTTTCATACTTTTCTCAATTTTTTCTAGCATCGGGAGACCATTTCACAGGAGATTGAAAATCAACGAAAATTCGTTGATTTCAGGCAAAATTTCGGTTTCAAATATATCGGATTTCAAATTTGCTTTTTGAATTTTGTCCAGATTTCAGCCGAAATTCTGAAATCTCACCGAAATTTCGGATTTTGGCCATCTCTAAGATGTGATCCGAAAACGAAATTTGAATCCTTGCCATCATATCATATGGGCAGTAAACTTTCTGAATAACCCCTTGACGTGTTGGAGATTGTTTACAAGGGCCCTCCACCAATGCTTGATAATACGATCCATTAAATCTAATCCATCACTCGTTCAACTTTCCACGTACAAGTTTGCACCTAAAGATAGGTTTACAACTTTGCACACGATACAGTCCCTAAGACTGCGAGGTCATTTTCTTTTTAATGAGTTGGTCATTTCAACAACACAATCTTTCTCTCCTTGTGGATTTTTATTAGAGTTTATTTTATTCGAATTATCGATAGGTGTTCTCCACGATAATAGCGAACTGAACCCTGCTAAATGTGACTGGATTAGCTCATTTTTTACCCTAGATATTCAAGAAAATTTGAACATAGAGATCAATAAATGAAAATGGTTATGTGCTTCCTGGATATGCCATAGTTTCTATTGGGCCATTCAGTACCATGAATTATTTTTTTTATCAATTACAATGCAATAATTTCAGTAGTGACCACTAAAATTTTGTTGCCACTTACTCTTCTAACGAGGCAAACTACTCTAACCTTGATCAATAATATCTCCGTAAATGCTTATATTTGTCAGTTGAAAATGATACGAGTAGATTTGTCTTGAAAAAAACACCATCATAAATTTTTTTAATTTTATTAGGTCTTACAACATATTACTATTAAAATCGATGGTCAAAACTGAAGATCGTGTGAATGTCGAAAACAGCACTTATTTATAACTACAATGAGTAATTTTTATAGCTGAATTTTTTAAGAGAAAAACTACATATAGCGTACCGTTTTTCTCAAAAACAATAGTATAACTCATACGCATTAGATCGAGTCTCGACATGTACTTTAACCATCTGTTTTTTTTTTCAATCCACTTGACCAGCTTCACCCTTATCCCCTCAAACTCATTCTCCACCTCTCATCACTCTCGTTCTCCACTGCCTCTCTCCCTTTCCTGCCTTCAGCAACCATCGTGTTGGGTGCAACAATGTTAGATTATTATGGAGATGGCCTATAATTAATTTAATAGAAATTCCAAAAGGCCCATTAAAATACTAGGAGTCATTAAATTGGTTTAGTACTATATGGGTAATTGAGAGAAGGTTTGACCAACTTAAATAGTTGAGTTGTGTGTCTCTCAATTAGCAAGGTGGAAAAGGGTAAATGTTGTGCCACACGCGCGCGCGCGCCGAGCCGAGCCGAGGCATGTGCGAGACGAGATGAGACGTGCCTGTGCGCGGCGCAGGCCAGTCCGGACGTGAAGTGCTGGGCGGGAGCGGTTTGTTTTTGCCATTTCAGTGATCAATGTGACCAGTAACCGCAGTGATCAATATGACCAGTAATTGCCGTCAGTTACCTGTAACGGGCGTGGTTGATGGCTGGCTCATAATGAATGTCGGTTACTAGTAACGGTTTCTGGAATTGATGGCTGGTAATGACTGGTAACTCCTGCCCGTTGCATGTCGCAAGCCGCCTATATAAGGAGGGCAGTGGCAGTGTTTTCAAAGAACGAAAGAATGCTGGCTCTTGCCTGAACTCTCCCGCAAGACTCCATTGTTGCATTGCTTATCTCCCCACCTCTGTTTTCTTGCGCGCACAAGTAGCGGAGGGAGCAGGCCTCCGGAACCTCGCCCTTCTTGAGATCTTGCTCACGATAGAAGGCCGATAAGGTTTTTGGGGAGCGTACCACGCGACTGCTCGAGTGTGTCGGTGTTCCTGGAAGCACATCTGCACTGCACCAACGTTCAACTGCATCGACCTCTCCACTGCATCAAGTCTTCACTGCGACAACTTGTGATCCTCTACTCCGACCGTCATGGCGAACGAGAACGTTCCGCCTGTGCCTATGGTGGCACCGGCTCAAGGGTATATTAACTTATACCGTGTTTTAATCATGTTGATTTCTTGTTCATTAGTCTTTGCGTATGAGATAGATAATTTGTTATCTAGTACCTTTGGCTTTGAACTAGAATTGTGTCATTGTTTAATCATGATTTACATAATTCTGTGGATTAAAATATTGAGAAAATTCCTAATATTTCCAACAATCCATAAACCTTATCCTTGGAATTTTACAACTACTGGTTTCGCTGCCGCACTTAAACCAACTGTATTTGACGGCGCAAATTACAAGCGTTGGCGCGCCAAGATGATTCTGTGGTTGACTGCCATGAACGTGTATCACGTTGCGCATGGCAAGCCACAGCCTGAGGAAGGACTCTCTCTGAGAAGGAGAGTGCCTTCGCGGCTGCGGATAACTTGTTTAGAGGCGCCGTGATTAGCGTTTTGGGAGAAAACCTTGTTGATGTGTGTATGATTTTGCCAAGTGGTAAAGAAATGTGGGATGCACTTGAGGCAAAATTCGGAGTCTCTAACGCGGGTAGTGAACTCTATGTCATGGAGCAGTTTCATGACTACAAGATGGTTGATGACCACTCTGTAGTAGAACAGGCTCATAAGGTTCAAGCCTTTGCGAAAGAACTTGGGAATTTTACATGTGCATTACCCGACAAGTTTGTGGCGGGATGCATCATTGCGAAGCTGCCACCTTTTTGGAGGGACTTTGCCACTACTCTAAAACACAAGAGACAAGAGTTCAGCGTTGCTGGTCTCATTGAATCTCTAGATGTTGAGGAGAAAGCGAGGGCAAAAGATATACGTGGGAAAGAAAGTTCTAGTGCCAATGTGGTACAAAAGAAAACCTTTCAATTCAACAAGAAGAATAAAAATAAGTCTGAAAAGCCTGAGAACAAGAACAAGGCCGCTCAAACTACTAGCTTCAAGAAGAAGAAGAATAAAGGAAAGGGAAACTGCTTTGTTTGTAATGGTACTGATCATTGGGCAAAGGATTGACCTGATCGTAAAGACAATAAGCAGAAAAAGTCCGCCAACGTTGTTATTGGCAATACTGAGGAGAGAACATCCGGGTATGTTTCAATACCTACCGTTCTATCAGTATGTCGTTCACCTGATTGGTGGATTGACACGGGGGACAATATACATGTTTGTGCTGACAGATCCTTATTCTCTTCTTACCAGGTCACAGGGGCTACCTCCGTGTTGATGGGGAATGAGTCGCAGGCATTTGTATGTGGAGTCGGCACAGTTGACTTGAAGTTTACTTCAGGAAAAGTCGTGCGACTGAGGAACGTGCATCACGTGCCCCTGATAAATAAAAACCTTGTCAGCGGGTCTCTATTGTGTAGAGATGGTTTTAAGCTAGTTTTTGAATCCAATAAATGTGTTGTTTCTAAAATTGAAACTTCTATTGGAAAAGGCTATGAGAGTGGAGGCTTGTTCCGCTTGTCTTTGATGGACATGAATAAAATTGTGAATCATGTTTGTAATCATGAGACTGATGTTTGGCATTCACGACTTTGTCATATTAATCTTGGTTGCATGATGCGGTTAGCCAGCATGAATTTAATCCCAAAATTTACCCAAGTCAAAGGTTCTAAGTATCAAGTGTGTGTGCAATCTAAGCAACCTCTTAAGCCTCACAAGGCGGTGAGGCAGAAACTTGGCACCGTTAGAACTAGTTCATACCGATTTATGCGAGATGAGCGGGAGTTGACAAAGGGTGGTAAGAGGTATTTCATGACTTTGATTGATGATTCTACTAGATATTGCTATGTGTATTTATTAAAGTCAAAAGATGAGGCTTTTCACTATTTTAAGATCTATAAAGCTGAAGCTGAGAACCAACTTGAGAGAAAAATCAAACGGGTTAGGTCAGATCGTGGTGGAGAATACTTTTCTAGTGAGTTTAATTTATTCTGCGAGGAACATGGAATAATCCATGAGAGGACGCCTCTCTATTCGCCCCAATCAAACGGGGTTGTCGAAAGAAAGAACCGTACTCTAACTGAGATGGTTAACGCCATATTAGAAACAGCGGAACTTTCCAAGGAATGGTGGGGTGAAGCTATATTGACTGCTTGTCATGTCCTAAACAGGATTCCTACAAAGAATAAAGAAATCACACCATTCGAGGAATCGGAGAGGAAAAGATTAAATTTATCTTATTTACGTACTTGGGGCTGTTTGGCTAAAGTCAATGTGCCTATCCCAAAGAAGCGTAAACTTGGACCAAAAACCGTTGATTGTGTCTTTATTGGCTATGCTGTTCACAGCGTTGGATATAGGTTCTTAATAGGGAAATCTAGAGTACCTGATATGAGTGAAGGTACAATTTTTGAGTCCAATGATGCCACATTCTTTGAGGACTTATTCCCTATGAAAGAGACACTTAGCTCATCTAGCCAAGAATCTGTCTTCTCTCCTAAACCTTCCACTCCTTTACAAATTGAACCCATTTTTGAGGAAAATCCAATAGATGAGAACAATGAAGTAACTCGTAAGAGTAAGAGACTAAGGACTACAAAGTCTTTTGGTGATGACTTCATTGTATATCTAGTGGATGATACTCCAAGAACCATTGAGGAGGCTTATTTATCTCAGGACGCTGACTATTGGAAGGAAGCGGTTCAGAGTGAGATGAATTCCATCTTGAGTAATGGAACTTGGGAAGTTGTTGATCGTCCATATGGGTGTAAACCTGTAGGATGTAAGTGGGTGTTCAAGAAAAAGCTGAGGCCTGATAGTACGACTGAAAAGTACAAGGCAAGGCTTGTTGCCAAGGGTTATACCCAGAAAGAAGGCGAGGACTTCTTTTATACTTACTCACCTGTTGCCAGATTGACCACTATTAGAGTACTACTATCTTTGGCTGCCTCCTACGGTCTGATCATTCATCAGATGGATGTAAAGACGGCTTTTCTTAATGGAGATTTGGAAGAGGAAATCTATATGGATCAGCCTGATGGATTTGTAGTAAAGGGTCATAAAGGAAAAGTGTGTAGGTTGTTGAAGTCTTTGTATGGCCTTAAGCAAGCACCTAGCGAGGGTACGAGAAGTTCGACAAAACTTTAACATCATCGACTTTGTTGTGAATGAAGTCGACAAATGTGTGTATTACCGCTATGGTGGGGGTGAAGGAGTGATTATGTGTCTGTATGTTGATGACATACTGATTTTTGGGATGAACCTTAATGTGATTAAGGAAGTCAAGGACTTCTTGTCCGAAAACTTTGAAATGAAAGATTTGGGAGTAGCGGATGTCATCTTAAACATTAAGTTGTTAAGAGAAGGTGACAGTGGGATTACTCTTGAGCAGTCCCATTATGTGAAAAAGGTGTTGAGTCGCTTTGGCTATAGCGATTGCAAACCTGCTCCAACGCCGTATGATCCAAGTGTGCTATTACGAAAGAACCAACGTATAGCAAAGGATCAATTGAGATATTCCCAAATCATTGGTTCAATGATGTATTTAGCTAGTGCAACGAGGCCTGATATCTCGTTTGCTGTGAGCAAACTAAGCCAGTTTGTTTCAAACCCGGGAGACGATCATTGGCATGCTCTTGAGAGAGTAATGCGCTATCTAAAAGGGACATCAAGTTATGAAATTCACTACACCGGGTACCCTAAGGTACTTGAGGGTTATAGTGAAAATCATTGGTTCACTGATGTATTTAGCTAGTGCAACGAGGCCTGATATCTCGTTTGATGTGAGCAAACTAAGCCGGTTTGTTTCAAACCTGGGAGATGATCATTGGCATGCTCTTGAGAGAGTAATGCGCTATCTAAAAGGGACATCAAGTTATGGAATTCACTATACCGGGTACCCTAGGGTACTTGAGGGTTATAGTGATTCAAACTGGATATCTGATGTTAATGAAATAAAAGCCACAAGTGGATATGTGTTCATATCGGGTGGTGGAGCTGTTTCCTGGAAGTCTTGCAAGCAGACTATCTTAACAAGGTCTACAATGGAAGCAGAACTCACAGCATTAGATACCGCCTCTGTAGAAGCCGACTGGCTGCGTGAACTTGTGATGGACTTACCGGTGGTTGAGAAACCGATGCCTGTTATCCTTTTGAACTGTGACAATCAGACGGTGATTGTCAAGGTGAACAGTTCTAAGGATAGGTGAACAGTTCTAAAGATAACATGAAGTCATCAAGGCACGTTAAGAGGCGGTTGAAGTCTGTCAGGAAAATGAGAAACTCCGGAGTTATAGCGTTGGACTATGTCCAGACGGCTAAAAACTTGGTAGATCCTTTTACAAAGGGACTATCACGGAATATGATAGATGAAGCATCGAGGGAGATGGGCTTGAGACCCACATAAAGTCATGTCTTAGTGGTAACTCATTCTATTTGATCAGAGATCCCGTGAATTAGGATGTTGAGACAAGCTAGTGGTGGTGAGAGGAGAGTATACAGTACTTAGCCCACTCCGTTTGAGATGCAATAACTCTCCTATTCTGTATGGCAGATTGGTTATACCTTAATGTATTCCAAGTGGCTTTGATAAACAGAGATGTTGTCCTACAGAACATCTTAATTATGAGGAATACACCTATATGAGTTCGACTGCTAGTCACAGTCTATGAGATTGGGTGATCTCCAGAGGCTCATGAAAGGCCAAGGAGTGTGACTTATAAGCTCCAAACCGAGGGGATGCATTTAGCAGCCTAGTATCAGTAAAAGACTTTGGTGAAACTTGTTCGCACAAAACTGTCAATTCAAGGCATAGTCCATTGTTCAGTTGTGGATGAGTGTAACCTTTGTTCTAGGTGGAAGTTCAACTTAATAGTCTCCATCGAAACACTGGTATATCAAACCACATTGGAACTGAGAGTATTTCAAATGTGCCTTTGAAATTTGGTGGGGATTGTTAGATTATTATGGGGATGACCCATAATTAATTTAATAGAAATTCCAAAAGGCCCATTAAAATACTAGGAGTCATGAAATTGGTTTAGTACCATATAGGTAATTGAGAGAAGGTTTGACCAACTTAAATAGTTGAGTTGTGTGTCTCTCAATTAGCAAGGTGGAAAAGCGTAAAGGCTGTGTCACACGCGCGCGCGCGTCGAGCCGAGCCGAGCCGAGGCGTGGCGTGGCGCGTGCGTGTCTTGTCAGTCGAGTCGAGGCGAGGCGTGCGTCTTGCAGCGCGAGCGATCTGGGCGTGATGTCGGGCGGAGCGATGATCAATGTGACCGATGCGCCGTCGATTACCTATAACGGACGTGGTTGATGGCTGGCTCATAATGAACGTCGGTTACTGGTAACGGTTTCTGGAATTGATGGCTGGTAATGACTGGTAACTCCTGCCCGTTGCATGTCGTAAGCCGCCTGTATAAGGAGGGCAGTGGTAGTGTTTTCAGAGAACGAAAGAATGCTGGCTCTCGTCTGAACTCTCCCGCAAGACTCCATTGTTCCATCTGTAGTGTTGCATTGCTTATCTCCCCACCTCTGTTTTCTTGCGCGCACAAGTAGCAGAGGGAGCAGGCCTCCGGAACCTCGTCCTTCTTGAGATCTTGCTCGAGATAGAAGGCCGATAAGGTTTTTGGGGAGCGTACCATGCGACTGCTCGAGTGTGTCGGTGTTCCTGGAAGCACATCTGCACTGCACCAACGTTCGACTGCATCGACCTCTCCACTGCATCAAGTCTTCACTGCGACAACTTGTGATCCTCTACTCCGACCGTCATGGCGAACGAGAACGTTCCGCCTGTGTCTATGGTGGCACCGGCTCAAGGGTATATTAACTTATACCGTGTTTTAATCATGTTGATTTCTTGTTCATTAGTCTTTGCGTATGAGATAGATAATTTGTTATCTAGTACCTTTGGCTTTGAACTAGAATTGTGTCATTGTTTAATCATGATTTACATAATTCTGTGGATTAAAATATTGAGAAAATATTTCCAACAAACAAACCGTGAGTGGCGAGGTGAGATCGCCAGACCGTACCCGTCCCAGCTAGCCCTCGGAGAGGACATGTTCGACAACTTGTTGAACAACTTCTACCGATAATGGTCGAGCACGAGCAGATGAAGGTCAAAATTGAGCTCCTGTTCGCGCGAGCGCCGTTTTGAGCTGGCTCATCGGGACGATGTCCCAGTGGGGTTGAGCATGGTAGCCACCGCCATGTGTGAGCGGCGAGCTACCAAGGGCTAGCTGCTCATGTGGCGATTGGCCCGAGCACAACGCCTGGCGAGCGGCAACCGACGTGTTGAACAAACGATACTAACGTTTCCATGATCTACATGTTTAAAACTTGAAATTTGCAAATTTTCATTTGAGATTTGCACTGAGCTCTTGGGCATTTAATTTTGAAATCTACTAAAACTTTGTAAAACTTCTTTGAAACTTGAGAAACTTCCTTAAACTTTCTTTGAAACTTGTGAACCATCTTTTGAAACTTTGCTGAAAACCACATGAAACTTCTTTGAATCTTGTGTTGGAAATATTAGGAATTTTCTCAATATTTTAATCCACAGAATTATGTAAATCATGATTAAACAAAGATGCATTTTTTGTTCAAAGCCAAAGGTACTAGATAACAAATTATCTATCTCATACGCAAAGACTAATGAACAAGAAATCAGCATGAATAAAACACGGTATAAGTTAATATACCCTTGAGCCGGTGCCACCGTTAGCACAAAGCGCAGTAATTATTCTCGTTCGCCATGACGGTCGAAGTAGACGATCACAAAGTTGTCGCGATGAAGCGTTGGTGCGATGAAGAGATTGATGCGGTCGCGAGCGCGTTGCGATGCGATGCGCTTCGAGAACACCTTTCGGCGATCACGTGGTCGCTCCCCAAAAACCTTATCGGCCTTCTATCTCGAGCAAGATCTCAAGAAGGGCGAGGTTCCGGAGGCCTGCTCCCTCTGCTACTTGTGCGCGCAAAAACAGAGGCGGAAATGCTAAGGACAGCAGCAGAACAATGGAATATGCGGAAGAGTCAAGCAGGTGATGAAAAACACAGCCGTGGCTCTCCTTATATAGCCTCGCGACATGCAACGGGCAGGAGCAGGAGTTACCAGCCATCAACTCATGTGGTGTCTGCGCACGTCACGTCACGTCTCGGCTCGGCTCGGCTCGGCTCGGCGCGCGCGCGCGTGTGGCACAGCCTTTACCCTTTTCCACCTTGCTAATTAAGAGACACACAACTCAACTATTTAAGTTGGTCAAACCTTCTCTCAATTATCCATATGGTACTAAACCAATTTCATGACTCCTAGTATTCTAATGGGCCTTTTGGAATTTCTATTAAATTAATTATGGGCCAACCCCATAATTATCTAACATCTTGTTGAAATAAGCATAAAAATTGTTGAAACTTTATTTGAAACTTGTGAACCTTCTTTTTGAATCTTACTTCAAACATGAATGAAACTCTCTTGAACTTGTTTGAAAGTCCGTGTAACATGCATGCAACTCTCTGAAATTTTATTTTGAAACTCTGTGAAACATGCATGAAATTCTCTCAAACTTGCTTGAAACTTTTAAGTTTCATAATTTGAAGCTACTTGGAACTTCATAAAACTATTATGCAAAATGAGACCCCGTAAAACAAACAGTTGGAAATGCATTCCAACCGTAGGGTGGATAGCGGTACTCTTTTTAAGCATAAAGTGATACTTTGTTGTTAATCACTGGTCTTGTCGTATTTTTGCATGTGCACCGACGAAAACGCCCCCTTGTTTAATATTTTGTTACTTGTTTTTCTTTAGGAGAATCCCCAAATATCCATTATTTAATTCCTAGCCGCCCCAACAAAGGAGATTCAACATAACATTTTTGTGATTGTATCGAACATTGTGTTTATCTGGCCCATTTATTTTTATAAAAAAACTAGCACCCGACGAGTATATTTATAAAAATAGTTCCTTTCTCTCACCGCGAAAGTCACAGCAGACGACACGTATCCCATACCGTGCCTGAGACAACGCAGGTCAGCGTGAGAGAACATGCTTTCGCGCCTAGGAAATGCGGGAAGATTTCTTCCGCGCTACCCAGACACGGCAGTCACGCTGCTCGCGCCACACACGCCCTACCCCTCCCAGCTGCCCACACGCGTCGTCCGCTTGCTCGCACGCTGTGCCGCACTCACCTGCCTTGCCGCAGCGCCGCGATATATATCGTTTGCCTCGCTTTCCTCGGTAAGGAGGGAGGTATTTTTGTAAATACATTCTTAAAATGCTAGTTTTAAAAAAAATAAATAAATAATTCCAATATGATCGCAAGCAATGACGTCGAAATAATAGACCTTTCTGTCCATTGACATCACCAATCAGTCGTACACTTATTTTTTTTCCCCATCGATCGCATATCTTCGATTTTCTTTTTCAAGACTACCGCATGCGGCATGCCTTTAATTAGCACTCAATGAAACTGATTAGTTGAAGGACGTGACAGAATAATTTCACACTCTCCATGGAGCTCTTCCCCTTCTTCCTCCTGCTGCTCATCGGCGCCACCGCGGCCTCCGGCGAGCCGGCGCACCCGGGCTACGCAGACGCCGAGCCGGCGTGCGGCGTCGCGGAGGCAGCGCCGCCCGTGCCGGAGAGGCGTGAGGAATTCGACGGCGGGCGGATCCTGGACATCAGCCACTACTACCGGGAGGACATGCCGGCGTTCGAGTCTGCGGACGGCACCGGCGGGTTCCTGCGGCTGGTGCGGTCCATGCGCAACGGCTCCGACATCGCCAACTTCTCCGTGCTCCGGCTCACGGCGCACTCCGGCACGCACGTCGACGCGCCAGGCCACGTCTTCGAGCACTACTACGACGCCGGATTCGACGTCGACACGCTCGACCTCGCCGTCCTCAACGGTAAGTAAGTCGCGCGTCGTATGTTTGCCGATCTGCCACTTCTTAACTGTGACTCTTGTTCACTACCAATAGGAAGCATGCGATTCATGTCTTATGCCATGTTTAGCAATTCAGGGTTAAGATAACTAGATTAGTTAACCATAGGTTAGTTTGACCTATTATACCGCCCCAACAATGACATGTGGCTCTAGGACTCAAATGTCATTGGAACAACGAATAATATTTCTTGAAGTGACAACGAATGGAGTGGTATAGAATGAATTATCCTATTTTTTTATTCAAGATGATTAATCGTTGTATGTTAGCTTATCCATCTTGTTGTTTGGTGAACTTAATCTTGAATTAGGGGTTAAGACTCACGGGTGTTTAGCGGATTAATTAAACCCCTAGCCCATCTCTTAACACCGAACACATCCTAGAGTCAAATATAGCCGGAGCGATGATTTTGGATGGGCACATCTACACACTACTACAGAAAAGCTTATCACGGACGGTTCGGAACCGTTATCACAGACGGTTTCCCAGACTGTCTGTAACCATGTGTCAGTGATGTTACGACATATCACAGACGATTTCTATCACAGACGGTTTTAAACTAAAACCGTTTGTGATATTATCATATCACAGACTGTTTTATTTAAAAACCGTCTGTGATGTTATGATATCACGAGCGGTTTTGTTTGAAACCGTCTGTGATATATTCTATCACAGACGGTTTAGAAATCGTCCGTGATATGTCGTAACATCACTGACACATGGTTACGCATACCCGAAACCGCTCGTGATAACGGTTCAACCAAATGCGTGATAAGCTTTTCTGTAGTAGTGTGTAGATGTGCCCATCCAAAATCATCGCTCCAGCTATATTTGACTCTAGGATGTGTTCGGTGTTAAGAGATGGGCTAGGGGTTTAATTAATCCGCTAAACACCCGTGAGTCTTAACCCCTAATTCAAGATTAAGTTCACCAAACAACAAGATGGATAAGCTAACATACAACGATTAATCATCTTGAATAAAAAAATAGCATAATTCATTCTATACATCACAGACTGTTTTATTTAAAAACCGTCTGTGATGTTATGATATCACAGACGGTTTTTGTTTGAAATCATCTGTTACATCATTACATCACAGACGGTTTTAGTTGAAAACCGTCTATGATGTGATGATATCACAGACGGTTTTTGTTTGAAACCGTCTGTTACATCTTTATATCACAGACTGGTTTTAATTAAAAACCGTCTATGATAAGACTTCCAACAGGCAAAACCATTAATCTATTTATTGGCTAGCCTCAGGAAATGCTAGCCACGCCCTCTGGAAAAAAGCAGATTACAGAATAACTAAACTCATGTTACAAAAACATTACAACCATTTCAGAAATGAACTCAGATATATTAACCAAATGTAACTCAATAGCATTAACCAATTAATCGAATACACAACTACAATTTACAAATCCACAACACAAGTTTGACAATTAACCCAAATGGTAATTTAGAAAAAATACAACTCCTCAAGTTATACGGTAGTGTGAAACTCGCCTTTTTTGTGTAAAACTTGACTGAGCAAGAAGGCACAAAGCTGGTCTCGAATTCGCTCCAGATCGGCCTCTTCCAACGCAGTTGTTACCCGATTGGGCGATTTTTTAGTGACAAGGAGTTCCATGTTGTGGCAAACGTAAAATCCACAACGGTTATTTCCCTTTCCCTACTGGTGGCATTGCAAATATAGATTTGGTTAGTTCCAGAATCATTATTACATAGTTTACATAGGATTATTATGTACAATGATTCTGGAAACTTAAAATCGTGATTCAGCTTCGCCCTGTCCTTGCCAGAAGGCCCTCCATAATATTTGTACACTTTGAACGCGCTACGTGATTGTAATAGGTTAGCCTCAGCTATTCCAGGAGAAACATACACGTTTGAACAACCTACATGACCATGTTATCTTTGGAGGAAACATGATTAATTACCTAATGATTAATTTTGCGATAGGTTGTAAGTCGTGGCTGCCACTCTGTAAGGAATCAAGGTAAATAACCCGATTCGTCGATGGATGAATTATAATGAGAACCCAATGAAATCTACACAGGTATGTCGGCATGGTCAATTAACATAACAGAGTTGCGAGTATAGTGCAAATCAAACTAGCACTTACCCTGGGTTGTGAGGTAAAAGTATGAATTCTTTATCTTTTTGAGCCGCCAAGGCCTCTCTGACGTATTTATCGACAAATCCGTAATCTTTGTCCATTGTTTGCTTGGAGACTATGTGTGGGTCCAGAAAACCCACCGGTTGTTCGTTCTTCCTCACTTCCTGGATCATGTATCTAAATATACGAAAGCATTGAGTCATATATATATATATATATGACTTTTATCGATATTATACGAATGTTGAATGTGAATGCACACACTTACAATGTCCAGCATCTCAAGAGCGCGGCGTCGAGGGCGTCGAGGTTGAAGACGTCAAAAAGGTCATTGAAGTCGGCTGTGAAGAATCCCCCCGATGACTCATTGAATAGATGCTCATACTTGAAACTGACCGATATACTCGTTATGCGGTCTTGCACTTAGATCACCGTTACTAACCTTAGATCACCAAAATCAAATGTATCCTCAATCACCCTTCAAAATCAACGGTCTTCTTTTACCAAATCGCTCACACCGCCTTACAGCGACCAAATGAAAATAGATCCCGAAACCCTAAAATGCACCGAGTGGCTCGGGCCTTTGTATTTTATATTGCTGATAGAAATCTCAGACGGTTTTATAAAAAAACCGTCAATGATAAACATAACATTCCACTGTGATATATCACAGACGGTTTTATTACAAAACCGTCTGGGATAATACGTGATATTACAGACGGTTTTATAAAATAACCGTCTGTGATATCTTCACAGACGGTTTTTAACTAAAACCGTCTGTGATATTGATGTATATCACTGACGGTTTTTGTAGAGTACGACCGTCAGTGATATTATTCGTCACAGACGGTTTTGAGGAACCGTCTGTAATGAGACGTCTAATATAAGCCTTTCTGTAGCAGTGACAACTACAAGCAAGTGGTTTATTTTGTGGTTTGGCGTGACAGTTGACTAGACGTTTTTATTTAATATGATGTGCAGGACCAGCACTATTGGTTGATGTTCCCAGGGATAAGAACATAACAGGTAAATTACATAGAACCCGGCCACGTATTTCTTCTTCGATATTACAGATATCCCATCCATACTTCCAATTTTTATAATTTGTCACTTGCAAAAAAATTGCCACTCGTTTTCCTTTTTAATTTCAGGAAAAAAAATCGGTCACATGCAGAACGTTTTAAAAGTGTACAGATATTTTGTATAAAATATGATCGTCAAGCATTTTCTCTTGTGTTTGTGAAGAATTTCAACAATGTGAATGGTCTTAAGATGGCTATATCTATAAATTTATAGTCATTGCATTTAATTTAGTATCTTGTTAAATCATCAAACAGAATCTGTAGGTCAATTTGCACCACTTTAGAAGTAAAAATAGTAAATTGTCAGAATTTGGAGCGCAAGCGAGAATTATGAAAAGGTACAAGTACATGTGGTACCATTTTCTCTCTCTTTATTCTTTATAAATGATTGTCGGTGGCATATGTTGATAGAATAACACCACTATTGTCCCCTCAAATTATTGTTCATAGTATTTCTTAATTAAGGTAGGCAATGCATGCATATATTCACAAAAACATTTAAATTAATGTTATGTTTTTTCTTGCAGCTGATGTCATGGCATCCCTACATATTCCTAAAGGAGTTCGCCGTGTACTTTTTCGGACCCTAAACACTGATAGGTACTGAATACTTCCATATTGTTCATTAGTTACTCAAATGTCAAAGACATAGTGCCATTTTTTGAGAAACTGGGTCAAACCATATCACAAAAGAGAAGAGCATATTAGAAGACTTGGTCAATATTTGTCTTAAATTTTGTGTACTATATATTCTTCACAACATTTTGGGGGCGCCTATTTCTAAAAAAATAATATATCAATATCCGTGTTAGGCAATATGTGTGTGTGTGTTGATATTGTGTGAATTGTGCAATATGAAACATAGAAGTTAATAAAACTCTATAATAAAACATAGAAGTCAATCATTGTAATATAAGCCTTGGTTCATTAATTGGATAAATTTGTGTTGCTAATAAAATGTCAATAATTCAGTATTTCACATTTGAAGTGAGTTCATTGTTTCATAAAGATTATATGTTGTACAAACTATGTAAAGCAAAAATCCTTATTATACAGAAAGCTTATGTGGAAGAAAGAATTTGATACAAGTTATGTTGGCTTCATGAAGGATGGTGCTCAATGGTTAGTTGATAACACCGACATCAAACTAGTCGGTAAGTTGAAATAGATTCACCCATTTGTGTGCATTTAATGATCTTTTTATTAAATTTACATAATATATTCCATCAATAATACACTTGTTATCGATAACACACAGGGTGAAACACTAGTGTGAATTAAATGATTTTAAGTTTGTAACTACTACATAAACCTGACATCTTACTTGTGCAGGAATCGATTACTTATCTGTGGGAGCACTTGATGAATGCATTCCAGCTCATTTAGTCTTTCTTGAAAAAAGGGTAACATTTCATCTTATGGATGTGATTGTTTTTAGCAATTTCATTTAATTTATGGTCTTATGTGGTGGGGTCAATTACCTTTAGCTATGCCTTCGTGAGATATTATAACCATTTATATGCTGTAAGACATACTAATCAACTTTACTAGGCATATATTTTCCTTTTAATTTGTTGTTGTTCATTTCTTATCATGATTATAGTCAAATTTTAATGTTACATTCTATTTCATAGTCCCCCTCTGTATTTTATCTTATGCCAAAGAGTAATTCATCTACAATATGTTCATGTCATTGTGATTTTTTAAACTTAATGGATTTCACTAATTCCATATTGAGATAGCTTTGTAAATGTGGTGGAAGCTCTCCCAGAATCCAATTCTGAAAGTAAAAAATCCGATACTTCTAGATTTTGTTAGTTATTATTTTGCACTTCAATTGTACTTTTGTTGCATGAGAATTTGGAACTAATTAGTGAAAAACATTTGTTGCATGAGAATTTGGAACTAATTAGTGAAAAACATTGTCGTACGAAAGAAGTAGGAGGAAATATCAAATGCAATGGGTTGAAATGATCAATGCTAATGATTAATATCTAATGTTCCAAAGAATCATATTTTTAACAAAGAGGAATTGTTAAGTGAGAAATGAACAAATTGACTCAAAAGGCAAGAACTCTCATTCAACCCTAACTCTTAGATTCACATGATACTTTTAAACTTTAGACATAAATCGTAACAAACAAGTCCTAGTTCCATTTTAAAACCTAAATTTTCAGTTGATTTGTTTTTACATTTTGCAAAGTTATACTACCTATCTCTGTTTGTTCTAATATTATTGATTTGAGTCCAAATTTTCTCAACATAGATCAAAACAATATACATAACATAGATGGTGTTGACTGCAGCAATGCATGGAAAAAGAGGATGGGTTGAGTTGGTCTTGAAGTTAGTACTCAAAATTACAGGACTAGTCCTAGTATCAAAAAGTGTACAGGGAGATTTAAAGTAACTGTGCCAAGTATAAGGATGTGGACTAACATTTTCTTACAGGAAAGAGGTGATGAAATTGATAAAAGGCCCAAATAAATAATACACCATAAGTTACGTAATACTCTTGCGACTGATTTGTTGATGGCATATATGCTACTTACTAAGGATAATAATATCTAGATTGTTTACATCCTGATCCAAACTTGTTATTTTTCTTTCATTTAGGAAGTCATTCTTGTGGAAGCCTTAAACCTGGAACATGTTACCCCTGGAATATACACCTTGCATTGCTTGCCACTAAGGTTGCGCGGTGCTGAAGGCTCTCCGGCAAGGTGCATCCTCATCAAGTGATGAATGGTTATAATCGTGTAATTTACTGTTGCATTGCTTGCCACTAAGGTTACGCAGTTCTGAATGCTCTCCAGCGAGATTGATCCTCGTCAAGTAATGAAAGGCTATAAATTGTCTCAAAAGAATTTGTAAAGTCTCACGGTATGTCTCAGTAAAAGGTGTAACACCCCGGCACCCATGTGTCCTGGAAGTCACACCTACTAGAACCAACATACAACAAAACAACCAAAATACTAAAAATTTCAGCATGACTACGCACTTAGAATAACGTTCAACCACATAGCATTACAAGCATTACGATATAATCACTACACAACCATAAGAGCATATTTCGCAAGGTAGAGTAAGCGAAACAAACCCAACATAGCATAATTACAACATACCCATAAACAACAATATAACCTAACCATTAACATAAACCATGATCACATAACAAATTACGCTACAAAACTCAACCAACATACCACCATGCAACCATAACTCCTCACATAAGTAAGCTAGAACCAAAACAAGGACTTAACCCACAACCACAACTACAACCACTAGAAAAATATTGTACAACAACTAGGAATACAAGGTTGACTACGGTGAATGATATCTAGTGGAATAAGTGGTGCTAAACCCCTTTTTCATATGCCGATCTTGAGGTACCTACAAAAAATATTATAAAACAAGCGTGAGTTCAAACTTAGCAAAGTGCATCATATCAATTCATGTATCACATAACAATAAATCATATTAAGTTCTAATATTGAATGGTTACCGCACAAGAGTATAAACACATTGACAATCGTACAAGAGTATAAACACCTTGGTAAACGCTTAAGAGTATAAACACCTTGATAATCACATCAGAGTATAAACACATTCACTTAACTTTAATTTCTCTTAACTCATGCAATGCAATATGCATGCTCATAATGCCCATCTCATAGCTCATACCGGTATAGCTGGGTACACACCCGTCGGTGTGCACCCTCTCATTCCCTTCCAGCCCGTGGAGGGGCCTACCGAAGTAGGTCTTTCATGTCTCACTACGTGTGAGACATGGAGGCCCACTCGGGTTACCTCTTCTATTATGAATGCACAAATGCAAATGATATGAATGAATTACTAATTGCATTCTATTTGAACACTTACATTGCCATAGAAAAGTTTATAAACATAAACATAAACATAAATATAAATATAAACATGCATATTGTCATATACTTACATCCATCACCTTATCATTTGCACCATCATAAACATAATCATCATCCTAGACATACTCATAAACATAACCATAATCGTTAGCATAATCATATTCATAGTCACAAGCAAGCAACCAACATCCTAGCATAATTCTAGTTGATACACTTGCCTTAACCATGAGGAACGGAGTGGCGCGGGGTTGACGCCACTCCTGAAGTCACACAACCTGAGAATAAATCACATACAACTCAACAATACAATTCCAGCATAAGCAATAAAATTTAGCGACATCGAACCTACGCCCTACCTCAATTCTAAAAACTTTCTCACTCGGCGAACAAAATTGCCCCTTTGCTGTCCCGATGGCTTAAAGTTAAAAGTTCCACCCTTACAGCCAAAACCTTAGGGGCCAAGAACTTTATGAAACTACTGAAAATTACCCACATATTAACTGATAACCAATTCTCTTAAATAAAACATTTAGCCTTTCATATTTAGCCCTGAAAACCGATCTGCTACCACACTGGACAACAAATTTCAAAATAGCATAGCTAATTTTATACAATTTCAAATGAAGTAAAGGATGACATTTACGAAATCTACGGGAAATTTTCTAACTTAATCTGGTCATTATAAAATTTAATTCAACTTTTAGATAGCACTACTCTGCAGTTTTCCGCGACTGCTGCCAGCAGAGACAGATTCTTGACAGCAGTCAATAAAACAGCCATAACTTTTAAACCACCCAACCAAAATTCATGTTCTTGATCTGTAAATAAACTTAAGATGACGATCTATAACTTTCACAACATTCAACCCCTCTGAAATTGATTCTAGGGTCCACGAATTTCAACCCTAAGATCGAGATCTGCACTGCCCGAAAACAGAGACTACACTCCTCACTGCTAATCCCCCGAATCCCATCCAATTACAACATAAAAAAAAAGAACCCTAACATGGTCTCTCTAAATTCCAGCATCCAATGTCACCACCATTCTAAAAACAAAAACAAAAAAAAATACCTTCCTGAAGAACCACTAGATCAACGACCACCCTCCCTTTGGATCACAAGATCTATGCTTTATCCTCGCACCAAACTCCACCACTGCAAGAGGCAATCCCCAGGGCACAAGGGTTGTTTCCAGGGGGAAAGGTACTAGAGGGGAAGCCCTAGGGCTGCACAAGAAGGAAGAGGGCAGGGAAAAACACAACCATGGCAGCACAATGAGGAAGAAGGATGTGCAAGGGGAAGGCGGCTGGGGAGCTGATGCGCCAAGGGATGGGCTGCTGGGGCTTGGTGCGACTAGAGTAGGGTGGGAGGAGGGGTGGGCTAGGGATTAGGGAAGCCCTCCTCCCATCTGGGCCCAAAACTAACCACCGAAGGCCCAGAAATAGCACCTTGCTACCCGAAAATCAGACCACTCACCCTCACAACAGCCCAAAAAAGGACACCGCTAGATAGGATATTACAAAAGGTGTACAAGCATGACTTTTTTTTTGCAAGAAATACGACTTCTATCAACTATAAAATAGTGAATGGGTGTCTCCGGTGTCCACTGTACAACAAATAAAATGTAATCTGTAGTTTCTGACAGTGGAATCATTTATGTAAGATGCATGTATAAGGCATATTAAATGGGCTACCTGTGTTCAAATAACAATTAAGGTGAAGCAGGGTCAGGAACAATGAATCAGGTCATTTGTGAATCCTAATATGAAGATTCAACTAGTTTAGAATCAGATCAATTTTGGTTTGTATGGAAACCAACCAAACAATTACAACGCAAATTCGTCGGATAACATTTAAGTTGTGGTAACCAACTCGAACTGCCAAAGGAAATTCAAGATGATAGAAGAGTTCTCCGCCGCGTAAGATATTCAAATCCATCATGGCTACTATCTTTTGCCCTTTTTTTGTTCTCTTCCCTGCTCGGGAAAGTGGATCAAAGAAAGATAGCTTGCTCTCAAGGCAAGTGCTTGCTTACGCTTTATGTAGTAGCCTTAATCCTTCCTACTACAAGACTAGCTCTATACGTACAAAATGTGTCAACAGCCAAACATATAGCGACTGCCTAACCTGAAGCTTTGCAAAATTTGATGGTCAACCTACCCCAGTTATCAAAATGAAGAATAATAGTATCAGATAAGCAACATAATAAGCAGTACAGCTGTAGCATAGGAGTGAGTTGCATTACAATTTTGGAAACCATGTTTTAGATTGCCAATCACTCTTTCCGTGTGGTGTGCGAGTTGAATTGCAGTTATGCATGTCATCTCGTGCTTGAGTTGGTTCCCTACAATACCATGTAAGCACAAATAAATTCATTTGGTACCTTTGTTCTGAAACTCCATTGATTTGTTACTGAATTTGGAAGAATGGTTGCATTTTCTGCTATGTTACAATGCACTTTGGTTCATCCCACTATACATGATATATCCCCTATAGGGGTCTCTATTACGCTTTCCTACAACATTATGTAAGCACATATGTCAGGAAGGCGACTCAGGTGGTAAACTAGCTGCGCAAGAAGGCGGGAGAACTGGAATCTTCTTGGAAATTGAATGAGAGCAACAAATGTTGGGATTTAGGAAGTATATGAGATCTAACGGTGTAATTAGTGTCGTGTTAATGAATAGTGTTGTCGGCAAGTTCTTGCAGTAATTGTCACTACTACAAAAGGACTCATATTAGACTCCTCATCACTGACAGTTTTAAAAAACCGTCTGTGATGAGGTGTCATTACAGACGATTTTTTTGCAAAAACAGCCTGTGATGAGTCTCGAACACATCATAGATGATTTTTGGTTAAAACCGTCTGTGATGAGGGGCACATCATAGACGGTTTTAGCCAAAAATCGTCTGTGATGAGGGGGGTACAACACAGACGGTTTTTGGCTAAAACCGCCTTTGATGAGGGGTACATGGCTAAAATCGTCTGTGATGAGGGGAGCACAACACAAACGATTTTTGGCTAAAGCCGTCCCAGTTTTACCGTGACTTGGGATAGCCCAAATTTACCCGAGTCATGGTAAAATTGGACACTTAGCTAAATTTGGCTATCCAAGTCATGGTAAATTTGAATAGCTTGTTGTGTATATAGTTGATGGATATTTATTTCTATTCGAGTCTGCTTCTCACATATGTTGAAGTGTGTTGACTAAAATCCTTTATTGTATTCTGTTCAATACATCTTAATATAGTGTTTTCATTACATTATACAAATTTAGACAGTATCTTGAATAATAAGGCATTTTATTTTATATTTTTATGTAATCTTTTTGTTTCAGAGGGCATGTCATCTAGTGTGACAAGGGCATATCACAAACGGTTCTAAGTTAGAACAGTCTGTGATGATCCCACATCACAGACGGTTCTAACCTAGAACCGTCTGTGATGAGCCCATCTGTGATGAGAGCTCATCACAGACGGTTCTAGGATAGAACCGTCTGTGATGTTAATGAAGGGAAACGCGGTATGCTACGCTAGCACAAAAAAAAAAAACTACCGCGCAACCAGAAAGCTACTCGCAAGAAGGGGATCATAGATAAGATTACCACTAGACGCGCATTGCGGAATCCTTCGCGTTGATGTAGTGGTTCGTCCTCGCCGCGATCGTTGCGTCGATGTAGTGGATCGTCCTCGCCTCGCCGTGGATCGTCCTCCCACGCCGATCGCAGCAGCGTCACCGCGATGAGTCCACACGTCCAGAGATGGAACGCCGCGCGCGCGTGTGCAAGCACCTAGTCGCTCGGCGAGGCGCGAGAGGAGGAGGCTAGGGTTTCAAGTGAATCAAACCTAAACCGTGGAAAGCACACTCTGCGCCTCCTCCTCCCTCCTTATATAGCCACGAGATGAAACCCTAAACCAGGGCCCACCAAAGATGCTAAGCCCACGAGGTTCATTAATTACGGATCCAATCCAAATTAATGCGTCCCAAACCCATTAAGTGTGTGACCTGCAGTTCACATACGTTTGGACATGGATTCGGAAAACTCCTTTTCAATCCAATAGTTGGTAGCGGCTTCTTGCAAAGTATGCCAACTCCCAAACATACTGTGATCAAATCGAACAGAACCTATCAAAAGAACTCATGTAATAATCCCTTTGCCAAGTATATGAAGATTGATCTCAAGGCGAGAAGCATGTCATCCTTTGATGATTCAATCCATCTCTCGTATCCGTGATATATTAATAAGTTGTGATTGACTCCTCAATCACGGCATGGCCATGCACTTTCTTAATCATATCACACGAGTGGCCTTGTCATATATCTCCGTTTCATTAGAGTGGCAAATTCCATCTTGATCGCTCACTTCCTCTCGCACGTTTCATAGTAAACATGAAAGCTACCTTTATAACTATCCGGTTAGGAAGTAGTGTTTGATAGCCCCAAGGAAAACTATTACACATGTAGGGAATATGACAATCTCGTGTCTAAGGATCATACATCTTCTAGGTATGAGATACACGATGACACATAAGAATGAAACATTCTCGCAGATGTCCCATAGCGGGTCTATCTAACCCATGTTCTTCAACATGGTCCACAATGTAGAGATGATATCTCCATATCCCATGATCTATGAAGCATGATCATCGATCACTACATGTGCTGATCTATTCATCGTAGTCCTATACGATGATATCCGATCAGAGATATTTATCGAATTACATCATTAAGTAAAGAGCTTCATAATCAAGTCACATACTTGTTGATCAATACAATGATATACATTCATTGGACCAATAATCATATTATTATTCATAAACATAGTCATGTTACAATCATCTAAATGATTGCCTCAAGGGCATAACACTAACAGTTAATTTTCATTAACGGTTCAAAAATCGTCTGTGATGTGCCCTTCTTATCACTGACATATGCTTACAGATGGTTCAAAAAACAGTCTGTGATGAGATTTTTGAACCATTTGTGATATGCTTTTGTGTAGTAGTGTGTAAGTGGTAAGTTCAGAATGGACAGAGAGGTAGAAGTAGATACTGTAAATCGAGAAGTAAAAGATGAATAGAAAAATGGATTGAGTCTTTCTCCAAATCTTTCGTTCTCTTCTTTTCCCCCAAGTTTCTCCTTTCCCTTCCCCGATTCTTCTTCTCCCGAGCAGAGTTCTCTCTGGATCAGATTCGCTGGGTGAGATTTCTCTGACTCTTGATCAGAGTCATTACATCTGGTATCATAGCCAAGCGTTTGCTGGGAGGGAATATTATTTTTTCACTTGAACTGTAAAATCCCAAAAAGGTTGACGCTCTTGTGATTGGAATCGGAGTGGCGTCTAACCAATTTGGTTGGTTCAAGTTGAAGGATCATCACGGTGCCTCAAAAGCCATCGGTGCAGACCAGGATGATATTGGATGCGATGGGAGAAGCGGAAAATCAAGTAGATGCGCGATGAGCTCAAATGGATGAACGTTGGGAATCTTTGAAGGCTAGTCTTGACTTCATGGTGGAGAAGATTAAGCTGGTGGAGGCGATTCCAACAATTCAGTCCCAGCTACATGAGCATAACACTGTAATCACGGGATTGATGGAGCAGTTTCAAAAAATGTTGAGATCGGGGAAAGAAATTTCTAGGGCACAAGTGACCACACAGTTGGAAGAGGAAACTGGAATATCAACACCACATCAAGCACAACCAGCAACTGTAGTTCAGACGAGGGAATTAACAACTACATCAGTAGGATTGTTGGGGAAATGTCCCTTACCACCATTGATATTTAGTTCGGATACTCAGAAATCCAATTGTACAACAATGGCTCAAGGGACAGAAGCAGTGAATCTGGAGAAAAGACTACCTATTCCTAAAATGTCTTCCCCCAAATTTGATGGAGAGGAGCCACGCATTTGGAAAAGTCATCATCTACAGTATTTTAAGATGTACAACATTGATGAATCTCTTTGGGTTACGGTTGCTACTATGCACATGGAGGGTAATGTGGCGTTATGGTTGCAGGTTTATCAGGAGGAGTATTCATTAGGAAACTGGGAACAATTCATGCTGGCAGTAGATTCAGAATTTGGGGCATATGATTCCCGAAGGTATATAAGGGAACTAATTCAGATTAAGCAATCTGGAAGTGTGTTGGAATACAGAACTCATTTTGAAATAGCAATGTATAAGGTTCGTGCATATAATAAATCATGTACTGAGGAATATTTTGTCAATCATTTTGTTATGGGACTAAAGGATGAGTTGAGGTATGAAGTGGAGATTCAATTGCCAGAATCAATCAGGAAAGCCTTTCTGTTAGCTCAGATCCAGGAGGAAAAGTGGGAGAAGTTTAAGATGAAACCACAGAGAACTGTAATGGTTCCTAAGATCAGTGGGGTATATCATAATGAGTTTACTGCAGGGCAAACTAAAACTGCAAATGATGACCAAGGGAGGGCATGTTTGTTAAGGGAGTATCGGCGTGCTCGAGGCCTATGTTTCAAATGCGGTGACAAATATGAGAAGGATCACCATTGTAAACCATTACCAGTTGCTCAGGTGCATGTGATGGAGGTGGAAGACGCTCCAGAGCACATCTGTGATGAAGTTTTGCAAATGCTGGAAGAAGCTGCCAAGGAGTTTTAACAAGAACAATATAAACTGTCCTTGCATGCAATGGCTGGCACTGAACATTATGAAACTATTCGGGTGCGAGCTATGGCGGGCAATCAAGTTATGCTGTTGCCTATTGACTCAGGGAGTTCTCATAGTTTTGTCAATGAGGCTTTTCTAGAGCGAACGATGTATAAAACAGAATGGCAGTTCAGGTCTATGTGGCAAATGGGGAGGCGTTACAATGTGATCGGTATGTACCTCAATTAGAGTGGTGGACACAAGGTCACACAATTCGAACAGATATGAGAGTGCTGGGATTAGGAGCATATAATGGGTTGTTAGGTATTGACTAGCTTCAGATTCACAGTTCGATGACATGCCACTGGAAGCAAAAGACTTTGGAATTTATGAACAAAGGTTGTACTGTCACACTACATGGAATAGGATCCAAGCAAGCTAATCAAGTGACTGAAATACAAATGAAATAGTTGAACAAATGGCAAAGCGGGAATGAAATTTGGGCGATGGCAATGGTAGGAGACGCAGTATCAGTTCCGATAAAAGGAAAAATGCCAGAATAGATACAACAGGTCATTGATCAATATGCTGAAGTATTTACTGAACCATCAACATTACCACCATCTCACATCTATGATCATGCCATTCCTTTGATGCCTGGGGCAATGCTAGTAAACAACAGGCCATATAGGTATTCTCCTATGCATAAAGACGAAATTGAGAAACAAGTATCTGAGATGTTGGAGGCGGGATTAATTCAACCAAGTATTTGTCCTTTTGCATCCCCGGTTTTGCTAGTTCAAAAAAAGATGGTAGCTGGAGGTTTTGTGTGGATTATCGCAAGCTGAACAGCATAACCATTAAAAACAAATTTCCAGTGCCAGTTGTAGATGAGCTTCTTGATGAATTGGCAGGGACTCAGTATTTCTCGAAATTGGATATGAAATCAGGGTATCATCAAATCCGAATGGTAGAAGCGGATATGGAGAAGACAACATTTAAAACACATCATGGGCATTTTCAATTTAAAGTGATGTCGTTCGGATCGACGAATGCTCTAGCAACATTCCAATGTCTCATGAATTCAATTCTTGCTCCTTATTTGCTCAAATTTATCTTGGTTTTCATGGATGATATATTGATATACAGTCCAACCTTGGAGGATCATGTGAAGCATGTAGCAGAGGTGTTGGCCTTGCTGAAGCAACACCAGTTATTCGTGAAAAGATCAAAGTGTGACTTTGCTCAAAAAAGTATTGTCTATTTTGGGTCACATAATCTCAGATAAAGGGGTAGCTACGGATCCAATCAAAACACAGGCAATGGTGAATTGGCCTCAACCTAGTAATGTGACTGAGTTGAGCGGATTTTTGGGACTTACTGGCTATTACCGGAAATTTGTAGAAGATTATGGCACAATGTCTTGACCACTCACAAATTTACTTAAGAAGAGGTCCTTTCAGTGGAGTCCAGAAGCAACAAAAGCCTTTGAACAGTTGAAATTGTCAATGACATAGAAACCAGTGTTAGCCATGCCGGATTTTCAATAGACCTTTGTCATCGAGACAAATGCTTGTGATGTAGGTATTGGAGCTGTGCTTATGCAAAATAGACATCCGATTGCTTTTCTGAGTAAAGCATTGAGCCCTCAACAATAGAAGCTAGCAATTTACGAGGAGTTCCTTGCTGTGATTATGGCAGTGGATCGGTGGCGTCCTTATTTGCAGAAAGGAGAGTTTATCATTAATACTGATCACCGTAGTCCGTGTTACTTAGGGGATCAGCAATTGGTGTCTGATTTACAACGCAAAGCCATGACAAAGCTAATGGGTCTTCAATTTCGTATTCAGTACAAGGATCCTTGAAATATGCAGTAGATGTGTTATCACGAGTGGGGCATCTAATGGCACTCCAAGCAGTATCGGGTGGCCAGCCTTTGTGGATCCAGGAGGTTCTAAAGTCATATGTGACTGATGTGAAAGCATAGAAGCTATTGGCAGCTTTAGCCATTAAGAGTCCTGATGAACAAGGGTTTGAATTAAATCAAGGATTGATCAAGCAACATGGTCGAATCTGGGTGGAAGAGAATTCGGCATTACAAACTAAATCATCAATGCTTTTCATGCTAGTGCTGTGGGTGGACATTCTGGTATTTCGGCAACACATCAAAGAGTAAAGAAGTTATTTGCATGGCCGGGGCTAAAAATGTATGTGGTCAATGTAGTGAAACAATTAATATCTGCCAGCAAGCAAAACATGAGCACACACGCTCACCTGGGTTACTTCAGCCATTGCCGATTCCAGAAGGAGCATGGCAAGAGGTGACGATGGATTTTGTTGAAGGATTGCCATGCTCAGAGGGTTGCAATACCATTATGGTAATAGTTGATCGATTCTCCAAGTATGCGCATTTTGTGACCTTGAAACACCCTTTTACAGCTCCACAAGTAGCCAGATTATTCTTGGATAATGTGGTCAAGCTCCATGGCATGCCAAGTCAGTGGTATCTGATTGTGACAGGATTTTTACGAGCTTATTCTAGAAAGAGTTGTTTCTAGCCATTGATATCAAGTTGAAGTTCAGTACGACATACCATTCCCAGACGGACGGGCAGAGCGAGCGTGTTAATCAGTGTTTGGATATGTATTTACGCTGTGCTGTTCATTTGTCGGCAACTAAGTGGCGCAAATGGCTAGCTATGGCTGAATTCTAGCATAACAGTTGCTACCATACATCCTTGGGATGCTCTCCTTTTAAGGAATTATATGGATCAGAACCGAGCTATGGTGCTATGTTAGATGCAGGAATGATTACAAGTCAGTCGGTAAAAGACTTGTTGGATGAACGTCTGGCATTCACTGCACTGCTTAAACATCATTTGGAAGTTGCTTAGAACAGAATGAAAATTCAGGCGGATAAAAAGCGTTCAGACTGGCAATTTCAATGGGGTGAGCAAGTATATTTGAAGTTGCAACCGTATGCACAATCTTCAGTAGTTAATCACCCTTTTTCGAAACTGGCATTCAAGTATTTTGGGCCGTATAGAGTGGTGGAGAAGATTGGACCGGCAGCATACAAATTGGAACTGCCGCAAGGTAGTCAAATACACCCAGATTTTCATGTCTCGCAGCTCAAGTCTTTCGTTCCAGATTTCACACCGATATATCATAATCCCCCTGTATTGCGGATCTTAACATGGAATCGGTGGGGCCTGAAAAGATACTGGACAGACGCCTTGTGAAGAAGGGTAATTCAGCAATCCCTCAAGAGCTGATCAAGTGGACTAATATTCTGGTGGAAATGGCTACTTGGGATGATTTAAATGTAGTCAAACAAAGCTTTCCAGCTACAAGTGCTTGGGGTCAAGCAGATTTTACCGAAGGGGGTGATGTCAAGAAGGCGACCTAGGTGGTAAACTAGCTGTGGGAGAAAGCGGGAGAACCGGAAGCTTCTTGGAAGTTGAACGAGAGCAACAGAGGGCTGGGATTTAGGAAGTATATGAGATCTAACTGTGTAATTAGTGTCTTGTTAATGAATAGTGTTGTCGGCAAGTTCCTGCAGTAATTGTAAGCGGTAAGTTCAGTACAAGTAGGTAATCTCTTGGTATAAATACTGTAATCGGAGAAGTAAAAGATGAATAGAAAAATAGATTGAGTCTTTACCCAAATCTTTCATTCTCTTCTTCTTCCCCAAGTTTCTCCTTTCCCTTCCCCGATTCTTCTCTCGAGCAGAGTTCTCTCTGGATCAGATTCACTAGGTGAGATTTCTCTGACTCTTGATCGGAGTCATTACAACATATTCATTTGGTACCTTTGTTTTGAGACTGCATTTATTTGTTGCCGAATTCAGAAGAACGATTGCATTTTCTGCTATATTACAACGTGCTTTAGTTCATTCCACTATACATGATAGATATCTAATAGGGAATCTCTAATCCCACCACTGCAACCCCGAGCTCTCGCGAGGTGCATCGGTTTCCACTTTGCCGCCACCTCAAAGCGCATCTGCCTCCTTGAAGGGCCAACCCATCAAGAGTACGCGCTGCCATGTCAAGCGCCGCGTCTCCTAACCTCTTCTCATTGGCTCCGCGAGCCACAGTAGCGCGGGGTAGGAAGTTGAACGCTCAAGTCCCAATTTGAAAGTTTTTGCAATTTTAAGTTCAACCTTAATTTGAAAATTTTGCGATTGAGAGTTCTAAGTTTTCCAACCATGATAATCATACGCAACTGTCAGGATTTACCGAGCCCTTGACCTTAGCAACAGGATTGCCGATAATGGCCTCTACAGAGCTCAAGGGGCATGTAGCGAGCAAGCCCGTGAAAGTGAGACACAGGCCGTAGCATAGCTAGGTCAGTGGCGGATCCTGGATTTCCAGATTGGGTGTTTAGAGTTACAAAAATTTTCTACGGTCTACATTTCACAAATCATGATTCACCATTACAAATCGACATAGGAAGAATGGAAAATTGAAATCTGAATAACTAAATTGGGGATTTCAATTTGAGGATTTCACCTGTGCAAGGGGTCCATCCCCGACGCCGCGACCACAAGAGGTCTCCCCTACCCTGCCGACCTGCCTCCCGCTGGACTTGCTCCCTCCTCCTCTGGTTCGGCCATCTTTGCATCAATATTTGTAAGAGTATGTAAATGAAGTCATTATATATCATACTATGTAAAGCTAAATCATTAGTGTCGATTTTTGTTGTCGGCAATAAATTTATGGGGTAGGCGTTAGATCTCAAACTCGAAGGTCACACAAGACAAAAGGTTAGACAGGTTCAGGCCCTTAGCGATGGAGGTAATACCCTAATCCTGTGTGCTGGGATTACGTGGATCTCTTGGATCTAAGATTGCTCAAAGCGCAATGTGCTCTGGGCGATATAAGGTGTGCTATGTTCTATGGCTTGATGCCTTGTTCTCGCCCGCCCTCTCCCTTATATACGGGGGTTGGCGTGGCTTACAGAGTCCTGATCGGTTAGGAGATTCCGATCGGTTACTAGATTCTAGTCGGTTACAGGATAGAGTTTTACATCTTTATCTATCTTATAAATGACTCAGATTACAATCGTATCTTCTATATCCAAATATACGTAACTGTCTATAGGATGTGCCCCCTACTGTACATCTGTTCGGCTTGGCACGGGGTACAACCTTTGGGCCCCCTCTCTGGGCCTTTCTTCTCTTCAGGTGACGCTGTGCCGGTCATGAAGATACCTAGTTTCATATATTCCACAGTAGCCCCCGAGTGATTCATGATCCGGTTGCCTCGTCTCATTCTGGGTCTCGACTTGAATCGTTGTCCTAAGCTTCCCGCGTAGGCTTCCTCTTGTAGCAAGTGGATTATGAAGGACTCGAATATAACCCTCGATTTTTTACTTAAACTGGGTATAATCTTCTATCAGACGTTTTTGTCGCGAACGGCTTCGTGGACCTGACCTGTATTTCAGTTGTGGATTGAATACTTCTTCCCGCTCGAAGTGAAGCTTTAATATGGTTTCTCTTTGTGGATAAACACCGAACAATTTTCAAGGCTGCTCTGGTTTTCTGTGTCAACCCAAATTCCGAAAACCTTTTTGGCTTCTGAAGCTATATTAACTCCAAACCTCTTCAGCTTCTGATGCATTTAATTCATCCTCACTGTACCGGCTATAAAAGGCGTACCAACACTTGTAAAATGCATTCCTTCGCGTTTAGTTCTCCATTCTTTTTTTTTCTGAATTCTACCTCTTCTCGGAGAGAACTCCATGGCTAACCAGGGTCCTTCGACTGAAGAGTTGTGGGCGCTTTTCGACCTCGCTATGGCGGAGTGGGCAGAAGACAAAGCCGCCGCCCTCGACCGCGTCGCCGTCGACACCCTCCCGAGATCTTCCCGCCTTTACCGGCCGGGAGGCCCTTGTGGAGGCGCTTCGGCGCGTCTTGTTGGGCGAGGTTTAGGCCTCATAAATACAATATAATAAAGAATTACCTTTTTTAAGTATCCTTTGTCATTTGTCTTGGCTCTGACCCAACTTGGGGTACATCGAGGCTTGTATGTTTCTTCGGTCGAACGACATCCATATCCGATCATCGTAGGGTAAATCCTTAGGTTCAAACCTCGGGACATATTAGCTTCATACGTGGCTCTTGGCCGAGCGATACCCACGTCCGATTGCTGTAGGATATAGCTTAAGCCTGACTTGAGGCATATCAGGAGTTTCATGGCTCATGGGCGAATGATGCCCATATCCGACTGCTGTAGGATATAGCTTAGACTCGTCTTGGAGCGCACCATGCTTACGTGGCTCTTGGCCGAGTGATACCTATACCCGACTGATGTCGGATGCAACTTAGGCTCTCTTGGAGCGTATCAGGGTTTACGTGGCTCTTGGCCGAGTGGTACCCATATTCGACTAGTGTAGCATATAGCTTAGGCTCAACTTGGAGCATACCAGATTTTTCTTGGCTCATGGCCGAGTGATACCTGTATCCGACTGGTGTAGGATACAGCTCAGGTCCAACTTGGGACATATCAAGGTTTTATTCGAATGGTATCCGTACTCGTTTATTACGACGCACAGCTTTTCGACCCTCATGGGGCATACCGTTGGATTTGTTCCCGTTCAGGCTCGACCCGTGATATATGACTTCGACATGTGGTAACCACCTAGCGACCCAACGTGGGGTATATCACAAGAAGATATTTTTTTATCTCGTTCGGAGAATGCCCACGTCCCGCTTTGCACGGTAAGTGGTTAAACATCCCATCGTGGGGAGCAACGTGTCCCATACATGACTTGGTCAAACCGCGACTGTTTCTGTAAGTCAGAACGCCAGGCCTGCAAATCATTTAAGAGGCATAAGGGAAGACGAGGCGTTCCGCAATCTTTTTCCCGCCGTTTTGGCGAAAACCTAATCTTTTCCCTCCTTCAAAAGGGTAGGCCATGCGTCGCCCGACGGTTCATTCTCTCACCGCGCTCTTGCTCCTTCTGCTTCCTTGTCTCTCCGACTTCTCCGCCACTAGGGTTAACCACTGCTGCGCTTCGCCCTTTTGCGCCGCCGTTGATCTCTCCTTCGAAGATGTCTTCTTCTTCCTCCTCGCAGCCTTTGCCCCAGGATTGGACGACTTCGACTACAATGGAAGAGAAACTGCAATCCATGGTCGATGATGGGATTCTCCCAAACTTGGCCTTGATCTCCGCCCGGCCAGCTGCCAGTGAATCCGTCCCCACTCCTCGTCCTGAAGAGGTAGTGGTTTTTGAGTCTTTCTTCCAGCGCGGGCTGGGTCTTCCGGCCTGTGCTTTTCTCCGCGGCCTCCTCTTCTTTTATGGAATTGAATTGGTGAACTTGAATCCCAACTCGATTTTGCTAATCTCTATCTTCGTTCACCTTTGTGAAGCCTTCTTGGGCATCCACCCCCATTTTGATCTTTTCCGCCATTTTTACCTTCTGAAGCCCTATCCCTCAAAAAGCGACCCTAAGGTAATTGGGGGAGCCGAATTCCAACTTCGGGAGGGGCTAAAGAAGTCGTATTTCGCTATTCCTTCAAGTCTTCGAATAAAGGCCGCACCAGAGTGGTTTTATTGTGCCAATCCCGATCCCGCACTTCCTTCCTTCCTCGGCGCCGCCGAAGGTGTCCTCTCTTGGTCCTCTCGGCGACGCCAAAGAACATGGATCAAGTGCAGGACCTCCTGGTGCTCATTGGCAAATTGAAGGAAGGGGGCCTCACAGGGGTTGGTCTGACCATTCACTTTGTTGTTCGGTGGGTTCAGCCCCTGAAGGAGCGCGATCACCTGGGGTTTCAGTTTGAGGGCCGAGACAATCCGACTCGGGAATTGCCAGACTTAATAACGAGAGGGCAGATTCATGCTCGAGTTGGCGATTTCTTCATCCCGAGCGTCGAGATGCCCACCCGATTCCCTAAGGCCTTCTCTGCGTTGAATCCTCCCCCAAAGGTGAGATACTTTGCTGATGGATTCCTGTTTTCGTCTTTGAGTGGCTTCTTACTTTTAATCTTCCTTTCCAGGATCACGTTGCCTTCTTCTGTGACGCGCCTCTTCCGGAGATGCCTACTCGTGTAGGTGACTCCCCGAAGCGGCGAGCGAGCTCTCCTGCGGGAGATCCCGCCGCCAAGAAGGGAAAAAGACAGTGGCCAAAGACCCCGCGAAGCCCCGGCGCCCGACTGGTGGTCCTAAGATTCGGGATCCGTCGACCCGGCCCCAGCGCCTTCGGCTCCCCTCTCTTGTGAGCCTGCGGCTCAGCCGAGTCCAACGCCGAAGGACTCAGGCATTCTAGAGGAGCCCCTGGTGCCAATCGGCAGCGCACCGAGTGGTCCTTCTAGGAGCGGCCCGTCCGCTCGGAAAAAGCCCCCGATGAAAATGAGGAAGTCCGCCAGGTCTGTTTCCCTATCGACTCTTATTTGACTTGTTTCGCTATCTTGCTAACAATTCTTCTCGTAGGGATCCTTCGCTTGATGTCCCTATCGGGACACCGTCTGGGGCCCCTGTGGGGGGTGAGCCCTCGGATGCCACCGAAGTGCCTCCCGAGCCCCTGGCGCCCTCTCCGACTCCTCCCGCTTCGGGATCGGGCCCTGCTGTTCCGGAGCCGGCCCCTCGCCCGTCCCCCGAGATCGAGGAGATCCTCCGAGTTCCGCCGACCCCTGCTCGCCCCCAGCTCATAATGCAAGCTGCGTGGGTTGATGAGGAGGAAGGCCTGGAGCTCCTGGATGATCCAGAGGAGGAGGAGAAGGAGAGAAATGACTTTTACAGTCATACCACGGCTTGCACGCCGCCGTGTAAGCATTTCTCACCGCCATCTTCCGCCTAGTCATTTATCGTGTAGTTACCTTTCCCTGTGATGATTACAGAAAATAGGGGAGCGCTCTGAAAAGAAAGCCGAATACTTCTAGAAGATGCTCCCTGAAATCCGGACACGCCAGGAATATCTGGCCGAATTGGAGCGTATCAAGGCCGGGCACGCGGCCGAGCTGCGGTCTCTTCGGTCAGAGGTCCAGGCGTTGCGAGAGGAGCAGAAGGCTCTGCGCCAGGAGAAGCTGGATGTTGTTGGCTCCCTTCGAGGTAGCTATTTCCTAAGCTCCCCCATGATTTTAATTTAATCATCCGGTTCCTTGATCTTCTTGTCTCCATGTTAGCTCGGGATTCCTCTGTCGCGAAACTTCAAGAACAACTTAAAGCCGCGGAGGCTTCCAGAACGAAATCGGAGAAGGAGCTTGAAAGTATGACTGGCGACTTGGCCCTTCTATGTCTTCGTTGCCTTCTCTAATGTTTCTGTCTTGCAGACTATAAATTCAAAACGCGGGCGCAGTATGCCGTCTTCAATGAGAGGGTTGAAGCCCTTGAGACGTCTTGCGCCAAGCTTCAGGAGGCCTCTGAGCCGCTGCCGAGTTCGCTTCATCCTGAGGGCGAGAGGCCACTCAGCAGGGACCAGGTCATCTCTCGGCTGGAGGAAGCCCCCGAGGCGCTCAAGAGTCTCTTGAAGGGAATAGCGACCAATGGTGCTAGCCAGGCTTTGGCGATCACCAAGTCGCTTTATCCCCGAGTGGATCTTGAGGCCATTAAGGAAGGCTATGCCTGCAACGTAGATGAGGACCGGGCCGCCGAGCTCTGGGAGGAAGTCAAGAAAACCTCTTTGTCCATTGTAGAAACTTTAGACTTGTAAACTGAATGTATATAAAGGCGTTTCCTCGCTCTTGCATTATCTTTTAAAACATGCATATTTGCCCGAGTGGTTTCGACATATCGTGTCCGACTAGTCCAGCCCCCGGGCTCTGAGGCATGGTTCGTGACGCATGTCTCAGAGTCTTAAAATCGTAGGAGCGAAGCACTCGGACGCATAAATCTTTAGACGATTATGTAAAAAAATAACTTTAATATCAATCTTCTCATTCATAAAGAAACAATTCGAATTACAAAGTTCAAGTGAAAAAACGACGTAGCTGTTCTATGTTCCAGGTGTTGCTAACTGTCGTGCCGTCTTCTCGCTTGAGCTTGTAAGCTCCAGGGCGTACCACCTCATCGACGACGTAAGGGCCTTCCCAGCTTGGGGAGAGCTTATGCTTGTATTTCTGATTCTTTCTAAGGACCAGATCTCCCTTGGAGAATGCGCGGCTTCTCACATTTCGACCGTGATAGCGACGTAGGCTTTGGAGATACTTTGCCGACTGAATTATTGCGACCTCCCTAGCTTCTTCCAGTCGGTCGAGGTCCTCTAGCCGGCTTTCTTCCGAGGCAACTTCTTCATAGCTCCGGACCCACGGGGATCCGAATTCTAATTCAGTGGGGAGGACTGCCTTCGAGCCGTACACCAGGAAGAAAGGTGACTGCCCGGTTGCTCTGCTAGGGGTGGTTCGCAGCCCCCAGAGTACCGAAGGCAATTCTTTCACCCACCGAGTGGCGTATGGCTTTAGCTGATAAAAAATCCTTGCCTTCAAGCCTTGTAACACCATGCCATTGGCTCGCTCGACCTGCCCATTGCTTCGGGGGTGCGCTACTGATGCGAAGCAGATTTTTATTCCGTGTTCGTCACACCAGTCTTGAAATACGCCGCTTCTGAATTGGGTGCCGTTGTCCGTGATGATTCGGTTTGGAACTCCGAACCTAACCACGATTTCGTTGAAGAATTCTTTGGCTTTTACTGCTGTTATTGTCGCGACTGGTTTGGCCTCCACCCATTTGGTGGATTTATCAATGGCCATGAAGAGGTGGGTATAACCGCCTTGAGCATTCTTTAAAGGTCCCACCATGTCGAGCCCCCAAACCGCAAATGGCCAGGTTATTGGGATGGTCTGTAGTTCCTATGCTGGTTTGTTCATCTGACACGCAAAGAACTGACATCCTTCGCATGTCCGGACGATATCCTCTGCGTCAATGACCGCAGTCGTCCAGAAAAATCCTTGACGATAGGCTTTGCCGACTAAGGTTGATGACGCCGCATGATTCCCACAAACTCCCGAGTGGATTTTCTTGAGAAGATCTCTCCCTTCTTGTTCTGATATGCACCGTCGTAGTACACCAGAGGAGCTCTTGCGATAGAGTTCTTCCCTGATCACTACATGTAACATCCCAAAATTTGCCTAAATAGTATTTTATTGACATTTGTGCATTTTATGATTTTTCTGGAATTTATTTGGATTTTTCTCGATTTATTTAAATTAATTACAAATTAAGTGTTTTGGCCTTTTATTGAAATCTATTTAAATTATTGCAAAGTTAATATAAAGTTTTGCTAAAAATATTTTATTTGAGTCCAGAATGTCTCAAAATATTTTTTTGATTTTTCTTGGATTTTTCCTGATAATTTTATTGCCTAAAATGAATTAAGTTATTTTCTGTAATTATTTTAATTCAAAACTCTTTAAAACCCCGTGAATGAGATCGGGCTCGGCCGTGTAATCGTGCTGCAAGCGCCCAGTGGCGCGCCGTTAGCCCAGATTCCGGGAGAATCGCGTCTACCGCTGGATTGCAATCGTGTGGCTTGCGTCGTGCGGCGTGGCCAAGTTCTCCCGGTAGTGGGATCGCGATCGCGTGGGCGGATTGGCCGCGGTCTTTCGTAACCCTAGCCAATCGTAGCCATTGATCCAAGTGACGGTCCGAATTAGATCTCGTCGGGGGAATCTGGTGCGTCCGTTACGCCACGTGGATGGTCGCCGTGCGTCGTCTTCGAGCGGGACTCTGGCGCCGCCGCCGTATCCGAGATGGACTCCGCCGCCGCGTCGGTTAGGATCCCAGGCGCCGTACGCGGCCGTCGAGGGCTATAAATAAGGGAGGGTAGCGCCCCGAGGTTCGCAGTCCTGCGCCGTAGCTTTTGGTCGGAGTGGTTCCTCGAGAGCAACCTTAGAATGCAGCCGCGAGCTCGCCGGAGTTGAAGCTTGGAGCCGCCGCGGTTTTTGCCCGAGAACGTCGTCGATCCGCCGTCTTCCGTCGTTTGGGCTGCGGGAACGAGTTCGCCGAATTGTGCCGCTTCGGATCCCCGTCGTCTCATCGCCAGAAGCCCGCCGGAGCGCCGCGCCGTGGGTCGTCTTCTCCATCACCGGTTCTTCGCGCTCGCGTTCGACCGTCGGATCTTGGGGTAAGCCGTTGGATGAAGGACGCGTGGTTCAAACCCTAGATCGAATCGTAGCCGTCCGATCGAATCTGTGCGTGCCAAATCGCACCGTCGCCGCAACCAATTGCGTGCCGCCGCTTGTCGAGCGCTGGTGCCGAGGCGTCGTGAACCGGGTTCATCGTGGTCCAGCGCTGCGCCGTGGACTCAGTCCATACACCGAGACACGTGTCGCGTTCTGATTGGTTCCAGATTAAGGCTGACGTCATGTTTGCGTCATAATTGCATTTTTCAATTGGAAAATAATCCGATTGGAAATTCTGTGATGATGACATCATCATGAGGTCACGCTGATGTCATAAATCGGTTTTTCAGTTTAAAAATAATTATGTTAAATTCGGTTTTCTAATTTCTGAAATTTCAGTATTTATTCAAAACTTCAAAAGGCTATATCTTTTGCATCTTAACTCGGATTTGAGTGATTCAAATTTCTAAAAATTTGTAAAATTGAGATCTATTTAATGGTGAATTTTATTTGATTTTTGGAGTTCATTTCCTCTCTGTTTTGGTATTTATTTGCTTCTCTCCTTCGGTACGCGTAGACGTTGAATTGTGCGATCCTTCGGAGGAAGATCCAGCGACTCAAGAGCAAGCTCCAGATCAAGATCAGGACCTATTCCAAGGCAATTTGTGCTTTGATCATGTTGAACCCATGTTTATAAAATTGCTATATTTGTTTTACCCTATTGCATATTATTTCAAGTATACAATTGTTTCAAATTAAATTGGGACTTAGCTATTATACCAATTTGATCTACACCTTACCTTGTCATTCTATGCCATGATCTATTGTCACCCTAGATTGGTTCATTATAGTTGGTTAGTAATAATAATCAACATGGGATGGTTAGACCGTATTAGTTGCCTAGCCATGCCACGTCATCACATGTGATTGAAACATTGATAATTAATCTTGACTAATAGAATATGGAACGATGTTATGAACTTGTGTGTCTTGTGGGATCACACGATGAGATTGAGTTATTGTGGCGAGTCATGTCACGCAACGATGTTGAATTGTTGATGGCACGTGGTGCTTGGTAATCAACTTGGGTGATATTCACTTAGATTGGGGCAAGTGACAAGGGGCGAGTATGCCAAGGTGGGCCTGATGGGCAGAGGGTATGAGGATGTCTTGCCTTGATCACTCTAAGGACTTAACCTTGCAAGCCTTTGACTTGAGTCAATCATGCAACCACATGTCTGGTATGGGCCAGCCTAGCTGATTAATTTGCAATGTCTTAGCTTTGGTACTATCGTGATCGGTGTGGGTTCCCGAGTTATGGAGTAATTCACATGGCGCAAGAGGGGGGCCCTGGATGTGGTAACCACTCCCACCAGTGTTGAAACCTTAGCGGGTGGTACCGGGTTAAGCCAACGCATTGTAAAGGCTTTGTTATAATCACTCGCCTTGGTGGTGTTTGGTTGTATCGCGTGGGTAAAGTGCATAACCTCTGCAGAGTGTGAAACTATTCGGATAGCCGTGCTCGCGGTATTGAGCAATGCTCGGGAATTACAGTTAAGGGTTAGCTTAATTAAATGGACAACTTGGTTGGAATGGCGGAATACCATGTGGAAGATGGAATTTGACTTAGAATTGGAAACTTGGTTTACTTCAGAAATGCTGAATCTATTTACTATCATTATTTGTTTTATAGTCTTTACAATCTATTTATTATATTTGTTCATAAATGCCGCTTATTGCAAAATAGCCATGATAGCCTATCCATTGGAATAAGCCTTACATATAGTTACATAGAATTGCATTCTGTGCACAACTTGTTGAGTGCTTTAGGTACTCACCCTTGCCAACAACAATAATCAACAGTTGAAGAATCTACACCTGTGTTGGAGGAGGAATTCTAGGAGGACACGAGTCAATAGGGTCCGAGCCTTGTCGGTTGCCTGTGGTGAACTGATGAGCTATCTATGTTTTCTACTTTCCGCTGCTTAATTCTTAGCTTATATTTCCTGTTTTGCCCTGCGTGGCTTAATAATGTAAGTCAGTCATAAGATCATACACTTAGCTATATCAATAAATGGAGTATTATTCTATTATCGTTGAGTATGATATGATATGTTCCGATGTTGAGCTGTGTGCACTAGCGTTGATCCTGGGACTAGTGCGGTAAACACAGTGGGTTCGAATCGGTGGATTCGGGTCCTTACAGAGGTGGTATCGAGCATCGACTGATCTGTAGGTCTTGGCCTAGATAGTATGGAGAAGTCGTGTTGTGTCCAAAACTATTTTCTAAAGAAAAATTTAGATTTGACTAACAAAACACCCTCGACTCATCTCATTCTCTACTTCTCGCCTTTGCTGAATATACCGTTTACTTGCTGTTTCGGGTGGAGAACTTATTCAAAGTTCTTGTGAAGAAGATGCTGATCGTTCCGACCTTTGAGGAGTCAGCAGGTGGCTATGCCATGGAGCTGTGGAGAGTTCTTCAGACGCTTTGAGGTTTTTATCGTCCGCTTTACCGAGGAGGCAGCTGGACCGTTAGTGGTGTTCACCGAGGATTTGTTTGCAAGCTGATCATCTACGCCCGGGAGAATGATGAAGCCAGTAGGCCAATCAATATCTCCACCAGAAGATTCTCGTACGAGGTTGTGATCCAGGAGGTTGCCCGACTTGCTCTTCGCCGTGTCTGCCGCGACTACGCCGACGAGCTTCACGACTCAGTGTTTCGACTTCACCCTGATGTGCAAGCATGCCGATGCCGACGGATCGTGGAGGACGAGTGTGCTACCGCGGTACACCTTGCGGAGTTCGCCCTTGCCCAGGAGGAGCATATGAGAGAGACCACTCAGGAGCTGGAGACAGTGTACGAGGCACTCAGAGTGACGGAGCAGGAGCTTGAGGAGACCCGTGCTTCAGCCATCGGGATGATCATTGAGCTGGGAGAGGCCCTAGAGGCGGTCGAGGACGAGTTGGAGAGCGTGACCCGAGAAGCTCAGGAGCCAGCCGAGGAGGAGTCAGAGGAGGATCCCGAGGAGCGAGAGTGGGAGCCTGAGGAGGATCAGTCTTAGAGTTGTGTTGAGACTCGAGTGTCGAGTCGCGTCTTTAAGTTTGTCTTTACCTTTTAGTAGACGTTAAGGTTTCATGTTTAGTTTGCTTCTTTATAATGCTGAGTGTGCAGTATGTGTTGCAAAGCTTGTAGGCTTAAATAAGCAGCCATACCAAGAATAAATAAAGAATTATTTCAGTTGGGTATAACCTATCTTCCCCGCTTTAGAAATTCTTGCTTCTTATCTATGCTACATCTACCTTTCCTAACCCAAGAGGCAATCATCAGATGGTGAATACTCGTGGAACCAACGGTGCTTCGGGAAGTGGACTACGCCAGAATGACAACCCCAATGATGGAGGCCATCCCCAACCACCACCGCCAGTGGACATGCAGAATCTGGGAGCATTTCTTGCCGCGCAGACTCAACTAATGCAGACTATGATGCAGCAGATGCAACAGATGACCAATGTAGCAGCAACCAACAACAACCATGCAGCTCAGAACAACAATGGTGGACCTCGACCTTACTCCAAGCTGCCAGATTTCATGAGGACTCGGCCGCCAACCTTTGCTGGGAATGCTAATCCCTTGGAAGCCGATGACTGGCTTAGGACCATTGAGAAGAAGCTGCATATTACTCAATGTGAGGGCAATGAGAAGGTGCTCTATGCCTCTCATCAACCGGAAGGAACCGCCGTAGAATGGTGGGAGAATTACTGTGCCGCACATGGAGCCCCGCAGGAGATTACCTGGGATGAGTTTACTACCGCTTTCCGCTAATATCATGTCCCAGAAGGAATGATGGACCTTAAAAAGGAAGAATTGTGGCTCAAACAAGGAGGCCACCGGTGGCCGAGTATCTGAATAAGTTTACCCGATTAGCTCGCTATGCCCTCAAGATGTAGCGACAGATAAAGCTAGGCGCCTCGTTTCATGAAGGGATCGAATTCCAGATTGCAGTGGACCGATCACCCACAATTTTCCAGTTTTCGGAGCTAGTTAATAAGGCTTTGATTTTGGAGGATAAGCGCAAGGAGTTAGGTGAAAATCGTAAGCGCTTGATGACTAATCAGGGTGGACGTCAAAACCACCTACGCCTGAGAATGTCACCACAACAGTTTGCTAGATTCCAACCGCCAGCTATAAATAAGAAAGCAACCCTCGCACTCGCCTCGCTAATCGAATTTTCGGACACCAAAGACAGGCGAATGCACAGAGGAGGAGTCGCGATGCGCAATCAAGAGATGCTATACATGCAATGAGCCAGGGCACTTTTCTAATAGGTGTCCACAGAAGGGAGGCATCACGCCAGTTCGCTTTAACTTGGGAACAACACCTGCCAAGGCACCGGCTTCAGGAGGAAATCGTGCGCCGGTCAAGCCGAGCAACCCTCAATCAACAGTAGCGTGGTAGGATCAACCACATCACCGCAGATGGAGCTCAAGAGGCTACGGACGTCGTACTGGGTAAGTTTCTGGTTAACTCAGTACCCGCTACAGTTTTATTTGATTCTGGAGCTTCGCATTCGTTTGTTTCTCAAAGTTTTGCAACCAAGAATGGATTTATAGTGGTGAATCTTAAGTGTGTACTCTTAGTCCAAGCCCCAGGATCTGAGCTTAGATCTAGTCTCGGGTGTTTGGGAGTTAAGTTGCTCATGGATGGGATAGAATTTCTAGCGAATCTTATCTTGTTAGATGCGCAATCCCTAGATGTTATCCTTGGAATGGATTGGTTGTCTAAGCATAAGGCTGTTTTGGATTGTGGCCGAAGGATTGTATCTCTGGAAGGCCCTAGTGGCAAGAAGGTGGAATTTCAAGCGACCGCAGTTCGTGATGGGCAGTTAGTGGTCAACAGCGTACAAGCCATCAGCATAGAGGATGTGCCAGTAGTCAGAGAATACCCGGATGTGTTTCGGAAGATTTACGTGGTTGCCACGGATCGCGATATTGAGTTTGTTATCGAGTTGGCACCGTGGACAGACCGATATCAAAGAGACCTTATCGGATGCCTACTGCACGAGTTAGTGGAAATGAAAAAGCGATTGAGGAACCGCAAGAAAAGGTTTCATTAGACCAAGTTCATCACCGTGGGAGCACCGGTTTTGTTTGTTCGTAAGAAGGATGGAAGTCTTAGGATGTGCATTGATTATCGTGCACTTAATGAGGTAACAATCAAGAATAAGTATCTATTGCCCAGGATCGACGATCTATTTGATCAGTTAAGAGGAGCCGGAGTTTTCTCCAAAATAGATCTTTGTTCTGGATACCATCAGTTGAAGATCCGAGCGGAGGATGTGCCTAAGACTGTGTTTTCTATGCGATATGGACACTATGAGTTCACAGTAATGTCATTTGGATTGACGAATGCCCCTGCATATTTCATGAACATGATGAATAAGGTTTTCATGGAGTATTTGGATAAGTTTGTTGTGGTCTTTATAGACGATATCTTAGTTTTCTCGAATACAGAGGAAGAGCATGCGGAACATTTGAAGATGGTTTTAGAGAGGCTGCGAGAACATCAGCTGTATGCTAAGTTCAGCAAGTGTGATTTTTGGAAGGAGAAAGTTGAATTTCTTGGTCATGTGATGGCTACTAAAGGAGTTGCAGTTGACCCAAGCAAAGTGGACGCAGTGTTACATTGGGAGCAACCGAAGTCTGTTACTCAGATCCGTAGTTTTCTGGGAATGGCGGGATACTACCGTCGGCTCATAGAGGGATTCTCGATGATTGCTAAACCCCTGACGCAATTGTTGAAGAAAGAGAAGAAGTTTGCATGGACGCCAGAGTGCGAGAAAAGTTTTATGGAATTGAAGAAGCATTTGACGACAGCCCCCGTTTTAGTGCTGTCGGATGTGCAGAATGGATTTGACATTTATTGTGATGCCTCAAAGCAAGGTCTGGGGTGCGTGTTAATGCAGAATGGAAAAGTTTGTTGCTTATGCGTCAAGGCAGTTGAGACCGCATGAAGTAAATTATCCGACGCATGATTTGGAGTTAGCTGCCGTAGTGCATGCTTTGAAGATATGGCGTCATTATCTCATAGGGAATAGATGTGAGATATATACGGACCATAAGAGCCTGAAATACATTTTCACTCAAGTAGATCTTAATATGAGACAACGAAGGTGGTTGGAGTTAATTAAGGATTATAATGTGGGAATTCATTACCACCCTGGAAAAGCTAATGTGGTAGCCAACGCTCTAAGTCGAAAGAGCCATAGTGCAAATACGCTGTCAATGGAGGATCAGCCAGAGCTATGCAAGGAATTTCAGAAGTTAAAGCTGGAAGTCGTTCCGCAAGGAATTGTAGCTGCACTGGAAGTAAAACCAACACTGGAAGATCAGATCAGAGAAGGCCAGAAAGATGATGAGAAAATCACTAAGATCAAGTCTAGGAAGGACGAAGGCCTAGCAGTGGATTTCACTCTAGATGAGCAGGGGACTATGTTCTTCAAAGGCCGAATTTGTGTACCGGATAAAAAGGAGCTGAAGCAACTGATTCTTGAGGAAGCTCATGATTCTAAGTACTCAATTCATCCGGGAAGTGCCAAAATGTTTCAAGATTTGAGAGAGAGATTTTGGTGGCCTAATATGAAGCGTGAGGTGGCTGAGCATGTTGCTCTATGCGATGTATGTCAGAGAGTAAAAGCCATGCATCAAAGACCAGCTGGTTTATTACAGCCGTTGAAAATTCCTGAATGGAAGTGGGAGGAAACTGGTATGGACTTTGTCACCGGTTTACCTAAGACTCAGAGAGGTTATGATTCTATTTGGGTCATTGTGGATCGCCTGACCAAGGTTGCTCATTTTATCCTGGTGAAGACCACCTACTCAGGAGATCGTTTAGCAAAGTTGTATATGTCAAGGATTGTATGTTTGCATGGGGTGCCCAAAAAGATTGTGTCAGACAGAGGTACCCAATTCACCTCAAGATTTTGGAACAAGTTGCATGAAGCAATGGGAACTCGCCTGAATTTCAGTACAGCGTATCACCCGCAGACAGATGGTCAGACTGAGAGAGTAAATCAGATTTTGGAAGATATGTTGAGAGCTTGTGCTTTAGCTTATGCTACGTCTTGGGATAAATGTTTGTCGTATGCAGAATTTAGTTACAATAATAGCTATCAAGCTAGCTTGCAGATGTCACCGTTTGAGGCATTGTACGGACGTGTTTGTCGTACTCCGTTAAATTGGAATGAGACGGGAGAGCGTTTGGTGTTTGGACCAGATATTCTCGAGGAAGCAGAAAACCAAGCTGCAATGATCAGAGAGAGATTGAAGATAGCACAATCAAGGCAAAAGAGTTACGCCGATAACCGACGCCGAGATTTGAGTTTCGAGCCAGAGGATTATGTGTATCTCAGGGTTACCCCTCTTAAGGGTGTTAAAAGGTTTCACGTGAAAGGGAAGCTTGCACCAAGATATGTTGGTCCGTTCAAAATTTTAAGCCGTCGAGGAGAGGTGGCCTATCGCTTGAATTGCCTCGTCTTTGGCGGAGTGCACGACGTGTTTCATGTGTCTCGGCTAAGAAGTGTCTCAGAGTGCGTGAGAACAAACCCGTTGGATGCAATAGAGTCACAGGAAGATTTGACCAACAAGGAGCAGCCAGTCAGAATTTTGGATGTTATGGAGCACAGAACTAGAAGCAAGTATATTCGCTTTTGCAGAGTTCAGTGGAGCAATCATTCTGAAAGTGAAGCAACTTGGGAGCGCGAAGTAGATTTGAAGTCAGAATTCCCAACCCTATTCTCTAGTTAGCCCTGAATCTCGGGGTCGAGATTCTGTTAAGGGGGTGGAGGTTTGTAACATCCCAAAATTTGCCTAAATAGTATTTTATTGACATTTGTGCATTTTATGATTTTCCTGGAATTTATTTGGATTTTTCTCGATTTATTTAAATTAATTGCAAATTAAGTGTTTTGGCCTTTTTTTGAAATCTATTTAAATTATTGCAAAGTTAATATAAAGTTTTGCTAAAAATATTTTATTTGAGTCCAGAATGTCTCAAAATATTTTTGAGATTTTTCTTGGATTTTTCCTGATAATTTTATTGCCTAAAATGAATTAAGTAATTTTCTGTAATTATTTTAATTCAAAACTCTTTAAAACCCTCGTGAATGCGATCTTGGGCTCGGCTGCGCATCTTGTGCACAAGCGCCCAGTGGCGCGCCGTTAGCCCAGATTCGGGAGAATCGCGTCGGCCCGTTGGATTGCAATCGTGTGGCTTGCGTCGTGCAACGTGGCCAAGTTCTCCCAGCCGTGGGATCGCGATCGCGTGGACAGGATTGGCCGTGTCTTTTCATAACCCTAGCCAATCGTAGCCATTGATCCAAGTGACGGTCCGGATTAGATCTCGTCGGGGGAATCTGGTGCGTCCGTTGCGCCACGTGGATGGTCGCCGTGCGTCGTCTTCGAGCGGGACTCTAGCGCCGCTGCCGTATCCGAGATGGACTCCGCCGCCGCGTCGGTTAGGATCCCAGGCGCCGTACGCGGCCGTCGAGGGCTATAAATAAGGGGGGGTAGCGCCTCGAGGTTCGCAGTCGTGCGCCACAGCTTTTGGTCGGAGTGGTTCCTCGAGAGCAACCTTAGAACGCAGCCGCGAGCTCGCCGGAGTTGAAGCTTGGAGCCGCCGCGGTTTTTGCCCGAGAACGTCGCCGATCTGCCGTCTTCTGTCGTTTGGGCTGCGGGAACGAGTTCGCCGAATCGTGCCGCTTCGGATCCCCATCGTCTCGTCGCTAGAAGCCCCCCGAAGCGCCGCGCCGTGGGTCGTCTTCTCCATCACCGGTGAAAGGCGCCATCGCGCCATCATCGTTTCTTCGCGCTCGCGTTCGACCGTCGGATCTTGGGGTAAGCCCTTGGATGAAGGACGCGTGGTTCAAACCCTAGATCGAATCGTAGCCGTCCGATCGAATCTGTGCGTGCCAAATCGCACCGTCGCCACAACCAATTGCGTGCCGCCGCTTGTCGAGCACTGGTGCTGAGGCATCATGAACCGGGTTCACCGTGGTCCAGCGCTGCGCCGTGGACTCAGTCCATGCACCGAGACACATGTCGCGTTCTGATTGGTTCCAGATTAAGGCTGACGTCATGCTTGCGTCATAATTGCATTTTTCAATTGAAAAATAATCCGATTGGAAATTCTATGATGATGACATCATCATTAGGTCACGCTGACGTCATAAATCGGTTTTTCAGTTTAAAAATAATTCTGTTAAATTCGGTTTTCTAATTTCTGTAATTTCAGTATTTATTCAAAACTTCAAAAGGCTATATCTTTTGCATCTTAAATCGGATTTGAGTGATTCAAATTTCTAAAAATTTGTAAAATTGAGATAAATTTAATGGTTAATTTTATTTGATTTTTGGAGTTCATTTCCTCTCTGTTTTGGTATTTATTTGCTTCTCTCCTTCGGTACGCGTAGATGTTGAATTGTGCGATGCTTCGGAGGAAGATCCAGCGACTCAAGAGCAAGCTCTAGATCAAGATCAGGACCTATTCCAAGGCAAGTTGTGCTTTGATCATGTTGAACCCATGTTTATAAAATTGCTATATTTGTTTTACCCTATTGCATATTATTTCAAGTATACAATTGTTTCAAATTAAATTGGGACTTAGCTATTATACCAATTTGATCTACACCTTACCTTGTCATTCTATGCCATGATCTATTGTCACCCTAGATTGGTTCATTATAGTTGGTTAGTAATAATAATCAACATGGGATGGTTAGATCGTATTAGTTGCTTAGCCATGCCACGTCATCACATGTGATTGAGACATTGATAATTAATCTTGACTAATGGAATATGGAACGATGTTATGAACTTGTGTGTCATGTGGGATCACACGATGAGATTGAGTTATTGTGGCGAGTCATGTCACGCAACGATGTTGAATTGTTGATGGCACGTGGTGCTTGGTAATCAACTTGGGTGATATTCACTTAGATTGGGGCAAGTGACAAGGGGCGAGTATGCCTAGGTGGGCCTGATGGGCAGAGGGTATGAGGATGTCTTACCTTGATCACTCTAAGGACTTAACCTTGCAAGCCTTTGACCTGAGTCAATCATGCAACCACATGTCTGGTATGGGCCAGCCTAGCTGATTAATTTGCAATGTCTTAGCTTTGGTACTATCGTGGTCGGTGTGGGTTCCCGAGTTATGGAGTAATTCACATGGCGCAAGATGGGGGCCCTGGATGTGGTAACCACTCCCACCAGTGTTGAAACCTTAGCGGGTGGTACTGGGTTAAACCAACGCATTGTAAAGGCTTTGTTATAATCACTCGCCTTGGTGGTGTTTGGTTGTATCGCGTGGGTAAAGTGCATAACCTCTGCAGAGTGTGAAACTATTCGGATAGCCGTGCTCGCGGTATTGAGCAATGCTCGGGAATTACAGTTAAGGGTTAGCTTAATTAAATGGACAACTTGGTTGGGATGGCGGAATACCATGTGGAAGATGGAATTTGACTTAGAATTGGAAACTTGGTTTACTTCAGAAATGCTGAATCTATTTACTATCATTATTTGTTTTACAGTCTTTACAATCTATTTATTATATTTGTTCATAAATGCCGCTTATTGCAAAATAGCCATGATAGCCTATCCATTGGAATAAGCCTTACATATAGTTACATAGAATTGCATTCTGTGCACAACTTGTTGAGTGCTTTAAGTACTCACCCTTGCCAACAACAATAATCAACAGTTGAAGAATCTACACCTGTGTTGGAGGAGGAATTCTAGGAGGACACGAGTCAATAGGGTCCGAGCCTTGTCGGTTGCCTGTGGTGAACTGATGAGCTATCTATGTTTTCTACTTTCCGCTGCTTAATTCTTAGCTTATATTTCCAGTTTTGCCCTGCGTGGCTTAATAATGTAAGTCGGTCATAAGATCATACACTTAGCTATATCAATAAATGGAGTATTATTCTATTATCGTTGAGTATGATATGATATGTACCGATGTTGAGCTGTGTGCACTAGCGTTGATCCTGGGACTAGTGCGGTAAACACAGTGGGTTCGAATCGGTGGATTCGGGTCCTTACACCACATAGCTCTTGCTTCGACGCATTATTTGTTCGGCTTGCACGCGGTCTTCGGGTAGCTCGTCCTTTGTCAAATAGTCCAGATACGGAGCTGTCCAATCGTGGGTAATGACTAGGACTTCTGCTTCTACGCTCTTCTCGGCTGGGGCGTCCGTCTTCGACCGAGTGTTAATCGTGGGCTTGTGAATTTCTTCGATGAATACTCCCATGGGCATTGTAGACCGGCAGGATCCCATTTTTGCTAGCTCATCAGCCGCTTCATTGTCACGGCGGAGCACATGAATAAGTTCCAGGCCGTCAAAGTTACCTTCTAGCTTGCGTACCTCTTGGCAATAGGCTGCCATGTTGTCTTTGATGCAGGACCATTCTTTTTGCACTTGGTTGACCACGAGCATTGAGTCTCCGCGAATCGCCAAACGTCGAATACCGAGTGATATGGCGATACGGAGCCCATGGATGAGTGCCTCGTACTCGGCAGCGTTGTTTGAAGCGGGAAAAAGTATTTGAAGAACGTACCTCAACTTTTCTCCACTTGGTGATATGAGCACGATACTAGCCCCCGTGCCGCTGAGCATGAGGGAACCATCAAAGTACATTGTGCAGTACTCGAGCTCCTTGGTAACCGCCGAGCTTTGAAGCTTTGTCCACTCGGCCGTGAAGTCGGCGAGTGCTTGAGACTTGATGGCAGTGCGAGGCTTGAATAAGATATCGAAAGCTCCCAGCTCGACCGCCCATTTTGCAATTCTCCCAGTGGCCTCCTGGTTGTGAAGTATATCTCCTATTGGGAAGGAGGTGATCACCGAAATAGTATGCTCTTAGAAGTAGTGCTTGAGTTTGCGAGACGTCAGGAAGACAACATACAATAATTTTTGCACTTGCGGATACCGCATCTTGGATTCGCTCAGGACTTCATTGACGAAGTATATCGGGTGTTGGATCTTCTGCACGTGGCCTGGCTTCTCCCTTTCTACGACGACCGCGGCGCTGACTACATGAGTTGTTGCTACGATGTAAAGTAGCAGGGGCTCCTCCGGCATCAGTGAAACCAAGACCGAGGGCATCATCAGGAAGGTATTCAAACGCCTGATGTGCCTCTGGAGTCCATTGGAACTTGTTTTGCTTCTTGAGGAGTTTAAAGAATGGCATTCCTCGCGTACCCAATAGGGAAATGAACCTGCTGAGTGCGGCCATGCATCCTGTAAGCTTCTGGACATCCTTTTGGCAAGTCAGCGGTTCCATTTTTGATATGGCCTTGATCTTCTCTAGGTTGGCCTCGATGCCTCGTTGTGATACGATAAACCCGAGTAGTTTTCCCGAAGATACTCCGAAAACACACTTCTCGGGATTAAGCTTCATGCTGAAAGCCCTTAGACTCTCGAAGGTCTCGGTCAGGTCGGCAATAAGGTCCTTCCTCTCTCTAGTCTTCACCACGACATCATCCACGTATGCTTCCACATTGCGTCCGAGCTGGGCATGAAAACACCGCTGTATTGCGCGCTGGTATGTTGCACCAGCATTTTTTAGTCCGAATGCCATCGTGGTATAGCAAAAGGCTCCGAAAGGCATGATGAATGAAGTTTTGATGTTATCTTCCGCCTTTAGGCGAATTTGGTGGTACCCTGAGTAAGCATCGAGAAAACTTAGAATTTCGCACCCGGCGGTCGAGTCAACCACCTGATCAATTCGAGGTAGCCCAAAGGGATCCTTCGGACATGCCTTATTGAGATCAATATAATCAACGCATATGCGCCAAGTTTTATTCTTCTTTTGCACTAGACAGGGTTTGCCAACCAATCGGGGTGATACACCTCTTTGATAAAACTTTTAGCTAAAAGCTTTGTGATCTCCTGCTTGATGGCATTCCGATGGTTCGGAGCGAATCGCCAAAGCCTTTGCTTGATTGGCTTTGCCTTTTCATCAACGTGCAGTGAATGCTCGATCACCCCCCTTGGAACACCCAAAGATGTCGGTGGTTTCGTGCAAAGATGTCCTTGTTAGCTCGAGAAAGGTGACGAGCGCCTTCCTATTTGTCCTCGAGCCCGCCCCGATCAAAGTCATCTTAGACGGATCGGACGGGTCAAGAATGATTCTCTTGGTTCCTTCACGGGCTTCATACCGACATGGCTCGCTTCTTGACGGACGCCGCCTTCTTCCGCAGCAGAAGCGCTTCGCTGGATTTTCTTTGTCTCGGTAGTCGCCTCTTGCAAGTCAGCGAGTTCGTGGTTCTCTCGGTCGCATTGCAAGGATTGCTTGATGTCACTGCGGACCGTGATGACACCTTTGGGTCCCGGCATCTTCATCACCAGATAGGTGTAGTGCGGGACGGCCATGAATCTAGCCAGACCGGGTCTTCCCAAGATAGTGTGGTACGCCGTCTCGAAATCGGCCACTTCGAAACTTACGTGCTCGGTCTGGTAGTTGTCCTTGGTACCAAAAGTGACGGGCAAAGAAATCTGCCCGAGTGGAAACGAAGACGCCCCAGGGATCACTCCGTGAAACGGCTGAGTGCTCGGCCTTAGCTCGGAGCGGGGGATGTTCATATCGTCGAGGGTTTTGGCGAACAGGACATTGAGCCCACTCCCGCCATCGATCAGGACCTTCCTTAACTTTACGCTGTGAATAACAGGGTCAAGCACTAGAGGGAACTTACCCGGATGTAGAACCCGGTTGGGGTGATCCGAGCGGTCAAAAGTGATCGGTACCTCGGACCACATTAAATATTTGGGGGCTGCTGGTTCCACCACATTGATCTCCCAAACGGTAAGCTTTTGCTTCCGCTTGGACTCGTATCCGGTGGAGCCCCCATAAATGTAGTTCAGCTCGAGCTCGGGCTCCTGAAAATCGTCCTCACTGGGGGGTCCTTCTTCTTGGCAACCTTATCCTTCGCTAGAGCTGGTTGCCTGTGACTTTCACGCGCAAAACGCTTCAGAGTGAAGCAGTCCTTGGCCGCATGCTTTCCCTTTGGGTGGAAAGGGCAGATCGCCTCCATGATAGAATTATAGTCGGGTGCCTCCCTCCGCGGGACTCGGGGCCGGTCACGGTCGGTTACTGCGAATAGCTCCTCGCCTTTCCGCTTTTTATCTCTGTGCTTGGAGGACTCGGGCTTATCGCCTTTGTTCTTCTGCTGCGGGCGATCCTCTTGGCGCTCGGCCAGGGCGTCTGAGGCCGTGGCGTAGCGATCGGCCAGTGCAAACATCTCCTTCATTGAGGTTGGGGGTTTCCTGGACATTTTCTTGATTAGATCAGGATCACTTACCCCTTTTTGGAAGGCCGCCACTACCACCGCTTCAGACACGTCCCTAACGGTGTTTTTCTTCTGCATGAAACGCCAAATGAAATTTCTCAGCATCTCGTCCTTCTTCTGGTGAAGCTGATACAGGTCCCACGGGGTGCCAGGCCTCTCGTAGGTTCCCTGGAAGTTCGCGATAAACTGATCGCAAGGTCGCCCAGAATCCACCGAGTTCGCGGAAGTCCCGTGAGCCATGCTTGAGTCGAGGGTGAGATTGATCGCGATAATTCGCCATCACGTTCGGTTTCTCCGGCCGCTTTGACCGCTGTGGCGTGAACAGAGCTAAGCTTCCGGATCTCGCTCCCCATCAAACTTTACGATGCCCTTGGGGTTGAAACCTTCGGGCCAAACCACTCGGCGCAACCGGGGAGTGAACGCTCAGATCCCGTCAATAGATCTCTCATCATGATGAGAGGGAGACCGACGTGGCGAGCCTTTGGCTCGGCGATTGTCTTCAACGCACCAGGGCGGAGTTCGGCGCGGCGAGCTCATGGCTCGACGGTCATCGTTGTTCCGACCCCAGCGATGATAGTCTCTATGGTCGTCACGGTCATCGTACCTCTGATCACTTTGTCGATCACGGCCGGTGCCTAAATGCTCATAGTCGTCGTGGCGCCCGAGTCGCTCTTCCTCGTCCCGCTCTTGCCGTCTGGTGGTGATGTCTTGGCGGAGGTCGCGGTTGATAATTCGGCGAGCATTGCCGAGTGGCGGCGTATGGCGCCGACTGTCGGTATTCCGACTGGTTGCAGTCCGACTGCTGGCGACACGAGTAGCCGCGTGGGAGCGCGAGTGCGCTTCACTTACCGGCTTGTCCTGATTCTGCTGGATTGCTGCCGCCGTCACCATGGCCTTGATTTGGGCCACGATCGGGGCCGTTGGGCTGTCCGATGCAATCATCGGGTCCAGCGTGTCGAGAAGCGTCTTGGAGGCGACGACGTTCTGCATCGGCGTGTGGAAGACGGATTGGTCTCCCAACCTGGACTACAGGATGTCCTCGCGAACATTGCGGCCGCGCGATTGAAGAGATTGCACATGCACCTCATTACCCTTACGAAGACGATCTTCCTCCGCAGCCTCTTGGTCTTTTTGATGGAGATCGGTCCTCTGCTCCTCGATCGCGAAGACGCCACAAAAATCGCAGCAGTTCCTCATAATGCCGACTGGTTTTCTGGGTGAGTCAGAGCGGTATACCTGAGATGGGTTGGCCTGATCTTCACCAGGTTGGATCTGGTTTTGGACCAGCGCATAAGCTCTCCGCAAGATTCGCGACGAAGTCCGAGCCGGCGTAAGGCCTGGCCGAAGACGAAGGTGGCGATGAATCCGCCCATTACTGTCATCGAGTCTGTAGGAAAAGATTATAGCGCTTGCCCCTACCTGGCGCGCCAACTGTCGACTTTTGTAATCGGCAATAAAATTATGGGGCAGGCGCTATATCTCAAACTCGAAGGTCACACAAGACAAGGGATTAGACAGGCTCAAGCCCCCAGCGATGGAGGTAATACCCTAATCCTGTGTGCTGGAATTATACGGATCTCTTGGATCCAAGGATGCTCAAAGCGCAATGTGCTCCGGGCGATATGAGGTGTGCTATGCTCTAAGGCTTGATGATTCACTCCCTACGTTGTTGCCCGCCCTCTCCCTTATATAGCGGGGGTCGTGGCGACTTACAGAGTCCTGATCGGTTAGGAGATTCCGATCGGTTAGTAGATTCTAGTCGGTTACAGGATAGAGTTTACATCTTTATCTACCCTATTAACGACTCAGATTATAACTATATCCTTTATATCCAAATACATATAACTGTCTATAAAATGTGCCCCCTTACGTGCGGTAGCAGCGCTTGGTGTGGGGCTCATCCTTTGGGCCTTCTGCTTCGGCCCGTCTACTCCTTAGGCGATACTGGGCCGGTCCTAAAGATACCAGGTTTCATATATTCCACAGTAGCCCCCGAGTAATTAATGATCTGATTGTGATATTTTCATATCTGGACCTTGATTTTGGAAAACACTCGGTTTGATTTTAAGGCTATAGTCCGAGGTGCATAGACATAGTTCTGGAAGGAAAATACAGAAATAGCTAATTGAAGACTTTCTGAGACCCCTTTTTTTTTAAGAAATACACTCAAATTTGTAGGGAAATTTTAGAACAACCTTTAATATAACAATTAATCACCCAATAAACTCAAAAAGCTTTAAGAAGGGATATATGAGCCTTAATTTTTCATAAGAGCATGAGTATGATTAACTCAAGCTCAAGAAAGAGATAACTCATGTGCTGAATAGTTTACGTTTTCTATTTTTGAATGAATATTTCCTTCTGAAACTTATTATCCTGACTGCAATGTTTTAGGGAAGTGTAATATAGTATTAAGGAAAGATAAGAGTTTTAGCAGTAATTTTATAGTATTGTTATTTTTAAGGAAACTTCATTTGAAAATTAACCTCATAGTTATATCAGCACTGATAATTGCTTTGTTCACATAAAGATAGCAAGATATGCATGATAAGCAAACTTGACTCCCCCTTAATGTGTCACTTCAAGAATTAAGTAATATTTGAGAAAGCAAGAATATTCAGTTCATTTCTTAATTTTGAAAATCTAGCCTCATCAAGTGGTTTAGTGAAAATATCAGCCAGCTGATCTTCAGTCCTTACATGACTAAGTATAATGTCACCTTTAGCAACATGATCACGTATAAAGTGATGTCTGATTTCAATATGCTTAGTTCTAGAATACTGGACTGGATGTTGGCAATTTTCACTGCAATTTCATTAACACACAATAGAGGCACATTTTCAAATATAACACCATAATCCAAAAAGGTTTGTTTAATAAAAAGAATTTGAGCACAACAACTGCCTGCAGCTACATATTCAACCTCAGCAATTGAGAGTGATACTGAATTTTGCTTCTTAGAACACCAAGATACTAAAGATCTTCCAAGTAAATGACAACCCTCAGAAGTGCTTTTTCGATCAACTTTGCAACCGGCATAGTCAGAATCTGAATAGCCAAGAAGTTCAAAAGAAGCACCTTTAGGGTACCACAAACCGAAACAAGGAGTATGCTTTAAGTATCTGAAAATCCTTTTTACTGCACTAAGATGCACTTCTTTAGGTGCAGCTTGAAATCTAGCACACATGCATACACTAAACATGATATCTGGCCTAGATGCTGTTAAATACAGTAGGGAGCCTATCATAGATCTAAACAATTTTTTATCAACAGACTTACCTCCCACATCTTGATCAAGATGTGAATTGGTTGCCATAGGAGTTTTGATAGGCTTGCATTCTTGCAGATTAAATCGCTTGAGAAGGTCTTTAATATATTTCTCTTGTGAAATGAAAGTCCCTTCCTTGAATTGCTTGACTTGAAACCCCAGAAAGAAGGTAAGCTCTCCCATCATTGACATTTCAAATTCTCTAGCCATTTGATTACTAAATTCCTTGCATAGAGATAGATTGGTACTTCCAAAGATAATGTCATCAACATAAATTTGGCAAGTCATTAATGTACCATTGAAGTCTTTTAGAAATAATGTTGGATCAACCTTACCAATTTTGAAATTCTTTTTTGGTAAGGAGTCTCTAAGGTGCTTATACCAGGCCCTGGGGGCTTGTTTTAGACCATAAAGAGCCTTAGACAACTTATATACATGATTGGGAAACTTTATATCTTCAAAACCAGGAGGTTGTTCAACATAAACAGTTTCTTCAATGATTCCATTAAGAAAAGCACTTTTAATATCCATTTGAAAAAGAGTAATATTAAAATGACAAGCAAAGGCTAAAAGGAACCGTGTGGCTTCAAGTCTAGCTACAGGTGCATATGTTTCTCCATAATCCAGACCTTCAACTTGAGAGTACCCTTGAGCTACCAGCCTTGTTTTATTTCGAGTAACCATACCACTTTCATCTTGTTTATTTCTGAAGACCCATTTTGTTCCAATAACATTATGATCTGAGGGTCTTTCCACTAAGTTACAGACTTTGTTTCTTTCAAAATTATTGAGCTCTTCTTCCATTGCCACAATCCAGTCAGCATCCTTCAAGGCTTCATCAACTGTTCTGGGCTCAACACAAGAGACAAAAGAGTAATGTTCACAGAATGTTGCTTGTCTGGAACGAGTTTGAACACCCTTACTAAAATCACCAATGATTTGATCTACATGATGATCCTTGGTTATGGTGTGATGGCTTTTTATGAAATTAAGTCCTTCCTCCTTCTTTTCATCATCTTTAAGTTGGGATCCATCTTGAGCTATTGTGGACATTGTTGGTTGATCATCTTTGTTTTCTTCAGGTTTTGATCTCACCAATTTCCATTTTCATCATGGATTCTCTTAAATGTTCTTCTCCTACGTCATCTAAATTCTCATGCTCACCTTGTGAGCCATTAGACTCATCAAACTTAATATCATAGGTTTCTTCTACTAAACCAGTTGCGTTGTTGAAAACTCTATAAGCTTTAGATTTAGGAGAGTAACCTAGCATGATACCTGTATCACACCTCTATTGAAATTTACCTAGGTGTATTCTCCTTTTGTAGATGTACACCTTGCATCCAAAAACATGAAAATATGTGATATTTGGTTTTCTTCCTACCAGAAGCTCATATGGTGTCTTCTTGAGAATTCGGTGAAGATAAAGCCTGTTGATTGCGTGACATGCAGTGTTGATGGCTTCAGCCCAGAATGCATCAGAAGTATTATCCTCATCCAACATTGTTCTTGACATTTCTATGAGAGTTCTATTCTTTCTTTCAACTACACAATTCTGTTGATGAGTGTATGTGGCTGAAAGTTCATGCTTTATACCTAACTCATCATAGTATTCAATAATGTTAGTATTGACAAATTCAGATCCATTGTCACTCCTGATCTTCTTAATGGGACAATCAAATTAATTTTGAGCTCTTTTTGCAAAAGTTTTAAATATTTTTCCAACATCACTTTTATTTGGCAAAAAGAATACCCATGTAAATCTAGAGAAATCATCCACAATTAGAAGATAGTATGAGTTGCCACCTATACTTGCATATGAGGTAGGGCCAAAAACATCCATAGGTAGAAGTTCTAGAGGCCTAGTAGTGGACATGATATTTTTTGCAGGATGAGGATTAGCTACTTGCTTGCCTGCTTGACAAGCGCTACAAAGCTTATCCTTTTCAAATTTAACATCCTTCAGGCCCACTACTAGCTCATTTTTTAAAAGTTTTTTGAGATTAGACATACCTACATGCCCAAGTCGTCTGTGTCAAAGCCACCCATGTGAAACTTTAGCAAGCAGACAAGTTGAAATGCATGAGGAGTTAGAATTAAAGTCAACGAGGTAGAGATTTTGAAATCTGTAACCTTTAAAAATAAGCTTTTCATTTTTGTCAAGAATTGTTACCCCATTAATTGAAAAGATACAGTGGAAACCTAAATCACAGAGTTGAGCAACAAACAAAAGATTAAAGTTTAAAGAGTCAACTAGTAGTACATTTTCAATAGAGTGATCATTGGAGATGGCTATCTTACCATTTCCTTTTACCTTTGTTTTGCTGTTATCTCTAAATGTAATCTTATGACTTGGATCATTCTCTTTGTCGACTGAGGTGAACATCCTTGGTGTGCTGGTCATATGTTGTGTGCAACCACTATCAATAACCCAATGTCGGCCACCACTCTTGTAGTTCACCTAAAACATGGTCATTTTTTTATTTTAGGTACCCAAATACTTTTGGGTCCATTAGTGTTAGTCTGAACAATTTTGGGTCCAAAAGGATTAGTAAGTAAAGACTTAGGCACCCAAATAGCCATAAGATTTTTGTCCAGATTAGAGGGGCCAAAATATCTAACATTCATTTTACCCCTAAAATCCTTAAACAGCATATAGTGAGCATCAACCATGCATTTTCTATTAACCTTAGGATATGGAGCACAGACAAATTTATAGTTTATAGAAGCATGATTGTAGTTATGACAGTAACAGCATTAGGTCCAACTTTTGATAAAATTTTTCTTGGGTTTTAGCTGATCATTCTTTCTAGGCACAGATTCGGTTTTATAACCCAATCCCTTTTTACCCAGAACAGTCCTTTGTTCCCCCAAGAATTTATCAAGAGTAGCACTGCCAAGGAAGCAATTTTCTAATCCTTTGTCAAATTTAGCTACTTTGAATTTTAGCTCACTGTTTTCTGTTACTTGTTCTTTAACATATAAAGCGTTTTTACAACTTTTGCCACACATGCTAGATGTGGTAGGAATATTTATTTCATCAGACAACAAATCACAGCTAATTGAAACGTTACAAGATGAAACATTTTTGGATTTGCTATTCTGCATCTCATTATCAATTTCCAGCTCACAATATTTATTTAGCAATTCATCATGATCTTTACCAAGTTGTATATGAGTGATTTTCAAAGAATCATGAGAGACACTATGACAGGCATGATCAGTATTTAGAACAGAATGAGCATGTGAAAGTTTTTTATGTTCTTCTATAAGCTCATTTTGATTAATTTCTAGCATGTCATATTTTTCATGCAAGACCTTAATGTCAGATTCAAGAATTTCAGCTTTAGCAGTAAGCACATCATTCTTAATCATTAAGCTAGAAGCATTTTTCTTAAGAGCTTTATCTTTAGCTGTTTTAACATATAAAGCATCATTAAGCTCTTTAATGATCTCTACTAGCTCTTCATAAGAGGGAGAATCATTTACCTTCTCTTCATCGTTCCTGGCCATGAGGCAAAGAGGTAGGTAGGGTGAAGGTGGTGTGGACTCATCTAGAGCAAGCCCTGCTAGTCCTTTGGACCTTGGCTCTTCTTCATCTGATGAGGAGGACAATTCTTCACTCGAATTTTCTTCATTAGTGACCCATTCACCAATGTGTGCCTCCTTCTTTCCTTTCCTCCAATGTTTCTTGGAGTGGCTCTTCTTGTGATAACTTCTTTTATAGCTTCCCTGAGCTTTTTCTTCAGCATTGTCATCTTTTTTTTGCTCTTGCCCTTTTTGTTGCTTTTGTTAGGGCAGCGGGCAGCTATGTGTCCTTTCTCATTGCACTCAAAGCAGACAATGTTAGAGAAAGGGTTTTTTTAGAAGTAGTTAGAGGATTTACCTTTGGCATTTACCCTTCTAAAGATTTTGTTTCCTGATCTCATGAGTAATGCCAATTTTCTTACATCTTCTTCCTCTTCATAGCATGTATCTTCTTCTTCTTCTTCTTCATCAGAAGAGTCTTGAATCTTTTCTTTGGCCTTGACAGCAATAGATTTCTTCTTAATTTCAACCTCATCTCCCAAGGTAAGTTCATGAGCTGAAATTTTGCCCAGTAGCTCAGTGGGTGTGAGCTTCTTTAGATCGCCACTGTTTGACAGATAGGTGATCAGACTATGATATGCTTGAGGTAAAACTCTGATCATTTTCCTGCATACTTCAACATCATCAACTTTAGTTCCTAGTCCTTTAAGCTCATTTACCATAGGATTTAATCTAGAGAACATATCATTTGCATTTTCATGAGAGAGCATTTTGAATTGATCAAATTTCTCTCTGACAACAAAATATTTTTCCACTTTTACATCAGAGGTTCCCTCATGAATTTCTTGAACAGTAGTCCAAATATCATAAGCAGTTGATAAATTCTCGACTCTATCAAAACTTCAATGCTAAGGCAAGAAAAGATAGCATTTCTAGCCTGAGCATCATATTGCAAATTTCTTATTTCTCCAGGAGTAGGTTACGAGGATGAGGATTGTCCTTCAGGTATGACCCGTGGAGGCAAAGGTCTTTCTGTAACCCTCCACACATCATAACTTACGGCCTCAAGATAACACTACATTCTAATTTTTCAATAAGCATAATTTGTGCCATCAAAAATAGGAACCCTTCCTACACTTACTGTAGCTGACCCTATTCCCTCGGCCATTTTACCCAAGCTGTTAAGATTTAAAGGGTTAACCTTGCTCTGATACCACTTGTAAGGATCAAGTTGGCATAGAGGGGGGGGGTGAATAGGCAAATTTATCACTTTTTATAGTTATTTAAAAAATTTACTCAATAAAATGATAGAAGCGGAAGCACTTTGTATAAAAGTTCAGCACAACACTTGTTAAAACAAACTCTGTATGAAAAGGAATTTCAAATGAGAAATAATAAGAGAATAGTAAGCTAGAATAGACAGGAATAGGAGAACTCAGGAATTTTTCACCGAGGTTCAGAGATCACTCCTACGTCCCCGTTAGAGCACTTCCTTAGAAGTATTGCTTCACCAAACAGCCAATCTCAATGACTTTTGGTTTTCCACTATCTTGACTCTTTCACCACTCTAGTGAGGTGAGTCTCAACTTTTCACAGCAATGGTGGTCTTCCACAATCACTGTTGGACAGATCGCACCAACAACTCCTCCAACCGTCTAGGAACAGCTAGTTTCAAGAGTAATAGACTATCCACAAGCCCTGTCTCTTGGTTCAGTAGCTAGATTCAACTAGATTTAGCTTGGAGCAAGTACTCTAAAAATTCAGAATGATTGTTTGTGATTTTCTGAAATGAAGCTCAAAAACTCTTTGTGTAGTGAGGCTCAGGAATTCTAAAGATCAAAGAGTTGTATATGATTTGAATGATTTCAAAGATATTTAGGATATCAAAAGATGTGAATGTGCAAAGCTCTCTATCTGCATTGTGAACACAGGCATTCTATATATAGACCCTGAACAGAAATAACCGTTACACCTGCCATTTGCCCGTTGGGGGTTGGTAGGGTAGATGTGGTAGGTCAACTGCTACCTTTGAGTAAGAATTTCGACGGTGTATGAACCATAAGTCAAACTACACACATGCCAGACCGAAAATTTTGGTCCGGGGTACATAGTTTGAGAGGCATTTGTTGAACTCAGAAAGACCTGTTCACGCCGGACCGAAAAAATCGGTCCGTCGTAAGAGTGAAGAGAGCAAAGGTTTATACTGGCAAGAAGAAGATTTGCGTCGGACCAATAAAATTGGTCCGTCGTGCATATGTTTTGATTTAGCCAGGCAAGCTATGTTGATGCCGAACTGAAAAAGTTGGTCCGGCGTACACATGGTTTGCTCTAACTTAGTACCAGCGAACAACGTTTGCGTCGGACCGAAAAAGTTGGTCCGACGTACAAGAGAAAACGACTGGTTTTATCAGAGTCAAGCAAGTTTGCGCAGGACCGAAAAAGTTGGTCCAGTGTACATGGAATTTTAGTCTGTAACAGACTTCATATTTCTGGTTAAAAATAAATTTTAACACATACTAGAGTTTTATTTAGAGTGAAAATATAACATTATGTTCGATTATATTTAAAAAGAATTCATATTGGTCCGACGAATAATAGTTATACTTGGTTGAAAAGAATCAAAGAGGAACTCTTAGCGCCGAACTGAAAAAGTCGGTCCGGCGTACATAGAGTACGCTTGGTAAAGTTAATTCTCAGCGTCGGACCGAAAATATTGGTCCGGTGTACATGGTGTGCGCTCGGTTGGAATTTTGAACTAAGGATCTTTGAGCGCCTAAGAAGTTTGGTTCAGAGTGAATTGTTTTGGCTAACAAGGTTCAACTCTGGATTTTTGAGTGAGAAATATGAAAAGTCCTATGCTCCAAGTAATCTTACTAATTTTGCATATGAACCAAGATCATTTCTCATGTATAATCCCTCTTAAAAGTACGGTTATTCTAGATATGTGACTTGAATCAACTCCCAAGTCAAAGCTACAAATAAAAGCCTTAGCCTTGTTCTTCAGGAATAGCATTTGTAAGCTTGTGCTAAGTATGCTTCTTGATCATCAACACCAAAACCTACAAAATAAGTATAATAAAAAGAATAGGGGGCCTAGATGCTCTCAATCTCCCCCTTTTTGGTGATTGATGACAATATTTCTGATTTTATACTTAGAGGGCTAGCAAGGTTACTTATTTCTTGTCGTGTAGATGAAGATTAGTCTGAAAACATAGGTAATGCTTGAATAGATCATACTCCCCCTGAATGCATGCTTTGGGATTAAACAAATAAAGTAATCAACGAAGCAGTCAGATAAGCTTAACCAAGAAACTTTAATAAAACCAGGAATCAATAAAAACTGCAGAAAAGGTTTTATTATAACCAGTTTATACAAAGAGAAAATACTAAGAATACTAAACACTAAACTTCTTTAAACACTAATTCTTACTAATTCTTCTCCCCTTTGGCATCAATTGCCAAAAAGGTCACTTCTTGTGCTTAGAAAAAGTTCTCTTCAGCATACATGTCATTCTGGAACTTGTGTTTTTTCTTAGAGGAGAAGACGATGATTGCTCTTGGTCTTTATCAGAGAGAGGAGTAGCCATAGCTTGATCATGCCAACTAGGATAGTCGGGATCACCAGGCTGAGGGTTGAACATGATTTCACTGAGGTCTTGCTGTACATTTTTTATTAGCTCTTGAGTTTCATCTGTTTTATCTAATAAGAGATGTGCAATTTGTTCCAGATTAGATACCAAATTATTTCTAGCATCTTCAGAGTAGTCCCAAAGATAATCAAACATATCTCCTTGCCAATCCAAACAGCTGCCAGTCTTGTCAAAGTTCTTGTACATATCTTGAGCAAATTTGTCAATTCCGGCATTTTGAGCATTCTGCTTCTTATTTAGATCATATAACCTGTCTTTGACCATGAGCTATTCAGTTTTGATCTCACCTATCCATTTCCTCAGATCCCATTGATTGCCTCTGATCATATCAAACCTTTTATATGTTTCATCCCTGAGATTTGCTTGGTCTTGATAGATCTTTTTCATCATTTCTTGCTGTTGGTGAATTGCTGCCATTTGTTCCTCATGTCTCTGGGCAGCCAATCTCCTTTCTTCTTCAAAATTTTCTTGAGCATTTCTGAGATCAGTATTATACTGTTGCTCAAATGATGTGAACCAACCTGGCTGTGAGTCCCACCAAGATGGTTGATGACCATAATCATGTGAAAATGCAGGCTCAGCAAATTCAGAGTGATGAGAATGATGAGAGTCTTCAGAAGATTGCTGAGTGAAAGTTGGCATATGTCCCTGATGTGGTCTTGAACCACCAGCTTCATGTTCATGAACTGCTGGTGGAAAACTTTGAGCTTTCATGATTCTTGTTGCTGCAGCTAGTTCTTGCAGTTTGTGGATTTCTTCATCTTCATGATAAGATTCAGAGCTTACAAGGATCTCAATGCCTTCATGCTGTCCAAAAATCTGATCACTCAAACTCTCAGAGCCATAGCCCAGTATTTCTGTAGGTGTATGAGGAATAGCTGGTGAGAAATATTCCTGAGCATGATAGCTATAACTTGGAGCTCTACCAGCATTGCCTGAACTAGCATTTTTCTCAGTATCTTCTTGAGCACTAGGCTCATGTATTGCTGGAAGTGGAGGAGAAGAAAGTCTGACTGGCCTTTCTTCATCAGTTGTTGGCTTGGGCATCTTGTATTGTTTAGGTCGACAATTAAAATCTTTATCCATCTCAAGCTGGGAGATGATTCTTTGAGCCAAAAACATCTGAGTGATTTGCATGGCAAAAGGAAGAGGACTACCCATTTTCCTGTAAATAGCTTCTTCCATTTCTCCAAAGATATAATCTATCAGATCAATGGGTTGTTTTGATAGAATTAGATGTAACAACCAAGCGAGACATGGAGTTACTCCCTCTTTGTATCAAGTCTTAGGGTAAATTGTGTGTCTAAGAATCAAGAGCAGAGCTTTGGCTTCGGCAGACAAGCAATGAACCCTATTTGCATTGAACCCAGCCTCATGGATATCTTTGTAGATGTGAGCAGATACTTGTAAATCAGGCATGTCACCAATCTGCCTCCATCTATTTTCAGGAAGCATCCTATCATGAATCCTAGTTCTGTTCAGCAGAGAACTTGAGGCTCCAATAGCAGCTTCAAAATGAGGTGATCTCACTTTTCTCTTTTTCCCATCAATAGTAAACAGAATATAGTGCCTGTTCTTATTTACCAACAGAGAAGCATAAAATTCCAATATTCTGCTTTCATTCCAAGCTGGTCCAATGGAAGACATTTCTGCAGCAAGACCTGGTGTTGATCTGACACAGTCCAATATTCTGTTTGAGACTAGAACAGAGCTGATTTGGTTCCAATCTACATACTGCTGCTTACACAAGGCTGACAAGAGTTTGCCACTCTTATTTTTCTTGTTTTTGTACCCCAAGAATATGTTTTTCTGAAAGGGGGTGATAAATTGCTCATTTAAGGGGGCTCTATCAAAGGGAAACCAGATCTTTTCTGGAACCAATCTCACTGATCTTAGTTTCTTCCCCCCCAATGTACTTAGCTCATGCCCAACAATCAAGTTAGTTTCACTAGAGAGCTCTATTTCTTCATCAGAAGATATGTCTGCATCAGGCTCATAGTCACTGTCATCTGAAGAAGAAGGAGAATCATGTGGCACATGTTGTTTACCCCTTTTTTGTGGTTTAGTAGTTACTTTCTTTACTACTCCACCTGATCCCTGGGCTTGACTAGATCTATCTATTTTGGCTTTCTTCTTCCCTTTGATTTTATCAGCAATTTTTCCAAAAAGCCCTCTTTTGTCAGGATTATCAGAACTCATCTTGACTCAGACTTCTTTTCTCAAGCAGAAATACTAAGTTGACTTTGATGGAAAGCAGAGACTGATTACTGACAATGTCAAGCGCAAGAATTTGAAGAACAGTCTAATTGACAGAAAAAAGACCTTAAGAGATGATTTCTAACTAGGGTTTCAATCTAGCAACAAGAAAAGATAAGATTGAAGAACTTACAGAACCCTAGTCGCAGAACCTTGAGCAGATTTGAACACTGTTGCTAAACACCCATTAAGGATGAGCTTCGGTGTGAAGACAATGTGATCAGGGGTTTTGCAAGAAGCTTGATGGAGATGAACTTTGGTCAAAGGAGTTTTGGTGAAGAGCAAGAAATTATGAGAAACGTCTGAAGAAGAGGACGGTATAAATAGCACGGATTCTTAAGAGCAAAAGCCGCAATAGAGGCAATACGGACAAGCATAGGAAAGTAACGACTGCAACTGTCGTACTTTGAGGAGGTCTCTTTATGAAGGAGTAGATGGGATTGTAACCAGGGAATCCAAGAATTTTGTTACCAATTTTGGACAAGTTTGATAGAGATAAGCCCTATGTAGATAGGATTTTGACGTGAACAGCAGAGATAAGAGATTTAGAAGATTGAGATAAAAAACGATTTGAAAAAGAGAAGGCATAGATGACAGAGCTATTGTCGAATATGTCTGGATCGCTTTCGATCTGCTGCATCGAAGTTCAAGGCTTTCCATCTGCGCCGGACCAATAAAATTGGTCCGCCGTAGTTGGAAAACACTCGGTTTGGTTTTAAGGCAACAGTCCGAGGTGCATAGACATAGTTCCGGAAGGAAAATACAGAAATAGCTAATTGAAGACTTTCTGAGACCCCCTTTTTTTAAGAAAAACACTCAAATTTGTAGAGAAATTTTAGAATAACCTTTAATATAACAATTAATCACCCAATAAACTCAAAAAGCTTTGAGAAGGGATATATGAGCCTTAATTTTTCATAAGAGCATGAGTATGATTAACTCAAGCTCAAGAAAGAGATAACTCATGTGCTGAATAGTTTACGTTTTCTATTTTTGAATGAATATTTCCTTCTGAAACTTATTATCCTGACTGCAATGTTTTAGGGAAGTGTAATATAGTATTAAGGAAAGATAAGAGTTTTAGCAGTAATTTTATAGTATTGTTATTTTTAAGGAAACTTCATTTGAAAATTAACCTCATAGTTATATCAGCACTGATAATTGCTTTGTTCACATAAAGATAGCAAGATATGCATGATAAGCAAACTTGACTCCCCCTTAATGTGTCACTTCAAGAATTAAGCAATATTTGAGAAAGCAAGAATATTCAGTTCATTTCTTAATTTTGAAAATCTAGCCTCATCAAGTGGTTTAGTGAAAATATCAGCCAGCTGATCTTCAGTCCTTACATGACTAAGTATAATGTCACCTTTAGCAACATGATCACGTATAAAGTGATGTCTGATTTCAATATGCTTAGTTCTAAAATGCTGGACTGGATTGTTGGCAATTTTCACTGCACTTTCATTATCACACAATAGAGGCACATTTTCAAATATAACACCATAATCCAAAAAGGTTTGTTTAATAAAAAGAATTTGAGCACAACAACGCTGTGACTACATATTCAAACCTCGTGATTGAGAGTGCTACTGAATTTTGCTTCTTAGAACACCAAGATACTAAAGATCTTCCAAGTAAATGACAACCCTCAGAAGTGCTTTTTCGATCAACTTTGCAACCGGCATAGTCAGAATTTTAATAGCCAAGAAGTTCAAAAGAAGCACCTTTAGGGTACCACAAACCGAAACAAGGAGTATGCTTTAAATATCTGAAAATCCTTTTTACTGCACTAATATGCACTTCTTTAGGTATAGCTTGAAATCTAGAACACATGCATACACTAAACATGATGTCTGGCCTAGATGCTGTTAAGTACAATAGGGAGCCTATCATAGATCTAAACAATTTTTTATCAACAGACTTACCTCCCACATCTTGATCAAGATGTGTATTGGTTGCCATAGGAGTTTTGATAGGCTTGAATTCTTGCAGATTAAATCGCTTGAGAAGGTCTTTAATATATTTCTCTTGTGAAATGAAAGTCCCTTCCTTTAATTGCTTGACTTGAAACCTCAGAAAGAAGGTAAGCTCTCCCATCATTGACATTTCAAATTCTCTAGCCATTTGATTACTAAATTCCTTGCATAGAGATAGATTGGTACTTCCAAAGATAATGTCATCAACATAAATTTGGCAAATCATTAATGTACCATTGAAGTCTTTTAGAAATAATGTTGGATCAACCTTACCAATTTTGAAATTCTTTTTTGGTAAGGAGTCTCTAAGGTGCTTATACCAGGCCCTGGTGGCTTGTTTTAGACCATAAAGAGCCTTAGACAACTTATATACATGATTGGGAAACTTTATATCTTCAAAACCAGGAGGTTGTTCAACATAAACAGTTTCTTCAATGATTCAATTAAGAAAAGCACTTTTAATATCCATTTGAAAAAGAGTAATATTAAAATGACAAGCAAAGGCTAGAAGGAACCGTATGGCTTCAAGTCTAGCTACAGGTGCATATGTTTCTCCATAATCCAGACCTTCAACTTGAGAGTACCCTTGAGCTACCAGCCTTGCTTTATTTCGAGTGACCATACCACTTTCATCTTGTTTATTTCTGAAGACCCATTTTGTTCCAAAAACATTATGATCTGAGGGTCTTTCCACTAAGTTCCAGACTTTGTTTCTTTCAAAATTATTGAGCTCTTCTTCCATTGCCACAATCCAGTCAGCATCCTTCAAGGCTTCATCAACAGTTCTGGGCTCAACACAAGAGACAAAAGAGTAATGTTCACAGAATGTTGCTTGTCTGGAACGAGTTTGAACACCCTTACTAAAATCACCAATGATTTGATCTACATGATGATCCTTGGTTATGGTGTGATGGCTTTTTATGAAATTCAGTCCTTCCTCCTTCTTTTCCTCATCTTTAAGTTGAGATCCATCTTGAGCTATTGTGGACATTGTTGGTTGATCATCTTTGCTTTCTTCAGGCTTGATCTCACCAATTTCCATTTTCATCATGGATTCTCTTAAAGGTTCTTCTCCTACGTCATCTAAATTCTCATGCTCACCTTGTGAGCTATTAGACTCATCAAACTTAATATCATAGGTTTCTTCTACTAAACCAGTTGCGTTGTTGAAAACTCTATAAGCTTTAGATTTAGGAGAGTAACCTAGCATGATACCTGTATCACACCTCTTTTGAAATTTACCTAGGTGTATTCTCTTTTTGTAGATGTACACCCTGCATCGAAAAACATGAAAATATGTGATATTTGGTTTTCTTCCTACCAGAAGCTCATATGGTGTCTTCTTGAGAAGTCGGTGAAGATAAAGCCTGTTGATTGCGTGACATGAAGTGTTGATGGCTTCAACCCAGAATGCATCAGAAGTATTATCCTCATCCAACATTGTTCTTGCCATTTCTATGAGAGTTCTATTCTTTCTTTCAACTACACAATTCTGTTGAGGAGTGTATGTGGCTGAAAGTTCATGCTTTATACCTAACTCATCATAGTATTCAATAATGTTAGTATTGACAAATTCAGATCCATTGTCACTCCTGATCTTCTTAATGGGACAATCAAATTCATTTTGAGCTCTTTTTGCAAAAGTTTTAAATATTTTTCCAACATCACTTTTATTTGGCAAAAAGAATACCCATGTAAATCTAGAGAAATCATCCACAATTAGAAGATAGTATGAGTTGCCACCTATACTTGCATATGAGGTAGGGCCAAAAACATCCATAGGTAGAAGTTCTAGAGGCCTAGTAGTGGACATGATATTTTTTGCAGGATGAGGATTAGCTACTTGCTTGCCTGCTTGACAAGCGCTACAAAGCTTATCCTTTTCAAATTTAACATCCTTCAGGCCCACTACTAGCTCATTTTTTAAAAGTTTTTTGAGATTAGACATACCTACATGCCCAAGTCGTCTGTGTCAAAGCCACCCATGTGAAACTTTAGCAAGGCATGTTGAAATGCATGAGGAGTTAGAATTAAAGTCAACGAGGTAGAGATTTTGAAATCTGTAACCTTTAAAAATAAGCTTTTCATTTTTGTCAAGAATTGTTACCCCATTAATTGAAAAGATACAGTGGAAACCTAAATCACAGAGTTGAGCAACAAAAAAAAGATTAAAGTTTAAAGAGTCAACTAGTAGTACATTTTCAATAGAGTGATCATTGGAGATGGCTATCTTACCATTTCCTTTTACCTTTCTTTTGCTGTTATCTCTAAATGTAATCTTATGACTTGGATCATTCTCTTTTTCGACTGAGGTGAACATCCTTGGTGTGCTGGTCATATGTTGTGTGCAACCACTATCAAAAACCCAATGTCGGCCACCACTCTTGTAGTTCACCTAAAACATGGTCATTTTTTTATTTTAGGTACCCAAATACTTTTGGGTCCATTAGTGTTAGTCTGAACAATTTTGGGTCTAAAAGGATTAATAAGTAAAGACTTAGGCACCCAAATAGCCTTAAGATTTTTGTCCAGATTGGAGGGGCCAACATATCTAACATTCATTTTACCCCTAAAATCCTTAAACAGCATATAGTGAGCATCAACGATGCATCTTCTATTAACCTTAGCATATGGAGCACAGACAAATTTATAGTTTATAGAAGCATGATTGTAGTTATGACAGTAACAGCATTGGGACCAACTTTTGATAAAAATTTTCTTGGGTTTTAGCTGATCATTCTTTCTAGGCACAGATTCGGTTTTATAACCCAATCCCTTTTTACCCAGAACAGTCCTTTGTTCCCCAAGAATTTTATTAAGAGTAGCACTGCCAAGGAAGAAATTTTCTAATCCTTTGTCAAATTTAGCTACTTTGAATTTTAGCTCACTGTTTTCTGTTACTAGTTCTTTAACATATAAAGCATTTTTACAATTTTTGCCACACATGCTAGATGTGCTAGGAATATTTATTTCATCAGACAACAAATCACAGCTAATTGAAACGTTACAAGATGAAACATTTTTGGATTTGCTATTCTGCATCTCATTATCAATTTCCTGCTCACAATATTTATTTAGCAATTCATCATGATCTTTACCAAGTTGTATATGAGTGATTTTCAAATAATCTTGAGAGACACTAAGACAGGCATAACTTTTTAATGGTTGAACCAAATTGAGTGAACTTAGTTTATAATTTATCACAAGAGGATAATCTACAACTACATTATATCCATTTATTCATAAGATGCATTACTAGTTCCCAGATTAGAGATGGACAGAGGTTATATACATTAACAGTAGTTCTGAACAGCTGGTACTAAAATTAACATAACTTTTAATTGGCTAAGTAAAAATTTGCATTCTTAGGCTCCAAATGACCACAAGAGGATAACCTATAGTTAACCCATAGCCATTTTCTCAACACCTGAAAGTAAAGTCCTCAAACTGCCCTCTGAACTTCAGACAAACTCTGAACTTTCAGCAGAAATCTCAGTTCTGGACAGCAACTTCAACATGCCAAAACTTTTGATTCCTAACTCCAAATCAAGGATACAAATACACTTTCTAAATATACAGAAAATTTCCTAACTCTCTCAAGGCAAGCAAAAATTATAATTCGGCTTGCATCTAGCTCTAAACAGCAGTTTAACATTTCAGCTATCAACACGAGCACAATCAGGACAGCCAGCACTAAAATAACGATAAATTTTGATTGGCTGAACGAAATTTAGTGTTCTTATACTCAAATTAAAGGGGATTCGACGATCTACAACTTTCGATATATCCAAATGTTCAGGAAATGCTTTTAACTAGCTCGAAACTCAAACCTAACAGACAGGAAAAACTCAGCCCGAAAACAGCAGTTTTCCCCCCAAACCCTAGAACCACTTTTCCCTCCAAAACTTCAAAATCCCAAACCCTAGAACTCCCATACCAGCAAGATACCTCCATTAGCACAGCATGAACCCTCCCAAAACTACCAAATACTCACCTCCTAGCTCATGAGGAAGAAGAGGGCGAGGAGAAGCTGCAGCTCGCTGCTGCCGCTTCTTCTTCGTAGTAACGCTCTTCTTCTTCCCGAGGAGAGGAAGAGGCGCTGATTGGGGAGGGAGTGTAACATCCCAAAATTTGAGTTTTGGAATGTTTGAATTCAAAATAAACCATTTGCATTTTCTTGAATTAATCCCAGCTTAATTTGAATTTTCCATTAATGGAAGGATTTAATTTGACCAAACTATCCATCAAATTAAAGATTTTCAGTTTTAGTTGGGTTCATTGTGCTCCAAGGAATTTTTTTGTATTTTCGGGGATTTTTCTGAATTTATTTGCTATTTATTTGAATTTATTTGCATTTAATTGAATTTCTGGATTTTCTTAATTTGGAAAAATCATTTTATTTCCAAAAACCCTCTTGGGCCGAATCTTCTCCGGCCCGCCTGCTTTCCCCGCGGCCCATCCTCGGCTCGCTTCACCTCGCTCGGCGGCCGCGCCTCCGCTCGCCCACCTCTCAGCAGCTCGCTCGGCTGCCACTTGACCCACCAGATCGGCCGTCCGATTCATGCCACGTGTGCGGTTCGGATCGCTCCGCGTCGCCCCGCCGCCGCCGTCCCGAACCCTAACCCTAACCGCCTACGGATTCCGTGCGCGTCGCCGCCACCTCGACGTCCGGGTCGCGCACGCCTCCCTAGGCTATAAAAGCCTACGCCGCACGCCTCCCGAGGTTCCCCTCGCGCCACCGCTTCTTTTGCGCCCTCTTTTGCTGCCCGAGCTGCCGCGTTCGTCAAGTTCTTGCTCGCCATCGATCTCCGCCGTGCCCGAGACCTTCCGCCGCCTATTTCTTCGCCGCCGGTGCCTCTCCGCCACAGCCGCGTGTCTCATTGAGTTCCCCGCGTCGTCCTCTTCAGGATCCGTAGCCGAGCTCGTCCGATCCGTCGCCGTTGCGCCGTTCGCCACATCTTCTTCGTCGCCTCCGGTGAGTGGCGTCGCTCGCCTCGCCGTCGACCTCCAGCGACCGTGCTCCGTCGTCCGATTTGTTTTGGGTGTCCCTGATCGTGCCGCGCACCGCTGCCCGCGCCCTCAATTTTCGCCGTCAGATCCAATCGCAGCCGTCGATGCGTGACGCGTGGCCTGCCTCGTCAGCGTCTGCGTGGCCGCGCCGTCAGCCGCCACCTCAGCCCGGCTGTTAACGCAAGCGCCGACGTCAGCCGTGCACCGGGTGCACGGTGAACCGGGCGATGCCGTGAACCCAGTCCACCGTGAACCCGATGACATCAGCGGTTGCGCAATAAACCGATTTTCCAGTACAAAAATAAATTCCGAATTTCTGATTTTTTGCCTTTTCTCTGATTTAATTTTCCATAAGCTCGTTCTCCCTCATATGAACTCTGATTGAGGCGATTCAAGTTTCTAAATTTTTCTAAAATTAAGATCTATCTTCCAGAGCCATATATTTTCAGTTTTGAGCTTGTTTGAGTCTCTGTTTTGTATTTATTTTGTTTCATTGCTTCTTTTCCGGTAGACGCTAATTCCGAGGGAGCGAACGAAGACTTTGAAGACCAAGACTCGGCACTAGGTCAGCAAGGCAAGTCGTAATCCTTTGATCATGTTGATCCTATGTTTGCAAAAGTAATTTACTTTATTACAATTGCATGCTATTTTGTATATCAATGCTTATTTAATGGGAGTAGATGTATACCTAGTTGACATTATGCCACCTTGATTATTGGGATGCCATGTATCCATTGTTAAACCTAGGTTGGGACATTACTAGTTGGACATAATCATTATACCAACATTGGGTTATGTAGCTATGCTTAGACATGCTTAGATATACGTTGGGATTCATGTCACACATTGAATAATGTTAATCTTGACTTAATGAGATATTGAATCGTGGCCGTTAGCCACTGTTGTAAAATTTGTTGTACCATGGCGGGGTTTGCCATTGGTCTTGGTTGAACGCATTGTTTTCCCTCGGGCAAGTGATCGTGTAGTAAAGGGGGTGCTTTCTAGCACATTGGGATGTGGATGTCTTGCCTGAGACAACTTAAGGACTTAATCTTGTGTGCCATTGAACTGGGCCTAACCGTACTACCACGAGTCTGGTATGGGACAGACTTAGCTGATTAATTTGCAATGTCTAGCCTTGAGTACTGCCAATTAGTGGTGTGGGTTCCGGGATGGACGGGTAGATTCGCAAGGCGCAAGAGGGGGCCCTAAGGGGCGAAACCTTAGCGGGCAATACCGAGTTTAGACAGTGCATTGTAAAGGCTTTGTCATGACATCTCTGCGACACACGAAAGGAAGTGTGTTAAGATCGATTACACAAAGAGATGGTCAAGTCTTGTGGGTAAAGTTGTACAACCTCTGCAGAGTGTAAAACTATTCGAATAGCCGCGTCCGCGGTCATGGACAAAGCCCGGGAATTTCACACGGGGTATAGAGTGTTTCATAAAATGTGGAATGTGGAATTGTTGGGATGTGAACGGGGAGTTCACTATTGTCTTGTTGTCTATCATTGATCTACCAGTTATTTATTTATCTTTTCATAAATATGCTTTCAATCTATTTATTGTATTTCAATTCAAGTTACTGCTTTCTGCAAATAAAACATACAGCCATCCTTGTCAAGCCGTGCATGAATATATTGCATCAATTCCCTACGGCTTGCTGAGTACTTTTTGTACTCACGGCTTTATGCCCTTGTTGATCAGTGGCTGAAGGAGATAATGAGTATCATGAGGAGGAATTCTATGAAGATTACGTGGATTAGGAAGGCGTTTCCCCAGACGATTGCCTGTGGCATGTCGAATGGCTCATGTTATCTTTTCCGCTGCAATAGTATTTGTTTCTTAAGCCCTTAAGGCGTAACGGTGTAAACATTGACCATAAGGTCGTTTGCTTTATTCAATAATAATTTGCTTCTTCTTAGTTAATTTGTTGTATGGAATGATATTTCATCTATGTTTCCACTGTGTGCACTAGCATGATCCTGAACTAGTGCAGTATACACAGAGGGTTTCGGATTTGCAAATCCGGGTCCTGATAGAGATGGTATCAGAGCCATATCGACTGTAGGTCGCTATCCTTGTTAGCATGGTCTTCAAAACTATTTTCTAAATCAAACCAACAAATTGGTACTTAATAGTTTTCGTCTCCTCTCATCTTATTCTTAAGGTTCTTATTCCTCTCCTTTGCTAAAACATTGATTCGAAATTTAAATTGATCTTATCTCATGAAACTTCTCAAAGCCTCAATTCTTCTGAAAGGATTCAACCAAAGAAGGTGAGGATCAAGCTGTCAAGATTATGCCAAGAAGACTACCATATAAGATAGGTTCCTAGTTCTCAATGGTGCTTGAGCATGTTTTTCCTCTCAGTTTAGTTACGTTTAGTCTGCGTATACTAAGATTTTCTTTGCTTGTGTGCCTAGTATGTTGTACACTTGCCCCAAGCACGGTGTTGCAATCATGCCTTTAATTGAAAAAGCTTTATTTGCCTCTTTATTTTGTAGCCTTTCGGCTGTGTCCTTTTGTCCCTGGGTATTACCTTCTCCCCTAGATGATCTTACCACTCGTCTACTGTTTTTCCCTCTTACTTATCAAACCCTTGTGCTGCATCTCAGATGATTGACACTCGTTCTGGAGCCGGTCGCAGTTCACCCGTGGATACCAGTGCCAGCGCCAACACCAACTCCAATCCCAATGCACCACCGCCACCACCAGCAGTGATAGATCAGAATATGGGACATTTTCTGGTAGCTCAGACTCAGCTAATGAACACAATGATGCAGAATATGAACAACATGATGAATCAACAGAACTAGACTGCAGTTGCCCTAGCTAATCTATTGAACTGGCAGAACCAAGCTGCTGCTGCACCTCCTCAAGCTCGTCCCCAGTCCAAGCTAGCAGAATTTATAAGGACTCGCCCGCCAACTTTCTCCAACTCTTCAGAACCATTGGACGCAGACGACTGGATTCGCTCCATTGAGAAGAAGCTCGCAATTGCTCAGTGCACAGATCGTGAAAAGGTTCTCTATGCCGCTCATCAGCTGGAGGGCACCGCCGCTGAATGGAGGGAGAACTACAGTGCTGCCCATGATGACCCTCAAACTATCACTTGGGCAGAGTTTTCCACTGCTTTTTGCCACTCCCATATCCCAGATGGGAAAGTGGAGATGAAGAAAAATGAGTTCCGAGAGCTCAAGCAAGGAGGGATGTTAGTGAGTGAATACCTTAATAAGTTCACTCAACTCGCTCGCTACGCTCCAGAGGATGTAGCCACTGATGATGCTCGCCAGAAGAAATTCAAGCGTGGACTCAATCCAGGACTAAAGGTGCAAGTCATTGGCAATGACTATGCAGATTTTCAGCACCTTGTAGATAAAGCTATGCTCATTGAAGAATCTCGCCGTGAATTGGAAGAATCTAGTAAGAGAAAGATGATGCAGCATGGAGCCCATCAGAGTCATTAGCAGAGAGTCAGAACCAATGCTCAACAGCCTGCTCGTTTCACTCCTCCGAATGCATTCAGGATCCCTGCACCAGCACCTCGCCCATCTCCCTCAGGCAATCGCAACCTTAGCACCAACAGTAATCCACCTCAGAGGACCAGTAATCCAGCTGCAGGAGTCACATGTTTCAATTGTCATGAACTCAGTCATTATGCCAATAATTGCCTAAGAAAGCAAGCTGTGACGCCAGTCCGTTTCAACTTAGGATCTACGCCAGCTAAGACCCCCGCACCAGGATCAAGACGTGGAGCGCCCCCGACTCCTAACCAAGCCACCAGGACTCCGCCGCCTGCTGGAAGAGGCCGTGTGAATCACGTCACCACCGAGGATGCCCAGTCTGCACCAGACGTCATACTAGGTAAGCTCCTAGTCAACTCAGCATCTGCCATGGTTTTGTTTGATTCTGGAGCTACGCATTCGTTTGTTTCTCAGAGTTTTGCTGCAAATCATCAATTAAAGACAATGCCTCTTAAGACTATTTTATTAGTGCAATCTCCTGGTTCTGATTTGAGTTCGAACCAAGGCTGCCCCGAAGTTAAGATAATAATTGGAGGGGTAGAATTTCTATCCAACCTTATTGTCCTAGACACCAAGTCCCTAGATGTGATCCTAGGAATGGATTGGCTCTCCAAGAACCAAGCAGTTTTGGATTGTGGGAATAGAGAGATCACCCTAACCAGTCCAGATGGAGCCAAGTTAAAATTTCAAGCTACTTCAGATCAGTCCGAAGGGATAAAAGTCTGTAGTGCCAAAGGAATAAGTTTGGAAGATGTGCCAGTCGCCAGCGAATTTCCTGATGTGTTTCTAGATGAGTTGCCTGGAATACCGCCGGACCGAGATATAGAGTTCTTGATAGAACTAGTTCCTGGAACCCCACCCATTTCCAAGAGACCTTATAGGATGCCTGCTAATGAGTTAGCTGAAGTAAAGAGACAGATCAAAGAGTTACAAGATCAAGGTTTTGTTCGACCAAGTTCTTCGCCATGGGGAGCACCAGTTCTTCTAGTTGAAAAGAAAGATGGGACTCAGAGAATGTGTGTGGATTATCGCTCACTCAATGAGGTCACCATCAAAAATAAGTACCCTCTGCCAAGAATCGATGATTTGTTTGACCAACTTCAAGGAGCCGGAGTGTTCTCGAAGATTGGCTTAAGATCAGGTTACCTACAGTTGAAGATTCGTCAAGAGGATATACCCAAAACAGCTTTTGTTACTCGGTATGGACAGTATGAGTATACTGTGATGTCTTTTGGATTGACCAATGCCCCTGCCTACTTCATGACCATGATGAATAAGGTATTCATGGAATATTTGGATAAGTTTGTTGTTGTTTTCATTGATGATATTCTGATCTACTCCAAGAGTGAGGAAGAACATGAGGATCACTTGCGCAAAGTTTTAATGAAGCTAAGAGAGAATCAGCTTTATGCAAATTACCTTCTTTTCGTTGTCGTTTCGAGTGGAGATCTTATTCAAAATTTTGTTTTGAATAGATGCCGATCTTCCAGTCTTTCGAGTCGAGGTAGGGTGGCTACGCCATGGAGCTGTGGAGAGTTCTTCAAGTGATTGGAGGCTTTGATCGTCCGCTCTACCGAGGAAGCAACTGGAATGTCAACGGTGTGCATCGGGGATTCTTCTGCAAGCAGATCATCTTCGCTCGAGAGTGCGACGAGACCACCAGACCGATCCACATCACCGCCCGGAGGTTCACTTACGGGGCTGGAGTTCAAGAGGCTGCTAGACTTGCTCTACGACGGATCGGCCACGACTACGCCTACGAGCCAGCGACACCGTGTTCGGCTTCACCCGACAAAGGCGAGCGTGCGGCGTCGACGGATCGTGGAGGGGAGTGTGCTCTGCGGTACACCTTGCCGAAGTTCGCCATCGCCGGGAGGAGCACACGAGGGACACTGCGCAGAGCCGGAGACAGCGTGTGAGGCGCTGAGAGTGGCGGAGCGAGAGCTTCAAAAGACCCGTAACGCCGCAGCCAGAGTCATCGATGAGTTGGAGGAGGCCTTGCAGGTAGCCGAGGAGATAGCAGATCAGGTCATCTAGGAGCCGGATGAGGTCGCCGAAGAAGAAGAAGAGGAAGAAGAAGACCCGGAAGAGCGTGAGTGGGAGCCTGTGGAGCCAGCGGAGGGTCACCAGGATAGGTTCGCACCCATGCCAGCCCACCCACCGGTGTATGCACCGGATCAGTCTCAGCCAGGGTGGCCGGATGAGTGAGAGACGGTCTTAGAGTTGTGTTGAGACTCGAGTGTTGAGTCGCGTCTTTAAGTTAGCCTTTACCTTTTAGTAGACGTTAAGGTTGCATGTAGTTTGGTTCTTAATTGTTTGCTGAGTGTGCAGTATGTGTTGCAAAGCCCTTAGGCATTGTAAGCAACCATACCAAGTATTAATAAAAATTATTTAAGTTGGGTTTAACCTGTTTCCCCGCCTTAGAAATTCTTGCATCTTATCTATGCTACATCTACCTTTCCTAACCCAAGAAGCAATCAAGCAGATGGTGAATACCCGCAGCAACAACGGAGCTTGTGAAGTGGTGCGCGCCAGCAACAATCCCAACGAAGGAGCACCACCGCATCAGCACGGCCGGTGGATATGCGTAACACAGGAGCTTTTCTCATTATGCGGCACTGGGATTGATGCGCATAATGATGCAGCAGATGACCAATATGGCTGCAGTCAACAACCCCGCTACTTAGATTAATAACGACGGACCTCGTCCTTATTCCAAATTGTCAGACTTTATGAGGACCCGACCGCCAACATTCTCGGGCAACGTCAACCCCTTGGAAGCAGATGATTGGCTGAGAACCATTGAGAGGAAGTTGTACATCACGCAATGTGAAGGGCATGAGAAGGTTCTTTATGCATCCCATCAGCTTGAGGGAACAGCTGCAGAATGGTGGGAGAACTACTGTGCTACTCACGAGGCACCCATGGAAATCACGTGGGAAGAATTCGCAACGGCCTTTCGCCAATACCACGTACCAGAAGGAATGATGGACCTGGAAAAGGAAGAATTCAGGGCGCTTAAGCAAGGAGGCCAACCGGTGGCTGATTACTTGAACAAATTCACGCAGTTAGCTCACTATGCTCCTGAAGATGTGGCGACGGACAAGGCTAGGCAGTCCCGATTCATGAAGGGATTAAACTCAGGACTGCAAGTGGGGCTGATTACCCACACTTTTCCAGATTTTCAAGAATTGGTAAACAAGGCTTTGATTCTGGAGGATAAGCGAGGGAGCTTGGGGAAAATCGCAAGCGCTTGATGACTAACCCAGGTGGACGCCCTAACCACTTGCGAATGAGGATGACCCCGCAACAGTTTGCTAAGTTCCAACCGCAAGCTGTTAACAAACCAGCAACACCTGCATCGCGACCACCAGGACAGGGTTATCATACGCCGGTTCAGGGTAAAAATGCTCAAGGAGGAGTGAAGCGATCACCGCCGAAGGTGCTCTGATTGCAATGGTAGGGCATTATGCTAATAGATGTCCCCAGAAAGGAGGTATCACGCCAGTACGTTTCAACCTTGGAACGACACCTGCTAAAGCACCGATGACGGGAGCGAATCGAGGAGCTGGACAAGCAGGAGCGATGCCTCAAGCTACTATTCAAGGCAGAGTCAACCACATCACCGCCGATGGAGCCCAGGAAGCATCAGACGTCGTACTGGGTAAGTTTTTTGTAAACTCAGTACTTGCAACAGTATTATTTGATTCAGGAGCTTCGCATTCATTTGTCTCTCGAGCTTTAGCATCTGAAAATGGTTTGAGCATGAAAAATCTTAAGTGTGTGATGCTAGTCCAAGCCCCAGGATCTGAGTTAAGATCTAACCTTGGATGTTTGGGGGTAAAGCTAAAAATTAATGGGGTAGAGTTCCTAGCGAACTTGATTATTCTAGATGCCCAAGTTTTAGATGTTATCCTCGGTATGGATTGGTTAACCAAGCATAAGACAGTATTGGATTGCGGTCAAAGGATTGTATCCATTGAGAGCCCTAGAGGAGAAAAGGTGGAATTCCGAGCGACATCAGTTCGTAAGGGTCAATTAATTGTTAATAGCGTGAAAGCCGTCATAGAGGATGTGCCAGTGGTCAGGGAATATCCAGATGTATTTCCAGAGGATCTACCAGAATGCCGCGCACCGTGACATCGAGTTTGTCATTGAGTTAGTACAGTACAGCACCAATAGCAAAAGACCTTATCGGATGCCTACCGATGAGTTGGTGGAAATGAAGAAGCGGATCGACGAGTTATTAGAGAAGGGTTTTATAAGACCAAGTTCGCCGCCATGGGGAGCGCCGCTTTGTTTGTCGGGAAAAAGATGGAAGCCTTAGAATGTGTATTGATTACCGTGCACTTAATGAAGTGACGATTAAGAATAAGTATCCGTTGCCAAGGATTGATGATCCATTCGACCGCTTGAGAGGAGCTGGAGTTTTCTCCAAGATAGACCTTCGTTCCGGATATCATCAACTAAATATTCGGGCGGAAGATGTTCCAAAGACCGCATTTTCTTCAAGATACGGACATTATGAGTTCACGGTCATGTCTTTTGGATTGACCAATGCGCCAGCATATTTCATGAACTTGATGAATAAGATTTTCATGGAATACTTGGACAAGTTTGTTGTTGTGTTCATAGATGATATTTTGGTATATTCAAAGACCGAAGCAGAGCACGCAAATCATTTGAGGCTAGTGTTGGAAAAGCTGCGTGCGCAATAGCTGTATGCTAAATTCAGTAAATGAGACTTTTGGAAGGAAAAGGTGGAATTTCTCGGTCATGTTATGACTGCAGAAGGAGTTGCCGTCGACCCAAGCAAAGTGGAGGCAGTGTTGCATTGGGAACAACCAAAGTCTGTCACTCAAGTCCGAAGTTTTCTGGGAATGGCAGGATATTATCGCCGATTCATAGAAGGATTTTCGACGATTGCGAGACCTCTTACGCAGTTGTTGAAAAAGGAAAAGAATTTTTCATGGACGCCAGATTGTGATAAGGGTTTTGAGGAATTAAAGAAGCGTTTGACAAAAACCCCAGTGTTGGTTTTGCCTAATGTTCAGAACAGCTTCGATATATACTGCGATGCGTTAAGACAGGGTCTTGGATGCGTATTGATGCAAGAGGGTAAAGTGGTCGCATATGCGTCAAGGCAGTTAAGACCGCATGAAGGGAATTATCCTACGATGACTTGGAATTGGTCATTGTGGTGCATGCCTTGAAATTGTGGCGTCATTATCTCATGGGAAATAGATGTGAGATATATACGGACCACAAGAGTTTGAAATATATCTTCACCCAATGATCTTAACATGAGGCAAAGGAGATGGTTGGAACCGATCAAGGATTATAATATGGGAATCCACTACCATCCAGAAAGGCTAATGTAGTAGCCGATGCCTTGAGTCGTAAAAACCATGTTGCAAACATGATGGTACAGAAGATCAATCGGAGTTGTGTAAGGAGTTTGTGGTTAAAATTGGTAATGGTTCCGAAGGATTTATAGTGCTTTGGAAGTAAGGCCGACGCTTGAAGATCGATTTGGGAAGGGCAAAGGATGATGAGAAAATCAACCGAATCAAAGCTAAAAAGGATGAAGGATTAGCGCAGATTTTACTATGGATGGCCAGGTACCATGTGGTTCAAGGGTCGATTTGTGTGCCAAATGCAGACGAGCTTAAGCGATTGATTTTAGAAGAGGCTCACGATTCCATGTATTCAATCCATCCAGAAGCGCCAAGATGTACCAGACTTAAGGGAAAGGTTTTGTTGGCGAATATGAAGCGTGAAGTCACGAGCATGTTGCCTTATGTGATATATGCCGAGAGTTAAGGCAATACACGAGACTGCAGGATTCGCAACCGTTAAAAGTTCCGAATGGGAATAGGAAGAAATCGGTATGGATTTCATCACCGGTTGCCAAGAACCCAAAGTGGGTATGATTCTATATGGGTTATCGTGGATCGACTGACCAAAGTTGCTCACTTCATTCCAGTCAAGACAACTTACTCAGGAGACCGGTTAGTAGAACTATACATAGCCAGAATTGTGTGTTTGCATGGGGTACCAAAGAAAATAGTGTCAGACAGAGGTACTCAGTTCACCTCGAGATTTTGGGATAAATTGCATGAAGCCATGGGAACGCGCTTGAACTTCAAAGACGGCATATCACCCGCAGATCGATGGTCGAATGTAAAGAGTAAATCAGATTTTGGAAGATATGTTAAGAGCTTGCGCATTAGCCTATACTACATCATGGGATAAATGCTTACCGTATGCAGAGTTCAGCTATAACAACAGTTACCAGGCTAGTTTGCAGATGTCGCCATTTGAGGCTTTATATGGTCGTGCTCGTCGTACCCACCGAATTGGAATGAGACAGAGAGCGTATGATATTTGGCCCCGATATTCTCAAGGAAGTCAAGAGCAAGTTGCCATGATAAGAGACAGTTGAAAATCGCGTGATCAAGACAAAAAGTTATGCGATAATCGACGCCGTGATTTGAGTTTGAACCCGATGAATTCGTGTATCTTAGGTTTACCCTCTAAAAGGAGTTAAAAGGTTCCACGCTAAAGGAAAGCTTGCCCCAAGTTATGTTGGACCGTTCAAAATTTTGAGCCGTCGAGGAGGTTGCTTATCGCTTGAATTGCCGCGATCACTAGCAGCGTGCATGATGTGTTCCATGTGTCTCACTCAAGAAGTGTCTTGGTGCCGTGAGCGACGCCTTAGGAGAGATTGAATTGCGAAAGATCGACCTACAAGGAGCAACCAATCGAATCTCGGATGTTATGGACCGCAAGACCAGGACCAAATCGATTCGTTTTGCGTGGTTCGATGGAGCAACCATTCCGAGAATGAGGCAACTCGGGAGCGTGAAGAGGATCTCAAGTCGAATTTCCAAACCTATTCCTAGTCGCCTTGAATCTCGGGTCGAGATTCATTAGGGGAGGTTTGTAACATCCCAAAAATTTGACCTATAATTTCGCTCACGTGCATTTTTGTGATTTTTCAATTTATTGGATTTTCCGAAATTATTTGAATTTATTTTAATTAAGTATATTGAACCTTTGGTGAAAACTAATTATATATAGATAAAAATAATATGAAGTTTTGTCAAAAATATTTTATTTGAGTTCGAATGTTTCAAAGTATTTATGAGAATTTTCTGGATTTTTCCCGATATTTTAATTGCCTTAAATGAATTAATCTAATTTGGGATTTTTTTAAATCGAAAAGCGTTGGAAATCGAGTGAATAAGATCTTGGGCCAAGCCCAAAGATCGTGCGTCTTGTGCCCATCGCGGTCGCGCCCGTCGGCCCGTTCCCGCCGCCTCGCGTATGGACCATTGGATCCAGATCAGACGACTGTCTCCTTCGCGAAACCCTAGCGCCTTCGGCCGTTGGATCAAGATCGTGCGGTTAAGATCATGCGGTGTTGGTTTGGAAAGATTTGATCGCATCCGTTGATTTTGGAAGGTGCGGATTGGATTGGATCGGCCGAGATCTAATCGTGGCCTCGTTGCATCGACGGCTCTCGGCCGCCGTCTCCGATTCGGTTTCGAATCCGCCGCCGCTGCCGTCGCCGCCGCGTGATTTAGGGTTTCCTTCCCTGCGCGCATGCCGAGGCTATAAAAGCCGCAGCCCGCACTCCAATGTTCCTCGTTCCCTTGCGCAGCCAGTAGCTCTAGCCTCTTCGCCTGTTTCGCTGTCGTCGTCGCTCAGGAGCTCGCCGTAGTTCTTTGCAGCGCCGCCGCGAGTTTTTGCGCCGCTCCGCCGCCGTCGAGCCTCCTCCCACCGAATCGGTTCCAGATCTGGGGTCGTCGTTCCAAGACGCGTCGAGGCCGCCACTTATTCTCGCCGGAGTCGCGCCGAAACGCCGTTCGGGTAGTCGTCTTCCTCCGCTCCGGTGCAAGCCCGCCGCCGTGTCTCGGAGCTTCGCGCAGCCGTTGGATCTTCGCCGAACCGTCCGGATCAAGCCACGTCGCTTCTTCGGCAGTTGTTCGCTCGGGTATATTTCTAACCGTTAGATTCGAATAGACGTTCGGGATTGAGACGCGTGTGCGTAGTGTGTCAGCCGTTGGATCGTCTCGCAGATGTGCGACGCGTGTCGGTGCGGTACCGAAGCATCGTCGCCGGTGCACCGAGGACGGCGTGTGCCGTGGACTTGGTCCATAGACCGAGCGACGTGGCGCAATTTGATTGGCCCACGATCGCAATGACGTCATGCCGATATCGGTAGGTCCACAAAGACAAGATATCTCGAGTCCACGGTGGACCGCGTGTTTCGTGGACTAAGTCCATGCGCCGAGGCCACGTGTCCTTCTCTGATTGGTCCACGTGTCGCTTGCGCATTAATCGGTAATTTCCAGTAGAAAAATAATTCGGGAAAATCGGTTTTTCTAATTTCTGTATTTTCAGTATTTATTCAAACTTCAAAAGGCTATATCTTTTGCATTTTAACTCGGATTTGAGCGATTCAAATTTCTAAAAATTTGTAAAATCAAGATCTATTTATTGGGTAATTTTATTTTATTTTTGGAGTTTGTTTGCTCTCTGTTTTGGTGTTTATTTGCTATTTTGGTATCGTTTCGCGTAGACGTTGAACTGCTCGGTGATCCGGAGGAAGATTCATCGCTTCAAGACCCAAGCTCAGAGCAAGACCAGCACCTACTCCAAGGCAAGTTGTGCTTTGATCATGTTGCACCTAATTTTCACCAAATTGCTATTTTGTCTCTTAAACTTTATGCATGATATTTTATGTGTATAAATGATTTCAATTAATCTGGGAATTAGATAATATGCCTATTTGAATTAAATCATACCTTGTCAATTTTATGCCATGATCTATTGGTCACCCTAAGATGTGGAATTATAGTTGGTTAATATTGATAATCAACCTGGGCTAGTTAGACCGTCATAGATTGCTTAGCCATGCCATGTCATCACATGTGTCCGAATGTTGATACTTAATCTTGACTAATGGAATAGAGAACAATGTTTATGAATTGGTGTGTCATGTGTCGTCACACAGTGATATCAAGTTGTCGTGGCGAGGAGGTCACACATCTAGATTGAAATGTTGATGGCATGTGGTGCTTGGTAATCAACTGGGGTGGTAATGATTTTAGATTGGGGCAAGTGGCAAAGGGCAGTGTGCCAAGGTGGGCCAGGGTTGGCAGGGGTATGTGGAAGTCTTGCCTTAATCACCTTAAGGACTTAACCTTGCAAGCCTTTGACCTGAGTCCTTGCAACCACATGTCTGGAATGGGACAGCCTAGCTGAATAATTTGTGAAACCTAGATTTTCTGATGTCGTGGTGAATAGTGAGTCCCGGTTACGGTTTAACTCACATGGCGCAAGAGGGGGGCCCTGTTGTGGTGGTTTAACCCTTCAGTGTTGAAACCTTAGCGAGCAGTACTGGGTCTAGGTGTAGCATTGTAAAGGCTTTGTTACAATCACTCGCCTTGGTGGTGTTTGGTTGTATCGTGTGGGTAAAGTGCATAACCTCTGCAGAGTGTACAATCTATTCGAATAGCCGTGCTCACGGTATTGGGCAATGCTCGGGAATTACAGTTAAGGGTTAGACTTTTGTTAAACAAAAACTTGTTGGGATGGCAAGGTGCTATGGAAAGTGAAAATGATTTAGGATTGAGAAACACGGTTACTTGTAAATGCTGAATTTATTAATTATGTATTTGTTTTAACGCTTTCCAATCTATTTAACTGTATCCTTGTTAAATGCTGCTTTATTGCAAAATATCCTTATTAGCCATTCCTTTGGATTAAGCCAAGCATATAGAATATTAGACTTGCATTGTTGTGCATAACTTGTTGAGTGCTTTATGTACTCACCCCAACAACAACAACTTCAGAAGAGGAAGAATCTACGCCCTTCGTGGAGGAGGATTATATGGATGTGAATGCTTAGGGTCCGAGCCTCATCAGTTGCCTGCGGTGAACTGGGGAGCTGCTACGCTTATTTATTTATTTTTCGCTGCTGCTTATTTGCCATTTCTTTTATAAGCCCTGTGTGGCAATAATCATGTAAGACAACAGTTACTATTAATTATTAAAGTTATGTTATATTCCGCTGTGTATGACTATGATAGCATCTATGTTGAGCCTGTGTGCACTAGCGTGATCCTGGATTAGTGCGGTATACACAGAGGGTCCGGATTTGCAAATTCGGGTCCCGACACTTCTTTTCCGGTAGACGCTAATTCCGAGGGAGCGAACGAAGACTTTGAAGACCAAGATACGACACTAGATCAGCAAGGCAAGTCGTAATCCTTTGATCATGTTGATCCTATGTTTGGAAAAGTAATTTACTTTATAACAATTGCATGTTATTTTGTATATCAATGCTTATTTAATGGGAGTAGATGTATATCTATTTGACATTATGCCACCTTGATTATTGGGATGCCATGTATCCATTGTTAAACCTAGGTTGGGACATTACTAGTTGGACATAATCATTATACCAACATTGGGTTATGTAGCTATGCTTAGACATGCTTAGATATATGTTGGGATTCATGTCACACATTGAATAATGTTAATCTTGACTTAATGAGATATTGAATCGTGGCCGTTAGCCACTGTTGTAAAATTTGTGGTACCATGGCGGGGTTTGCCATTGGTCTTGGTTGAACGCATTGTTTTCCCTCGGGCAAATGATCGTGCAGTAAAGGGGGTGCTTTCTAGCACATTGGGATGTGGATGTCTTGCCTGAGACAACTTAAGGACTTAATCTTGTGCGCCATTGAACTGGGCCTAACCGTACTACCACGAGTCTGGTATGGGACAGACTTAGCTGATTAATTTGCAATGTCTAGCCTTGAGTACTGTCAATTGGTGGTGTGGGTTCCAGGATGGACGGGTAGATTCGCAAGACTCAAGAGGGGGTCGTAAGGGGCGAAACTTTAGCGGGCAGTATCCAGTTTAGACAGTGCATTGTAAAGGCTTTGTCATGACATCTCCGCGACACACCAAAGAAAGTGTGTTAAGATCGATTGCACAAAGAGATGGTCATGTCTTGTGGGTAAAGTTTTACAACCTCTGCAGAGTGTAAAACTATTCGAATAGCCGCGTTCGCGGTCATGGACAAAGTCCGGGAATTTCACACGGGGTATAGAGTGTTTTATAAAATGTGGAATGAATGTGGAATTGTTGGGATGTGAACGGGGAGTTCACTATTGTCTTGTTGTCTATCATTGATCTACCAGTTATTTATTTATCTTTTCATAAATATACTTTCAATATATTTATTGTATTTCAATTCAAGTTACTGCTTTCTGCAAATAAAACATACAGCCATCCTTGTCAAACCGTGCATGAATATATTGCATCAATTCCCTACGGCTTGCTGAGTACTTTTTGTACTCACGGCTTTATGCCCTTGTTGATCAGTGGCTGAAGGAGATAATGAGTATCATGAGGAGGAATTCTATGAAGACTACGTGGATTAGGAAGGCGTTTCCCCAGACGATTGCCTGTGGCATGTCGAATGGCTCAAGTTATCTTTTTCGCTGCAATAGTATTTGTTTCTTAAGCCCTTAAGGCGTAACGGTGTAAACATTGACCATAAGGTCGTTTGCTTTATTCAATAATAATTTGCTTCTTCTTAGTTAATTCGTTGTATGGAATGATATTTCATCTATGTTTCCACTGTGTGCACTAGCATGATCTCGACTAGTGCGGTATACAGAGGGTTTTGATTTGCGATCCGGTCCCGGCAGTAGGAGGCGCCCGACAAGGGGAATCACCAGGAAGAAAGAAATAGAGGGAGGGCTGTCGGGTGATGGGGGTGAGGGATCCGCCGGCTGGAGGAAAAGAAATGAGAGGGAGTCAGGTGGGGGAAGGGGAAAGGAGGAGGTAAGGGGAAAAGAAAAAGGGGATGGGGAGAGAAAAATTGCAACCGCGACCGAAATTTTTTTCGTCCGCGACATTACACTCCTGATCTTCTTAATGGGACAATCAAATTCATTTTGAACTCTTTTTGCAAAAGTTTTAAATATTTTTCCAACATCACTTTTATTTGGCAAAAAGAATACCCATGTAAATCTAGAGAAATCATCCACAATTACAAGATAGTATGAGTTGCCACAAAGCTTATCCTTTTCAAATTTAACATCCTTCAGACCCACTACAAGCTCATTTTTGAAAAGCTTTTTGAGATTTGACATACCTACATGCCCAAGTCGTCTGTGTCAAAGACACCCAAGTGAAACTTTAGCAAGCAGACAAGTTGAAATGCATGAGGAGTTAGAATTAAAGTCAACGAGGTAGAGATTTTGAAATCTAAAACCTTTAAAAATAAGCTTTTCATTTTTTTCAAGAACTGTTACCCCATTGATTGAAAAGATACAGTGGAAACCTAAATCACAGAGTTGAGCAACAAACAAAAGATTAATGTTTAAAGAGTCAACTAGTAGTACATTTTCAATAGAGTGATCATTGGAGATGGATATCTTACCATTTCCTTTTACCTTTCTTTTGTTGTTATCTCCAAATGTAATCTTATGACTTGGATCATTCTCTTTTCCGACTGAGGTGAACATCCTTGGTGTGCCGGTCATATTTTGTGTGCAACCACTGTCAATAACCCAATGTCGGCCACCACTCTTGTAGTTCACCTAAAACATGGTCATTTTTTGATTTTAGGTACCCAAATACTTTTGGGCCCATTAGTGTTAGTCTGATCAATTTTGGGTCCTAAAGGATTAGTAAGTAAAGACTTAGGCACCCAAATAGCCTTAAGATTTTTGTCCAGATTAGAGGGGCCAACATATCTAACATTCATTTTACCCCTAAAATCCTTAAACAGCATATAGTGAGCATCAACGATGCATCTTCTGTTAACCTTAGCATATGGAGCACAGACAAATTTATAGTTTATAGAAGCATGATTGTAGTTATGACAGTAACAGGATTGGGTCCTACTTTTGATAAAATTTACCTTGGGTTTTAGCTGATCATTCTTTCTAGGCACAGATTCGGTTTTATAACCCAATCCCTTTTTACCCAGAACAGTCCTTTGTTCCCCAAGAATTTTATCAAGAGTAGAACTGCCAAGGAAGCAATTTTCTAATCCTTTGTCAAATTTAGCTACTTTGAATTTTAGCTCACTGTTTTCTGTTACTAGTTCTTTAACATATAAAGCATTTTTACAATTTTTTCCACACATGCTAGATGTGCTAGGAATATTTATTTCATCAGATAGCAAATCACAGCTAATTGAAATGTTACAAGATGAAACATTTTTGGATTTGTTATTCTGCATCTCATTATCAATTTCAAGCTCACAATATTTATTTAGCAATTCATCATGATCTTTAACAAGTTGTACGTGAGTGATTTTCAAAGAATCATGAGAGACACTAAGACAAGCATGATCAGTATTTAGAACAGAATGAGCTTGTGAAAGTTTTTTATGTTCTTCTATAAGCTCATTTTGATTAATTTCTAGCATATCATATTTTTCATGCAAGACCTTAATGTCATATTCAAGAATTTCAACTTTAGCAGTAAGCACATCATTCTTAATCATTAAGCAAGAAGCATTTTTCTTAAGAGCTTTATCTTTAGCTGTTTTAACATATAAAGCATCATTAAGCTCTTTAATGATCTCTACTAGCTCTTCATAAGAGAGAGAATCAGTTACCTTCTCTTCATCGTTCCTGGCCATGAGGCATAGAGGTAGGTAGGGTGAAGGTGGTGTGGACTCATCTAGAGCAAGCCCTGCTAGTCCTTTGGACCTTGGCTCTTCTTCATCTGATGAGGAGGAGGATTCTTCACTCGAATTTTCTTCATCAGTGACCCATTCACCAATATGTGCCTCCTTCTTTCCTTTCCTCCAATGTTTCTTGGAGTGGCTCTTCTTGTGATAACTTCTTTTATAGCTTCCATGAGCTTTTTCTTTATCATTGTCATCTTTGTTTTTGCTCTTGCCCTTTTTGTTGCTTTTGTTAGGGCAGCGGGTAGCTATGTGTCATTTCTCATTGCACTCAAAGCAAACAATGTTAGAGAAAGGGTTTCTTTTTTAGAAGTGGTTAGAGGATTTACCTTTGGCATTTACCCTTCTCATGATTTTGTTTGCTGATCTCATGAGTAATGCAAATTTTCTTACATCTTCTTCCTCTTCATAGCATGTATCTTCTTCTTCTTCATCATCATCAGAAGAATCTTGAATCTTTTCTTTGGCCTTGAGAGCAATAGATTTCTTCTTAATTTCAAATTCATCTCCCAAGGTAAGTTCATGAGCTAAAATTTTACCCAGTAGCTCAGTGGGTGTGAGCTTCTTCAGATCACCACTGTTTGACAGATAGGTGATCAGACTATGATATGCTTGTGGTAAAACTCTGATCATTTTCCTGCATACTTCAACATCATCAACTTTAGTTCCTAGTCCTTTAAGCTCATTTACAATAGGATTTAATCTAGAGAACATATCATTTGCATTTTCATGAGAGAGCATTTTGAATTGATCAAATTTCTCTCTAACAACAAAATATTTTTCCTCTTTTACATCAGAAGTTCCCTCATGAATTTCTTGAAGAGTAGTCCAAATATCGTAAGCAGTTGACAAATTACTAACTCTATCAAAAACTTCAATGCTAAGGCAAGAAAAGATAGCATTTCTAGCCTGAGCATCATATTGCAAATTTCTTATTTCTCCAGGAGTAGGTTCCGAGGATGAGGATTATCCTTTAGGTATGACCCGTGGAGGCAAAGGTCTTTCTGTAACCCTCCACACATCATAAATTACAGCCTCAAGATAACACCTCATTCTAATTTTTCAATAAGCATAATTTGTGCCATCAAAAATAGGAACCATTCCTACACTTACTGTAGCTGACCCTATTCCCTCGGCCATTTTACCCAAGTTGTTAAGCTTTAAAGGGTTAACCTTGCTCTGATACCACTTGTAAGGATCAAGTTGGCCTAGAGGGGGTGAATAGGCAAATTTATCACTTTTTTACAGTTATTTAAAAAATTTTCTCAATAAAAAGATAGAAGCGGAAGCACTTTGTATAAAAGTTAAGCACAACACTTGTTAAAACAAACTCTGTATGAAAAGGAATTTCAAATGAGAAATAATAAGAGAATAGTAAGCTAGAATAGACAGGAATAGGGGAACTCAGGAATTTTTCACCGAGGTTCAGAGATCACTCCTACGTCCCCGTTAGAGCACTTCCTTACAAGTATTGCTTCACCAAACAGCCAATCTCAATGACTTTTGGTTTTCCACTATCTTGACTCTTTCACCACTCCAGTGAGATAAGTCTCAACCTTTCACAGTAATGGTGGTCTTCCACAATCACTGTTGGACAGATCGCACCAACAACTCCTCCAACCGTCTAGGAACAGCTAGTTTCAAGAGTAATAGACTATCCACAAGCCCTGTCTCTTGGTTCAGTTGCTAGACTCAACTTGATTTTGCTTGGAGCAAGTACTCTAAAAATTCGGAATGATTGTTTGTGATTTTCTGAAATGAAGCTCAAAAACTCTTTGATGTAGTAAGGCTCAGGAATTCTAAAGATCAAAGAGTTGTATATGATTTGAATAATTTCAAAGATATTTAGGATATCAAAAGATGTGAATGTGCAAATCTCTCTATCTGCATTGTGAACACAGGCATTCTATATATAGACCCTGAACAGAAATAACCGTTACACCTACCATTTGCCCATTGGGGGTTGGTAGGGTAGATGGGGTAGGTCAACTGCTACCTTTGAGTAAGAATTTCGACTGTGTATGAACCATACGTCAAACTACACACACGCCGGACCGAAAATTTTGGTCCGGGGTACATAGTTTGAGAGGCATTTGTTGAACTCAGAAAGACCTCTTCACGCCAGACCGAAAAAATAGGTCCGTCATAAAAGTGAAGAGAGCAAAGGTTTATACTGGCAAGAAGAAGATTTGCGTCGGACCAATAAAATTGGTCCGTCGTGCATATGTTTTGATTTAGCTAGGCAAGCTATGTTGACGCCGAACTGAAAAAGTTGGTCCAGCGTACACGTGGTTTGATCTAACTTAGTACCAGCGAACAACGTTTGCACCAGACCGAAAAAGTTGGTCCGATGTACAAGAGAAAACGACTGGTTTTATCAGAGTGAAGCAAGTTTGCGCAGGACCCAAAAAGTTGGTTCGGCGTACATGGAATTTTAGTCTGTAACAGACTTCATATTTCTGGTTAAAAATAAATTTTAACACAGACTAGAGTTTTATTTAGAGTGAAAATATAACATTATGTCGGATTATATTTAAAAAGAATTCAAATTGGTCCGACGAATAATAGTTATACTTGGTTGAAAAGAATCAAAGAGGAACTCTTCATGCCGGACTGAAAAAGTCGATCCGGTGTACATGGAGTACACTTGGTAAAGTTAATTCTCAGCGCCGGACCGAAAATATTGGTCCGACGTACATGGTGTACGCTCGGTTGGAATTTTGAACTAAGGATCTTTGTGCGCCTAAGAAGTTTGGTTCAAAGAGAATTGTTTTGGCTAACAAGGTAAAACTCTGGATTTTTTAGTGAGAAATATGAAAAGTCCTATGCTCCAAGTAATCTTACTGATTTTGCATATGAACCAAGATCATTTCTTATGTATAATCCCTCTTAAAAGTATGGTTATTCTAGCTATGTAACTTGAATCAACTCCCAAGTCAAATGTCGGGACCCGAATCTGCAAATCCAGACCCTCTGTGTATTCAGCACTAGTCCAGGATCACGCTAGTGCACACAGTCTCAACATAGATGAAATATCACAATCATACACAGCGAAAGAAAAAAAAATAAAAGACATCATATATTAAATACAACTAGTTACATGACCATATGGTCAACTTACATGATTATGCCTTATAAGGCTGAACAACAATTTAAGCAGCAGCGGAAAGAGACGTAGATGACCCCTCAGTATACCACAGGCAACTGACAAGGTTCAACTCCTAGATATTCGCCTCCTCGTGGAACTTCTCCTCCTTCGGAGTTGTAGTCTTCTCCTTAACTGATGATTTTGTGTGTTGCAAGGGGTGAGTACATAAAGCACTCAACAAGTTAGTGCACAGAATGCAATTCTAACATAACTATATGCAAGGCTTATTCCAAAGAAATGGCTAACATGGCTATTTTGCAATAAGCAGCATTTGTAAATGAATACAGTATATAAATTGGAAAGACAGTAAAACCAATAACTGTATTAGATAGATTAAACATTTCTCAAGTAAACCAAGTTTCCAATCTTATGTCAAGTTCCAACTTTTCATGGCAATCCTGCCATCCCATTCCAAGTTTTCATTTCAAAAGTCTAACCCTTAACTGTAATTCCCGAGCTTTGCTCAATACCGTGAGCACGGCTATTCGAATAGGTTTACACTCTGCAGAGGTTATGCACTTTACCCACACGACGTGATATTCTCTTTGTGCCTGGCCATTAGCACACTTACTTTGGTGTACTGGCAGAGAATTCACGACAAAGCCTTTCAGGAACCTCTACCTTAACCAAAGAACCTCTCCGGTATTACCCTCACTATCACTTCCCTCACACAGAGCCGAAGTATAGGACAGGTCAATCACCGTTGGATGGGCACCAAGTCAGAGCACGTGCACGCCCCCGCACAGATACACCCCCGTGCACTGTCACCCTGAGGTATCAGAGGAAAGATATCAGAACCCTAATCAACTAGGCCTGTCCCAATCCAGATGTGTGGTTGCAAGTAAGACTCAAGTCAAAGGCTTGCAAGGTTAAGTCCTTAAGATGATCGAGGCAAGACTTCCACATACCCCTGCCCATCGGGCCCACCTTGGCATTCTCGCCCCTTGCCACTTGCCCCAATCTAAATCATAACCACCCCGGTTGATTACCAAGCACCACGTGCCATCGCAATTTAACCTCGCTGCGTGACATCCTCTCGCCACCGCAACTCAATCTCATCGTGTGACCACACATGACACACAAGTTCATAACATCGTTCCATATTCCATTAGTCAAGATTATTTATCAAAGACCAAAGTACATGTGATGACATGGCATGGCTAAGCAACTAATACGGTCTAACCATCCCCTGTTGATTATTATTACTAACCAACTATAATGAACCAATCTAGGGTGACAATATATCATGGTATACAAATGGCAAGGTAGGGTATAGATCAATTGGGGTATAATAGCTAAGTCCCAAATTTAATTGAAGACATTTGTACATGTCAAATAATATGCAATAAAGTAAAACAATATAGCAGTTTTTATAATCGTAGGTTCAACATGATCAAAGCACAACTTGCCTGGCACTTGCTATAAATTGCTCTTTACTCTTTTTAATTGATCTTTGGCTTCCTCAACCTTTGGCTCTTCAATCGAATGCTTCGACTTCCTCGTCCTTCAGCTACTTCGGGTAACTTCTGGACTCACGTCTAACGACAAAGAAGCACAAATACAACAAAACTCAAAAGCAATTCAAATAAACTCCAATTTAATATTAGATTGGTACTGAACGGAAGGGATTGAATTTAGGAACTTAGATTTGATCGAAGATCGGATGAAAGAGAATAGGCTTTCAGAAGATTTATCGAGAAGGGTACGACTGATAATTAGGGAAAGACGGAGTATATTCCAGGAGATATCCTTCGAGATTAATTAACTCGATTGGACAGATATTGACATATGGGCTCTTGATCTATAGATCGGGTCCATAAAGATATGTTAGTTCATGATGAACTAAACTGATGCTCAATGTTGACTTTTGTTGACTAAACAAATACACAGTCAAACAAAAGAAAGATAGACTATTAGAATAGATATGGCACTAGGATATGACATATGGCCAATGATCTATCGACCAAGTCCACGAATGAATTCTGGGTTAATGGCAGATTAGATTTTCAGGGATAAGACAAGGACGGATGGAATCGAAATTCAGTGCGATCCGATCTGGGGCTCAGTCATACATCAAAGAAGAGACTTGACGATAACAGGGCGATGACGATATGTAGTAAGACAGTACAAATATCTTACTACGGTGGACACAACGAGGAAAACCGCAGATCGGCGGCGTGGCTCACGATGAACTCACCATCGAACCGGTCTTTGTTAGGTTTTGGTCCGGCTTTGCAGATGATAGAAAGATAAAGCCAGACTCACAAGGAATGGGGTTAGATCACGATAGGATGATAGAAAGGATAATGACATCGCGCTACGCTCTTGCTGGAATGCGCGTATGCGATGATAGCGAAGCGAGAGCAAAGCGTTAACAGCGGAACGTTAACGAAGAAACGTTAGCAGCGGAACGTTAACAATGGAACGTTAACGGCGGGACATTAACGACGGAACGTTAACGGCGAGACGTTAACGACGGAAGGTTAACGGCGGGACGTTAACGAGGGAACGTTAACGACGGGACGTTAACGAGGGAACGTTAATGGCGGAAGGTTAACGGCGGGACATTAATGAGGGAACGTTAACGATGAAACGTTAACGAGGGAACGTTAACGGCGGAAGGTTAACGACGGAACGTTAACGAGGGAACGTTAACGACGGGACGTTAACGACGGAATGTTAACGGCGGGACGTTAATGAGGGAACGTTAACGGCGGAAGGTTAACGACGGAACGTTAACGATGAAGGTGAAGCGTTAACGGAACACTTATGAGATTATAAGGTGGCAACCCTCGGTTGAAAGATAGGGCAGCGAGGTCATGACATGGCTCAAATTTGGTTTGAGATCTGCGGGGTACACATATCGTGACGCAACGACAAATTGGACCAAGGGTTAAGTCCGGGTTTGAGCGAAATGATTCAAGGATGAATACACTTGGCATAGGGTAGGATGGTAGGGTTGGCTCTGCGATTAAAGGTTACCAAAGATGGCGAACCGAAATGCGCACCGACACGAAGGACTAGGCCAAAAGACGTCGGGTAGATTCTAGAACATGGCTTTGACGGCAACCGGGGATCAATGAACTTCAACGGTGGGAAAAACAAGGGTTATTGATCTTCTGGACACAATGACATGGCCACGACAAACCAAAATGGTTGGCGGCACAAGACGACGTGCGGCGGTGGCAAAAAGGCGACGGTAACGAATATTAAAATTTTCGGAGGATGGAATAGCAGAGGGGAAGTGAGCACCACGTAGAACGCAGTGAGACGATCTCAACGGTATAATTGGATTTGGCGGCAACCCAACGGACAGATCACAAACTACCGATGAACGGCTGCTAACGCTAATAGATCAAACGATCACAACTATTAAAATAATGGATGAAACCTAACCAAAATTTACAGAGAGCTATCTGGGATCATTTGACACAATATGACGCTAACGGATCTGAGTTTTACCTTCTGGATCAACGGGGAACGCGCGACGAAGTTTTCTGCCGTACGTATGCAGTCTGATCGGGGAAGATTGATTTTTCTGCACAAATACCGCGGGCAAAACCTTGAGTTAGGGCAAGCACCGTGTAGAGGACATCAAAAGGAGTCCACAGAAACAATTTCACGGTCAAACTAGCAAAAATGAAGGAGAACGAGCGAGGCGAAATTGAAGGGAAACGCGGTATGCTACGCTAGCACAAAAAAAAACTACCGCGCAACCAGAAAGCTACTCGCAAGAAGGGGATCATAGATAAGATTACCACTAGACGCGCAGTTGCGGAATCCTTCGCGCGTCGATGTAGTGGTTCGTCCTCGCGCGATCGTTGCGCCGATGTAGTGGATCGTCCTCGCCTCGCCGTGGATCGCCCTCCCACGCCGCAGCCGCAGCAGCGTCACCGCAGAGTCCACACGCCCAGAGATGGAACGCTGCGTGCGTCGTGTGCAAGCACCTAGTCGCTCGGCAGGGCAGCGAGAGGAGGAGGCTAGGGTTTCAAGTGAATCAAACCTAAACCGTGGAAAGCACACTCGCGCCTCCTCCTCCCCTCCTTATATAGCCACGAGATGAAACCTAAACCAGGGCCCACCAAAGATGCTAAGCCCACGAGGTTCATTAATTACGGATCCAATCCAAATTAATGCGTCCCACCCATTAAGTGTGTGACCTGCAGTTCACATACGCTTGGACATGGATTGGAAAACTCCTTTTCAATCCAATAGTTGGTAGCGGCTTCTTGCAAAGTATGCCAACTCCCAAACATACCGTGATCAAATCGAGCAGAACCTATCAAAAGAACTCATGTAATAATCCCTTTGCCAAGTATATGAAGATTGATCTCAAGCGAGAAGCATGTCATCCTTTGATGATTCAATCCATCTCTCGTATCCGTGATATATTAATAAGTTGTGATTGACTCCTCAATCACGGCATGGCCATGCACTTTCTTAATCATATCACACGAGTGGCCTTGTCATATATCTCCGTTTCATTGGAGTGGCAAATTCCATCTTGACTGCTCACTTCCCTCTGCACGTTTCATAGTAAACATGAAAGCTACCTTTATAACTATCCGGTTAGGAAGTAGTGTTTGATAGCCCCAAGGAAAACTATTACACATGTAGGGAATATGACAATCTCAGGTCTAAGGATCATACATCTTCTAGGTATGAGATACATCGATGATACATAAGAATGAAACATTCTCGCAGATGTCCCATAGCGGGTCTATCTAACCCATGTTCTTCAACATGGTCCACAATGTAGAGATGATATCTCCATATCACATGATCTATGAAGCATGATCATCGATCACTACATGTGCTGATCTATTCATCGTAGTCCTATACGATGATATCCGATCAGAGATATTTATCGAATTACATCATTAAGTAAAGAGCTTCATAATCAAGTCACATACTTGTTGATCAATACAATGATATACATTCATTGGACCAATAATCATATTATTATTCATAAACATAGTCATGTTACAATCATCTAAATGATTGCCTCAAGGGCATAACACTAACAATCTCCCACTTGCACTTGAGTCAATCAATTAAGTATCTAATACCAATAGACCTTGTGTGCGCCTCATGCTTAGGCTGTGGCAGTGGCTTTGTCAACGGATCGGCCACATTGGCTTCCGTATGTACTTTGCATATTCTGACGTCACCTCTATCCACAATCTCGCGAATAAGGTGAAAGCGACGGAGTATGTGTTTAGACTTTTGATGTGATCTAGGCTCTTTTGCTTGTGCAATGGCACCATTATTATCACAATAGATGTCCATTGGACTAGAGACACTAGCGACCACACCAAGCTCGTGATAAACTTCTTAATCCACACAGCCTCCTTTGCGGCCTCCGGCCGCAATGTACTCCGCTCGTCGTGAGAGTCGGCCACCGTGTTTTGCTTGGAACTCTTCCACCATCGCTCCTCCATTAAGTGTAAACACAAACCCGGATTGCGATCGAAAATCATCTTTGTCAGTTTGGAAGCTTGCATCGTGTAACCCTTTGCAACCAGATCTTCCTCACCTCCAAAAACAAGGAACATACCCTTAGTTCTTCTCAAGTACTTCAGGATATTTTTTTACGGCTATCCAATGACCATCACCAGATCCGCTTGGTATCCGCTCGTGACACTTAGAGCATATGAGACATCCGGGCGTGTATGGATCATGGCATACATAATAGACCCAATAGTGAAGCATATGGAATCTTGCTCATCTGTCTCGCCATCGATGTCGAAGGACACCGATTCTTGCAGAGATCGATGCCATGTGACATTGGCATGAAACCTCTCTTGGATTCATGCATATTGAACCTTTTCAATATCTTGTCAATGTACGCTTCTGACTTAATCCAATTAACCTTTTTGATCTATCTCTATAGATTTTTATGCCCAAGATATAGCATACTTCTCCCAAGTCCTTCATTGAGAAACTCCTTTTCAATGAAGTCTTAACATCTTCAAGCATAGGAATGTCATTCCCGATTAATAATATGTCATCCACATACAAAATCGTAAATACAAGTGCGCTCCCACTAGCCTTCTTGTAAACACAAGGCTCTTCTTCATTTTTGATAAAGTCAAAACCTTTGACTACTTCATCAAAACGAATGTTCCAACTCCTAGATGCTTGCTTTAACCCATAAATGGATCTTTGAAGCTTGCATACCCTTTTAGCATATTTAGGATCAACAAAGCCTTCAGTTGTATCATGTATACATCCTCGTAAAGATTCCCATTAAGGAAGGTGTTTTGACATCCATCCGCCATATTTCATAATCAAAATATGCAGCAATAGCTAAAATGATCCGGACAGACTTGAGCATGGCTACGGTGAGAAAGTTTCATCATAGTCAACTCCTTGAACTTGTTTGAAACCCTTTGCCACCAACCGTGCCTTATAGATCTGAACATTTCCATCTACGTCTATCTTTTCTTGAAAATCCATTTGCACTCAATGGTTTTACACCATCAGTGAATCGACCAAGTTCCAAACTTGATTGTCATGCATGGATTGAATTTGGATCTCATGGCTTCAAGCCATTTTTCGAGTTTGGGTCCATCATTGCTTCTTCATAAGTCGTGGGCTCATCATTGTCCAACAATAATATGTCATTCCCATATCTAATAGGTACATGACGTGGCCTCCCGACCCACGTGGGGTGGAGTCTCTTCCACAGTTGTACAACACTTTGTACATCTTGTGAAGGTTCAGAGGTAGCTTGAACATATTCATGTGATTCTCGAACTTCATCAAGATACACATCACTCCTCTGATTTCTTTTGAAAGAAACTCTTTCTCCAAAAGACACCATTTCGAGCAACAAAACTTTGTTCTCGTTTCTTTTGTAAAAGTAATATCCTTTTGTTTCTTTAGGATACCCTACAAAAAGCATTTTTCCGATTTAGGTGCGAGTTTATCCGATTGTAAACATTTTACATAAGCCTCACATCCCCATATCTTGAGAAATGACAACATGGGTCTTCTCGACCCATATCTCATATGGCGTCTTCTCAACGGATTTTGATGGGACCCTATTCAAAGTGAACGCAATTGCCTCTAGAGCGAAACCCCAAAAGGATAATGGCGATCTGTTTGGTGATCATTGACCGAACCATATCTAATAAAGTCCGTTACGTCGTTCGGACACACCATTCCATTGAGGCGTTCTGGCGGAGTAAGTTGCGAACGATTCCACATTGCTTTAAATGATCACCAAACTCTTGGCTCAAGTATTCGCCACCACGATCGGATCGTAAGTGTTTTATTGTTTTGCCAAGTTGATTTTGTACTTCGCTCAAACTCTTTGAACCTTTCAAAAGTTTCAGATTTATGCCTCATTAAATAGATATATCCATATCTCAAGTCATCGGTAAAAGTTACAAAGCATCAAACCCACCCCTAGCAATGAGCTCATTGGTCCACATACATCCTGTATGTACTAGGGCCAATAATTCACTTGCTCTCTCACTAAAACTCGTGAAAGGGCTTTTGTCATCTTGCCAAGTAAACAAGATTCACATGTTTCAAATGATTCAAAATCAAATGAGGTTAGAAGTCCATCACCATGGAGCTTCTTCATGCGCTTCTCATTTATATGACCTAAGCGACAATGCCACAAAAGGTAGGGTTCAAATCATTAGGTCGGTGCCTTTTACATTAATATTATAGACAGGTTTTCTTCGAGTTCAAGGACGCGTACAACCCATCCACCATGGGGCAACGACCATAATACATATCATTCAAAAATATTGAACAAACAAAGTTCTTTATTCGAAATCATAACCTTCATGTTCCAAACAGAAGATGAAATAATGTTTCTACTCAAAGATGGAACAAAATAACAATTATTGAGTTCTAAAACTAATCCTCAAGGCAAATGCAATGGGTATGTGCCAACGGCAAGACCAAAGAACTCTTGCTTTATTCCCACGCGAAGATCCACTTCTCCTTTTGCCAAGTCTCTACTCTTTATCACCCGCAACGAATTGCAAATGTGAGCAACCGAACCGGTATCATATACCCACGAGCTGAGTGAAGAAGTAGCAAGATTAATTTCTATAACATTAATACCTGAAGTGGAAACCACATTTCCATTCTTCTTATCTTCCAGGTACTTTTCGCAGTTCCGTTTCTAATGCCCTGATTTCTTGCAATAGAAGCATTGGGTATCAGGTTGAGGGCCAACTTTAAGCTTCTGAAGCTTAGTTTTGAGGCTCGCGATCTCATCTTGAGCCTTGCCCTTGCCCTTGCCCTTGCTCTTTCCCGTTCCCCCAGCCTTAGCCTTTCTCTTTTTGAAAGCAGTTGTTTTCTGAACCATCATCACATGATTGGGTTTTTTTTTAATGCTTTCCTCCGCAGCCTTGAGCATCCCATGTAGCTCGGTTAGGCTCTTCTCCATGCTATTCATATGAAAATTCATAATGAATGGCTCAAAGCTCTGAGGCGTAGACTGAGAATAACATCGTGGCCAAACCGAGGCTAAGGGAAACTCAAGTTTTTCCAATCTCCCAATGTAACCAATCATCTTGATCACATGAGGATCGACCGGATCGCCTTCACCACTTACAAGCAAATAAAAGCTTTGAGATACCATACCTCTCAGCTCTTGCTTGATTCCCAAACATGCCCTTCAAGCCCACAATCATATTGTAAGCATCCCGGTCCTCATATTGCTTTTGGAGCTCAGAGTCCATTGTGACTAGCATGAGACAGCTGACCTCTACAGAAGCATTAACATGCTTTTCATATTCAACCCTCAAATTGCGAGCAACATTTTCGGCTGGTTCATCAGGAATTGGATTCTCTAGAACATAGTCCTTCTTTTCATGCTTGAGAACAATTCTCAGGTTGCGATACCAATCAACAAAATTAGTTCCATTCAGTTTTTCCCTTTCCAAAACCGATCTCAAAGCAAAACCAGGTGTAGCAGGAGTAGGAGAAGGTGCCATTGAACTACAACAAAAATATGCAAAGATTCTAAGCACTATGTTTATGTAAAACTTTATTAAACTTTTAATTAAAGACACTCCTATTTTATGTCCTTTTATAGACACATAGTGAGTATTCAAGATCCATATTCATTAAACACTAGTGAGCTTTGGCATCACGCTAGAAATTTAATGACATAGGTAAGCAACACCTTTGCTAATTACATCATATGTAACTCTTGTTTGTTGAGTATGAAAACAAGTAATGAATGCCTTCATCAACTTGACTCATGGCCAGTCAACTCGCCCAAGGGCTCACATGAGGAGGAGCACTTCCGTATTCGGGTGCCAATTAAGAAACCTGCCTCATGTGTGTTTTTCTAGACACCAATTGTCTTGTATAGGTTCCTTCATTACTGAAATCAAATCCCAACCACTTATGTCCTCAAGCCCAAAACCGCTTTGATAGCTCGTTTAAATCGCCATTGTTATGCGTGATGTGTCCAACACATCCCTATCATCTATTGAGATAGCCATTGATATACTACTTTGGCAATCATATCAATAACGATCTAAATTCTTGATAGGTGCAACAATTGGATGGACAATTTGATTTAAGATTTTTAACTATAAGGATGAACAAAGATTACTATGAACATAGCATCACATGCAATGAGCATAAAGAAAATAGCAAGGATAAAACACACATCCACGTAAAATCAAAATAAGTCGTGAAATAGCATGGCCCTTAGCATTAAGATCTCCATCATCATGCTTGGTTGTTCACCTAGCCACCTTGCTTGATTTGTTCACCTAGCCATCGTCTTCATCATTATGGATGCAACTCCTTACAACTTTTGATAATGAATTTTACATGAGGGTTTGAAGCATCACAAGTCGACACGCAGTCGTTATACAATTTAAATAGCCTTATGGCTTAACACGCACGCAGGCATGTGGAAATTACATGCATCACATACACATAGGCCATACTATTTCACATAATTCCCTGCAAAACGAGTTAAACAAAAGCAACCCTACGACTCGGTCCGAGGCGCGCCTGGCGGCGGTCCTACTGGCCGGTCGTGGCGGGTCCGAGGGGCGCTCGGCGGGTCCAAGGCGAGCCTCGCGGCGGTCCCACCGCCGGCCAAGAAGCGGTCGTGGCGGGTCGAGGGCGCGCCTTGGATACGCTTTCGAAACCACGATGGCGGTAACCCGACCGTAAGGGCAACGCGTCGCATCATGAACGGACTCACCCAAATCAATATTGAATCTGTTTGCGCTACCATGGATCAACCAGATTGACCCAATCCAACTCGATCCGATTGGCTTGGTCCCATATGGATACGTTTGAAACCCCGATGGCGGTAACCCGACCGTAAGGGTAACGTCGCACCATGAACAGACTCACCCAAATCAAGATTGAGTCGGTTTGCACTTTCCTCAAACCCTAAATCGATCGATCTCATCGATGGTCGCCGTCACCAATTCATCACATGAACCGGTGAACATGTAATAGATCTAATCTACTAACCTCACACATCATATGTGCAACATCCGATCACAAAACTATACGAGATGGCTCGATACCACCGAAGGGAAACGCGGTATGCTACGCTAGCACAAAAAAACTACCGCGCAACCGTAAAGCTACCGCAAGAAGGGGATCATAGATAAGATTACCACTAGACGCGCAGATTGCGGAATCCTTCGCGCGTCGATGTAGTGGTTCGCCCTCGCCGCATCGTTGCGTCGATGTAGTGGATCGTCCTCGCCTCGTCGTGGATCGCCCTCCCACGCCGCAGCCGCAGCAGCGTCACCGCAGATAGTCCACACGCCCGAGATGGAACGCCAGACGTCGGTGTGCAAGCACCTAGTCGCCGGCGAGGCGGCGAGAGGAGGAGGCTAGGGTTTCAAGTGAATCAAACCTAAACCATGGAAAGCACACTCTGCGCCTCCTCCTCCCTCCTTATATAGCCACGAGATGAAACCCTAAACCAGGGCCCACCAAAGATGCTAAGCCCACGAGGTTCATTAATTACGGATCCAATCCAAATTAATGCGCCCCACCATTAAGTGTGTGACCTGCAGGTTCACATACGCTTGGACATGGATTCGGAAAATTCCTTTTCAATCCAATAGTTGGTAGCCGCTTCTTGCAAAGTATGCCAACTCCCAAACATACTGTGATCAAATCGAATGAACCTATCAAAAGAACTCATGTAATAATCCCTTTGCCAAGTATATGAAGATTGATCTCAAGGCGAGAAGCATGTCATCCTTTGATGATTCAATCCATCTCTCGTATCCGTGATATATTAATAAGTTGTGATTGACTCCTCAATCACGGCATGGCCATGCACTTTCTTAATCATATCACACGAGTGGCCTTGTCATATATCTCCGCTTCATTGGAGTGGCAAATTCTATCTTGATCGCTCACTTCCCTCGCACGCTTCATAGTAAACACGAAAGCTACCTTTATAACTATCCGGTTAGGAAGTAGTGTTTGATAGCCCCAAGGAAAACTATTACACATGTAGGGAATATGACAATCTCAGTGTCTAAGGATCATACATCTTCTAGGTATGAGATACATCGATGACACATAAGAATGAAACATTCTCGCAGTTGTCCCATAGCGGGTCTATCTAACCCATGTTCTTCAACATGGTCCACAATGTAGAGATGATATCTCCATATCCCATGATCTATGAAGCATGATCATCGATCACTACATGTGCTGATCTATTCATCGTAGTCCTATACGATGATATCCGATCAGAGATATTTATCGAATTACATCATTAAGTAAAGAGCTTCATAATCAAGTCACATACTTGTTGATCAATACAATGATATACATTCATTGGACCAATAATCATATTATTATTCATAAACATAGTCATGTTACAATCATCTAAATGATTGCCTCAAGGGCATAACACTAACAGAAATTCGATATTGAAACGGCCGTAACTTTTGATTCCGCGGATGAAACTGCACCAAATTTGGTGGAGAGATAGATCTGACCATATGGCACGAGATGACGCGAACGGATTTCAGAAAAACTCACCGGTATGACAGGGAACGCGATGCCAAAATCGGCCGGCGATGGCGGTGCAACGGAAAGACATGGCTGCGGTTTTTTTAGGGTTTGGGAGGTGCTCTGGGGATTAGGGGTGCGTGGGAGGGGTCTTAGGACAGTTATATAGCTTGGGAGTCGTGTCATATAAGGAAACACGAAGAAAAACCGGATTTAGATTGAAAACGAATCGGATCGAACACCTGGCGCATAATAAACAGTAACAGGTGACGTGGCGCATTGTGGTGCGTCGGATCTAGATCGGAAGGCTGAGGCTAGGCGATGACGTGGCCGAATTTGGAGCTGCCACGTCGATTTAGCCTATTTCCGAATTAAAATAATTTCAGAAATTAAAATAATTCGTTTAGAGTAATAAAAATACCACAAAAATTCTAGAAAATATTCTAAGACATTTGGAGCTTGAATAAAATATTTTTAACCAAACTTTATTTAAAATTTTACAGTATTCAATTAGATTTAACAAGAGGCTTAATTTAAATTAATTTCCAAATAAATCCAAATGAATAGCAAACGAACTCCGAAAAATCTGAAAAAATTATAGAAAATTCTTTGAAGCACAATGAACTCAAATAAAACTAAAGTTATTTTAATTAAAGTTTATATTAGTCAATTTAAATTATTTTAGCATTAGAAAATTTCAGATTAAGCTTTATTAAAGCGAGAAAATCAGCGGGGATTTTTGAAAAGATGAACTAAACAAAAGATTTTTGAAAACCCAAATTTTGGGATGTTACATCAAAGCTACAAATAAAAGCCTTAGCCTTGTTCTTCAGGAATAGCATTTGTAAGCTTGTGCTAAGTATGCTTCTTGATCATCAACACCAAAACCTACAAAATAAGTATAATAAAAAGAATAGGCGGCCTAGGTGCTCTCTCACCCTTCTGCTACAGGTTTCTCTAGAAGATCTTACATGGTATTGATGCTGTCCGATCGGTATGCAGAGCATATTAAGGTTAGTTATTTTGTATTTGTTCACCTTACTAATCTTTTTGTCATTCATTATACATAAGTTCACTACTTCGTATGCTCGTCTTGTGTGTTAGTTATTCCCAGAAGATGAAGAGTTGCTGAACAAAGATATCCCACAATTCTTAGCGATGTATATGCTCTTCGACGGGGGTGTGATGCCTGTTCGCGCAGAAGATACAGAAGCGGATCTAACTGGAGGGGTAGAGATCGACACAGTACTGCTGCAGTAGCAAGTTCAAGAGGAGGTTCAACCACCACCGGAGGGGGGCTTGCTCCTAACCATGCAAATGACGATGATGCTGATGATGACGATTTCGTATCACCTCCACCTAGACGTTCAAGCACTATCGGAAGAGGCCGTTCAAGCACTACTACAGCAGGCCGTTCAAGAAACAATGCAAAAGGACGTTCAACCACCACTAGAGGCGGGCTAGCTCCAAACCATACAAATGATGGTGATGATGATGACTTCATGCCACCTAGGCCAGGAAACTTGTGTCCTTGGAGTTCTCCAAATTCTGACGATGATATTATATTAAGCCCTATCAGCGATCCAAGCGTAATACCCCATCAGCCACCAATATATAACTATCCTATTTTGACCATTTGTATCGACAACCATAGCCATAGAATGTATGGTTTTGTGACTTATGTTGTATCCCAGTTTTATGAATTCTCTAAGGTATGTATGTACCTATGTTGTATCCCAGTTTTGTGAATTCTTTAACGTATGTACCTATATTGTATCCTACTTTGTGACTTAGCTCTGCACTTTCGAATATCAATGTCGGGTTTTATTCAATAGTACTATGATTTGTCATTAAATTTGTCGCACACCGAAGGAGAATGACGAACAACAAAATTTGATTTTTTTTCCTGAAAACAATTAACTAACAAATTATTTGATTTGTCGTCAATTTTTTTCCATACCTTAATATCCTAAAACACCCTCAAAAGTATACATTTTTGAATTTTTTGATATCGAGGTTTATTTTTGTAATTAGAATAAAAAATGTATTATTTCAAAAAAAAATTCACCAATATTTACTTTACCTATATGGATAAGACTCCTTTGCGGATAATACCCAATAATGAATAAAATGCGCAAGCAAATGCAGACACTTCAACAAATATCATAGGTGAAATAGAACTTGGTTTTTTGTATAAGCGAATTTCATAGAGTAGTGAATTATGAAGAAATGTAAATAAATTTGTTATTTTTCTTTAGCTTCAATGAGCCTCAAATTAACATGTTCTGCAATGGGATAAAAAAAAGTCTACACGATTATAAATTTGCACCCAATTTTTTTTTTCAAATTTCTAAATTTTCTAGGCGACTTCTCCCCTATCGCCCTATGGTTGGGCGACTTCTCTCCCTATCGCCCTAGGGTTGGGCGACTTTGACCTGTCGCTCTGTCCACATCATTGCTGAGTCAGCTCTCCCTCTCCTGTCGCCCAACCAATGGGCGACAGAGGTGTATTTTTGCAATTTTTCGGATTCAAGGTATATTATTGCAATTTGAATAAAAAAGGTATTATTTAAAAAAATTCATACAGAACTAGACATCTAATGTCATTACTACATAGTTGTATTGTACTTTGGTTAATGTGTCAAACAATTAAATTACCAAAACTTAAGGAAACAACCTTGCAGGATTTGATTAGATGCAATCCACTGAGTATTATATGCAATATTGGAGCTAATTCAAAACTAAGAAGTGGTTTACATTTCTAGAAGATATCTCTTGACTTGATTTTGCCTTTTGTCTGAAACTCAAAGGAGTGATTTATTCTTTTGCTGATCCTTACTGAGCAACTTAATCTGGTTGTTGATTGATTTTCCTGAGGTGACACTGAGCTTTAACTTCTATCACTACACCTAGCATATCTAGATGTCCAGATGATTTATTCTGTTAATGTATTGCTAGGCAAACCTTGATTTTTGTTATTTCTATTAGTAAACTATTGGGCACTTTTTTAATTATTTTTTTTTTATAAATTTGACCAGGAACTCTGATATTTACTTAAGAAGAAATGAGCAACTCGGGTGAATCCGGAGATTCAAACCTGGGCGGGGGAGTGGACGATGCCGGCTCCTTCCCAGCCGAGCTACACTCGGCTCTCCCATTGTACACTTGTCTATTCATGCTATTTGTGATTGCCCATCATAGCATGAACTCTAGGATAAAGTATAAAATTAGCTGTCTTTAATCTTCATGGGGAGTTGCAATGAGAACGATATCCCTTTTTTCCGGCAATCCTTCCAGCAATTGCAATAGATCATGCAGTTTATTAGGTAGACATTCAAATCTTTAAGAGTGATGTTTGAGATGTTCACTACTTCACTGTGTTGATATTTGCTCTGCATGTCAAATTACAGATCTAAAGCAATTGAGAGCTAATTGAAGTTCTGGGCAAAGAGTGTACCACTGTGCATTTTTTCCATTCATATGAATGGATGTAACATAGAAATAATTAAATTAAGGTGGTTTCTATGCTTATGTTCTTTGCAGATGAGGGCACTGGCATATTCGAGATTTTTCTTTAGCTTGATTTTGGATTCTAGAAGTTCCACATGGTTGGGCAGGCAAATTATTTACATTCACCATGCTGCTATATTCCAGGCAAGTTCTTCCTTTTATATGGCAATTTCCTTTGCATTGTTACATTCATTTAACTTGATTTCTATAGTTATTGCTTATTGAAAAATTTTCATCTATATCTGTCCTTGGCTTGATTAGTAATTTGATATATAAACATATATTGTTGCACGATGGCATCTAGAAACCTGCTTAATGCATGTTTGTGTAAATTTTGGTATTATGTCTTTATGTTATTTCTAGTAATATTTTTTTAAAATGCTGGCAGTAGTTGGTTTGGTTAGATTCGACCTGATGCTGAATTGGAGGAAATTATAATAAACAATAACTAAAAGACCATGTGGAGGTCTATCCTTGTTGATGATGAGTTATTGACTGTGTTTGAGCGTGTGGTGGTCAAGTTTGAGTTTATTTTGAATTCTATTTTGAATTTTAAGCAATTTAAGGTGTTGTCAGACCAAACGGCACAATCGACTTGGGTTGGTGGTAGTGCCAACCCTGCCAAGCTACTAGCCTTGGGAGCGGTGCCTTTATATAGAGAGGTGTTCCTTTGGGTTTTAGCACAGTGGCAGTACCGGCATACTAGGAGCTGTAGTGCCGGACGAGCGGCACTACCGGCCCAAAGGCACGGTAGTTATTTTCCAAAGTAGGTCACTGTTGGATTTCAGGGATATCGACACTACTGGCCATGGGGGGTGGTAGTACTAGTTTGCCAGGGAATTTTGGTGCATTCTCTGTTGGTTAATGCAATATTGTGAACAACTCTATGTGATGGTTTGCTTGTCTGTGTTGGTTGCAGGACTCCGAGGCTAGGTCATGGTAAGGCGAAGGCGAGACTGGGACTAGGCTACGAGAGTTAAGGTCCAGAATGGTTAAGGACACCAGAAGATGACTAAGGCCGGCAAGTGGTTACAAGCCAGGAAGACAAGGAACCAGAGTGCGAAGCACTAGTGATGGACATGGTGGGCAACGGCATAGATCGGGACTAGGCTCAGGGAGGAGTTGAGGTCCAAAACGGTCAAGAAAACTGGTGCCACCATGGTGAAGTGGAAAAGGACATGTGGCGGTCAAGTGACTTGGGTCCGTTTGCAAGCGAGGACTGTTCGGGCGAGTCTGGACGCGTGAGAGGCTTGCCGACAAGTCATTGGGACTACGTGGAAAGTGCGAAGCATGGCGATGCTTTCGAGGAGAAGAAGACTGGTCATTAGGGCAAATTGGTAATTTATCAATACCAACAGTCGAGGTAGTTTGAAAAATCGTGGTACTGGCCTAAGTAGTTTAGGTCACGCCAAAGTGGAGTTGGACGCAAATTCAGGCTCATGGAGCGGATTTGGTGTCAACGCAACAGTCACTTTGAGAAGCGTGCTTGTGTAAGTAAAAACCAGTTAAGAGTGTTTCGGTTTCGGGTTAGCCCATGTAAAAGTAGATAGTATCCACCGTAGTGTCCAAGTTTAGGGTTAGGATTGCCTCCACTATATAAGAGGATATAGTGGGAGGTGAGGACTTGAAGCCTCAGACTAAGACATTAGGAGGTTTAGGGTTTTCAAAAGATTTTGTGTTCTTGCGTAGGTGTGTGAGTACTCTATATCATCCCAAATTTCGTATTTATTGGATTAAATATGCATTTTACATTTTCATGAAATTTTTGGAATTTATTTGACTTAATTTGCATTTATTGATTTATGGCCTTTTTCTAAAGTTATTTAAAAAATGTGAAACATTTCAATAGACTTTTGCTAGAAATATTTTTTTGAGTTCGAGATGCCTTAAAATATTTTTTGAAATTTTTCTGGAATTTTTCTAATATTTTTGATATTTTATTTTGCTATTTCTAATTTCTGGTATTTATTTTATTCGAAAATGTTTCAAAATACTTTTTGCAGTTTTGGGCTGAAACCCTATGTGGTCCGATCCAATTCCTCACGCCACTAGCCATCGGCCCGTTTTCCCGCTTAACCCTAGTAGCATCACATCCCCGCCGTTGGATCTAGATCTAACGCGCGTTAGCTCGCCACGTCGCGTTCGTTTTGGAATCGTCGAATCGCGTCCGCATAGATGGCCTCAACCGCGACATGTCACCCTCATTGTATCACAGCTGAATCCACCGCATCACTGTATCCCTGAGGATCTCAGAATTCGAGTCCAATCGTTGCACGCCTCCCTAGGGGTCTATTTAAGGCGCCGCCCTGCGTAGCATGTAGCCCTAGACAAGCCGCCCCTTTTGCCCTAGCTCATCAAGCCCGAGTCGCTGCCATTTGCCTGTGCTTGCTCGCCGTAGTTCCGCTACCCTCCGCCGCATTTAATCGCTATTTCCGCCGCTGTCGTTGCTTCTCCGTCGTCGCTTGGGTTCGCTTCGGGTTCGTCGTGTCGAGACGCATCGACTCCAGGTGAAAACATTGTCGGAGGACCCCCAGAATGCCGTCGGCCACGTCTTCGTCTTCATCTTCATCTCCGATGACCAAGAGCCGCCGTGCCATCACCGTCGTTGTGAGCTTCGTTGACCGTCGGATCTGGTAAGGCCCGTCAGTTTTCTTCCACGTGTCGCACGCTGGGGTAACCGCGTAGACGTTGTCGCTTTGCCGCTTCGTCGCCGTCAAATCTGCATCATCCGCCTAGGGTTGAGCCACGTGTCCCAAACCGCACCGCCTCCCTCGACCGTCCGATCTGGAACGGGCGGGCGAGATCGCACCGGCACCACGCCAACCGTGTCATGCTGCGTGTCGCATGGGGTTCTGAATCGTCGTGCCATCTTGGCCATCGGATCTGCGTTGTGTGTTCTCGATCGTGCCACATCATGTCGTTTCATGTGCGAATCTATGACGTTGGATCGGATCTGGAGGGTCGAGATATAGCCGCGTGTCGCGCCCTTGTCGTGCCGCGTGTCTGCTGATGCTAGCGCTTGCGTTAGCCAGTGCACAGTACACCGAGTTCACCGTAAACCCGAGCAAGGTGATGACGGGAAAATGGGCGTGAACCCGTCTCCACGTCATTAGAGACAAGTTGTTTAAATTTTAACTAAATATGAGACTAAGCAACATCAAGTATCAAGTATTGCGGGTACATTACTTCCAGAATTCATACATTTACATAAAAATTCTGTTAATTACATCTCTTTGCGAGAAAACCCCTGATTAAGAATTCCAACATAAAGATTACACCAAATTGCAACATATGACATTACAAAAAAAATAAATATATAAAAAGAAGAAAAGTCTTCAATCTTGGCGTTGCTGACGGATGCTTGGGGTATTTTTAATTGTTTTCACCTTAATCAATTTTTTTGTTTGGTGCATAGTATCCATTTTTTTAGAGAACCTATACACGCAACACAATAGGAGTTTCAACCTATTTTACCATTTTTTATTATTTTTATCTCGCCTTGTTCCGCCTTGTATTACACTAACATTTCATAGCGCTCGTAAATATTGAGCGCTTGCACATAGTGTAACCAAAGCGGAAATTGTCTTTAATATTTGTGTTACTACTAGTGCGTTATACATTTTATGCACGTAACGTAACGGAGACGTGTAGTTTATTTATTTTGTTATGTCTGTATTAAACAAATGCCGATTTTTTGTGAGATATCTCTTCTTCTTTTTTTAACACAGGAGCTTTTCTTTTCTTTCTTCAATTTGCTAATCAGCGGTTTGCGCGATCTATTGATCAGCAGTTAAGTAATGCACACGTCCTACATGCTTGACAAAGTCCCGCGTGCTTGTTTCCATTTAGTCTTGCACACAACATGAACCTTGACTAATTAACTAGTGTGTGTTCCAGCTTATGTGCATGAAGCTTTGACGTGGGATAGTGGGAGGTTGTGGCAGTTGGCTGTGCTTGCAGTTGTGCACGACGTGCACCACTTTGACTAGTTGCAATCCGCATGCATAGCAGCAGCTTGCTTTGCTAGTGATCATTCTCATTTCTTGTTAATTAATTAATTACTGGAGACATTAATTAGTACATGCAATAATTAATGAAAAAACACTAATGACGTCGTGGGATGATGGGTTTCTTTTCTTTTTGTTTTGTTTTCTACTTTCTTTCTTTACTTTGATGATCCACTAATTGAGTATTTAGCTCATGCATGTATGCACACAACCATGGTATGGTGCATGGACGTGGGCTAGTGTAGCCAGTCTATTTCTTCTTCTTCTTTTTTTCAGTCCATGTTATTACTCATGACATGGTATTCGCGAATACGAACCCATGTGCAAGCATAATCTGACGTAAGATTAATTTAGTATGATTTTTTTTACTTTCTTTTGCAGCATATACCCGCTCATGATTTGTATCCGCTTTAAGGGACCGAATCTAAGAAGCGGGGTCTTGAATGTTCTCATCCTTGATTCTTTTCCAAGCGTAGTGCCCGATACTAAGAAACGAAGATTTTGGATCTTCGCTCTTGCATCCATGCCCACTACGAGACCGAATTATGAAATGAGGTCTTGAATCTTCTCACCCTTGATTCGTTTCCAAACGTAGTGCCCGATACTAAGAAACGAAGATTTTGGATCTTCGCTCTTGTATCCATGCCCACTACGGGACCGAATTAGGAAATGAGGTCTTGAATCTTCTCACCCTTAGTTCGTTTCCAAACGTAGTGCCCGATACTAAGAAACGAAGATTTTGGATCTTCGCTGTTGTATCCATGCCCACTACGGGACCGAATTAGGAAATGAGGTCTTGAATCTTCTCACCCTTAGTTCGTTTCCAAACGTAGTGCCCGATACTAAGAAACGAAGATTTTGGATCTTCGCTGTTGTATCCATGCCCACTACGGGACCGAATTAGGAAATGAGGTCTTGAATCTTCTCACCCTTAGTTCGTTTCCAAACGTAGTGCCCGATACTAAGAAACGAAGATTTTGGATCTTCGCTCTTGTATCCATGCCCACTACGGGACCGAATTAGGAAATGAGGTCTTGAGGAGAATACACATCTTGACTTGGAGGAGGAGGATGGGGGAAGAAGAGCACCTTGGCTTGTATCACTTGAACAAGCCTAAGGGCTAAGGAAGAACATAATTCTCACTTTCTTTTACCTTTTCCTTCTTCTTCCAATGGCAGCTTGCTCCCCCTCTATTTTTTCTATAGCTTTCCTCTTAAGTGTTTTCTCACCTCTAGTCTTTCCTCCCCAAAAAAGTTCTTTTTTGTCTATGGGCTTCACCCCTATTTATAGAGAAGGATGAGAGCATTTTTCATGGAGGGAGTTACGGCAACCCCTCTTTTCATTTTTTTTGGGTTTTTTCCACCCTCATGCGGATGGGCAATTCAACCACTTAAGCCAGCACTTGCGGCAGTTGTGCAAGATGTGCTAAGCTTGAAAACGCATGCATGGCTGAAACGTGGGCCTAGCTACTGCCTACTCTTTTTGTTAATTAGTGGACAAAGTAATTAGTGCTTGCGAGCCTTGTTGCAGCATATATAGGTCGTGCAGGACATGGCATGCATGCACGGCAGTTGATTTGACTATTCGCATGGACGTTTTGGTTACCACCTCCTCATTTCGTTGCATGCATGCAGTAGATGGTGTGGGCAGCAGGTCTTTTTGTTTGATTTGCTTGGTATGAAAATTCAGGAGCTAAATCAGACGTGGTCGAGGTGTATTATATGGACTGAATCATGTGTACTGCATGCTATTGGAGAAGGTAGTTATTCATTGGTTCTATTTGTCGCTGCAACCCGCACGTACAGGTACTGTAGGACTATGTGTTCATGCGTGGCAGTTTGCTCATTGCATTGATTTTTTTTCTTGATCATTAGTTAATTTCAGTGATTAAAAAGGAAGGAAATAATCCCTTGATCATTCAACCAATTTCTTTTCTACGTGGAAGAGGTGCTCTGGGCCATTATTATCTTTGACTAATTAGTTAGAGAAATGCTTAACTCATGCATGCATGCATGCACACGACCATGGTGTCATGCTTGTATTCTTTCGGACGCAGCTAGTATAGCTCACGGCACCATTTCTTTTTTTTGTCGTAAATCAATTGGAGGAGCATAAATTTTTGATTTGCAAGCGCTTAATCGGTGCACATATGTCTTCTTGATTGATTTTTTTATTTAAGCTGTATTGGTATAAAAGGCCTCATGCTGAGCCGCTTTATTTGCTACCTAGCCATGAGTGTGAGCTTTGCCCAAGAACTTAATTAGGCATACATGCGTATGTTTATTCAACTCACGTATGACTGAGATATCATCACATTAGTGCAATGCATGTAGGACTTTTTTAAGTGAAATATTTAGATACACTGACATTTTTGTCGGTGAAATATTGATTGTCAGACTATTTTCTAGTCCTATAGTTTACGTATGTCATAACGATTGTTATTTAAATATAATTCACACCCTTTAGTCATTTTTTTTGTTCTAATGGATTTTAGCCGTCAGTATATTTTATTTATTTGATGTTATTATTTTTATGTAATTATTTATTTTTATTTAATCTCAGGACAAAATCGTTGTCAACACAAAGCTATGAACCCAGTCCTTGCGGTTGCACATGTATCACGCCGTGTGTCCCGTGACGTCGTAATTCGGTTTTTCTTAGAAAAATATTTGGCCAAAAATTAATTTCTTTGCTGATGTCAGCATGACATCATAAATGCTATTTTCCAGTACAAAAATAATTCTGATAATTTGGTTTTTCTATTTTAGCCTTTTTCTTTTATTTCAAACTTTAAAGGGTTCGTTCTTCCTCATACGAACTCCGATTGAGGTGATTCTAGTTTAAAAAAATTATAAAATTGAGCTCTATTTAATGGTGAATTTTATTTAATTTTTGGAGTTGAGTTTGCTCTCTGATTTTGGTATTTATTACTTTATCGATTGTTTCACGTAGACATTGAAGTGACCGAGGTATTTGTGAGCGAGGAGCCAACCCAAGACCAAGGTCCAGAGCAAGATCCAGAGCTCTTTGAAGACAAGTTGTTCTTTTATCATGTTGAACCCATGTTTTAAAAGTTATATTGTTTTAAACTATTGCATGCTAATTCAATTGATGCTTGTTTCATTTAATTTGGGATTAACTACTCATCCAAATTGAGTTATACCTACCTTGTCATTTTTATGCCATGATTCATTTGTCACCCTAGTATGGTTCTTTATAAGTTGGTAACTATTAATTGCCAACATGGGTTAGCTAGAACGTAAATAGTTTGCTTAGCCATACGACGAGTTATTGATATCATTTTATATGAGCAAATTTAATCTTTCTTAATGAAATATGGAACATGTTTATGAGTTGGTGTATCAGGTGTTGTCACACAATGTCGTTGATAATGTTGAATCAATTCGGTTGGTAAAATGATTTGGACTAAAGCAAGTGACAAGAGTTGGTTTATGGTGGGCCAATGTAGCATTTGGGCGGTTGTATTGTTTTTGATAATGGTAACGGTAATGGTGAATTTTTTGTTAGTCTTGCCTTGGTAAACCTAAGAACTTAACCTTGCAAGCATTTGACCTGAGTCAAACTTGCAACCACATGTGTTGAACGGGACAGACCTAACTGATTAATTTGCAATATCTTAGCTTGGTACTACTAGTGGTGGTGTGAGCCCCGACTTTATGAGTAAACTCATTGGCGCAAGAAGGGGATCTGAATGTGGTAACCAGTCCTATTAATGTTGAAACCTTAGCGAGTAGTACTGGGTTAAGACAGAGCTCTATAAAGACTTTGTCATGATCTCTCTGCCGACACACCAAAGGAAATGTGTCAATAGCTTGGCAACAAGAGATGATCATGTCGTGTGGGTAAAGCGCATAACCTCTGCAGAGTATAAAATATATTCGAATAGCTGTGCTCGCGGTATTGAGCAATGCTCGGGAATTACAGTCAAGGGTTAGACTTTGTAAAATGAAACTTGGATAGAAAAGTTGGATGAAATTGGAAAGCTGAAAATATGATTTAGGGCTGGATGCCAGGTTTACTTGAGAAAAACTTAAAAATTATTACTTATTGTTATTTGTTTTACTGTCTTTTCAATCTATTGAATGTACTTATTTATAAATACTGCTTATTGCAAAATAGCCATGTTAGCCATTTCGTTGAAATAAGCCTTGCATATAGTTATGTTAGAATTGCATTATGTGCACAACTTATTGAGTGCTTTAAGTACTCACCCTTGCCAACAACAAATCATTAGTTGAGGAGAAGTCTACACCTTCGAAATAGATGGATTTCCACAACAAGGTGATTATCTAGGAGTTGAACCTTGTCAAATGCATGTGGCATGTTGATGGGATTCACCGACATTCTTCATTCCGCTGCTATTTGTTTACTTTGATTCAGTGCCATCGACGCTTAATAAGTGTAAGTTTGACCTTAAGGTGGTTCAACTATATTTTATTTAATAGATAAGGTCTTTATTTATGTTTCCGTTGTTTATGATTGTGATATTCATGTATGTTGAGACTATGTGTACTAGCGTGATTTTGGACTAGTGCGAAATACACCGGATTTAGATATTCGGGTCCTAACATGCTCCTTAGGAGATTTTTCCTTAGTTGAGAGGCTTTGTAATCATCTATCTTGCACTGAAATAAAAATCAAATTCATGCTCAAGTTTTTGCCTCAAGTTTTGATTTCTTCTTACTTTACTCTTGATCTCTTCTTATGGTTTCTTTCTTGCTCGATCTTGTGATGCCAAGGATGAACGATTGATGGATGTATCCTCTGTAGATCATCTCCCAATCATCTAGGCAAGCCTCTTCTTGATCATCCAAGTTTTTTCAAGAAACCGGTTTTTTTGGTAGAGAAGGAAGATTTTGGGTTAGATCTTGATCTTGAGCATTTGGGAGTAGTTTCTTTGATGTTCTTGCTTGCTGCGACATGTGAGAGGTCATTTAAGATCATCTTGATCATTAAATCCCCACGAGCAAGCTCAGGGTGAAGTTTTGGTTTTTGACCCGGTTTTGGTGCAACCTTCGTTATTTATGAAAAAAGTTAGAACTTTAATGTCAATCCTTGTGATTGAAGGTTGAAATAGGTTCCTAACATCGTTAGGAAGGTGCGTACAAAGTTTCACGAGTTTTGGATCATTCAATCAAAAGTTATGTTAATTTTTTATTTGAACTCGTGTTGAAATTACTGTTTATATACATGATTTTACCGTTTATAGTGGTAGTACTGCCGCTACATGGGCGGTAGTACCGGCCTCGGGCTAAAAACTCTGAAAACTGATTTTTTTTTTTCACTTCCATTTGATCTCTAGGGGCGTTAGCTTGGTTTCATTGGGGGTAAAAATTAATTTGTGATCACCCACCCCTCTGAGCACTATTTCCGGTCCTTCAATAACAATACAGTGCTGAAGACAAAGAAATACCTAACAAAAGAAGAGTAACAAATTAACACTGGGATTACACATGATTTTAGTAAGATGTGCGCAATGTACAGCAGATTAGCTGAAAACTGCTAAGGTTGTGGTGATTGGGTACTTTGTGCGCTAGTGTTTCATTCTCATCTGAGTTTTCTTTTAATGAACTGGCATCTTTAGTGAATGAGGCAACAAAGCAGCGTGCAACTATGATTTTGTGTTTTTATTTAAGCCAAAGAATGCATGTCTGTCTGGTCTGAACAATATTAGATGAGTCATGCCGCCGCTCCGTGCAGATGCATTACGATATGGATAGGTGTTTTTTTGTTTAAGAAAAGAGATGTGTGAGAAAAATATATCTAAGATGCCCGGAGAGATCGTCTGTAGAAAACCGTGGTTAGACATATCTTGTGAGGCGTATCGACAAAAGACACTGAGTTGTTCTTCGGATTTTAGAGGATCGCTGCAGGAGAGGGGGGGCGGGCGCGGGGAATAATCAACGAGAAAAGGGAAGTTTTTTGTCGTTTTTTTCCTAGTCGCCATCGTTAAAAGAGAGTATATAAATGTAAAAATGCAATATGTGATAAAAGAGATAAAAGCCTATAAGTTTTGGAATGACTGGTTAACGAAGAGACATACCTATATGGACATAAGAACAATATTTAGAAGGATTTTTTTGGATGCATGATTTTTGAATTGTTTTTAGATATAGGAGAACAATCTGCATCAAAAGCGAAGAATGTTGGAAGTTTCAACGCGTGATTTTCGAATTATTTTTAGATATAGGAGAACAATCTGCGTGAAAAGCGAAGAATGTTGGAAGTTTCGGGGGCTGTCTCAGTAAAAGAATATGTCTGAACGTATTTCTCGAAGTTTTATACGGGAAAAAGGAACTGTGCGCGTCATGCAGGTGCACGATGGCTGCAAGAAGATAATTTTTCTATCGAAGGAAAAAACTATGAGAAGAAATCTAGGAAGCTCGGAGATCGTATTCGCATAAAATAGCATCTAAGTGTATTCCGAGGGACACATCGGAGAAAAAAAGAGCTGGTTTTAAAATTATTAGGGACTTCTGCGGCGGGTAAACAGTTTGAAATAGAAAGGGATTTTTTTTTTAATTTTGTGGGATCCTATCGAGGAAAAAACGTGTTTAGACGAGAAAATTAGCATGCGATAAACAAGAAAAACCTTCGGAAATGTAAGGGGTTTCCCGCTAAAAAACGTATTAAAATGTTATTTACGAGGAATCGTGTGCCCAAAAAGCTATATTTAATGCCTTGATGATGAGCCTTTGCTTGCATTAACATTCTTACTGTGCTTTGCTAGAATGCTTAAAACGTAACAGTGCACACCATGAGCATCATACGGTAGAGAATCAAATGTGACATGAATATCACTAGATGAGTGACCACGGCGTGCCACGGCACGATCGTTGCTCCCCCACGCGCTTAGATGCAGACTTAGAGCTCTACTTTCCAAAAATACTTAAGAGCTCTTCTTTCTAAATAACATAATTCATCTAGTAGCGAAAACCATCTGCCGTTTAATTCTGCATTGGCAACCAGATTTCTTGAGATATCGCTGTTGTGCGGCATATCTCTTGATTTGTTGTAACATAACAATTAGGTTATAGTACGACTGAGTCTGAAGAAAGTTTAAGAGACGTCTATAAGAACAGGAATTCATCAGTGATGAGGCAATAGCATGGGAACTACAGCAGTAAGAACTAAGAAAGGAAAAATCAGCACTCTTTATTTTCCAATCAAAGGTAAGGCTGTTTAATCAAAATAGCAATGCTGCAATAGTGCTGATTCCCAAATTTTCCTCGTGGTAACAAAAATTGTCGCCAAACAATTTTTCAAATACTTTCTGGATTAAAATGAAGAGCCGGAGGGCTACTGGTTTGAACGCTAAACTTTTCACTTTTCAGGAACTTATCAACATGTGATGAAGAAATAGCGCACACTGCAATAGTTAACCCTATCAGAGTCCTAGCTCTAAATCATGGGAACAAACATGAGTAAAGAAACATGTTCACAAATTAAATTCATAAGCTGTATGAACTGATCACCGTACTTAATTTAATAATCAAGATCCATTCACATTATCAGAAATTTGGCTCGTTTATCAAACACCAGTGCTGAAGAGCTTGTAACCTCCTCTGTTGCAAAATGTAAGGTGCCATTTGACCTGGTACGGTTCCTGTGATTGAGCTATGTCCATTAATTTCTTTTACGATATGTTGCTGATGGCTACAAAAGTATGATCATATGGAAGTCCTGTCAAGTAAGAATCTAACGTATCATTGTCATATCACCAAATACATACATTGTCGAACTAATTGTTTGTCAACTTTTACAAAGTTTTACTCTTGAGATACATGGGCGCCTTATAGAAAACAGGCAGTAGATTGTATTACATGATAAAACCCCTCTTATCCTCCGGGTCTTCAGTCTTCACCAATGCAATCGATTACCTTGGCAGTTGGGTATGCTTTCTTTGCTTTGCTGCGAGAATGATCTGCTCCGAGTACATAAAGTGCTAGGATTTCAATGGATCAGTTGGCCTAATCAACAACCTGTTGACCACAAAGAAGAAAAGCCCTTCAGCCCAGCCAGCTGAAAGTACTACACGCTGACAAAAGGAAAGCGTTGGCCTAATCTGTCCTTTTTTTTCGTTTAGGAAAGGTCAACCGTGCTTGCTTTCCCACTAACTCATCATTCATCACCAGCTAAGCGTCGAAAATTAAGGATTAAAATCTTTGGCCTCATTATCTTTTCTGGAATCTAATAGTATTATTTTCGTGTGGCCAATTCAGATACTTATTGGACTTTGGAACGCTTGACCGTACGTATAGACGCCGTAACCTACATGTGAGGCACTTTTTGAGCTTTCTCACGCACAAAAAGAATATACTCCATCTTGGACCATCACGGGCAGCGTTTAGAATGGCAGTTTTACTCATGGGTTGTAGGTACTCAACCTAAAAAGGGTGGGCAAAAGTAACACTTTAGATTTATGGGTTTTCGGGTTTAGATACCCGATAAGGTTATAGGATGGACGTGGGTGTCAATTTGTACCCATGGTATCCAATGGGTATCGTATGACATATGGGCCCCACTTAAAATTTGTTTGGCCTACTATTATTTTTAGCCCAATAGAACAACCCATTTTTCTTCTCTTTTTGGCTCGATCGGTTTCCTCTTTTTCTCGGCCAGGTTGGCCCATTTGGCCCAGTCCGGCCCACTCGGCCCAACTGCTCCCCTTCTTTCCCTTAACCCTATCCCTCTCTCGCTCTCTCCATTCCACCCGCAACGAGCCGCCGCCCCCATCTTTCCCCTCTCTCTCATGTGAGATCCCCCTCTAGTCGTGCGCTTGGCGCTTTTCTCTGCGGATCCCCCTCCAGCGACTCTCGTCCGCACTTCTCTTCATCGGATCTGTCAGCCTCCCCCTCGCCCCTCCCCCTTAGGCGTGCGGCGGGGCGGGCGGCGAGGCGGTGGGGCGTTGTGGAGTAGGCCATGGCCACCGTGACGTGCTTGCGGCTGAGCATGTTGACCTGGCACCAGTGGTGGCACTCTTGGGCGGCCTACGGCAGCTGGGCACGTTAGCGGCAAAGGAGAGGGAGGGCAGCAGGGCGAGGTGGGAGCTCTCGGCGGCGCAGGAGTACTACGACTACCACAAGTCCAATTACGGCGACATCACCCACCGCGCCCTCCTCATCGACGCCGTTGGCACCCTCGTCATCCCCGCCCAGCCAACCGCCTAGGTCAGCCTAGCGGGCTGCCTACCCCTCCCTCGTTTCCATTGCCAGTTTTTAGTACGTCTCCCTGTTAGTCAATCTGCTTGTCTCTGTGCACAGTGTGATGTGGATTCTGGGTTGTGATTGGTTTGTGTTCTGATCAATGCCACACCGCATGAATCTGTTGCGTATGGCGTGGGCGATGCCCTGACGCAGCGCTCGTGGGTTAGATGACTTCAATTATGAGGCTTCAGCTATGACTATAATGTTAGCTCTAAGTTTGTTGTTTGCCTACCCATTGGGTATCGAGTACCCATCGGGTTCGGGTGTGAGCACAGATCTGTGTCCATGAAGATTAGTGGGTTCGGGTGGATGGCACTTTGTTCGGGTTTGGGTTCGGATCTGAGGCGGTACCCAGAGGTGTTGGAATTACATGGGCTAGGCCCAAATAATTCAGAAATAATTCATAGAAAATCCCAAAGGCCCATTAGGTGGAAGAGAGGTGAAAATGCAATAGTCTCATATTGCTAGTGAAAGTGGATGAAGACCACCTTATAAGGGAAGCTTCCTCCACCATGCTTGAGCATCAGAAGGAGAAAGGAGAGAACACACGCATGCGCTTGCTCGCCTCGCCTCGCCACCCCATGCCACGCGACGCTAGGTGGCACGCGTACGCGACATACACGTGAATGGTGCAGCGAAATCGAGTCCGATGGCTTGCGCAAGCGTAATTCTTTTTTGCAGTTTTTGCAATGTGGGACTAAGTGGTCAACACATTTACATTGTGCGGAATTAACTGCACGCAGAATCTGTAACCGACTCAAATCGTGGAATAGATTTGACGCAGTATCCGTAACCGACTCGTATCGTGCTCCACGATCCTCTCTCTGTTATATATACGCAGAACAGAGATCAGATACCTCTCGAACTTTTTGCCTTCCCGAAGTACTGCACTGCCTCTGTCTTCCCCATCCCTTCACTGGCGTGCACCGACTGTTGGGAGAGCAGGTCTCTGGAACGTCCGCCCTTGAGATCCTACACCGGGAGAGGGCGAATCACGTTTTTGGGAAGCGTCTTCACGCGACTGCTCGCTGGTTGCTTCACCGATGGTCAGCTTCACCTATATCGCCTTCTGATCTTTATCGGCATCTACTACCGGGTTCGGCCACATCTTCGTGTCATCTCGGTAACGCAGATGAACCTCATCTATATTTTGTTTATCTAATAATATGAATGAGATAGACATTGCAATTGTCATATTGCTTCTGTCTAGTCTATTTGTTTCATCTGTTCTAGCTTCAATTATCGTCATATCTTATTTTCGGAATAAATTCATCATTAACATGCTTAATTATCCAAAAATCCAAAAACGTGATAGGCTTTTCATGGTGAATACGATTAAAGCAGCTAGTTTTGCTGAGGCAATGAAACCGGATAGATTTACCGGTGTTCACATTAAGAGATGGCAGACGCGAGCTACTCTTTGGCTCACAGCTATGAACGTCTACTGGGTTACGACTGGCAAACCTGAAGGAACCCTTATGCTGAGCAGGAAAAGGAGTTCAAGGATGCCACCACAATTTTTGTGGGATGCGTTCTTAGTGTTCTTTTAGACCGCCTTTGCAACATATATATGCACATGTCGGATGCAAAGGAGCTGTGGGAGGCACTGGAAAATAAATTCAGTGCCTCTGATGTTGGCAGTGAACTGTATGTTATGGAGTAATATCAAGACTACAAAATGGTGGATGGTCGTTCTGTAGTTGAACAGGCTCACGAGATACAGTTCATTGCGAGGGAACTTGATCACCTCAAGTGCACGTTACCCGACAAGTTTGTGGCTGGTGGCATCATTGCCAAATTACCTCCCTCGTGGAGGAATTTTGCCACATCTCTAAAACACAAGAGGCAAGAAATCTCTATTGAGAGTCTGATTGCGTCTCTTAATGTTGAGGAGAAAGCTTGGGCGAAGGATGTGCACCCAAAGGTGGTTGAGGGACAAACCAGCGCTAATTTTGTACAAATGCTCGTTACGTAAGTTCAAGTCAAAGGAAAAAGCTGTTCAGACTACCAACTTTAAGAAGAAGAAACAACAGAATGACAAGCCTTGCTTCGTGTGTGGTGAGATTGGACATTGGGCAAAGAAATATCCAAGTCGCAAATGAGAAAAGGATCAGCAGGGACAGAACTCCAAATCTGTCAATGTGACTATTGGCAATGCCAAGAAGGAGACACCTGGGTATGGTAATTTACCACTGTTCTTTTGGCTATTCAATCTACCGATTGATGGATTGATATTGGGGCTAATATTCATGTATGTGCTGATGTATCATTGTTTTCTTCTTACCACGTTGCTCGGGGTTCTTCTGTGTTGATGGGGAATGGGTCACAGGCTTCTGTTCTTGGTGTTGGCACGGTAGATCTGAAGCTTACTTCGGAAAAGATCGTGCGGCTAAAGAACGTGTAGCATGTCCCTTCAATCAACAAGAATCTCGTTAGTGGTTCCCTTCTTTGCAGAGAAGGGTATAAGTTAGTGTTTGAGTCGAATAAAGTAGTCATATCAAAGTATTGACTATTTATTGGTAAAGGCTATGACAGCGGAGGCTTGTTCCGCTTTTCCCTTGAGAACGTCTGTAATAAATTTGTGAATCATCTTTGTGACAATGTTATTGGTAGTGAGGCAAGTGTTTGGCACTCACGACTATGTCATCTTAATTTTGGTTCTATGTTTCGGCTTTTCAATATGAAATTAATTCCGAAATTTTCTATTGTCTAAAGTTCTAAGTGCCAAAGTTGTGTGCAGTCTAAGCAACCTCGCAAGCCTCACAAGGCAACCGAGGAAAGAAACTTGGCACCATTAGAACTCATACATTCAGATCTCTGTGAGATGAATGGTGTGTCGACGAAGGGTGAAAAAAGATACTTCATGACTTTAATTGATGATGCGACTAGATTTTGCTATGTGTATCTCTTAAAAATAAAAGATGAGACTTTATACTACTTCAAAATCTATAAGGTAGAAGTTGAGAATCAATGGGAAAGAAAAATCGAAAGAGTTAGGTTGGATCGTGGTGGAGAGTATGTGGAATATATGAAACCAGGTATCTTCATGACCAACCCAGCATCGCCTGAGGAGAAGATAGGCCCAAGTAGAAGGCCCAAAGGATAAGCTCCCCGCCAAGTTGTGTTGCCATACAGAAGGGGGTACATCCTATAGACAATTGAATATGTATTTAGATATAAAAGATACGGTTGTAATCCGAGTTGTTAATAGGATAGATAAAGATGTAAACTCTATCCTCAGAATCGACTAGAATCTCAGAATCGATCGGAATCCCTTAGACCGATCAGGACTCTGTAAGCCGCGCCACCCCCATTATATAAGGGGGAGGGCGGGCAACACCAAAGGTATCGAGCAATCGTCTCAACACAACACACACCGCATATCGCCCAGAGCACATTGCGCTTTGAGCAACCTTAGATCCAAGAGATCCATATAATCCCAGCATACAGGATTAGGGTATTACCTCCACCGTCGAGGGCCTGAATCTGTCTAAACCCTTGCCTTGTGTGACCTTCAAGTTTAAGATCTAGCGCCTGCCCCATAAATTCATTGCCGACTACAAAAATCGACAGTTGGCGTGCCAGGTAGGGGAAGCGCTATAATCTTTTCCTACAAACTCGATGGCAGCAACCAGCGGAATCATTGCCACCTTCGTCTCCGGCCAGGCTTTTCGCTTTGGAAGCCTGGACTTCGTCGCAGATGCACGCGGAGAGCTTGTCTGCCTAGACCTAAACCAGATCCAATCTAGTAAAGGTCAAACTGATCCATCTCAGGTATGTCGCTCTGACTCTGCTAGTAAACCAGTCGGCGTCACGAGAATTTGCTACGATCTACGTGGCATCTTCGCGATAGAAGAACAGAAGACCGATCTCCAGCGCCAGCAAGAGACTCAAGAAGCTGCGGAGGAAGATCGTCTTCTTCGCAAGGGTAAGGAGGCACAAACACGATCGCTTTGATCTCGTGGCCACAATGTCCGCGAGGACATCCTGCAATCTAGGTTGGGAGACCAAGCCGTCTTCCACACACCGCTGCAGAATGTCGTCGCCTCCATGACGCTTCTCGACACGCTGGACCCGATGATTGCATCTAATAGCCCAGCAACCCCGATCGTGGCCCAGATCAAGGCCATGATGATGGAGGCTGCAATCCAGCAGAATCAGAAAAAGCCGGCAGGAGAAGCGCATTCGCGCTCCCACGCGACTACTCGTGTCTCCAGCAGCCGGATAGCAACCAATCGAAATACTGGCAGTCGACGCCACGCGTAACCAGTCGAAGACGCCAGTCGGAATCTCAACCGCGACCTCCGCCAAGACATCACCGCCAAGCGACAAGAGCAGGACGAGGAAGAACGACGCGGACGCTTCGACGACCATGAACGCTTTGGTACCGGTCCCGATCGACGAAGCGACCAAAGGTACGATGACTACAACGACCATAGAGATCATCATCATAGGGGGCGGGACGACAACGACGACCGTCGATACATGGGCTCGTCGAGCCGAACTCCACCCCGACGCGTTGACGACAATCGCTGAGCCAGAGGATCGCCACGCCGAACTCCTCCTCATCAGGACGACAGGTCCATCGACGGAATCCGAGCGTTCACCTCTCGGTTACGCCGAGTGGTATGGCCCGAAGGATTCAACCCCAAGGGCATCGTAAAGTTTGACGGGGAGCGAGATCCGGAAGCTTGGCTGCAGGTCTATGCCCTGGCAGTTAAAGCGGCCGAGGGCAATCAAAATGTGATGGTGAATTATCTGCCAGTCAATCTCACCCCGTCGACTCAGGCATGGCTCACGGGACTTCCTGCGAACTCGGTGGACTCCTGGAGCCATCTTTGCGATCAATTTATTGCGAACTTCTAGGGAACCTACGAGAGGCCCGGCACCCCGTGGGACCTATACCAGCTTCACCAGAAGAAGGACTAGACGCTGAGAGACTTCATCCGGCGTTTCATGCAAAAGAAGAACACCATCAGGGACGTACCTGACGCTGTGGTGGTGGTAGCCTTTCAGAAAGGGGTAAGTGATCCTGATCTAATCAAGAAAATATCCAGGAAACCTCCGGCTTCCGTAAAGGAGATGTTTGCGTTGGCTGACCGCTATGCCACGGCCTCAGACACCCTGGCCGAGCTCCAAGAAGATCGCCCACATCAGAAGAGCAAAGGCGACAAGGCCGAATCCTCCAAGCACAAAGACAAGAAGCGGAAAGGCGAGGAGCTAGTCGCGGTAGCCGAACGCAGCCGGCCCCGAGCCGCGCGGAGGGAGGCACCCGATTACAGTACCGTCATGGAAGCGATCTGTCCTTTCCACCTTAAGATAAAGCACGCTACCAAAGACTGCTTCACCCTGAAGCGTTTTGCGCGGGAAAGCAACAAGCAGCCGGCTCCAGTGAAGGATGAGGCTGCCAAGAAGAAAGAGCCACCCGGCGAGGATGATTACCAAGAGCCCGAGCAAGAGCTGAACTACATATACGGGCTCCACCGGATACGAGTCCAGGTGGAAGCAAAAGCTTACCGCCGGGAGATCAATGCGGTGGAACCGGCAACCCCCAATATCTAAAGTGGTCTGAGGTCCCGATCACCTTCGATCGCTCGGACCACCCCAATTGGGTTCTACATCCGGGTAAGTTCCCTTTGGTGCTCGACCCTGTCATTCTCAATGTAAAGCTCAAGAAAGTATTGATTGATGGAGGGAGTGGACTCAACGTCCTGTTCGCCAAGACCTTCGACGACATGAACATCCCTCGCTCCGAGCTAAGGCCAAGCTCACAGCCGTTCCACGGAGTGATCCCTGGGGCGTCTTCCTTTCCACTCGGGCAAATTTCTTTGCCCGTTACTTTAGGCACCAAAGACAACTACCGGGCCGAGTACATAAATTTCGAGGTAGCGGATTTTGAGACGGCGTATCACGCCATCTTGGGAAGGCCCGGACTGGCTCGGTTCATGGCCGTCCCGCACTACACCTACTTGATGATGAAGATGCCGGGACCAGAAGCATCATCACAGTTCGCAGCGACATCAAGCTGTCTCTGGAGTGCGACTGAGAGAACCACGAACTTGCTGAGCTGCAAGAGGCAACCGGCGAGGGGAAGAATATCCAGATAGAGGCGGCCATGTTGCAGGAAGAAGGCGACATCCCGTCCAAGAAGCAGGCCACGTTAGGGATGAAGCCCGGCGAAGGAACCAAGAGAATTATTCTTGACCCGTCCGACCCATCTAAGACGACTCTGGTCGGGACAGGGCTCGAGGGTAAATAGGAAGGCACGCTCGTCACCTTCCTCCAGGCTAACAAGGACATCTTTGCCTGGAAACCATCCGACATGCCGGGTGTTCCTATGGAGGTGATCGAGCATTCCTTACACGTCGATGAAAAGACAAAGCCAATCAAGCAAAGGCTTCGGCGGTTCGCTCCAGATTGCCGGAACGCCATCAAGCAGGAGATCACCAAGCTTTTAGCTGCAGGTTTTATCAAAGAAGTGTACCATCCCGACTGGTTGGCAAACCCTGTACTAGTTCAAAAGAAGAATAAAACTTAGCGCATGTGCGTTGACTATACTGATCTCAACAAGGCATGTTCGAAGGATCCTTTCGGGTTATCTCGGATTGATCAAGTGGTTGATTCAACCGCCGGGTGCGAGATCCTGAGTTTCCTTGATGCCTACTCAGGGTACCACCAGATTCGCCTAAAGGCAGAAGATCATATCAAGACCTCATTCATCACGCCCTTTGGGGCCTTTAGTTATACCACGATGGCGTTCGGGTTGAAAAATGCTGATGCGATGTATCAACGCACGATACAGCGGTGTTTTCACGCCCAACTCGGACGCAATGTGGAAGCATACGTGGACGACGTCGTGGTGACGACTCAGGAGAGGAAGGACCTTATCGTAGACCTGACCGAGATGTTCGAGAGTCTAAGGGTTTTCAGCATGAAGCTTAATCTCGAGAAGTCTGTTTTCGGAATATCTTCGAGAAAACTGCTCGGATTTATCGTATCCCAACGAGGCATTGAGGCCAACCCAGAGAAGATCAGGACTATATCAAATATGGAACCGCCGACTTGCCAAAAGGACGTCCAGAAGCTTATAGGATGCATGGCAGCACTCAACAGGTTTATTTCCCGACTGGGTATGCGAGGTATGCCCTTCTTTAAACTCCTCAAGAAGCAGGACAAGTTCCAATGGACGCCAGAGGCACAGCAAGCGTTTGAAGATTTGAAGACCTTCTTAACGACGCCCCCGGTCTTGGTTTCACCGATGCCAGAGGAACCTCTGCTACTTTACATCGCGGCAACGACTCATGTAGTCAGCGTTGCGGTCATCGTAGAAATGGAGGAGCTGGGCCACGTGCAGAAGATCCAACACCCGGTCTACTTCGTCAGCGAGGTCCTGAGCTAATCTAAGGTGCGGTATCCGCAAGTGCAAAAATTATTATATGCTGTACTTTTTACATCTCGCAAGCTCAAGCACTACTTCCAAGAACATACTGTTTCGGTGGTCACTTCCTTCCCAATAGGAGATATTCTTCACAACCAGGAGGCCACTGGGAGAATTGCAAAATAGGCAGTCGAGCTTGGAGCTTTTGATGTCCTTTTCAAGCCTCGCACAGCCATCAAGTCTCAAGCGCTCGCCGACTTCACTGCCGAGTGGACGGAACTTCAAAACCCGGTGGTCATCAAGGAACTCGAGTATTGGACGATGTACTTCGATGGTTCCCTCATGCTCAGCGGCGCGGGGGCTGGTATAGTGCTCATATCGCCAAGTGGAGAACGGTTGAGGTATGTCCTGCAAATACTTTTTCCCGCATCAAACAACGCCGCCGAGTACGAGGCACTCATCCATGGGCTCAGACGCCATATCGCTTCAGATCCGACGCTTGGCGGTCCGCCGAGATTCAATGCTCATGGTCAATCAAGTGCAAAAAGAATGATCCTGCATCGAAGACAACATGGCTGCCTACTGCCAGGAGGTACACAAGCTGGAAGGCAACTTTGATGGACTGGAACTTGTTCATGTGCTCACGGACAATGAAGCGGCCGACGAGCTAGCCAAAATGGGATCCTCGCTGGTCTACGCGTGCGTGGGAGTATTCGTCAAGAAATTCATAAGCCCACGATTAGCGCCGGTCAAAGCCTGACGCCCGGCGGAGAAGAACGAGGTCAAGTCCTGGTCATTACCCCGATTGATAGCTCCAGATTCGACTATTTGACGAAGGACGAACTACCCAAGACCGCGCGGCAGCCGAACAAATAATGCGCCAAGCAAGAGCTATGTGGTGATCAGGGAAGAACTCTATCGCAAGAGCTCCTCTGGTGTACTACGACGGTGCATATCAGAACAAGAAGGAAGAGATCTTCTCAAGGAAATCTACACGGGAGTTTGTGGGAATCATGCGGCGTCGTCAACCCTAGTTGGCAAGGCTTATCTTCAGGGATTTTTCTGGCCGACTACCGTCACTGATGTAGAGGACATCGTCCGGACATGCGAAGGATGTCAGTTTTTTGCGCGACAGATGAACAAACCGACACAGGAACTACAGACCATCCCCATCACCTGGTCGTTTGCGGTCTGGGGGCTCGACATGGTGGGACCTTTGAAGAAGGCTCAAGGCGGTTATGCTCATCTCTTCGTGGCCGTCGATAAATTCACCAAATGGATTGAAGCCAAGCCAGTCGCCACAATCACAGCTGCAAAGGCCAAAGAATTCTTCCATGAAATCGTGGTTAGATTTGGTGTACCAAACCGAATCATCACGGATAATGGCACCCAATTTCAGAGGCGGCATATTTCAGGACTGGTACGGCGAACTCGGCCTAAAAATTTGCTCCGCGTCGGTAGCACACCCCCGAAGTAATGGGCAGGTCGAGCGAGCCAATGGCATGGTGCTACAAGGCCTAAAGGCGAGGATTTTCGATCGTCTCAAACCATACGCCACTCGGTGGGTCAAAGAATTGCCTTCGGTACTCTGGAGGCTGCGAACCACCCCCAACAGAGCAACCGGGCAGTCACCTTTCTTCCTGGTGTATGGCTCAGAGGCGGTCCTCCCCACCGAGTTAGAATTCGGATCCCCGCGAGTTCGGAGCTATGAAGAAGTCGCTTCGAAAGAAAGTCGACTAGAAGACCTCGACTGACTGGAAGAAGCCAGGGACGTCGCAACAATTCAGTCGGCAAAGTATCTTCAGGGTGAAGGACCGAGATGGCGAACAGAGGGGGGGTGAATGGTCGCAAATAAATTTTCCCCCAAAATACTCCAACAAAAACCTCGACAAGATCGCTCAAAGAAAATCGTGAAAAACCCGAAAAACTAGACAACTATGTGTACCCCAAGCTTGCATGGATAAGTACCATAAAATATGTGGGGATTTTTTAGTCACAATCCTGGTTGTCTAGTGTCCAAGATAAAGAGGAATCAATCCAACTCTTGCTTTTAGAAAGAACATCAATTCAAATCACAAAATTCACTTTCAGAAAAGCAAAAGCAGAATTTCCAGAACTTGTCCTCAATTTGAATAGGAGGTTGGTGGGTTTCTGCAGCTCATAAAATTTTGAGAATTTTTCTCCCTATGAGCATCAGAGTCATGAAGAACTCCACCAAATTTGTCCTCAAAAAGCCTTACAGAAAAAACAGGAAAAATCGAAGAACACAGTCAGTCAAGAACTTCGAGCAGAAAGTTTTGGGCTCGGTTTTCACCTCATGGCGCCCAAACGGTGCAACAAGTGAACTCCAAAATATTTCTGAAAGTGGATATCAGAGTCCCACACCTCCTCCAACAAGAATCACTTAAAAAATATTTTTCTATATTTTTATAAAAATCAAATAATAAATGCTGCGCAAAGAACAAGTTCTGAACAAAGTTGGAACTTGAAAGAAAAGATGTTCTCTACTCAATCCAAGAGTGCAAAAGAGATGTAAAACCATATGAACACACTCAAAATATCGAAGATCAACAGCATTTAGAAGGAGGGGAGGCAAATCCAAATTGCGTGAAAGTAAATTAGTAGAATGTAATTATGGGAAAGTAAATGCTGAATTTAAATTGCGTAAAGTAAAGACATAATGTAAATGCGCAAAATAAATTCAGAGATGGATGGATAAAACTTTCATTTCTGGAAGGAGAGGTTACAAAGCCTCACTTTCATGTGGGCAAAGCTCAAAAGAGCATTCACAAACCTCAAAACCTTCAAAGGAAGGAGGCTACCCCTCCACCCCTATTTATACTACTCTTGGGCCACCTACCACCCTTGGATGAGTCCCTCAACCATACAGTACTCATCTAAGGGCTAGGATTAACCCACACACACAGCCATGCAAGGGCTAACCCAAAACCCACACACATACCGGGTTTTCTTGCACGGTTTTCAAAGCATAATACCTAGACCCGCTAACCTATCAACTAGACCTCAATCCGACGGCCCTCATTGATCCACACGGCATCTAGCTAGCATCATCTCCTTTTCTTGTCTTCTTGACTTGCCCGGACTCCGTCCCCGATCATCTTCCGGCGATCTCCCAACCGTCTGGACCTCTAACGCTCCTCGCCTAGTCCCGGTCATCCTCCGCCTCACCATGACCTAGCACCGTCGCCCTACAACCTTCAAAGACAAGGAAACATATCACATAGCAATGCCCACAATGATTTGCAATAAACCATCCAACTCATCACTACCGTGCCCATACGGCCGGTACTGCCACTCCTGGTAGAGACAACTCAAATTGCTTCATTTTGAAAATCAATCCAAATCAAACTCAAACTTGAGCACACCTTGCTCAAATAAAGTCAAATACTCATCACAAACATGGATGGACCTCCACATGGTCCTTCAATCTCCCCCTTGATGAGTATATTGACAAACCACACAAAAGGCATAAATTTGAGTTTGAATGAGAGAAGAAGAAAGCAATTTGATTGCAAAGCCAAACTTGGTTCAGAGAAAAAGATATAAAATCATGACCAAGTTGGCAGAAAGAATTTAGAGCAAGATCATGAAAAGAGCAAGTTTTCCACAAAAGCTCTAAAAACCAATCATAAGTGCCAAATGTGATTATAGTCCATAAGAAATAGCAAAGATTTACAAAGATCATAAGAACCAATAAGCTTTCACATTTTTATCTCTCTTTTTTTTAATGATGCATTTTCTACATTTTCTCCCCCTTTTGGCAATATAGGCATCAAAATGGAATTTTCTCCCTCTTTTTATGTATGTTAGAAATGCAATCGAAAGAGCTTTGAAGATTATCCAATTGATCAAAATGGAAGGATATTACACCAAGCTTGTCAATTTCAGAAGATGACTAAACTAAGACATGTCCAAGTGCAAATACGAGCTTAGTTTTGAATATATCATTTTTAGCAAGATTTGACAAGTGCAACACTTAGCTTTAGTTTCAAAAATAGAAGAATAGCCACTCTAAGGATCAAAATGAAAACCTAGAGTTCAACCTACTCAACACTTTGGGGAATCTAGAAGAGCATACAAGGTCCTTCGGGCTCATTTATCACTTAATGCAAATTTTGATTCATCATCATACAAGACATAGCGGGGTGCAAATGTTTGACATTATTTGCATTCTTTACCCACATATGTCTTTGTTTTTAATTTATTTGCATTTTCTTTTGACAACCAATTGACTCAAGCCGTATGTGACCATCTCAAGATGAACTCTTAAGAGGATGGTCTAGGTCAAACACGATGTATTCCAAGTTCATCCCAAGTGCAATGGGAAGCGGTCTTGTGAATGCAAGGTGTTGAGTCGTATGTGCACAAGAAGAGTAAATTTTGTTTAATTTTCATTTTTAGCACAATGATTTATGAGCAATTGAAGGACTCTAGCATGGATCAAACTAGTTTCACCCAAGTTGCTATAGGGACTCTAGAGAACTCCAAAATTTCTCAAATTATGGCACAAACCTCTAGAGAAGAAACCTAGCAAGTAAAAGCAACAAGTTTCATCAAGTTTTTCATTTAAGGCTTATTTCATTTCTTTTTTTAGCTTAGCAAGTTAAATGAACTTGGACATATCTAAGCTAGTGATTTCCTCCATATGATGTAGCATGGTGTATAGCATGAAGAAGAAACCAATTGCATAATAGACAAAGCTCATTAAACAGGAAATGCAGTCTAAACGCAATGCATGAATAGATTCCCAAACTCCCTCTCAACAAATGAATCAATTTTAAGCTCAAATCTGGTTAAAGTTGAGTTATTATCAAGATTAGGCATACAAAAACCCAAATGAACTCAATAACAACCAGAAAAACTGAAGGAGGAGAAGAAGTCGAGAAACTACAAAACTGGATGGCTATAGAGCATAGAAAAGATATAAGAGACTCACTACGGCTTAGACTCACTCTTATCTTCCCCAGTGACTGACATAGGGAAGCTGACTCTAGATCCCAACTAAGGAGTGCACACAGACCCTGTCTACCTATGAGGCCCAATACCTGCTAGACTTATAAGACTGTGAGGGAACTCAACCTAGAGAGAAGTGAGAACAGCTAATCACGCATGATAGCAACCTAAAGCACAAGATAAGAGGTCCATGCAAGGCATGCCAGAAGTCTAAGTGAGTGAACTCAACTCAAGAAAACAAGCCCAAAGTCACCTAGAAGAAACACAAAGAAAAGAAAAGCTGGAAGAAAACATATAATACATAATATACAAACCAGCTCCCCCTCACGAAAGGCCGTAAGGGCTCACGACTCCAAGCTCACTCCTCAACGCAACAAATCTGGAGCTATCCAAAGGCTTGGTGAAGATATCGGCTAACTAAAGGTCACTCTCTACGAACTGAAGCACGATATCTCCCTTCTCCACATGGTCTCTAAGGAAGTGATATCTAATATCAATGTGCTTGGTCCAGAAATGTTGCACTGGGTCTTTAGCAATGCAAATAGCAGAAATGTTGTCACAGAAAAGTGGCACACTCTCTATCTCTAACCCAAAGTCCCGCAAGGTCGATTTCATCCAAAGAACTCGGCTACAAAGAATCGGTCGCAAAGAACATACTCACTTCTCGGTGGACTGCAACCTGCACTACTTCCTAGATGACCAAGAAACAAGAGAAGTGCCAATGAATTGGCAAGTGCCAGAAGTGCTCTTCCTATCTATCCTACAACAAAGAAAGTCGGCATCGTAAAAGGCTCTAAGAGATAGACAAGAAGAAGAAGAGTACCAAATACCATAATCGGTGGTAGCACGAAGTACTGAAGATGCGCTTGATCACTTGGCGGTGAGAGGCGCGAGGAGAAGCTTGAAATCGAGCGCACGCACACACAAATAAATGTATGTCCGCCTCAAGCGTTGAGGTACAAGAGGGAGCCGATCATGCTCCGAAACTCCTTTTGATTAGCAGGCTCACCATCCTCATCGGGCTCGAGGACAACAGTGGTGGCCATAAGAGTCATCACTGGCTTCCCATCAGACATATCGAAGCGCCTCAGGAGGTCACAGGTATACTTGCCTTGATGCAAGAAAGTACCCTCCCGAGTCTGCTTGATTTGGAAGCCAAGAAAGTAGCTCAACTCGCCTATCATACTCATCTCAAACTCTATGCTCATCACCTCGGAAAACTGAGACACAAGCGAATGAGACGAGCCACCAAAAATGATATCGTCCACATAAATCTGGACGAGAAGAAAATGCGACTCATGGTGTCTGATGAACAGAGTCTTGTCTACTACGCCCATTTTGAAGTTATGGCTGAGAAGATAAGACTTGAGCCTCTCATACCATGCTCTAGGGGCCTGCTTGAGTCCATACAGAGCTTTGGAAAGCTTGTATACATGACTCGGAAACTTGGGGTTCTCAAATCCTGGAGGTTGATTGACATAAACCTCTTCCTCAATATAGCCATTGAGGAATGCACTCTTGACATCCATTTGATAGAGCTTGAAGCCCCGGGAAGCAGAGAATGCAAGCAGGATCCTAATAGCCTCTAGTCTAGCTACAGGGGCAAAGGTATCCTCAAAGTCAAGACCCTCAACCTGAGAAAAGCCCTGTGCAACTAGCCTAGCCTTGTTGCGAATGACAACCCCATCCTCACTCTGCTTATTTTTGAACACCCACTTGGTCCCAATGACATTATGACCAAATGGGGGCTCGACAAGCTGCCATACCTTGTTCCTCTCAAAGTTCTCAAGTTCCTCATGCATAGCATTAATCCACGACTCATCGGATAATGCATGAGAAACATCCTTCTACCAAAGGAGGCAACGAAGGTAGAGTGGAGGCGTAAATCGACAAACCTCGATGTTGAGCGATTGACTCGCCAAACAGATCACCAATGATCCGATTAGGTGGATGAGCTTTCGATATGTCGGGAGGACTGTATGTATGGCCTCTACCTCATGCACGTAAGAGGTAGGAGCAGAGCCACTGGCGAAGGAGAGCTCAAGGCAAGGGCCGGCCTTCCCGAGGTGCGAAATGGAAACAGGAGGCACCTCTGTGTAGAGGGACGGATCGTGGAACACCATCATCTCCATTATCCTCATCCTCTACAAAGATGGTCTCGAGGAAGAAGAAGAGCTCAAATATCGGGTCTAGCTCTGGCTAGCCTCATCAAAGGTCACTTCACAGTCTCTATGATCCTATGCGCATCGCAACTACTGCACTTATAGCTACGAGAAGAAGTCGAATAACCCGTAAAGATACCATCAAGAACAAGACTCAAACTTATCCAGTTACTGACTTCAAAATAAAACACTTGCAACCAAACACACGAAAATGAGAAACACTGGGCTTTCACCCATACCTCAACTCGTAAGAAGTGCGGTGCAAATGTGCTCTCAAGAATACACGATTAGAAACATGGCAAAAAGAGCTATAGCCTCAGCCCAAAACTTCCTAAGAGTATCAGACTGCCTAGCATCGCCCGCCATTTCTACTGTGGTCCTGTTCTTCCTTTCCACTACGCCATTTTGTTGAGGGACGTAGGGAGAGGAGAATTGATGCTCCAAACCAGACTCCACATAGAAACTCTCAAAATAGGAGTTCTTGAACTCCGTGCCATTGTCACTGCGTATAACTCTTAGGGCACCAGGGAGCTCAAAAGACAACCTATGAACCAAACCCTAAAATGGGTAAAAGTCTCATCCTTCGAGGACATGAAAAACACCCAAGAATACCTCAAAAAGTCATCAACAATGACAAGAACATACCACTTCCCACCCATCGATCGACTCTAGCCGACCAACAAAGTGTCCATATGTAAAAGCTGTCTGGTGCATCACCATCACAACAAATGACTAGGGATGAGAAGCAAGAACCATCTTGCCATGTCGGCAGGGAGAGCAAACTAAGTCTTTGACCATTTTGAGTTTGGGCAAACCACGAATGAGATCGTGGCTGCTAACTCGGATCAAATGATCAAATCCAATATGACCAAGTCTCCTATGCCAGAAGGAGAGATCACGGGACTCAGAAGCAATCAAACACCGAAGAGAGTCTCTAGAAGAAACAGAAAAATCAGCACAGAAGACTCTCCCAAATCTAGAAATCCCGCAAACTAACCCTCCTGATGAATCGAGGATTCTACAGGCATTACTCTTAAAACTTACCTCGAAAGAGTCATCAATAAGCTGAGAAACAGAAAGCAAATTGTATTGCAGCTTACTTACTAAGGCAACACTTTAAGAATGAAATTTTGGTTAATGCAGATGGTACCTTTAGCAATGACTCTACCTGAAGATGCATCCCCGAAAGTGATCAACTCATCACCGGGGGCTCGGACTAGGGAAGAGAACCATCGAGAATCTCTCGTCATATGACGAGAACAACCGAGTCGATAATCCAAACATCTCCTTCCCATCCGATTTAACCCGATCAAGACACAAGAGAGAAAGATGACTCAAGATCGGGATAGAGTGAAAACTTGGGAACCTAATATCAATCACACGACACCCGTAGTACCACCACGTAAGAAGATCGACTCGAGTGTCTCTCCGCCGCTTAACCTTAACATGATCAAGAGCAACTCTAGTAGATGATCTAGGAGCCGAACTGGTTAGCCCGCCGTGGTGCAAAAGCCGGACCATCCCGGTGAGGCTTCCTAAATCTCCTACAGAAAACACCTCACGCCACGATATCTACCTCGATGGGAAAACGAGGAATATCAAAAAGACGGCGGAAAGACTGACTACGAACAGCTCCAAGACTAAAACTCGAAGGACCAACATAAAAACCGAGTCCTAGACGCTGCCCAAAAACAGGCGACTCTCTAACCTATCTAGAAGCAGTGTGTACCTTAGGAGCACTCAAAGTCTGGGGATGACCCTGAATACCCCTAAGAGCAGCAACACGCTCACGCCGAGTGATCTTGGCGCGCCTGAAGCAGAAATCTACTAGGTGACCATCCTTATTACAGAAGGTGCATGTGTACTTCGCCTTGCTAGAGACAGAAGCAACAGGAGTAACACCCTTCTGGTCAGAAATCCTATGGACAACCCCAGCAGACCTAAACACGGTGGTGCTCCAATCTCACCACACTTGGAGCCGTGCACAATGGTGGGAGGATGCGCCCGAGTGTGCTCCAAGGGATCAAATCCTATACCTTGATTGAATCTACTAATCTTGGATTGGCCTAGAATAAGATTGAGCTTCTTCTTGCCTCCAACAAACTTCTCGAGAGTGCTCATAAGATACTGGCAATCTCGAAAGAAAGAAGCACAAGAAGAACAGGGGGAAGGAGAGGAAGAAGAAGAACCAGAATGAGAAGATCTCTCAGCACGTGCCTTTTGTTCCCTCCGCACGGCTGCCTCAATCTTGAGGGCCTCACAAGAAACGCAAGGAGCATCTCTAATCCTAAGGGTTTGGTCTTCTAACTTCTTCCTAAGCTCGACATGGATTTGATCCACATCATCCTTAACCCCAAAGACACAAACAGTAACCAGATTTTGACTTAACTAGTAAGTCCTTAGCAAGTTCATCACACTTGACATTCAAAGCATCATTGTCAAGTTTTAGTTGCCTACAGCCCTCACATGAGCTGACTGGGTCCTTAGAAGCATGCAATTCAAGTTCATCATTTCTAGCAGAAAGCTTCTTAAGGTGTGAACTCATGGCATCAATTTCAGCAAGCAATTTAGGGCAATTAGAGCATGATGGAGTGGAGTGAGCATGAAGAAAACTAGCCTCAACAGGAATAGCATCAACAGAACTAGTGATAGCATTCTTCAACCTAAGATCATCAAGTTCATCAAGCACACTATCATGTATGGTCCTTAGGTTCTCCAACTCCACAAGAACAGCATCACAGAGAACACAGTCATTAGTGACTCGGGAGGGAGAAGATCTAAGTGAAGCTAACTCCCGAGTCAAGGTACCTACTTCCTTCTCTAACTCAAAACACCTCGACCTAGCCTTAGCATGAAACTTGCCTAATTTATAAAAGGCAGCATTTAACTCGTTGTAGGTGGGTACCTCATCTGTGTCGCTGTACAGCTCGGAGTCGCTGATGCCGTTGACGTCGGCCATGAAGCACATGCCGGAGAAGTCGTCGCCGCCTTTCTTCTCTTGCGGATCATCCTCGCCCTCGTCGCTTCATGTCTCCGTGTCGGAGATGTTGATGTCATCAAGCGCAGCGAGGACGCGGTGGAAGAGCTTCTTGTTCTTGGAGAAGTTGTGGTACTTCTTCTCGTGCGCCGGTTCATGAACTGGAGGCTTCTTGTTGCGGTTCTTATCGGTGTAGTCGTTCTTGCCCGAACCGCCAACATCGTTCTTACCCTTCTCCAGCTTGGGACAGTTCGCCCGAATGTGGTTGGGGCCACCACACTCGAAGCAGGTGATCATGCCACCTCTCTTCCTCTCTCTCATCCTCTTATATGAATGAGAGAATTTGCAAGCAAGAAGAGCAAGCTCATTTTCTGGAAATTTTTCCAATTGGTCATCGCTTAGCTCGCAAAGGGCGGAAAGAGAGAAACCAATAGAAGGATCAGAAGAAGAAGATCCAATGGGATCGGTGACCAAGGCCATCGATCGAGATTTCGTCTTCGTGGAGACGACATCGATCTCATGAGTCTTGAGGCGGAATAAAGCCCGCCAAGAGTCGAGTCGACAAGTCGCTGGTGTCCTTGATAGTGGTCACCTTCATCTCCCAAACACGCAAATCGAAAGTGCGGTCAAGAAATGTCGAGCATTATTCGAGTCGTGGTATATGCAACCAACCGCTCAAGATCGCCAAGATCTTGGTAAAACGTCCGAAGCACTCATCAAGACTCTCACCAACGTGCTGTTCAAACTTGTTGAACTCACGCTTGAATTGGTCCTGTCGAACCGTCTTGATTTGGGTAGTGCCCTCATGGTAAGCATAGAGGGTCACCCAAATCTCATGAGCAGAACGAAGGTGAGAAATCCTGTCATACTCACTGTGGCTAAGACCCTGTATGAGGATGTTCCTTGCCTTAGCATTCGCCTCAACGTCAGCCATATTGCCGGGCGTGACGTTTTCATCGACAGGAACCTCATATGGGAGTTTCACCTTCTGCCATACCAGGAAGCCCTGGGCAGTGATGTATGACTCCATGCGTGACTTCCAGAATGGAAAATCGACTCCAGAAAAAATGGGAGGCTTGGTGGAATACTTGTCCATCGCCATGGCTCTTGAGACAGGTCAAGATCTATGGAAGAGCAAAACCGGCTCTGATACCAATTGAAGGACCGAGATGGTGAACAGAGGGGGGGTGAATGGTCGCAAATAAATTTTCCCCCAAAGTACTCCAACAAACACCTCGACAAGATCGCTCAAAGGAAATCGTGAAAAACCCGAAAAACTAGACAACTATGTGTACCCCAAGCTTGCATGGATAAGTACCATAAAATATGTGGGGATTTTTGAGTCACAATCCTGGTTGTCTAGTGTCCAAGATAAAGAGGAATCAATCCAACTCTTGCTTTTAGAAAGAACATCAATTCAAATCACAAAAGTCACTTTCAGAAAAGCAAAAGCAGAATTTCCAGAACTTATCCTCAATTTGAACAGGAGGTTGGTGGGTTTCTGCAGCTCACAAAATTTTGAGCATTTTTCTCCCTATGAGCATCAGAGTCATGAAGAACTCCACCAAATTTTTCCTCAAAAAGCCTTACAGAAAAAACAGGAAAAATCGAAGAATACAGTCAGTCAAGAACTTCGAGCAGAAAGTTTGGGGCTCGGTTTTCACCTCATGGCGCCTAAACGGTGCAACAAGTGAACTCCAAAATATTTCTGAAAGTGGATATCAGAGTCCCGCACCTCCTCCAATAAGAATCACTTAAAAATTATTTTTATATATTTTTATAAAAATCAAATACTTAATACTGCGCAAAGAACAAGTTCTAAACAAAGTTGGAACTTGAAAGAAAAGATGTTCTCTACTCAATCCAAGAGTGGAAAAGAGATGTAAAACCATATGAACACACTCAAAACATCCAAGATCAACAGCATTTAGAAGGAGGGGAGGCAAATCCAAATTGCGTGAAAGTAAATTGTAGAATGTAATTATGGAAAGTAAATGCTGAATTTAAATTGCGTAAAGTAAAGACATAATGTAAATCATAAAATAAATTCAGAGATGGATGGATAAAACTTTCATTTCTGGAAGGAGAGGTTACAAAGCCTCACTTTCATGTGGGCAAAGCTCAAAGGAGCATTCACAAACCTCAAAACCTTCAAGGGAAGGAGGCTACCCCTCCACCCTTATTTATACTACTCTTGGGTCACCTACCACCCTTGGATGAGTCTCTCAACCCTAGAGTACTCATCTAAGGGCTAGGATTAACCCACACACACAGCCATGTAAGGGCTAACCCAAAACCCACACACATACCGGGTTTTCTTGCACAGTTTTCAAAGCATACTACCTAGACCCGCTAACCTATCAGCTAGACCTCAATCCGACGGCCCTCATTGATCCACGCGGCATCTAGCTAGCATCATCTCCTTTCCTTGTCTTCTTGACTTGCCCGGACTTGTTCTCCGATCATCTTCCGGCGATCTCCCAACCGTCTAGACCTCCGACGCTCCTCGCCTAGTCCCGGTCATCCTCCGCCTCACCATGACCTAGCACCGTCGCCCTGCGACCATCAAAGACAAGGAAACACATCACATAGCAATGCCCACAATGATATGCAATAAACCATCCAACTCATCACTACCGCGCCCATACGGTCGGTACTGCCACTCCTGGCAGAGACAACTCAAATTGCTTCATTTTGAAAATCAATCCAAATCAAACTCAAACTTGAGCACACCTTGCTCAAATAAAGTCAAATACTCATCACAAACATGGATGGACCTCCACATGGTCCTTCACAGGGCTTACGTCGCTATCACGGACGCAATGTAAGGAGCTGCACGTTCTCCAAAGGATATCTGGTCCTTAGAAAGAATCAGAAGTGCGAGCATAAGCTCTCCCCAAGCTAGGAAGGCCCTTACATCATCGATGAGGTGATACGCCCTGGGGCTTATAAGCTAAAGCGTGAAGACGACACAACTATCAACAACACCTGGAACATAGAACAACTACGTCGCTTTTTCACCTGAACTTTGTAATTCAATTGTTTCTTTATGAATAAAATGTTCGCTCTTAAAGTTGTTCTCGTACAATCTTCTCGAAAATTATGCGTCTGAGTGCTTCACCCCTACAAAGTTTAAGACTCTGAGACATGCGTCATGAACCATGCCTCAGAGCCTGGGGGCTGGACTAGTCGGACATGATATGTCAAAAACCACTCGGATGGGCTCATTAAGCATAATAGCATTTTTTAAGAAGACTTGCAGGACCAAGGAAACATTTTCATATATTTGATTCATAGGTCCAAAGTTTCTACAACAGCCGAAGAGGTATCCTTGACTTCCTCCCAGAGCTCGACGGCCCGATCTTCATCTACATTGCAGGCGTAGCCATCCTTAATTGCTTCAAGATCCACTCGGGGATAAAGCGACTTGGTAATCGCCAAAGCCTGGCTAGCACCATTGGTCGCTGTCTCCTTCAAGAGTCTCTTGAGTGCCTAGGGGGCTTCCTCCAATTGAGAGATGATCTGGTCCCTGCTGAGTGGCCTCTCGCCTCCGGGATGAAGCGAACTCAACAACGGCTCAGAGGCTTCACGGAGCTTGGCGCAAGACGTCTCAAGGGCTTCAACTTTTTCGCTATAAGCGGCATATTGCGCCCGCGTCTTGAACTTACAGTCTGCAAGAGAAATAGGTTATTAAGAAGTACCAAGAATACGATGGAGGCAAGGGAGGGCCAAGCTGCCGAACATACCTTCTAGCTCCTTCTCTGACTTCAATTTAGAGGCCTCCGAGACCTTGAGTTGTTCTTGAAGCTTCGCAACAGTGGAATCCCGAGCTGACACGGAGATAAGGAAATCAAGAGACTGGACAACTAAAACAAGAGCAAGGAGTGGTCCAGGAAATATCTTACCTCGAAGGGAGCCAATGACGTCTAGCTTCTCCTGCCGCAGGGTTTTCTGCTCTTCCCGTAACGCCTGGACCTCTGACCGAAGAGCTCGCAGCTCGACTACATGACCAGCCTTGATCTGCTCCAATTCGGCCAGATATTCCTAGCGCGTCCGGACCTCAGGGAGCATCTTCTGGAGGTACTCGGACTTCTTTTCAGAGCGCTCCCCTAATTTCTGTAACCATCACAGGAAAAGGTGACTACATGCTAACCGGCATAAGCAAGAAGACGGCGAGAGTAGAAAGATTTTTACCCGCCAAAGTAGCACAAGCGTGGCGTGATCAGAAAGTCATTCCTTTCTCTCTCCTACTCCGAGTCGTCCAGGAGCTTCAAGCCGTCCTCCTCATCAACCCACGCGGTTTGCATTATGAGTTGAGGGCGAGCGGGAGTCGGCGAAACTCGGGAGATTTCTTCAACCTCGGGGGAGGGACGAGAGATGGGCTCTTGAGCGGCAGGACCCGACGCCGAAGCATGGGGTGTTGGCGAAGGCGGCTGGGGCTCGGTGGGCGCTCCTGTAGCCATGGGTGAGACCTCCTCAACCAAGACACGAACGTCCTGGGGCTCAGTTTCCTTAGGGGCCCGGACGGTGTCTCGACAGGAACATCGTACGAAGGATTCCTACAAGAACGATCAGTAAATGAGCTAGCAAAACGCGTCGAATAAGAGTCGATAGGGCATCAAACCTGTCGAACTTCTTCATTCTCATTGGTGGCTTCTTTCAGGAGGCAGAGCCATTCCCGGAGGGACCACTCTGGCGCCGCCGACCGAACCATGGGCACCTCCCGACTACCCGAGTCTCTCGACTGTACTTACCGCACCACGGCTCATGGGGAGGGGAGCCGAATGCACCGGGGCTCGTCCTGACAGTTCCTGGATCTTGGGACCACCAGTCGGGCATCGGGGCTACGCGGGGTCCTAGGCAACCGCTTTCTTCCCCTTCTTGGCGGCGGGGTCTCTGGCCGGGGAGCGCGCAGGTCGTTTAAAGGGAGCGCCTGTATGAATGGGCATCTCCGGGAGAGGCGCGTCACTGAAAAAAGCCTCGCGATCCTGGAAAGGAGAGTTACAACCGTTAAAAGACATTCAGAGAACAATGACAAAGTCTATCAGCTAAACTTGCTTACCTCAGGAGGAGGGTGTGATGCGGTGAAGGATTTCGGGCATCTGATGGTGGATATATCGATGTTTGGGATAAAGAATTCGCCTACTCGAGCACATACTTGCTCCTTCGACATTGCTTCAGGCAGTTCCCGGGTCGGATCATCCTTTCCTTCGAATGCGTATCCTAGATGGACCCGCTCCTTCAGCGGCTGTATCCGACGAGCAACAAAATGAAGAGCCAGACCGACTCGCGTAAGACCATCTTCCTTCAATTGCTCAATCAGCGCTAAGAGCTCATGCACCTGGTCCTTGTCCGTAGCATTGGGAGTAGAAACCCAAGAAAGGGACACCTTAGGCCGGCGCCCGACAAAGGAGGGAAGAGCAGGATTGGGATTGGCACAGTAGAACCACTCCTGGTGCCAGCCCTTATTGGAAGTTTTGAAGGGAATAGCAAAATAGTTTTTCTTCAACCCCTCCCGCAATCGAATTGCCCCAATAACCTTGGGGTCGCTCTTTGAGGGGTAAGGCTTCAGAAGGTAAAAATGGCAAAAAAGATCAAAATGGGGGCGGATCCCCAGGAAAGCCTCATAGAGGTGAAGAAATAGAGAAATCTGCAGGATGGAATTGAGATTCAAGTTCACCAATTCAATGCTGTAAAAGAAGAGAAGACCGCGAAGGAAGGCGCAGGCAGGAAGGCCTAGCCCGCGTTGGAAGAAGGATTCAAAGACCACAATCTCCTCGGAGCGAGGGGTTGGGATGGATTCACCTGCGACCGACCGCGCAGAGATCAAAGGCAGGGCAGGAAGAACCCCGTCATCCACCATGGCTTGCAACCGCTCCTCCATCGTAATCGAGGTGGTCCAATCTTGACGCAACGCTGCAGGGAAGTTTTCTTGGAAGATTGAGAAGACATTTTGGGACAAAAAGATCAACGGCGGCGCAAGGATGCGATCGCAACAGCAGTTAACCCTAGCAGCGGAGAAGGCAGAGAGACAAACGAAAAGTAGAAGAGGCAGTGTCGGGACCCGAATTTGCAAATCCGAAACCCTCTGTGTACATTGCACTAGTCTAGGATCACGCTAGTGCACACAGTGGAAACATAGATGAAATATCATTCTATACAACGAATTAACTAAGAAGAAGCAAATTATTATTAAATAAAGCAAACGACCTTATGGTCAAGGTTTACACCAATATGCCTTGAGGGCTTAAGAAACAAATAACTATTGCAACGGAAAAGATAACTTGAGTCATTCTACATGCCACAGGCAATCGTCTGGGGAACGCATTCCTAATCCACGTAGTCTTCATAGAATTCCTCCTCATGATACTCATTATCTCCTTGTCCTTCCTTAGCAACTGATCAACAAAGGTGTATAGCCGTGAGTACAAAAAGTACTCAGCAAGCTGTAGGGATTTGATGCAATATATTCATGCACGGCTTGACAAGGATGGCTATACGGTTCATTTGCAGAAAGCAATAACTTGAATTGAAATACAATAAATAGATTGAAAGCATATTTTATGAAAAGATAAATAAATAACTGGTAGATCAATGGTAGACAACAAAACAACAGTGAACTCCCCGTTCACATCCCAACAATCCTACATTCCACATTTCATGAAATACTCTATACCCCGTGTGAAATTCCTGGGCTTGTCTATGATCATGACGCTGCTATTCGAATAGTTTTACACTGCAGAGGTTGTACAACTTTACCCACAAGACATGACCATCTCTTTGTGCAATCGATCTTAACACACTTCCTTTGGTGTGTCGCAGAGATATCATGACAAAGCCTTCACAATGCATCGCCTAAACTCAGATCGCTCGCTAAGGTTTCGCCTTAGGGCCCCCTCTTGCGCTTTTGCGAATCTACCCGCCCATCCTGTAACCCACACCACCAATCGGTAGTACTCAAGACTAGACATTGCAAATTAATCAGCTAGGTCTGTCCCATACCAGACTTGTGGTAGTACGGTTAGGCCCAGTTCAATGGCGCACAAGATTAAGTCCTTAAGTTGTCTCAGGCAAGACATCCACATCTCAATGTGCTAGAAAGCACCCTCTTTACTGCACGATCACTTGCCCGAGGGAAAACAATTCGTTCAACCAAGACCAATGGCAGACCCTGCCATGGCACAACAAATTTTACAACAGTGGCTAACGGTTACAATTCAATATCTCATTAAGTCAAGATTAACATTATTCAATATGTGACATGAAATCCCTTCGTACAACTAAGCATGTCTAAGCATAGCTACGTAACCCAATGTTGGTATAATGATTATGTCCAACTAGTAATGTCCCAACCTAGGTTTAACAATGGATACATGGCATCCCAATTAATCAAGGTGGCATAATGTCAACTAGGTAAATAACTACTTCCATAAAGTAAGCATTGATACACAAATAGCTTGCAATTGTATAAAAGTAAAGTACTTTTGTAAACATGGGATCAATATGGTCAAGGGCAACGACTTGCCTTGCTGATATAGTGCTGAGTCTTGGTCTTCGAAGTCTTTGTTTGCTCCCTCGGAATTAGCGTCTACCGGAAAAGAAAGCAATGAAACCAAATACATACCAAACAGAGACTCAAACAAGCTCAAAACGGAAAATAAATGGCTCTGAAAGATAGATCTTGATTTTAGAAAAATTTAGAAACTTGAATCGCCTCAATCAGAGTTCGTATGAGCGAGAACGGGCCTCCGAAAGATTAAATTCAGAGAAAATGCTGAATATCAGAAAATCGGAATTTCCGGATTTATTTTTCTATTGGTAAATCGGTTTATTTGCGCAACACTGACGTCAGCCGACTTTTGGTGGACTCAATCCACGGCACGGGTTCGGTTCACCGTGCACTCGGCGCACGGCCGACATCAGCGCTGACGCAGCGGCTCGGCTGACGCGGCGGGTGACGTAGGCGGGTGAGGCTAGAGCCGACGTGGCAAGCCACGCGTCGCTCATCTAGTGACTTGGCCAGATCGGACGGCAAAGACGCGGGGTTGCGGGCAGCGGCGACATGGCGCTATCCGAGGCATCGGCTGGCGATCGGATGGCCACGAATCGGCGAAGGAGGACGACGGCGAGCGGCGGCGCGGGCTTACCGGAGGCGAGGAAGAAGACGTGACCAACGGCGAAAGACGCGACGGATCGGAAGTGGCTCGGCACAGATCTGAGAGGGCTCAACGCGGGCGACTCAAAGACGCCAACGGAGACGGTGGAGGAGCAACGGCGGCGAAGAAAAAGACGGCGGAAGGCTTCGGATGAGGGCACAACTCCGGCGAGGTTGCACAGGTGGAGGACGAGGTCTCGGGCGACGAGAAAGAGGGCAGCAGAAGCGGGGATCCTCGGACGGCGTGCGGCGCTTTAAATAGTGGTCTCGAGAGGCGTGTCGGACGCGGACTCCGAGACGGCGGCATGCGGCTGTAGGACTCCGAGCGACGTGGCGCGAATCGGACGGCCGACGCGGCTAGGGTCGGGCGGCAGCCGAAGCGGCGACGTGGGCCGACGCGCGAGGAGGCGGGTCGCGAGACCACTGGTGGGCCGAAAGGAAAAATAGAATGGGCTGGTGGAAGAAAAACGGCCTGTGGGCGATTTGAAATAACAAAACAAAAAAACATTTTCCGATTTAAGAAAATTCCAAAAATTCAAATAAATAGCAGATAAATTCAGAAAAATCCCCAAAAATACAGAAAAATTCCTTGGAGCACAATGAACCCAAACAAAACTGAAAATATTTAGTTTGATGAATAGTTTAGTCAAATTAAATCTCTTTCTTAATAGAAATTCAAATTAAGCTATAATTAATTCAAGAAAAATGCAAATGGTTTATTTTTGAATTCAAACATTCCAAAACTCAATTTTTGGGATGTTACAAACCTCCCACCCTTAAATGGAATCTCGACCCCGAGGTTCTGGCTGGCTAGAGAATAGGTGGGGAAACTCGGACTTCAGATCCTCTTCTCGCTTCCAAGTAGTTTCCTCTTTTGAATGATTGCTCCACTGGACCTTGCAAAAACGGATGATCTTGCTCCTCGTGATACGCTCTGCTATATCCAAAATTTTCACTGGTTGCTCCTTGTAGGTAAGATCTTCTTGCAAATCAATGGCTTCCAATGGCATCTGTTCCTCTGGCACACACAGGCATTTCTTCAACTGTGATATATGGAACACATCATGGATTTCGGCAAAAGACTGAGGCAATTCTAACTTGTAGGCAACCTCTCCTATTCGTTCCAAGATTTTGAACGGTACCACATATCTAGGGGCAAGTTTTCCTTTTACTTGAAATCTCTTAACTCCTTTTAGAGGGGTGACTCTGAGATAAACATAATCATTGGGATCAAAACTTAAATCTCGACGACGATTATCTGCATAACTCTTCTGTCTGCTTTGAGCGATCTTTAAACGGTCTCGAATTAATTGAACTTTCTCTTCGGCTTCTTGCAGTATGGCAAGGCCAAACAATTGTCTTTCTCCAGACTCCTTCCAGTTGAGACGGGTTCTGCACTTTCTTCCATATAAGGCTTCAAACGGCGACATTTGCAGACTGGCTTGATAACTATTGTTGTACGAAAACTCGGTGTAGGGCAAACACTTGTCCCACTTGGCACCATAAGTTAAGGCACAAGCTCTTAACATATCCTCAAGAATCTGATTCACACGCTCAGTCTGTCCATCGGTTTGAGGGTGATAGGCAGTACGGAACCTAAGATGAGTTCCCATGGCTTCATGCAGACTCTGCCAAAAACGAGAGGTAAACCGTGTTCCTCTATCAAATACTATCTTCTTAGGCACTCCGTGAAGACTGACGATTCTTGATATATATAGCTCTGCAAATTTATCTCCTGTATAGGTAGTCTTAACTGGAATGAAGTGAGCTACTTTAGTCAATCGATCCACTATTACCCAGATCGAGTCATGACCTGCTTGGGTCTTAGGAAATCCGGTGATGAAATCCATACCAATTTCTTCCCAATTCCACTCTGGAATCTTCAATGGTCGCAGAATCCTCGCCGCCTCGATGCTCGCCTTGACCTTCCGCGGACATCACAAAGTGCAACATACTCTGCAATCTCACGCTTCATACTAGGCCACCAATACCTTTCCTTGAGGTCTTGATACATCTTGGTACTTCCAGGATGAATGGAGTATAAAGTCTCATGCGCTTCCTTGAGAATCAACTCCTTAAGCTCTTTCTGATCTGATACGCAAATACGCTTCTCATACCAAATAGTACCTTGTTCATCTTCGGTGAAACCTGGGGCTTTTCTTTTCTTCATATTGCTCTTAATCTCCTTGACATCAAGATCATCTACCGTGCTTCTCGAACTCGATCTTCCAACGTAGGGCGTACTTCCAAAGTAGCTAAATACCCTTCCTGAACCAATTCCAAACTAAGCTTCTGAAATTCCCTATAAAGGGCTGGCTGACTTCCCTGAATCATCAGAGTATTACAGTAGCTCTTTCTACTCAAAGCATCAGCTACGACATTGGCTTTGCCTGGATGATAATGAATCCCAATGTCATAGTCCTTGATCAATTCAAACCATCTTCTTTGTCTCATATTGAGATCGGCTTGCGTAAAGATATACTTCAAACTCTTGTGATCAGTGTAAACCTCGCAACGATTACCAATGAGATAGTGACGCCAAATCTTCAAAGCATGCACTACGGCTGCCAATTCTAAATCATGGGTAGGGTAGTTAACTTCATGTGGCCTTAGTTGTCGCGAAGCATATGCTACAACCTTCTTATCTTGCATTAGCACAGAATCGAGTCCTTTTTAGGAGGCATCACAAAATATCTCAAAATCCTTCCTAATATTCGGCTGGATAAGCACTGGGGCAGTTGTCAAACACTTCTTTAACTCTTGAAAACTTTGCTCACACTCTGGCGTCCAAACAAATTTCTTTTCCTTCTTTAAGAGTTGAGTGAACGGTCTAGCTTTTCTAGAAAACCCTTCTATGAAACGGCGATAGTATCCCGCCATTCCAAGAAAACTTCAGATTTGGGGTACCGTCTTGGGTGACTCCCAACTTAGTACATCTCGTACCTTACTGTGGTCAACAATGACTCCTTCCTCACGATATGACATGTCCTAGGAAAGCAACTTCTTTCATCCAGAACTCACATTTACTGAACTTTGCATAAAGCTGGTTTTCTCTTAGCTTCGTTAAAACTTGGCGCAAGTGATCCTTATGTTCTTCCTCACCTTTGGAGTAGATCAGAATGTCATCGATGAAAACAACAACAAACTTATCCAAATATTCCATGAATACTTTATTCATCAAGGTCATGAAGTAGGCAGGGGCATTGGTCAATCCAAAAGACATCACGATATACTCATACTGTCCATACCAAGTAACAAAAGCTGTTTTGGGGATATCCTCTTGACGAATCTTCAACTGGTGATATCCTGATCTCAGGTCAATCTTCGAGAACACTCCGGTTCCTTGCAGTTGGTCAAACAAATCATCGATTCTTGGCAGAGGGTACTTATTCTTGATGGTGACCTCATTAAGTGAGCGATAATCTACACACATTCTCTGAGTTCCATCTTTCTTTTCAACTAGAACTGGCGCTCCCCATGGCGAAGAACTTGGTCGAACAAAATCTTGATCTTGCAGCTCTTTAACCTGTCTCTTTACTTCAGCTAACTCATTAGCAGGTATCCTATAAGGTCTCTTAGAAATGTGTGGTGTTCCAGGAACTAGTTCTATCAAGAACTCTATATCCCTATCTGGTGGCAACCTAGGAAACTCATCTGGAAACACATCAGGAAAATCGCTGGCAATTGGCACATCTTCCAAACTTATTCCGTTAGCACTACAAACTTTAACCCTTCGGACTGATCTGAAGCGGCTTGAACTTTTAACTTGGCTCCATCTGGGCTGGTTAAGGTGATCTCTCTATTCCCACAATCCAAAACCGCTTGGTTCTTGGAGAGCCAATCCATTCCTAGTATCACATCTAGGGACTTGGTGTCTAGGACAATAAGGTTGGCTAGAAATTCTACCCCTCCAATTAGTATCTTAACTTCGGGGTAGCCTTGGTTCATACTCAAATCAGAACCAGGTGATTGCACTAATAAAATAGTCTTAAGAGGCATTGTCTTTAATTGATGAGTTGCAGCAAAACTTCGAGAAACAAACGAATGCGTAGCTCCAGAATCAAACAAAACCATGGCAGATGCTGAGTTGACTAGGAGCTTATCTAGTATGACGTCTGGTGCAGACTGGGCATCCTCGGTGGTGACGTGATTCACATGACCTCTTCCAGCAGGCGGCGGAGTCCTGGTGGCTTGGTTAGGACTCTAGGGCGTTCCAAGTCCTGATCCTGGTGCGGGGGTCTTGGCAGGCGTAGATCCTAAGTTGAAACGAACTGGTGTCACAGCTTGCTTTCTGGGGCAATTATTGTCATAATGACCGAGTTCATGACAGTTGAAACATGTGACTCCGCGGTGGATTCTCGGTCCTCCGAGGTGGATTCTTTGTTGGTCAGCCGAGGTTGCGATTGCCTGAAGGAGATGGGCGAGGTGCTCGTGTAGGTGTTCTGAATGCATTCGGAGGAGTGAAACGAGCAGGCTGTTGAGCATTGGTTCGATCACGATGATTCTGATGGGCTCCATGCTGCATCATCTTTCTCTTACGGGATTCTTCCAATTCACGACGAGATTCCTCAATAAGCATAGCTTTATCTAGAAGGTGCTGAAAATCTGCATAGTCATTGCCAATGACTTGTACCTTTAGTCCTGGATTGAGTCCACGCTTGAACTTCTTCTGGCGAGCATCATCTGTAGCTACATCCTCTGGAGCGTAGCGAGCAAGTTGAGTGAACTTGTTTAGGTATTCACTCACTGACATCCTTTCTTGCTTGAGCTCTCGGAACTCATTCTTCTTCATATCCACCTTGCCATTAGGGATATGAGAGTGGTGGAAAGCAGTGGAAAACTCTGCCCAATTGATAGTCTGAGGATCATCATGGGCAAGATCAGAGTTCTCCCACCATTCAAAGAATGTGCCTCCGGTGATGAGCGCATAGAGAACCTTCTCACGACCTGTAATCGAGCAATTGCGAGCTTCTTCTCAATGGAGCGAATCCAATCATCAGCGTCCAATGGTTCTGAAGAGTTGGAGAAAGTTGGCGGGCGAGTCCTCATAAATTCTGCTAGCTTGGACTGGAGACGAGCTTGAGGAGGAGCAGCAGCAGCTTGGTTCTGCTGGTTCAACAGATTAGCTAGGGCAACTGCAGTCTGGTTCTACTGATTCATCATGTTGTTCATGTTCTGCATCATTGTGCTCATTAGTTGAGTCTGAGCTGCCAGAAAATGTCCCATGTTCTGATTTGTCACTGCTGGTGGTGGCGGTGGTGCATTGGGATTGGAGTTGGTGTTGGCACTGGCATCCACGGGCGAATCGCGACCGGCTCCAGAACGAGTGTCATCCATCTGAGATGCAGCACAAGGGTTTGATAGGTAAGAGGGAAAAGCAGTAGACGAGTGGTAAGATCATCTAGGGGAGAAGGTAATACCCAGGGACAAAAGGACCTAGCCGAAAAGGCTTCAAATTAAAGAGGCAATAAAGCTTTTTCAACTAAAGGTATGGTTGCAACACCGTGCTTGGGGCAAGTGTACAACATACCAGGCACATAAGCAAAGAAAATCTTAGTATACACAGACTAAACGTAACTAAACTGAAAGGGAAAACATGCTCAACACCCTTGAGCACCAAAAACCTATCTTATATGGTAGTCTTCTTGGCAAACTCTGGATGTTCAGATCATCATCTTCCTTGATTTGATTCCTTGCAGAAAACTCGAGGCTTTGAGAAGTTTCATTAGATAAGATCAATTTAAATTTCGAATCAATGTTTCAGCAAAGGAGAGAAATAAGAACCTAAGAATAAGACGAGAGGAGACGAAAACTATTAAGTACCAATTTGTTGGTTTAATTTAGAAAATAATTTTGAAGACTATGCAAACTAGGATAGCGACCTACGGTCGATATGGCTCGGATGCCATCTCTGTCGGGACCCAGATTTGCAAATCCGAAACCCTATGTGTATACTGCACTAGTCCAGGATCACGCTAGTGCACAAAGTGGAAACATAGATGAAATATCATTCCATACAATGAATTAACTAAGAAGAAGCAAATTATTATTAAATAAAGCAAACGACCTTATGGTCAAGGTTTACACCAATATGCCTTGAGGGCTTAAGAAACAAATAACTATTGCAGCGGAAAAGATAACTTGAGTCATTCGACATGCCACAGGCAATCGTCTGGGGAACGCATTCCTAATCCACGTAGTCTTCATAGAATTCCTCCTCGTGATACTCATTATCTCCTGGTCCTTCCTCAGTAACTAATTAACAAAGGTGTATAGCCGTGAGTACATAAAGTACTCAGCAAGCCGTAGGGATTTGATGCAATATATTCATGCACGGCTTGACAAGGATGGCTATACGGTTCATTTGCAGAAAGCAATAACTTGAATTGAAATACAATAAATAGATTGAAAGCATATTTTATAAAAAGATAAATAAATAACTGGTAGATCAATGGTAGACAATAAAACAACAGTGAACTCCCCGTTCACATCCCAACAATCCTACATTCCACATTTCATGAAATACTCTATACCCCGTGTGAAATTCCTGGGCTTGTCTATGACCGCGGACGCGGCTATTCGAATAGTTTTACACTCTGCAGAGGTTGTACAACTTTACCCACAAGACATGACCATCTCTTCGTGCAATCGATCTTAACACACTTCCTTTGGTGTGTCGCAGAGATATCTTGACAAAGCCATTAAAATGCACTGTCTAAACTCGGTACTGCCCGCTAAGGTTTCGCCCCTTAGGGCCCCCTCTTGCACCTTGCGAATCTACCCATCCATCCCGAAACCCACACCACCAATCGGTAGTACTCAAGACTAGACATTGCAAATTAATCAGCTAGGTCTGTCCCATACTAGACTTGTGGTAGTACGGTTAGGCCCAGTTCAATGGCGCACAAGACTAAGTCCTTAAGTTGTCTCAGACAAGACATCCACATCCCAATGTGCTAGAAAGCACCCCCTTTACTGCACGATCACTTGCCCGAGGGAAAACAATTCGTTCAACCAAGACCAATGGCACACCCTGCCATGGTACAACAAAATTTACAACAGTGGCTAACGGCCACAATTCAATATCTCATTAAGTCAAGATTAACATTATTCAATATGTGACATGAAATCCCTTCGTACAACTAAACATTTCTAAGCATAGCTACGTAACCCAATGTTGGTATAATGATTATGTCCAACTAGTAATGTCCCAACCTAGGTTTAACAATGGATACATGGCATCCCAATTAATCAAAGTGGCATAATGTCAACTAGGTAAATAACTACTTCCATAAAGTAAGCATTGATACACAAATAGCATGCAATTGTATAAAAGTAAAGTACTTTTGTAAACATGGGATCAATATGGTCAAGGGCTAGAACTTGCCTTGCTGATCTAGTGTTGAGTCTTGGTCTTCGAAGTCTTCATTTGCTCCCTCGGAATTAGCGTCTACCGGAAAAGAAAGCAACGAAACCAAATACATACCAAACAGAGACTCAAAGAAGCTCAAAACTGATAATAAATGGCTCTGGAAGATAGATCTTGATTTTAGAAAAATTTAGAAACTTGAATCGCCTCAATCGGAGTTCGTATGAGCGAGAACGGGCCTCTGAAAGATTAAATTCAGAGAAAATGCTGAAAATCAGAAAATCGGAATTTTCGGATTTATTTTTCTATTAGAAAGTCGGTTTATTTGCGCAACGCTAACGTCAGCCGACTTTTGGTGGACTCGATCCACTTCACGGGTTCGGTTCACCGTGCACTCGGCGCACGGCCGATGTCAGCGCTGACGCAGCGGCTCGGCTGACGCAGGCGGGTGATGTAAGAGCCGACGTGGCAAGCCACGTGTCGCTCATCTGGAGACTTGGCCAGATCGGACGGCAAAGACGCGGGGTTGCGGGCAGTGGCGACGTGGCGCTATCCGAGGCATCGACTGGCGATCGGATGGCCACGAATCGAGGAAGGAGGACGACGGTGAGCGGCGACGCGGGCTTACCGGAGGCGAGGAAGAAGATGCGGCCAACAGCGGAAGACGCGACGGATCAGAAGTAGCTCGGCACAGATCTGAGAGGGCTCAACGCGAGCGACTCAAAGACGCCAACGGAGATGGCGGAGGAGCAACGGCGGAGGAGAAAAAGACGGTGGAAGGCTTCGGATGAGGGCACAACTCCGGCGAGGTCGCACGGGTGGAGGACGAGGTCTCGGGCGGCGAGAAAGAGGGCAGCAGATGCGGGGTGAAACGGGGATCCTCGGGTGGTGTGCAGCGCTTTAAATAGCGGTCTCGGGAGGCGTGTCAGACGCGGACTACGAGACGGCGGCGTGCGGCGGCAGGACTCCGGACCACACACGTGGCGCGACCGAATGCCCAACGCACTGGCCGGGCGGCAGACGAGCGGCGACGCGAGCCGACGCGCGAGGAGGCGGGCCACTGAGACCACCGGCCGGCCGAAAGGGAAAAATAGGAATGGGCTGTCGGAAGAAAAACGCCCGAGGCGATTTGAAATAGAAAAACAAAAAAACATTTTCCGATTTAAGAAAATTCCAGAAATTCAAATAAGTGCAATCAAATTCAAATAAATAGCAAATAAATTCAAAAAAATCCCCAAAAATACAGAAAAATTCCTTGAAGCACAATGAACCCAACCAAAACTAAAAATCTTTAGTTTGAACAATAGTTTAGTCAAATTAAATCCCTTCCTTAATAGAAAATTCAAATTAAGCTATAATTAATTCAAGAAAAATGCAAATGGTTTATTTTTGAATCCAAACATTCCAAAACTCAATTTTTGGGATGTTACAGGCAGGAATGTGCGATGGGGAAAATGAACCATCGGCTCAGTCTTAAAGGGGGGAAAATCACGTTTTCGCCAAGATGGCGAGAAAAAGATTGCGGAACCCCTAGCCCTACTCTATGCTTCGTAACGATTTGCTAGCCTGGCGTCCTGACATACAGAGGCAGTTATGGTTTGACCAAGTCATGTTTGGGACACGTTGCTCCCCATGATGGGATGTTTAACCACTTATCGAACCAAGTGAGATGTGGGTGTCCTCCAGTCTGGATTAAAAATATGTTCTTGTGATATGCCCCATGTTGGGTCGCTAGGTGGTTACCGCATGACGGAATCATATATCACGAGTTGAGCCTAAATGGGCACGAATCCAAGGGTATGCCCCATGAGGGTCGAAAACCTGTGCGTCGTAATAAACGAGAACGGATGTCGTTCGGATAAACCTCGATATATCCCAAGTCGGACCAGAGCTGTATCCAACACCAGTCGGATACAGGTATCACTCGTCCATGAGCTGAGAAAATCCCGATACGCTCCAAGTTGAGCCTAAGCTGTATCCTACACCAGTTGGATATGGGTATCACTCGGCCAAGAGCCACGTAATCGTGATGCACTCCAAGTTGAGCCTAAGCTATATCCTACGGCAGTCGGATATGGGTGTCACTCGGCCAAGAGCCACGTATGTATGGTACGCTCCAAGTTGAGCCTAAGCTATATCCTACACTAGTCGGACATAGGTATCACTCGGCCAAGAGCCAAGAAAATTCTGATATGTCCCAAGATGGATCTAAGCTATATCCTACAACAGTCGGATATGGGTATCACTCGGCCAAGATCCGCGCAAATCCTAATATGTCCCAAGTCGGACCTAAGATGTATCCTACGACGGATGGATGCGAATATCACTTGACCGAAGAACCATGCAAGCTTCGATATGCCCCAAGCTAGGTTCAAGCTACGTCTAAACGACAATCATGAAAAAATACTTGAAAAAGATACTTCTTTATTATATATAAAGTTCACCAGGCATTATGCCTGGGAAAGTATTACATTTACAGGGCCCTAAACTTCTCCTCGGTGCACGCGGCCGAGCGCCTCCACAAGAGCCTCCCTAGCCCTGTAAAGGACGGGGAAGATCTCGAGGAAGGTGTCGACGGCGATGCGGTCGAGGGCGACAGCCTTATCTTCCGCCCACTCCGCCATGGCAATGTCGAAGAGCGCCCATAATTCAGCAAGCGTAGGACCTTGGCTGGCCATGCGATCCCTCTTAAAGAAGATAAAGTTTGGTGTAAGAAAATGGAGAACTAAGCGCGAGAAGATAAATTCTGAAAGCTCTGGTTCGCCTTTTATCGGCAAGGATGAAGTAAATGCATTGGAAGCCGAGGAGACTTGGAGTTAATATAGTTTCAGAAGCCAAAGAGGTTTTCGGAAATTGGGTTTACACAGAAAACCAAAGCACTTTGAAGACCGCCCAAGATTGATCCACAAAGAGAAAAGATATAAAGGTTTCGCTTCGAGCGGGAAGAGGTATCTAATCCACATCTGAAATATGGGTCAAATTCATGAAGTCGCCTACAATAAACCTGTCAGACAGAAGATTATAATAAAAAATGGGAGTTATATTTGAGTCCTTCATAATCCCCTTGCTGCAAAGAAAAACGCTCAAATCAAAAAAGAAAGCAGTCGGAGGTTTACGCTGGAAGCTGGAGATGTTGATCCAGAATCAATGCCCGGATAAAAATGTAGCAATCGGATCATGAATCACTCGGGGGCTACTGTGGAATATATGAAACCAGGTATCTTCATGACCAGTCCAACATCGCCTGAGGAGAAGACAAGCCCAAGTAGAAGGCCCAAAGGATAAGCTCCCCGCCAAGCTGTGTTGCCGTACGGAAGGGGGTACATCCTATAGATAGTTGAATATGTATTTAGATATAAAAGATACGGCTGTAATCCGAGTTGTTAATAGGATAGATAAAGATGTAAACTCTATCCTGTAACCGACTAGAATCCTGTAACCGATCGGAATCCCTTAGACCGATCAGGACTCTGTAAGCCGCGCCACCCCCATTATATAAGGGAGAGGGCGGGCAACACCAGAGGTATCGAGCAATCATCTTAACAAAACACACACCGCATATCGCCTAGAGCACATTGCACTTTGAGCAACCTTAGATCCAAGAGATCCATATAATCCCAGCATACAGGATTAGGGTATTACCTCCACCGTCGAGGGCCTGAACCTGTCTAAACCCTTATCTTATGTGACCTTCGAGTTTGAGATCTAGTGTCTGCCCCATAAATTCATTGCCGACTACAGAAGTCGACAGAGTATTTCTCCCAATACTGTACAGAGAATGGTATCATCCATGAGAGGACGCCTCCCTATTCACCCCAATCCAACAGGGTTGCTGAAAGGAAGAACCGCACCCTGACTGACTTGGTTAATGCCTGTTGGACACTACGGGATTATCTAAGCATGGTGGGGGGAGGCCTTGTTGGCCTCGAGTCATGTCCTGAATAGAGTTCCCACTAAGAATAGTGAGGTAACTCCATACAAGGGATGGGAAGGAAGAAAACCATCACTATCCTACTTGCGCACTTGGGGGTGCTTGGCGAAAGTTAATGTGCTGATAATAAAGAAGCGCAAACTTGGACCTAAAACTGTTGATTGTGTCTTTCTGGGATATGCTCATTGTAGCATTGCCTATAGGTTTCTAGTAGTTAAATCTGAGGTATCCGACATGCACGTCGGTATGATAATGGAGTCTCGAGATGCAACGTTTTTTGAGAATATATTTCCTATGAAGGATATGCATAGCATTCTGAGTCAGGCTTGTGATACAACTCCTAAACCTGCCATACCAGTTGAGCTTTTTGAACAAACACATGAACAAACTCCTAAGGAGGATGACAGTGATGCTCCTAGAAGGAGCAAGAGACAAAGGATCATAAAATACTTTGGTGATGATTTCACTGTGTACCTTGTGGATGACGTTCCCAAGACCATTTCAGAAGCATATGCATCTCCTGATGCATACTACTGGAAGGATGCGGTCCGTAGTGAAATGAATTCCATTCTCGCTAACGGAACTTAGGAAATCACAGATCGTCCTTATGGTTGTAAACCAGTTGGATGCAAATGGGAGCTTAGGCCTAATGGTACTATTGAAAAGTACAAGGCCCGGCTTGTGGCCAAGGGTTACACCCAAAAAGAAGGCGAGGATTTCTTTGATACTTATTCACCCGTTGCTAGATTGACCACAATATGTGTACTAATGTCCTTGGCTGCCTCTAATGGTCTTCTCGTTCATCAAATAGATGTTAAGACAGCTTTCCTTAATGGAGAGTTAGATGAGGAAATTTATATGGAACAATCCAATGGATTTGTAGTAAATGGTCAAGAGAACAAAGAGTGTAAGTTGCTGAAATCTTTGTATGGCCTTAAGCAAGCACCCAAACAATGGCATGAGAAGTTCGATAGAACTTTAACATCTGAAGGCTTTTTGCTGTAAACGAAGCTGATAGATGTGTATACTACCGCTATGGTGGGGGTGAGGGAGTTATTCTATGCTTGTATGTGGATGATATTCTAATATTTGGAACAAATCTTGATGTGATTAATGAGGTCAAGATGTTTTTATCCCAAAGCTTTAATATGAAGGATCTGGGAGAAGCTGATGTAATTCTGAACATCAAGTTGATCAAAGGTGGGGATGGGATTACACTTGTGCAATCCCATTATGTGGAAAAGGTTTTAAGCCATTTTGGCTATATGGACAGTAAGCCTTCTCCAACACCTTATGATGCTAGTCTAATACTTCGAAAGAACCAAAGAATTACTAGGAATCAACTGAGATACTCTCAGATTATTGGTTCACTAATGTACCTAGCTAGCGCTACAAGGCCTGATATCTCTTTTGCTGTAAGCAAATTGAGCCGGTTTGTGTCCAATCCGGGTGATGATCATTAGCGTGCTCTTGAGAGAGTAATGCGTCATCTAAGAGGTACTATGAATTATGGAATTCACTATACTGGGTATCCTGGTGTACTTGAGGGATATAGTGATTCTAATTGGATATCTGATGCTGATGAGCTCAAGGGCACGAGTGGATATGTATTTACTCTTGGTGGTGCTACTGTCTCATGGTGGTCTTGTAAATAGACCATATTGACGAGGTCAACTGTGGAAGCAGAACTCACAGCATTGGATATAGCAACAGTTGAAGTAGAATGGCTTCGTGAGCTCTTGATGGGCTTACCGGTAGTTGAAAAACCGATACCAACTATCCTTATGAACTATGATAATCAAACGGTTATCGTGAAAGTGAACAGTGCGAAGGATAACATGAAGTCCTCAAGACACTTAAAAAGATGGTAGAAATCTATCAGAAAATTGAGAAACTCCGGAATGATAGCTTTTGGATTACATCCAAACTGCTAAGAATCTGGCAGATCTGTTTACAAAGGGTCTATCACGAAATGTGATAGATAGTACATCTAGGGAGATGGGAATGAGACCTACCAAATAGTTAACTACAGTGGTAATCCAAACTATGTGATCGGAGATCCCGTGAATTAGCACCTGGGTAAAAACAAGCTGTTGGATTAACTGAAGAAGAGTACATTCTACATCCTACTCCGTGAAAGATGTTGTACTCTTAAGAACTGTAAGGCAGGTTGACTACGATCTTAATGTGTTCTGTTGGTTTTTACACAAACAAAGATACTGTCCCACAGAGCATTCTTGAAAGAACACACCTATATGAGTCCGAATATTGGTCGCAGTCCGTGAGACGTGGGTACTCTCTAAGAAACTCATGAAGAGGCCAAGGAGTATGACTTATACGCTCCACCCGAGGGGTAGACTGTCGGCAGCCCAGTATCAATGAGGGCCTTAAGTGAAACTTGTCTGCACAAAACTTGCAATTCAAGGCATAGTCCATTGTTCAAGTTGTAGACAAATGTAGCTTAAAGTCCAGGTGCAATTCAAGGCATAGTCCATTGTCACCAAAAGATGGTATAAAAACAGTACTTTGGAACAGGCAAAGACCTATGGGACCTCTGGGATCTGGTGGGGGATTGTTGGAATTACATGGGCTAGGCCCAAATAATTCATGGAAAATCCCAAAGGCCCGTTAGGTGGAAGAGAGGTGAAAATGCAATAGTCCCATATTGCTAGTGGAGGTGGATGGAGACCACCTTATAAGGGAAGCTTTCTCCACCATGTTTGAGCATGAGAAGGAGAAAGGAGAGAACACATACGCGCGTACGCGACATGCGCGTGAATGGTGCAGCGAAATCGAGTCTGATGGCTTGTGCAGGCGCAGTTCTCTTTTGCAGTTTTTGCAGCATGGGACTAAGTGGTCAATATGTTTACGTTGTACGGAATTAACTGCACGCAGAATCCTTAACCGACTCAATTCGCGGAATGGATTTGACGTAGTATCCGTAACCGACTCGTATTGTGCTACACGATCCTCTCTCTGTTATATATACGCAGAACAGAGATCAGATACCTCTCGAACTTTTTGCCTTCCCGAAGTACTGCGCTTTCTCCATCTTCCCCGTCCCTTCACCGGCGTGCACCGACTGTTGGGAGAGCAGGTCTCCGGAACGTCCGCTCTTGAGATCCTGCACCGGGAGAGGGCGAATCACGTTTTTGGGAAAGCGTCTTCACGCGACTGCTCGCTGGTTTCTTCACCGATGGTCAGCTTCGCCTACATCGTCTTCTGATCTTCATCGGCATCTGCTACCGGGTTCGGCCAGGTCTTCGTGTCATCTCAGTAACGCAGACGAACTTCATCTATGTTTTGTTTATCTAATAATATGAATGAGATAGACATTGCAATTGCCATATTGCTTCTGTCTAGTTTATTTGTTTCATCTGTTCTAGCTTCAATTATCATCATATCTTATTTTCAAAATAGATTCATCGTTAATATGCCTAATTATCCAACAGAAGGTATCACCCAATTGTCATCCCTAGGGCGTTGTAGATGCTTGCTCTCTCGACTAGGTTTCTCATTGTTGCTGCCAAACAGACTCTACCCTGAAATGTTGATAGTTGTACAACTAAAGAAAAGTTGAAGCGGCAAAATTAAAGGTGAGACTTAGTTTAAAGAAAAGGTGAGACGTGTATAGTTCAGTGCCATTGGAAATCGAAGTAAAATCATTTGGGCAGAGAGAGAACACAGCTTGTATGTATGCCAATGCAGTAGGAATATATAACACAACTTGTGATCTAGTATCATGAGAATACTGTTAACCGTAAAGTTGTATCGATCCTGGAGTTGTTGGGTTCCGTTTTATATCTGAAAAACAGAATGTTTCTAATTCTAAGATTCAAACTGGCTTTGAATGCTACATTTCTAGGTTGGAGCGAGGACAGAGACTTGTGTAGCTCTGCTAACAAAGACTTCTTTTTCGATCTTTGTTATGATGTTATTGTTCTTAAATAGCCCCAATACAATGTTGGTCTTAATTTGTGCAGATGTTGAGCGCAGGCAAACCATCAAGATGTGAGATGCACACACGCCAATTCCTTTCAGAAATAGGGCTGAAAAATCGTGGTGCAAACAAGAAGCTACAAGATACAAGCATCAAAGAAGAATTTGAACAATGTGAAGCCTTGTACAAGATAGAGAAATGCCATTGCGCACCATCAAAACAAGATTTGCATCACTGAGCAGAGGCGGAGGAAGAAGGCGATGGTATCATGTCGATCGCATGGAGCACGTCCTTCATGGCCGGCCTTTTGTGCGGCGCCATGGCGCAGCAGGCGAATCCCAGCCTGAGGCAGCTCACCAGCACCCCCTCCCTGCCTTCCATCTCCCCCCGCAGCGCAGCGTCGACTAGCCGGAACACCTGCCCCTTCTCTTCCTCCGCCGTGGCGGAGCTCCACTGGCACAGCTCCAGCCTCGTCAGCGCACGCCCGGCGACCAGCTCCAGCAGCACCACGCCGTACGAGTACACGTCCCACTTGGCGCTCGGCTTCGGGTTCTTCACCGCCTCCGGCGCCTGGTAGTGCACCGCCGCGTCGGCGGAGGAAGGCCCGGCGAAAGGGCTGGCCCCTCCCGTCCCAGGCGGCGGAGACAGGTCCGGCAGGCTCTTGGCGGACCGCTTGCTCCCGAACCGCCCCGCCGACGCCGCCGGCTTGAGCCTGTCCGCGCCACGGACCAGCCGGTCGATGCCCAGGTCGGCGATCAGCGGCTCCATGTCCGCGTCCAGGAGTATGTTGCTTGGCCTCACGTTGCCGTGCACGCACTTCTTGTCGTGGAGGTAGGCGAGGCCTCTCGCCACGCCGCGCGCGATGCGCAGCCGCGCGATCCACCCGAGGTTGATAGGCGACAAGCCCGGCTTCCCTGCGCGATCGAACGCAGTTAGCAAGGCACACGACGGCAATGGCAATGCCATTGAAGGAGACTTGTTGAGGTGGTGCTTACTTTTGAAGGAGACGTTGGCGAGGCTGCCATTGGCGGCGAAGTCGTGGATGAGGAGCATTTCGTCGGGGCCCCAGTAGAAGCCGCGGAGGCGGAGGATGTTGCGGTGCCGGAGCTTGGCGATGGCTCGCATCTGCACGTCGTACTCGCTGAACCTCCTAACGCCGGCGTCGTCGCTGCCGATCCTGCGCACCGCCAGCACGGCGCCGTCGGCCAGCACGGCCTTGTACACAATGCTGTTGCCCGCCACCCCGAGGATGTAGGCCGAGGCCTTCAGCAGCGTCTCCAGCTCGAGCTCCACGTCGCCGTCCACCGTCACCAACACCGCGCTGTCTTTGGGCTTCTTAGCCGCCGCTGCATTGTCCGCCTTCTTGATGCCCTCTTTGGCCGCGAAGGAAGCCGACGTGTCCGTCACCTCCTCCGTCTCCGTGTCGTCGCCGGCCTTCTTCCTCAGGCAGCAGGAGAGGCTCCGGCCGATGACGTCCGGAGACTCGTCCGGCTCCGGCTTCTTGAACACCACTCTCATCCTCTGCTTCGCCAGCTCCTGCTGCTGCCTCTTCTTCCTGACCTGGTACACGTAAAAGATCACCACGAACAGGACAGCGATGCCGGCAACGTCGCCGGTGGCGATGGCGAGAATGGTGGCCAGCCTCATCCTACCCTGTCGTCCCGAAGCAGGCGCTCCGGCAGCGGCACCGCTGTCATCGCCAGGCAGCACCTCGGTCGGTTTCTTGGGTATCGCCGCAATGGCAGGCGGCGACTTTGCCGTGCCGTTCGGGGGATCCACAGCGGAAGCGGAAGCAACGGAGCAGAGGCTATCCAGCGGCCTCCCGCACAGCTCGGCGTTGCCCTCGAACGCCGTCGGCCTCTGCACTGCGAACGGCGGCAGCGCCGGTATGACGCCGGTGAGGTTGTTGTAGGACAGATCGATGGTGACGTTGGCCGGCAAGCGTGACGCCATCTCGGGCGGTATGGCGCCGGCGAGCCTGTTAGACGAGAGGTTGACGTACCGCAGCGCTGCCCCGCCGAAGTCCGGCTGGAGCGTGCTGTTGAGCAGGTTGGAGCTCACGTCGAGCACCTGCAGCGCCGGGAACCCCCCGCCGGGGAGGGCCCCGGAGAAGTAGTTGTTTGCCAGCGAGACGGCGGTGAGGTTGGGGAGCAGGGTGAGGTTCCCCGGGATGGCGCCGGAGAGCGCGTTGCCGGCGAGGTTGAGCGCGCGGAGGCTGCGCAGCTGGCCGACCTGCTCCGGCAGCCCCCCCGTGATGCCGTTGCCGGCGAGCGAGAGGACGCGGAGCTCCGGCGCGCGGAGCAGCTCGGCGGGGACGGTGCCGTTAAGCGCGTTGCCGGAGAGGTCGAGGTGGTGGAGGTGCTCGAGGAGGCCCAGCTCCCGTGCGATGGCCCCCACCAGCTGCGCGTTGGGCAGGATGACGCTCACCACCCGCGCCTCCGACGTGGACGGCGAGGCTGCTGCAGCCACAGCAGCAGGGAAAGCCATGCAGACGACGCCGTTCCAGGCGCAGGGCGTGTCATCGGCGTAGCCCCAGCCGGCGAGGGAGCCGAGCGGGTCGGCGAGGAGGGAGAACTTGAAGGAGAGGAGCAGGACGCCATCCTGGTTAAGCGCCGACGCGAGCTGCGCTAGTACTAGCAGCAATGAGACAGGAGGGAGCAGCAGAAGGCGGCGAGCTTCGGCGGACATGGACATGGAGGTGTGCAGTGGCAGTGGCGATGGCATGCAGCAGTATGGAGATTGGAGAGCATAAGGAGGGTTTTGCTTCCTGGATTGGTTGGGTGTTGTTTTTAGTCTAAGAGCATGCACACAAACACAAACACGAAGAATACAATAGTATACGAAGAGCATGGCTTACAAGCAACTAGTGTCTTGGTTATATAGTACTACTAACTAGAGCTCGGTACACTAAATTGAATATGAATCGTTCATTCTATTAGATTCAATAGATTAGATTAGTTAGAATTTACTTATACTTTCTTTAGTAGTAGAGTAGTAGAAATGACGCTAACAAATCAACGGCTACATCTGATTTCTTCTATCCTCTACATGCTACCAGTATAATACACCGTCTCCTTAGTTTTGTAACATTAACTAGCTCTAATTTCTAACGCAACTCAAACTTGTTAAAACAATTGATCACAAGTTCAACGTACACATATCTCCTCGATATTGGGAGTGGTTCACCGAAACAGCGCCACAGGCCCCCCCCCAACCAAACAAACCCCAAAGGGTGTAGATCTCCCTCTCTCTAAAAAGAAAGAGGTATCAAAAATGAAATGAATGGATCGTGCATGCTCTTTGCTAGTATCGAGGAGCGGGTGTGCGTGGGGTTAGGTTGATGCATATGCTTTTGTTCGTCAACTTTTGTATCCTCATCCATCTCAGCTCATGCATGCAAAGAGGGAGTGATATACATGGAGATATTGGCGAGTCTGGCTGGCTGCTTTGGTCCATTGGCACAGGGGCTCCTTTATCAGAAAAATTACAGTAAAATAGGATTGTTGAATCATGTAAAGGGGCATACGTACATGCACAAAAGTGGTCCATGAAAAGTCAGAATCGAGCTGTGATGATACTACCGGTAGCCCCAATATGTATTTCGCTTTCTTGAAACGATCGTGTTATCGTGTATGGAACACAAACTGCAAACTTTTCGACTCACCTAATATGTCAAGGGCAATGCTGAATCCCCAGTCTGTAATCTTAGTTATGATCAGTGGATCAATATGTCAAGAGGGAGGTCGAATTTGCCAATATGTATGTAATCTTATTTACAATTAATAGGGGTGTTGATCCTGGAGTAACAAGATGGAGAGGCAACAATGCTGGCAAAGCAAGTCTATGGCGGAAAATGTGAAGGGGAGGATCGAGGAGGTACGGTGATGGCGGGGGAGCTGCCGGTGAGAGAAGAGATCGATCGAGATAATTAATTTACTTGTCAACATTAACAATACTGTGTATGCCTCTCCTCTCGTCTGTTCTAATTTGGCTCGTGGAGGATTGATTCACCATCACATAAATTTCAGTGAATTCATGCATTGCATACCTTGATCTAGTTTCGTTTCATGCATCGATCTACAATAAAAGGCTGGACCGAGTTCGATCAGAATATGATTAACGGGGGCGGATGGCAGAGTGGAGCAGCGGCACATGCATGTGAAGATTCCAATAGTGGAGATAGATGGCTTCCTTCGGTCCTTGTTTTGGATCGGATAAAAAATACGTGCAAAACGGAGCCACGGCTCATCAGAAAGGACTTAGCTTTGTCCAAGCGCACATAAAAATATTGCATCAAAGGGGAGCCGACACGCAGGAGCAAGATGAGCAAGAATACCTGCTACTACTACAAGTATGCACTGATCAACTAAAATGATGCGTATTAGGTACTTCTACGGTGGTAAGCAATTAAGTAAAGCGGTCGCACCACTCTTAGGGACGGCAACCTTACTCGATTACCCGTATATCCGCGGGTAAAAACCCTAGTAGAGGTGGGTATGTTCTTTTTTTATTACCTGCGGGTATGTTTATGGGGCCAAACATTACCTAATGGGCAAACGGGTACGGGTATGGGGGAGCTTCACCCGTATCCGTTCCACCCGATTACCTGCCACCTTCTATTGACATATAGGTTAGAACAGGCGCCTAGTTGATCCCCTGATCCCCAATTTGTGGTACCTAATATCAGTAATTGCTGAACTTGAGCATATGTATGTTATTTGTCTGCATGTATTATTTTAATTCTTATTCTCATGTACATTTGAAATTTTGAACCATTGATAATTATTCTTCAATCTACAGAATGCAGGTGATTCCCATAATTTCATCAAAAGGATTGTATTAGTACCATATCTCATTAGCTCTTAGTTCCATTTGGTTGGAAGGATTGTTGATGGTGGTGGGTAAACGGGTATACTCGTAGGGGAGATTTTGGCTAGCGGGTATGGGTATGAGCAAGTACTACCTATGCCTGTCGCACCCGATTGCCATCCCTAACCACTGTCTAAGGCTTATGTAAGTAAGTAGATGCTCGTGCGATGTTATAAGTGCGTTAGATATTTGTAAAAAGAACGCTGCTACCCAACCATAGCGAAGTTTCATATAGTTTCAGCGAGAGCGTTTGAAAAAGTTTCATATTTCAGTGAGTTTCACCTATTTTTTAAAGTTTTTAGAAGATTCCAAGTCAAAGTTTCTAACGAGTTATAGATTTTGGAACTCAAGTTTTACAAAGTGTCAGCCACGAATTTCAACCAAAAGCTTCAAGAAGTTTTAACAAGTTTTAGCAAGATTCAATAGGTTTCAAACAAGTTTCAAGAAGTTTCGGCTAGTTTTTAGTGAGCTCATCTGGCTATGATAGTATTACCATGCTGCCAAGGACCGCCTGACACCATTCGCTGCCAACACACCCTCTCCTCCAACTCCGGTCCCGATTACCGCAATCGCCATGGATCCAAACAACGCTGCTCACCTCCGAATCTGCGCTTGACTCCACGTCATGCCTCCATCTCTCTTTCTTTCCCGGCTTCAGCCTGAATGCCGCTCCGTGTCGCTGAGCCGTCAAGTCACACCACTGTCAGATCTGGCTGGATCCAAGGTCAGCATCATCGGATGCACTGGATCCTATCATCGGCAACAAATAACGACATTCGGAGCTACATTCACACATTGTCGCTTGCTGCACACTAGTTCACTCGCTCGTGTTCCGACCACCCTGACCATTGTGCAACATCTCCCTAGCTCGCCCAAAGGTTGTGTCGTCGCACCTTATTCTTGTGAGCTGTTGCCCTCACTTGTGCTCGCTACAACCGCCATTACCCGTCGAGATTAGATATGAAGATGATAAGTTCGATGGTGGTGCTCAGTAGTGAGATTCATCGCTAGTGGCAGCAAATCAGTCGGTGTTGATTGTTGTGGGGAGAGAAGGAAATGTCGAAAGTTATGTCTAAAGATGGAGTTGGTCTAGTCGTGGTGAGGTAAGGAGAGAGAAACAGAGCAGTGCTTTCGAATGGAGGTAGATTGGACGGTTTGCAAATGATGCATGTAGATAATCCGAATGTGACAAGCTGTCCTATTGAAACAGCAACCGATGTTATATCGTTCCATAGTTTTTCTGTTGTAAAAACGGCATAAACATATGTATAATGTTGCTAAGCACATTGCACACGATTGATAAGAGGGTGCTATGTCGGACCCAGGAGAAACACCCTCGAATCTTTTGTGTATATTGTACTAGTCTAGAAAATTTTAATTTACACAGTAAACAAAGCTGATACTACAACATATCATACAAAATTTTATTCATTTAATAATTATAGTTATAATATTAATAGTCGTAGACCAACTGAAAATATAGCAGCAGAAAGCAAAAGGTGTACTAACACCCAACAAATCTACCATAGGCATCGCCTAAGACAGCGACCTAGTCACCGAGATCCTCACTGGTGATGAAATGTTCATCCTCTAAAAACAACAGATATAACAAGGTGAGTAAATAAAGTACTCGCAAGTCACACATGAAATGCAGTATTAATGTAAGGATAACAAAAGAATGCATAATCTGGTTAGTTTGAGCGATAAGCAATATTTCAAATATAATAAGTAATAATGAAGGCATAGCTAATATAGTAAAACTGAGTTTTAAACCGATTTTCAATTAGGGATCCAACCCGGAGCTTCATCCCCATTTTCCAGATGGAACCCACTCCATCTTGAAATCATTTTTACTGAAATCACTTTTTGAAAATCAAAGTCTAATATGTGAAAGACCTACTCGGCATGCCCATGACCACAGGCTCAACTAATGATTAGTTTTACACTTTGCAGAGGTTGAACAACTTTACCCACAAGACATGATCAACTCTTTTTGCTAAGCTATAGGACACTTCCTTAGGTGTGTGGCAGAGAGATCATGACAAGGTCTTTACAAAGCATCATTCCAATGGAGTCATACCCACTGAGGTTCCACAATTGACAAGGTTAAAACCACCCTAGTCAGAAGCCCCCCTTGCGCCACCAACAATCCAATGGCATAACTAACAATGGAACATTGCAAATTAGTTAGCTAGGTCTACATTTAGTAGCTTACAGATTGGTCATTAATTGACTAGACAAGCTTATCACAAACCCAAAACCGTGACGAAGCCATCTGACAACCAAATCTATTCCAATCTAAATCACATTTTCACTTTTTTTGAACAATATCCCTTTTTATACAATTCTATGGCACACCAATACCGAGGAATAATTTTATTTCAATAGAAATCTTTATTGGCACAAATTCCCCAAACGTTCTAATTTCATGTCTAAGTATGTCTAAGCCATTTGCTATTTAGCACTAGTTAATACTATATTAGTGTACCAACTAGTGATATTTTTGTTTAAGGTGACAATGGTATAAGGATTTCAATATCAAATGTAGTCATAACAATCAGGAGGTAACTATACATTTAAAACTGGGATTTAAATTACTTTGATAAAATTATGCATGCAGTAATTTAAATCAAAATATAATTTAAAAATAGGATCAACATGGTCAAAAATATGTAACTTGCCTTGCTCGAAGCACAGGTGCTGAGAATCGTCGATCTAGTACTCTTCGGCACTCCGAAAGCTAAACGTTGAAAATAGCCAAATCAAATAAAATCCAAATAAATTTAAATAAAATATAAAACATACATAAACAATTATATTAGGATTTTAGATGAATTTAGAATAAAAATGGAGTTAATCAGAGTTCGAACGGACTCCCAGAAGATTTAACTCAAAGAAAAAGAGAGAGAAATGGTTTTCCTAGAATTTTGGATTTTTCTTTCTAAAGGAAATTCTTATTTATTGCATCAGTATGACGTCAATGTCTGATTTTCTATATTTATATTTTCTTTGTATAGGAAAAGGATTTATTGTGATAGCATGACACAATGAAGGCATCAGCGGAGATTTTTCACAATTTCAACCAAATTATTACCACTTGTAAGATCGAGGATGCCGACTAGAGGGGGTGAATAGGTGACTTAAAAAATTCTTCTCACTAAATACACGTTCTATTTATCTCTATATCAAACCTAAACAATAATCAATGCGGAAGCGATAAACTAAGGTTTTGACAAATTAAAGCCTAAATCAACTGGGCTCAATAAGTTCACTAGCTAATTATGTCTCTAACAATAAATTACAATCCTAAAGACAAGCAAGCAATTTAATCCTAGGAATGTAAATTGCAACAATATAAATAAGGAATTGCAAGCATACACAATACTTTTTACCGTGGTGTTCGGAGACTTGCCGGTCTCCCCTAATCCACGTTGAGGCAAGCCTAAAACACTTTGGATCATCTCCACGAATTGAGCACCCGCCTCGATTCCACTAGCGGCAACTCTTTTCCCCTCCGGGTAGGTGAGCTCCAACCTTCACAACTCGTCAGGCCTTCTCACAATCTTCTTTGAAAAGGTCACCGAACCAACGACGCCTCCACGCCGTCTAGGTTCCGGCAAACACCAAGAGTAACAAGTCAATCCCTCTAGCTTGAGCTCCACCAAGTGCAACACATGCACAAGACTTCCCTCAAGTGCAACACATGCACAATACGCGCCCAATCCACTTCTAATTGCAACACATACAATTAGCGCTCACTCTTAGCTCAAAAACCTAATTAGAGAGTGCAACATATGCACAACTCAACCACAAAGAGCTATGAACTCACCAAAACCCCGGCCACAACCAAATGCCAACCCCCAAAGCTTCTTATATAGCCTCCACAAGAAAAACTAGTCGTTGGGGGGCAAAATGGGCATAAATGCCCAGGAGGCCCGGTTATACCGCCATAGGGCCGGTATGACCGGCCTCTGGGCCAATGGCTAGAAAAAACTAGCCGTTACACAGAAAATCCGATCATACCGCTCCCCAGGCCGGTATGACCGCTCTACAGTTGGTATGACTGGAGGGGGTCCGGTCATACCGGGCTACATCCCCAAAAGACACTCCTCTGTAAAAAACACATCGGGGTGTCCCCGGTCATACTGGAGACCGGTATGACCGGACCTTCTCCGGTCATACCGGACTTGGGGAGGTATGACCGGACTAGGGGCGGTCATACCACTCCTTCAGTCACTAAAACGCTCATAACTTTTTTGCTTCGAACTCCGATTTAGGTGATCTTTGATTCTATGCGAAGCTTATCACGAGTGCTACAATCTCCACCTATTTTCAATATTTATGAATCTATAGATATTTTTAAATATCACAAAAACAAATACTCTAATGTAGTCATTCAAGTCTAAAATATGATTTCTTGAAATCCCTCACGTAGACTTGATCAAGAGCATGAATACAATCTAGAGAGAGTTAATAAGATCAAATATTGAACCATGTGATGATCAACTCATGATCAAAACAATTTTGCAAAACACATTTGCAAATTCCAATCACATGCTCCAATATGAGATTCAATTAAACCATATTTTGCAAAAACTCATTTTGCAAACACAAAACATAAACCTATCTTAGCCATTGTGATGATTAACACATGATCAAGTCACAAGCTAAGACACCGATGCATGAGCTCTCACCTTTTGCAACACATGCAAAACTTAGCTCTATGCGAAACCACATAAAGCAAATTTCATGAGCTATCTCCCTTTTGCAACACATGCAAATCCATAGCTCCATGTAAAAACCAAATCGATTAAGACTCAATAAGAAGCAAGCATGAGCTCCCTTATTTTCAACACATGCAAATACTTAGCTCGTGCAAAATCCAAACAAGAGAGTGAGCTAGAGTGAACCGGATTGAGTTCATCAACACATGATGAAGCTCAAGATAAAAGACTCAACCCCTCTTAGTAGTACGGCACCTAACTAGCAATCTGGTCTCCCATCCAAACACCGAGACCGATAAAAGACTAGGAACACATCCTTAACCCTAGCTAGTTATACCTTTGCCTCTAGCGATCCACTTGAAGCTTTTATGATTCCCATCACCTTCTCTCCAAGCCCGGTCCTCTTGTCTTGTTCATCAACACATGATGAACTTTCTCTCTTCTTCTTCCCGATTCTTTATTTTCTTGGACACAACCTACTTCACAACTCATGGAATATTGTTAGTCCAACAAACATGGTTGTCTCAATCATCAATGCACTCCATTAACAAATAATGGATGCTCCCAAGATCCTTTGATCTTTTCCTTTGATGATTGATCACAACCCAAAGATGATTGATTGAAAAATTAATATTGTCTTGAGTATACTAATGCAACTAATGCTTCATATACGCAAGAACTTTCGATTGCCCTAGAATCAACAAAGTGAACCATCAACACATGATTAGTTCTTTATTGATTGAATGGCAACCGAACTCAATTTAAATTTCATTTAAATTGTCATGAGTATATATTAACTACACAAGTTTCATATACTCATTTTGATGGTTACTAAGTAATGATCCAAATTATGTTGAAGTGGTGGAAAGGGATCAATACTTTTGAGGCCATCAACTATAAAATAAACTCCATTAAATATGTGCATATAAATATTTGAACTTCGGAATCAATATGCACATAATCAATCTTGGATAGCATTTGAGTTTATCCTATATTAATATGAGTATACTACAACTACACAAGTTATATACTCAAGGGATTGTTTCAAAGTAATGATCCTTGATATAGAAAGATGAATTAGATCAATACTATTGAAACATCAAGGTAAAGTATGAACTCTCCCTAAATGTGTGCATTCATGTACATATGGAATTGAAAATATTATGCACATCTTAAGATTGAGACTACGGTGAAGTTCATCCTTTATCTTGAATCCAAGGAATGCATCTAGAAATAATAGAGTTTTATTGGATGCGTACCTTTGGGATTTCCATTTTTCAATGAGATGAGACTAATCAAAGATATACTCAATAAAAGAGTTAGTCTCATATTTAGATTTATCAATATAATCATGAAAATTATATCCAAGGAATGCAACAAGAAACTCGAATGCATACCTTTGATATTTTCACCTTTTTCATCCAAAAGAGACTAATAAGAGTTGAACTCAACAAAATAGTTAGTCTCATAAAAAGATTTTTCATTAATTAACAATTGAGACTAATCAATATTATGATTATCAAAAGAGTTAGTCTCAATATTAAATTTGTCATTAAAACCAAAACCAAATTAATGGAGCTTGAACTTTCAACTGTCCGTGGTGGTGGTGGATGAGGTCAGACGCGGCGCAAATGGCGGCGATGTGTGCGGCGGCCAGTGAAAAAAAAAGAGCTCGATCCAACGATGTGGTGGGGGAAACTGCAAATAAATTGAGGGGAATGATCACAATGTTCGGGAACACATTTGGACACGAATGGAAAAACAATGAACTCACTGGGAGATGGCGAAGCTTGGTCGGAGCACGGCAGCTGGGCACGAGGAAGACAATGGGCATGACAGCGTTTTAGCCAAGAGAGAGGGAGAGGGGACTTGGCAAGAGGCAAAATGGGTTGCGGAGGAGATGGGCAACACGATGCTGCCTTCTATAAGTCGAGGGAGCACTGGAGCTGGTGGAAATGGCGGCAAGTGTCACATCTGCCAGATGGTTTAAAGCGTGATTAGGGGGAGTAAAAAAGGGAGTGATTGCTGAGGATGAACACAGGAATGATACGGTGTTGAATGTCATTGATTGAGCACAAATTTGGGAGGAACTAGTCGCCGTTCATGAGCTTGGGCGCACGGAAATGGCAGCGGGACGGGTGTTCGACAGGAGGAACAAGAAGGCAGCTGGGGAGGCTGACAGGACAATCCCATGTGGGAGATAGAGAGAGGGAGAAGAGGTGGGCAGGCCGGGCCAGAAGGGAAAGAAAAGAGGTCGATAGGCTGGGTCGCATGGGGAAAAGGAAAGGGTGAAAGCATCTAGGCCCCCAATTCGTTTTGGTTTTGGTAATTAATGACAATCGCGATTAAAGGACTAATGTTTTCTTTGAGAATATTGAAAATAGGTTGGTCCAAAGTTCGTCGATCATGGGAGCATGAAAATAAAGCAAAAAGAGGATCAACATATCGAGAAAAATAGTCAAGGTATAAAATTAAGGACCTTTTCATAGCTTTTGTCGATCTCGGAGTTTTGAAAAAAAGATCGAATTGCTAGAATAGGTACCGTCTTGGCTAAGTGTTTGAAGTTGGTCGATGTTTAAAGGCTCATTTTATGCACATTTGAATACTTTCCTGCCATCACATTTGAGCAAAAATTCAAAAATCAGTGAAAATGCACTTGTGGGTAGAGTGGCCAGTGCTACTGGTCTAGGCCCAGTGCTAGCTGGTAGCACGGCCCCCATGCAGTGCTGAAAAACCAAAGGGGGTTGCATCGGAGGCCAGAGCGGCCAGTGCTACCGGCCGACCCCCAGTGTAAAAATTCTATAAAGGGTTGTTTGTGGCCGAGTAGAAGAAAATGAGGCCCGTTGCTACCGGCCCTAGGGCGATAGAACTGGCCTGACTGAACAACGGTCACTGACAAGCCATTAAATGCCCCCTAGCGACCGTTGGAGAAAATGGGGTGGTGCTACTGGACATATGGGCAGTAGCACCGGGTTTTTGAATATTTTTATGCATTTTTGCTGCAACGGTTGAATCGGTTGGTGAGGGCTAAAAATACCCCCTCACCTGCACTCTATAGCAACTATTATACCTCATTGATCATATTTGAGCTCTAGCTAGTCTCCAACTCTCTTGTGTGCATTAAATTCTAATTTTGAGTGAGTTGGTAGCAAATTCAAGTGTTGCATTTAGTGTTGAGCCTTTAGACACTTGATTTGACTTCAAGCAAGCGTCAAGACTTATTACTCTTGGAGGTTACCGCCTCCTAGATGGCTTGGAGGCGTTGTGCACGGTGAGCTTCACAACGGAGGTTGTGAGAAGCCCCGGCAAGCTTGTGAATGCCGGAGTTCACCTACCTGGAGCGGGAAAGAACTACCAAGTGATTGAGGAAGGCTCAAGTGTGAATTGGAGCCGGCTTGTAGTAGATCAAGCTTCCTCGACGTGGATTAGAGGAGTCTGGCAATTCTCCGAGACCACGGGATAAACAACGTGTCATTTTTTCTCTTGTGATTTGAATTTCTAATTCTTGTGTGCAAATTTACATTCCTAGCAACTTTAGTGTATTGATCTTGTGCATAGGATTGCTTTCTTGACTAGACTTTTGTTGTCGGCACACTTAGTGAAACCTAGAAAATTTAGGCTTTAATTGCCAAAATTGTAATTCTCGTTTAGATAATTTATTTATTGAAATTAAAGCCAAAGAATTTTAAAAACATCCTATTCACCCCCCTCTAGTCGGTTATCCTTGATCCTACAAGTGGTATCAGAGCTTGGACTCTATTTTGGGGCTTTATCGCCTAAAGAGTAAAGAATGGCTAGCAATAGGGTGTTCATAGGGAAAGCACCATTTTTCGATGGCTCAAATTATGCATATTGGAAAATTCGTATGACCGTTTATCTCAAGGCCATGAGCCCAAGCATATGGGGAATTGTAGATGAGGGTTTCGCTACGGGAGTAAATCCCACACTCACAATTGAACAAGAAGAGCGAAACTCTAATCTCAATGCTCAAGCAATGAATGCTCTTTTTGGCATTTTGAACGTGGATGAGTTCAGTTGAGTGAGCAATCTTGAGACCACTCATGAGATTTAGAATACCCTATCGGAAATTTATGAGGGGACATCCTTGGTCAAAGAAGCCAAATTGCATATGCTTAGAATAAAATATGAGAGTTTCATTATGTTACTCCATGAGAACATCAATGAGATGTACTCACGACTTAATAACATAGTGAATGAGCTCAAAGGCCTTGGGGTGTCACTAACCAATTTCGATATTGTTCATAAGATGCTCAGGGCACTTTCGGACAAGTATGGAACTATGGTGACGTTGTTTCTCAACTCACCGGAGTTACCAAGGATGACGCCCACCAGACTTCTTGGAAACCTCATCACTAATGAGCTTTACAAGAAGGACAAGGAAGAGATTTTAGAGCAAAACTCTTCAAAAAATAAGAACATCGCCTTCAAGGCGAAGGTGGAGTCAAGCGATGAACCGCTTGAAGATCCGATGATGATGACATCGAGGAGGAGATGGCTCTCCTTATAAGAAGAATGAGGAGATTTATGAAGAGGCGCTCAAGCTCAAGTGCCTCTCATAAATTCAAGAAGGGACAACACTCTAGCTCCAACAGATATGCAAATATTCGGTGCTATGAGTGTGATGAGAAGGGGCGCAATGGCTCTCATTGTCCCAAGAAGAAGGACGATAAGAACAAGTCACCCAAGAAGAAGAAGGCCTTTCAAGGGAAGAAACTTTTCAAGAAGCTTCACAAGGACGACAAAGTCGAGGCTCACATTGGAGAGTGGGACTCCGAAGAAGAATACTTGGATTCTGACTCCTCCGAAGACGATACTCCTTCCAAGAAGAAGGGTCTTGCTGGTGTCGCCATCAAAGAGACTTCTTCGATATTCGTCACTCCTTTTTGTCTTATGGCAAAAGAAGAGCATAAGGTAAAAATCTAATGACGATGACGAACCAACATATGATGAGCTCATAGACATGCTTGAGGATTTGAATAAATACCATGGCAATGAGAAGTCTAAACATAAGGCTTTGAGAAAAGAGTATCTTTCTCTTAAAGACTCTTCTGAGGAGCTAAAGGAAGCTCATGAGACTCTCCTTGTCAAGGAGCATTCAAAACCTCAAAATGATATTGGCATTAGTTGCAATATTATTGATGATATACCTAGCCTGGAAAATGATTCTTGTTGCGTATCAAAAACTAGCATATCTACATCATGTGATGATCTCATTGACATGCCTTCTAGTTCATGCTCTAGCTCTATTTCTATTCATAAAAATTTAATTGTTGAGAATAATGATCTTAAGGAGCAAGTAAACAAGCTAAGTAAGATCTTGGATCGGTGTTTCAAGGGTAAGGAGACACTTGATAAAATCTTGAACAACCAATGATGCTCCTATAACAAAGAAGGATTTGAGTTCGTGCCCAAAAAGAGTAAGAAAATGAGCAACAAACCTCCACGGTTTGTAAAATTAAATGTGAAGCTTTGCTATAAGTGCCACGACCTGGTGCATATAGCAAATGATTTCCCATTAGGTAAGGCTCCTAAGAACAATGTTTATGACTCATGCTATGTTCTTAAGAAAAATAGCAATGGTAAGATTACTGCTAAATTTGTTGGCACTCCTATACTCGGTCGTAGAAAGAATGACATTTGGGTGCTCAAAGCCTTGGTTACTAACAACATCCAAGGACCCAAACAAATTTGGGTACCTAAAAAGGTTTGATCTTCTTTTGTAGGTGAACGACAAAACCGGTGGACGGCATTGGGTGTTGGGTAGTGGATGCGCTCAACACATGACCGTCGACTGAAAAATGTTCACCACATTTGAAGTGGGGAGTGGCCAACATGACAAGATCACCTTTGGCGACAATAGAAAGGGAAAGGTATTGGGATTGGGTAAAATCGCTATCTCAAATGATCTTTCCATTTCAAATGTCTCATTAGTTGAAACATTAAATTTTAACTTGCTATCCTTTGCTCAAATTTGTGATCTTGGTCTTAATTGTACATTTTCTAGAGATGGTGTTGTTATTTCTAAAGAAAATGATAATTATTTGGTATTTAAAGGCTTTACGTTTGAAAATTTATATTTAGTTGATTTCACCTCAAATGAGTCATGTCTTCAAACTTGCTTAATTGCAAAAACCTCCTTGGGTTGGTTATGTCATAGAAGACTAGCTCATGTAGGGATGATTCGACTTAAAAAGCTTTTCAAAAATGATCTAATTGTGGACTTGAAAGATGTGAAGTTTGAGAAAAATAAACTTTGTAGTGCTTGCCAAGCCGGTAAACAAGTGGCTAGTTCTCATCCTTCTAAGAGTATCATGTCCACATCTAAACCATTAGAGCTCTTACATATGGATTTGTTTGGCCCAACAACCTATAAGAGCATCGGGGGCAATTCCTATTATTTAGTCATTGTAGATAATTACTCAAGATTTACTTGGGTCTTCTTCTTAGATGACAAATCCGAAGCCTCAGGTATTTTCAAAAGTTTTGCAAAAAGGGTTCAAAATGAATTTGATTTTAAAATAAATAAAATTCGTAGTGGTAATAGTTCCGAGTTCAAGAATACAAGAATCAAAGATTATTGTCATGAACTTGGAATAAAGCATGAGCTTTCCGCTATCTACACTCCAGAGAAAAATAGAGTTGTAGAACGGAAAAATCGAACATTAATTGAAATGACAAGAACTATGCTTGATGAATATGGTACTCTCGATAGTTCTTGGGGCGGAAGCCATAAATACCGCTTGCGATGCAACAAATCGTCTTTATTTGCATCGTCTTTTGAAAAAGACTTCCTATGAGCTTCTCATTGGAAGAAGACCGAACATCTCTTATTTTCGCATTTTTGGTTGCAAGTGTTATATTTTTAAAAAGGGTGTTCGGCTTTCAAAATTTCAAAATCGTTGTAATGTTGGTTTCTTGCTTGGATATTCTTCAAATAGTAAGGCTTATCGTGTCTTCAACCAAACCAAAGGTTTAATTGAAGAGACGTGTGATGTTGAATTTGATGAGACTAACGGCTCTCAAGAAGAGGAAGAAAATTTGGATGATATAGGTAATGAAGGTTTGAGATAAGCAATGAAGAATATGACACTTGAGACATCAAGCCGGAAGTGGACGAAGAAGATCAACCTTCATCCACTCAAGTGGAACCATCTAAATTCCGCATCGCCAAGCCAAGCTCAACCGATTGACATGGATGAGAAGGAGAACGATCAACCACTTCAACCTGTACCTCAAAGAATCCACCATGCAATCTCCAAGTATCATCCAATAGATCAAGTATTAGGTGACGTTAGTAAAGGTGTTCAAACTTGATCTTGTGTCACTTCTTTTTGTGAACATTACTCTTTTGTGTCTTGTTTTGAACCCTCTTATGTAGATGCGGCTTTAGATGATCTGGATTGGGTGAACTCCATGCATGAAGAACTCAACAACTTCGCCCGAAATGACGTATAGACACTAGATGAAAGGCCCAAGGATCACAATGTCATCGGCACAAAATGGGTATTTCGAAACAAGCAACATGAGAACGCTATTGTGGTAAGAAATAAGGCAAGGTTGGTAGCACAAGGTTTTACACAAATCGAAGGACTAGATTTTAGTGAAATATTTGCACCCGTGGCTAGATTAGAAGCCATTTGTATCTTGCTTGCATTTGCATCTTGCTTTGACATTAGATTATTTCAAATGGATGTGAAGAGTGCATTTTTAAATGGACAAATATCCCAATTGGTATGTGTTGAACAACCTCCCGGTTTTGAAAATTCTAAACACCCAAATCATGTATACAAACTCTCTAAGGCGCTATATGGTCTCAAACAAGCTCCTAGAGCATGGTATGAACGACTTAGAGATTTTCTTCTTTCAAAAGGTTTCAAACTTGGGAAGGTTGATACAACACTCTTCACTAAAGTAATAGATGGTGAATTCTTTGTATGCCAAATATATGTTGATGATATTATATTTGGCTCTACTGATGAAGATTTTTGCAAAGAATTTGGTGATATAATGTCTAGGGAGTTTGAGATTTCCATGATCGGGGAGTTGAGCTTCTTCCTTGGACTTCAAATCAAACAACTCAAGAATGGGATATTCGTGAGCCAAACCAAGTATGTGAAGGATCTACTCAAGAGGTTTGGCATGGAAGACACGAAGCCCATCAAGACTCCTATGGCATCCAACGGGCATCTTAACCTCAATGAGGGAGGTAAATAGGTGGATTTAAAGCTTTATCGCTCTATGATTGGTAGTTTGCTTTATCTTACCGCATTTATACCCGATATCATGTTTAGTGTTTGCATGTGTGCACGTTTTTGAAGCTTCACCTAAAGAGTGCCATATAGTGGCTGTTAAAAGAATTCTAAGATATTTAAAGCATTCCTCAAATATAAGCTTATGGTATCCTAAGGGTGCTAAATTTGATTTAATTGGATATTCGGATTCGGATTATGCGGGTTGTAAAGTGGATAGAAAGAGCACCTCAGGAAGTTGCCAATTTTTTGGTAGATTCCTTGTCTCATGGTTTTCCAATAAACAAAATTTCGTAGCCCTATCCACCACCGAAGCCGAATATATATCCGCCGGTAGTTCTTGCGCTCAATTATTATGGATGAGGCAAACTTTGATGGATTATAGAATAAACTTTAAAAGTGTGCCTCTTTTATGTGATAATGAAAGCGCGGTTAAGATAGCAAACAACCCGGTCCAACATTCAAGAACCAAACATATAGATATCCGCCATCATTTTCTAAGAGATCATGTGAGTAAAGGTGATATTGTGATTAGTCACATTAGAACCGAAGATCAACTAGCGGATATCCTCACCAAGCCCTTAGATGAAGCCTATTTTTGCAAATTGAGGAATGGTTTAAATGTCATAGATATCTCAAATGTGGCTTGAATGCTTGCACCATGATTAGTTTGCTTAATTGGTGTTATTGGCTTTTATTTGATTTTTTTAATCATTTTGATGAGCAACACATTAAGGGGGAGTATTATACCATTTGTATGTATACTACGTCCCTAGAATGTGAAAATATTAAATAAGTGCAAATACTTTTCAAAAGGGAGACTCTAGACTTTACTAAGTCCAAACTTTTTTGAAATTATCCTGTTTTGAAGTTTAATGCATTTCTTCTCCAAAATCTTCATTTTCAAAAGTATAAATATGTAAATATCATCTTTTGAATATACTTACATTAATAAACTTCCTTTATGTTGAAAATAACTCAAAATGCTTTGAACAAGACTTGACCTCTCGAATCTCCACATAATCCAAAACTTGGTCTATATTGACCAATTTAATGCACATTGTGAGTAAAATCCTTTGAAACTAGATTTTTATCATATCTTGTCTCCCAAAAGGTATTTTCAAACTCATATATGCCAACATGTTGAATTTTTTCATGACAAGCGTTCAATTTTCAAAAGAACTCCTATTTGATCAAAAAGAGTTTACTTTAATAAAAACCATTTGAAAATTTGTGTTCTAAATTGGTTTATCAGATTAGAATGCTCATATGTGTTTTTCTTCGAAAAATTTGAGAACATATGAGTTGTTTTTAGTGTTTTCGGCTTTTGGCAGCTTGTCAACCTGTTAAGGCCGGTGCTACCGGCCCATAGGGCGGTAGCACTGAGAGGGCGATACTACCGGCCCATGGGCGGTAGCACTGCAAGTGTCGGTTACTCTGACCCTTTTACCCTTGTGCGGTCTAACCGACCCTCTCTCCTTCCTTTAGCCCGAACCAGCCTCTCCTCTCTTCAGTTTTGCCCTCTTCTCTCTCTCTCCTCTTCACACTCCTCCCAAATCCTCAAAAGAACACTACTTGATTCGTGCTCCCCATGGCAAATCTCTTGATTCCTCTTCGCTCTAAAACATCAAGGTATCATTTCCCCCTCATTTCCCTTGAATATCATCCCATTTCATGCCCTAGAGTTCATGTTCTCATTTCTAGGGTTTGATGCAAAATTGTAAAATCATGTGCTGAAAAATTGGCTTAGTAATAAAATTGGCACTGCGAAATGGTTGTGTTCATGGCATGTGCTGTGCTTTTGTACGTGTTGTTTCAGATGATTATTTGATATGCTTGTGATAGCATGGTAATAGTTTGCTTGATGCAATGCGCTCGTATGAGTGGTTGCATGGACTGATCTTGAGTCAAGTCGTGGACTTGTGCTCGTACACAATTTTGTGTTTATTCATGTGCAGGTGTTGCTTGAGGGCGAACGTGGTCGATGACGGGACTGGAACTAGGTTCGTGGATGAACTGAGGTTCGGTACTAGGTTCAGGGAGGAATCGAGGTCTTGGTGGTCATGTATGTCATGCGGGATGTTCGGGCTAGAGAACGGTGCACATGAAGACTAGTTAGTCACGTGAGTGCGGCAGGTGGGTCGTACGTGTGCAGTTGTAATTGTTTGGGACAGTTTGCATGTATTGGGCCATGTTGGGCCAGGTAGATATGCATGCGAACTGTTGCTCATTATAAATAGGAGAGGGATGCCTCCTGTTTAGATGTGAGAGCTGGGTATTAGGGTTCGTACTCTTTTATTTGGAGTATTGTAACTAGACTAGACAAAAAGAAATAAAGATCGATTTCTTACTGCCGGAGACTTCCTGTGGTCGAAAAGCCTCCTGGCGGCTGTACATCTTCTAGCCCCTTGCGCTGAAAAAAGTCTTTGCTGTGTTCCTTGCGGCTGCATTAATTTGGCGAAAAATCATACTACTACAGTACCGCGCGATCTACAGTGTATTCTTGATCTACTGTTCACGCGCGGATTACTGTTCGTGCGGCCAATCAGTTTCTGATGTGTTTGTCCGTTTTCGTCTTTATAGATTGATTCATTGTCTCTTTTGATTCAACGAGTTTTATCTTGATTTGATCCATTCAAAACCTTTCTAGGGAATTAATTTAGTGTTCCTCAAAGTTTTGTTGGTTAATCTTTTGTAGATTGTGATTAATCACGAAATTAGGGTTTGATCAGTTCTCGTCATAATCTGTCACAGCATGCTTGCGAGGTTAATAAATTTTGATCCATAGGTCCGATCGAGCTGATTCCTTTTTTGTTAGATTCTTATTAGAATCTAGTTTCTACAGTTGAAATTACAGGTCAATCCGACGGTTGGATATCCAAGAATTAGAGATTTACTGAATACATCTAACTCTGTTTTGTTGAATACAAAGCAATTATTTGAGTCCGAATTAGAGTGAATTTTTAGTAGATCAAAAATTTGGTTTTAGATTCTGCGCAATCATTCACCCCCCCTCTAATTGCTAGTTTAGTATATATCAATCCTACAAAAATGCGACAAATCTGAGCAAACATCTCATGGTTCGATCTACTCAATAATTGAAGTTTTCACAAAATCCATGTTTGGGCACCGAATGACCAGTGCTACCAGCCCCTAGGGCGGTAGCACCACACATACCCGTTGCAACCAGCCCAGGGGCAGTAGCACTGGGCTTGCAGCCCAAGGCTCGCAAATAATGTCTCATCCGCATTAAACTCGATCTTTAGGGCATCTTATCCTTGTTTTCACCTTATTTATCCCTTGTTTATCTCTAAACCATGCTGAGAGCCAAAAATGTGCCCACACCCTGTGGTGGTGGTGTTCTTCGCAAGTCAATAAGGAATAGGGATATTCCGGCCCCTCATGACAGCGACAGTGAAGACTCTCAATTTGTGGCAGCAAGGGATAGAGAAATTCGAAGGAAAAATTCAAGCAGAAATTGGTGGGATCTCACGGGCGAGCAAAGGAAAGCAAGTTGCTTCAGAATCAAGTGAGGAAGAAGAAGAAGGAAGTGGCAGTGATGAGATGGAGGTAGATACTGGAAATGGTAGTGAAGAGTCTGGGGAAAACCTTGATGACTTTGGTCCCTCTGAAGATTTAAAGGAAATAAAAGGGGAGAAGTATTACTCACTGAGGGAGACAAATCAGTAAATGTTGCCTCGTAGTGCCACAAAAGATAATTTTTGAACCCTCTTTCAACAAAAAGGTATATTATGAAATTTACCTACATAAAGATTTTGGTGATCATAAGTGGGTAAATTGGGAGCACATAAGAAAATTACCTCTATTTGTTGGAGTACCTGAGTTATTTGAGGGAACAGGGTTAGCAGCTTTTATCAATATGAAGTGTGATTATGATGACTATCTGGTGAGACAATTTTATGCTACTCTGCATGTTTCTGAGTCTTATGACCAAGTCATTTGGATGACAAATGCTGCAGTATATGAAGCAAGTAAGGAGGAGATTGAGCAGGCTTGGGGGATATACCAGAGTGGATATCCTAGAGTACACTGATAGGGTTCTTCCCTAGCCAGACAGTTTGATTTTTATGACCCAGCTGCTCACATCAGGAGACCAGGTAAAATGGCGAATCTGTTCTCCACATCTAGCCTCATTAACAGGATAGTCAGAGTTACTATTCATCCAAAGATTGGTAATTTTGATGAGATTAGAGGCTATGCTTGGAATTTAATGCACAAGATTATGAGTAAGCAGAAATTTGATGTGGTTGACTTTATGCTCCGAGAGATGGCGTTCTCTGCCTGTGACCATGGCAAGAGGATCTACTTTGCACCCTTTACTATGATGATTATCAAGAGGGTGATAGGGTATCGAGGTGGATGTGACAGTGCTCACAAACCATATCAGCCTCGTGAGGCAGCACCTCAAGCTATTAGTCAGAGGGGTCAGTCTTCATTTCAACAGCCACAGCAGCAGGAGCCAGCAGAGGAGGGCCAGCACACTCAGCCAGCTCATTAGGTTCACTCTGATCCATCCCATGTGACCCTTGACAGTATGCATAGTGCCATGATGAGCAGCTTTGCGAACTTGAGGAGCGACATGATGAGCAATTTTGCCCGTGTCGATGAGTATTAGTTCCAGACTCGCCAGATTGTTGAGGAGGTTCAAGGGCGCATGGACTCCATTGATTCTACCATTTTTTAGCTTCACACCTCATTTCAGGAGTATCGCTCTGAGTAGGCCCTAGTTGCCTTTCACCGCTACGGGCGTCGCCATACTCCTCCTCCATCTTCTTGAGCACATCTTGGAGTTTTCCCGTTTTTAGTACTTGATGCCAAAGGGGGAGAAGTATGAAGAAATGGAGCAAGGCAAGCTTGAAGATGAAGATGAAGCTGTACTAGAGGATTAGCTTATAAGTAAGGATTAGCTTATAAGTACTATTTATATTTATTTATGTAAGCTAATGAACCTTGTTGTTGCTTTTGGATGTTCATGGTGGATGTTTATGTTCATAATTGCTTGGATATTTAAATGTTGATGTTTGGATGCTTATATAGTTTAAATGCTTATATATGCTTAGCACTAAAATTCCATCTATGGTTCGTTGTCTCATATTCATTTTCATGCTTGATATATATTCTTTGCTTATATATTGCTATCCTTAGACTCGATATTTAAGGGAAACTCCATCAAAATTTCCAAAAAAATCTCAAAGTGTGCAAATGTCAACTTTTTACCCATATGCACACGTTTAGGGGGAGTTTTCAATTAAATATTGTGGTTTTAATAATGTTTTGCTTCAAATCCACTATACTTCATCTCAAGAAGCAAAATATTATTAAAGCAAAATTCTTGAGTATACAACATGATTTTCTTGTTGCATGCTCAAAATGGAAATTCAATTCATTACTTATGTCAAGGTTGTCATCAATTACGAAAAAGGGGGAGATTGAAAGCATCTAGGCCCCCAATTCGTTTTGGTTTTGGTAATTAAAGAGAATCGTGATTAAATGACTAATGTTTTCTTTGAGAACATTGAAAATAGGTTGGTCCAAAGTTTGGCGATCATGGGAGCATGAAAATAAAGCAAAAAGAGGATCAACACGTCGAGCAAAATAGTCAAGGTATAAAATTAAGGACCTTTTCATAGCTTTTGCCGATCTCAGAGTTTTGAACAAAAGATCGGATTGCTAGAATAGGTGCCATACTACCAAGAGGGGTCTTGACTAAGTGTTTGAAGTTGATCGATGTTTAAAGGCTCATTTCATGAACATTTGAATACTTTTATGCCATCGCATGTGAGCAAAAATTCAAAAATTAGTGAAAATGCACTCGTGGGCAGAGTGGCCGGTGCTACCGGCCTGGCAGTAGCACTAGCCCCCATGCAGTGCTATAAAAACCAGAGGGGGTTGCATCAGTGGCTAGAGTGGCTGGTGCTACCGGTCGACCCCCAGTGTAAAAATTCCAGAAAGGGTTGTTTGTGGCTGAGTTGAAGAAAATGAGGCCCGGTGCTACCGACCCTAGGGCGTAAGCACTGGCCTGACTGACCAACGATCACTGACAAGCCATTAAATGCCCCCTAGCGACTGTTGGAGAAAAAGGGGTGGTGCTACCGACCGTATGGGCGGTAGTGCTGGGTTTCCTGAATATTTTTATGCATTTTTGCTCCAACGGTTGAATTGGTTGGTGGGGGCTATAAATACCCTCTCATCTACACTCTAGTGCAACTCTTGGATCTCATTGATTATATTTGAGCTCTAGCTAGTCTCCAACTCTCTTGTGTGCATTAAATTCTCATTTTGAGTGAATTGGTAGCAAATTCAAGTGTTGCATTTAGTGTTGAGCCTTTAGACACTTAATTTGACCTCAAGCAAGTGTCAAGACTTATTACTCTTGGAGGTTGCCGCCTCCTAGATGGCTTGGAGGTGCTATGCGGGGTGAGCTTCACAACGGAGGTTGTGAGAAGCCCCGGCAAGCTTGTGAAGGCTGGAGTTCGTCTACCCGGAGCGGGAAAGAACTACCAAGTGATCGAAGGAGGCTCAAGTTTGAATTGGAGCCTGCTTGAAGTTGATCAAGCTTCCTTAATGTGGATTAGGGTAGATCAGCAAGTCTCCGAGACCACGGGATAAACAACGTGTCATTTTCTCTCTTGTGGTTTGAATTTCTAATTCTTACGTGCAAATTTACATTCCTAGCAACTTTAGTGTATTGATCTTGTGTATAGGATTGCTTTCTTGACTAGACTTAGGTTGTCGGCACAATTAGTAAAACCTTGAGAATTTAGATTTTAATTGTCAAAATTGTAATGCTCGTTTAGACAATTTATTTATTGAAATTAGAGCCGAAGAATTTTAAAAACCTCCTATCCACCCCTCTCTAGTCGGTTATCCTTGATCCTACAAAGGGGAAAGGAAAAAAAGGAAATGGGCTGGGCCAACGAAAATGAGCTTCAGCCCGAAAATAAATAAAGATTTTAAAATTTTATTTTTGATTTTAAATAATTTCAAAAATTCCAAAGGCTTTTAGAAAATAGCAAATAAAGTTCAAAAATTTGGAAAATATTCGTAGAAATTCCCTAAGGTATTTCAAACTTAATAAAATTATTTCAATCTTAAACTTGGTTTTTATTTTTATGCAGAAATTACCTTTTAATTTCTGAAAATAAGAAAAACGTTTTTAAAATCCAGAAAATATCTAGAAAATTCCATAAAATCTGAAATAATTATTAGAAAATCCAAAAAATTGAATTATTCTCTACAAATACACAAAGCCAATAAAATAATTTCCCCTTTATTGTTTAAAGATAAAAACTCTGGGATGTTACATGCTATTTATTAGAAATATTGGTGAAGGTGTTTTTGGCCTATTCAAATCAATGGAGGGATAAAGGAACCAAATTCACGTGCAACAAAAATATATTTGACCTTTTTCGATACAGGAGAATAAGATACATCTCTAGTCTCTATTTTTATAGAAAACAACCGCAACGTATATCTAGTTCCTTTATTTGGTCGTAGATGTAGCAAGCGGATCGAGAGGAACCACTTATGAGGCTATTTAGACTATATGATCAGTAGGATCCTTTTAGAATAATGTATGTTATTGTAACTATGCCGCTACTCTTCGTAAAAAACCTAATCAAAGCCCGACACTCTGGATCAATCGTTACAGGACCAACAAAAAATTTCTATGGTAATAAGTAACAAAAACTCTCAGCACTAGATGTCGAAAAAAATGCAAATCAAAAACTTTCTAATCGGATCGGGAACTTGTAAATTTGGATCCCAAAACTTCATATTGAGCTCAAAAAAATTATAATTGAGAACTTCCCAATCAGATTGGAAATCATTCATATCAGGATAAATAAAACTTCCAATTCAAAAAAATCACACGCCAGTGTAAGCATCTAGACCCTCGATTTCACTCATTCACCTGTTTTTGTGATTAATGTCATTTGATTGTCAAGATTAACCATATTTTGAGGTTCAAATTGAGTTAGTGATTGATTTTGATATTTTGAGGTTCTTGGTATTCATGGATCCCAAAAAAATATAATTGACTTCAAAGCGTGAAGATTAAGGACCTTGTGACTAGAAATGATATAAGGAGTTGACTTTGGATCTTTTTAGTGATAGGTTTCGTTTTTATTTTGGTCATACTATAAGGGGGTTTAAGACTAGTAGCGGTGAGATTGGGTAGCTAGTCGTGATGCACACTAGTTCTCTCTAGCTCATATCTAGTTAGAGGAAGTCAAGAAACTAAGTGGGAATGTCAAATTTGGAATGTGTGTGAGATTTCAAAATTGGTCTAAAAAATTCAATACAGTATGTTTTGAAAATTTCAAAGAGAGTCAAATGATCAGAGTGATCCAAAGTATGGATCTGATCAATTTCACAGAGGACATATGTTGAAGTCTAAATAGGAGTCGGGTGATCCGAGTGACCAGGAGCATGGGTCGAATCAATTTCAATGAGGACATGAATTAAAGTCTCAATAGGGACCTTGATGATCTGAGTGGGTTAGACCATCGGTCAGATCATTTTGCCAGAGAGTTGTCTGAGATGATTTTCTTACGAGTCGAATGATTCGACTGGATTGGACTATTAGTCGATTAATTTGACAGAGAAGGTGCTCTCGAGTCTTTGCATAGGCCTGGATGATCCGAGTGAGTCAGATAATCTGAATAGGTTGGATGATCTAGCTTGACCCGAATGATTTGACTATGCATAACAACTATTTTTTTTACTTTCATAAACGTTTAAGCTGGATAATCTGAGTTGATAGGATCATATGGCTCAAGGAGATGTTTTGAAATATTGGTGTCTACAGACTAGTTTATGAGGAGTGGAGTTATATATAGACCCTACAAGGATTCATTTAGGTGTGTGGACGATTCTATCTCGGTTTTCATCCTAGTGAGAACCTTAAAAGCACTTTGAAGCTTGGATTGAATATCCTTTGAGTGCTTGAGAAAGTAGATAGGCATAGCTATTGCATCACTTCTAGTTCGATTAACCTTGCGGGGGTTCAAATGAGTGTTTTGGGCCTATTACTCTTGGAGGTCGGTGACTCCTAAATGGCTTGGAGATGTTTAGCTCGGTGCCTTGCTTGGTGGCACTTATGGAAGGCACTGGGAGACTTGTGAATGTTTGAAGTCCACCTATCCGAAGTAGAGAAGGATTGCCACAGGTGGATGGCTGGATTCCTCGCGTGGTTTCATGTCGGAGCTAGACTCTCGAAAGTGCTCCAACGAGGAGTAAGGGAGATCACCAAATCTCTGAGACCTCGATAAAAAATTAGTTGTGCTCTTTATCTCTTTTATGTTTCTGCATTTACTTTGTTGTCTCTCCAATTACGAGAATTATGTAGGATTGGAATTAGATTGCAAAATTCAACTAGAAACCTGAGCCCTTATGTTGGGATAGCAAAGTTCAAATTTATAATGATGGCTTTGTTGTCAAAAGAATCCTAATTCAACCCTAAGCACGACGATTGTGGGGAATATGCATAAAACAAAGGTCGAGGTGGCTAGAACAGAGGTGAAGGTGCTAACAAATTGGTGTGGAGGAAAGGGAGAGAAAAGTAGCCAGAGATTTTTGTGGTGAAGAGAAAGGAAAAGGAAGAGAGAGGAAGGGAAAGGGGATGCCAGAAATGTAAGCTCATTAGACCTAGGCATTGGACCGTGCTGGCCCCTAGATTGTGTCGTGTTGCCACGGCCTGGCTATCCAGCCATGCCATGCTTGGCCAGCTAGCCTGACTTGCCTCCAGCAAGCTCAGGCATGACCTATTGGCTTGCCATGCCACCTCCGTGCCATGCCGACCTAGGCTCGATCCATTTGGACTGTTGTAGAGGAGAGGAAAGGAGTCGGGGATGAGCAGGGCACTTACCGGCATAGTCGCGAGGACAAAGTGCAGTTTGGCCAGAGGCAAGGAAGACATTAGCGTTGGGGAAGAAGCACTCATGGTGGTCGGGGACGGTGGCAACGTAGTACGAGAAGACTAGATCTAGCGGCAACATGGTCGAAGACCACTAGATCCGAAAAATGAGGCGATGAGGATCATCGAGATCCCACAACGCTGTCGTCTTCTTCCTCGAGACGACCGGCGATGGTGGTAGCATGGTGTTGCTATCCGGTTATGGCGTGGTCGAAGGCCGCTAGATCTAGCATCGAGGCGGGGTACGATGAGGAGGGGATGTCATTCGGCTGGGTTGGGCCACCCATTGTGTTTAGTTTTCAGACTCAGCACGGTCTATCATTCGTGCCTTTCCATGCTTTGGGTCATGTTAGACTGGCCGTGCCTAGGGTCTGCCCAAAGACACGTCCCATTGCCCATGTCTAAAGTACACACACAGTTCGGTGTGTGGTCGATGACTCGATCGAACACGCTGCTGGAAAGTGCGTATGCGTAGTGTAGCATTCTTGACTCTATAATTGGTGCTTACGAGGGAAATATATTGTCGTAAGTGTTGAACCATACACGAGTCAAGGGATAGATGTCGGCCATATTACGGATCGGCATCCATTAGAGCGAAAATGACATAAGGGTTTATACAGGTTTATGGGTTCGAAAGAGTCATCCTACTCTTATTGATGGCCTACCACTTGAGGGGCCCTTCCTGAGGCACACCAATTTTGATCACTCGTTGAGAGTTCTCATTACAAATGAGAGATAGATAGGATATTTATAGGATTTTGAGCCTATACAAATTGTTGAAATACCCCCGATAGAGATGGCTAATCTACAAGGACAAGTGAGGGTATTGTTGCCTTTTTTAACACATAACTATAGTTCCTTGATTTGCACATCATATAGTCAATTGCCGGTTGCGGTAGGTGTTGGAATAATTAGCACTTTCAGGTTTATATAAATTCCGACATAAAACATGAACATGAATAGATTGACTAACATGATCATATTGTGAGAGTATAATCTACACATGCATATCACAAAGCTACACATGAATAGATCTACTATACTCAGGAGTAAAAACAGCAACAGATTAAACATGATTCTCACTTACCGATCTACTGTAGAGGAAGCAAAAGCCGATGTAGATGGTACGTTGTTGATGACGAGAACGTGTTGGCACCAAGCGCATCGACGACGAACAACGGTGCCCGAGCGTACTGGTAGACGAGCCGTGATGACGATCATGAGCAGTCACGCGAAGCGCTTCCCGAAAACCTTATTCGCCTTCTCCCGGTGCAGGATCGCAAAGACGACAGATTTTGGAGACCTGCTCTCCCGTTCGTAGGTGCATGCCGAAGCAGCGGGATGAGGCGGACTATGGTGGCGGCGCAGTACTGGAAGAAGGCAAAAGCTCGTGTATAGATATGTTGTTTTGCTCATGGACTCGGCCAGTATATATAGAGACGGAAAACGCGTTTCACAGTTTGGATCCGAAACCAACACGATTTTATCTCTATATCTCGAACTGATCCCGAGTATGAAAAGATAAAACTGCAAAAGGAAGTTGCGTCTGCGCAAGGCATCCGGTCCGATTTTGGCGGACCATTCACGCAGGTGTCGCGCGCCCGCCGCCCATGCCCAAGCCCAAGCCCAAGCCCAAGCCTGGCCCGGTGAGGCGAGGCGAGCGAGCGCGCGTGTGGGTTCTTTCTCTTCCCTCCATTGCCATGTGTAATAGGGAGAGAACCAACTCCATATTTAAGTAGGTCTCTCTCCACCTCCACAAGCAATATGGTACTAAAGACATCCCACCCCTCTCCCTTCATGAATGGGCCTTTGAGATTTATTGGATTTCCATTTAAATGGGCTAAGACCATATAATTCAACAATCCCCCACCAAATCTCAAAGGTCCTCTCAGAGATTTGCCTGTTCCAATACTGTTTGATATACCAGCGTTTCGATGGAGACTGTTAAGTTGAACATCCATCTAGAACATTAAGCTACACCGATCCACAACTTGAACAATGGACTAGGCCTTGAATTGCAAGTCTTGTGTGGACAAGTTTCACTTAAAACCAAACTGATACTTGGCTGCATGTAGCCTACCCCACGGGTGGAGCATATACGTCGTACTCCTTGGTCTATTCATGAGCTTACTAGAGAACACCCAGTCTCATAGATTACGATGTTCAATAATCGAGCTCATATAGGTATGTACTTTCAAGAGCGCCCTATAAAAAAGCGTCTTCGCTAATTAAAGCCAATAGTACACATTAGTCAATTAGCCAACCTGCCTAACAGTCAATCAGCCGACTAACCTTAGTCAATTAGCTGAATATGAGAGTATTGCATCATGGAGTGGATTAAGGTCTTTTACTCTCCTTCAGTTAACCAACTTGTTTTTCCCAGGTCCTACTTCACGGGATCTCCGATCACATAGGTTGGGTTACCATTGTGGTGTAACTTCTCATGTGGGTCTCATACCCATCTCCCTCGATGCATTATCTATCACATTTCATGATAGTCCCTTTGTAAAGAGATCTGCCAGGTTTTTCTCAGTTTGGATATAATCCAATGTAATAACTCCGGAGTTTCTCATTTTCCTGACAGACTTCAATCGTCTTCTCATATGTCTTGAGGACTTCATATTATCCTTAGAACTGTTCACCTTGACAATTACCGTTTGATTGTCACAATTCATGAGAATAGCCGGTATCGGTTTCTCAACCACCGGTAAGTCCATCAAGAGGTCACGCAGCCATTCTGCCTCAACGGTAGCAGTATCTAATGCTGTGAGTTCTGTTTCCATGGTTGACCTCGTCAATATGGTCTGTTTGCAAGACCTCCATGACACAGCACCAGCCCTAGGATGAAGACATATCCACTCGAGGCATAAAGCTCATCAGCATCTAATATCCAATTTGAATCAATGTATCCCTCAAGTACCCTGGGGTACCCTGAATAGTGAATTCCACAACTCATTGTTCCTCTCAAGTAGCACATTACCCTTTCCAGTGCATGCCAATGATCATTACCTAGGTTTGACATGAACCGACTCAACTTGCTCACAGCAAATGAGATATCAGGTCTCGTAGCGCTAGCTAGGTACATGAGCGATCCAACAATATGAGAGTATCTCAATTGGTCTCAACCAATTCTCTTATTCTTTCGCAGAATCAGACTAGGATCATAAGGAGTTGAAGAGGGTTTGCTATCCATATAGCCAAACCGACTCAAAACCTAATCAACATAATGAGATTGTGAAAGTGTAATCCCATTCTCACCCTTGATTAACTTGATGTTCAAAATCACATCAGCCTCTCTAAGGTCCTTCATATCAAAGTTCTGAGACAAAAAAGTCTTAACTTTGTTAATCATATCAAGATTTGTGCCAAATATCAGTATGTTGTCAACATACAAGCACAATATAACTCCCTCACCCCCACCATGCAGATAATATACATATTTATCTGACTCATTCACTGCAAAGCCTGCAGTAGTCAAAGTTCTATCGAACTTCTCGTGCCATTGCTTAGGAGCTTGCTTCAGGCCATACAAAGATTTCAGCAACTTACACACCTTGCACTCTTGACCTTCTACTACAAAACCATCAGGCTGATCCATGTAGATCTCCTCATCCAACTCTCCATTAAGAAAAGTTGTCTTCACGTCCATTTGATGAACGATAAGTCCATATGAGGCAGCCAAGGAAAGTAGCACTCGAATAGTGGTCATTCTAACAACAGGTGAATAGGTATCGAAAAAATCTTCACCTTCTTTTTGTGTGTAGCCCTTAGCCACAAACCGAGCCTTGTACTTTTCAATCATACCATCAGGCCTAAGCTTCTTCTTGAATACCCACTTGCAGCCAACAAGCTTGCAACCATAAGGTCGTTCCGTGACTTCCCAAGTTCCATTAGAGATAATGGAATCTATCTCACTACGGACTGCCTCCTTCCAGTAGTTAGCATCTGGGGATGCATAGGCTTCTGAAATAGACGTGGGAGTGTCATCCACGAGGTACACAGTGAAATCATCACCAAACGATTTTGCAATCCTTGGTCTCTTGCTCTTCCTTGGAGCTTCACTATCCTCCTCCTCAGGAATTTGCTTAGGTAAGTGTTCAAGAGATTCAGTAGGTTCAGGAACTATCTTAAAATTTATTCTAAACATGCTATGTAAATCCTTCATAGGAAATATATTCTCAAAGAATGTTGTATCACGAGACTCCATAATCGTATCGACAAACATGTCGGATACCTCTGATTTTACTACTAAGAATCTATAAGCTATGCTCCGATGAGCATATCCAAGAAATACACAATCCACAGTTTTAGACCCAAGTTTGCGTTTCTTAGTTATCGGTACATGGACTTTCGCCAAGCACTCCCAAGTGCGCAAATAAGAAAGTGATGGTTTTCTCCCAACCCATTCCTCATATGGGGTTTTCTCCTTATTCTTTATTGGAACTCTATTTAGAACATGACATGAAGTCAATAAAGCCTCCCCCCATCATGCCTTAGATAAACCCGCAGTTTCTAACATGGCATTCACCAAGTCAGTCAAAGTGCGGTTCTTTCTTTCAGCAACCCAGTTTGATTGGGGTGAATAGGGAGGCGTTCTCTCATGTATAATCCCAAGTTCCGCACAGAATAAGTCAAACTCATTAGAGAAATACTCTCCACCACGATCTGACTTAAGTCTTTTGATCTTTCTTTCAAGTTGATTTTCAACTTCTGCCTTATAGATCTTAAAGTACTCTAGAGCCTCATCCTTAGATTTCAACAGGTAAACATAGCAAAATCTAGAAGCATCATCAATCAACGTTATGAAATATCTCTTTCCACCCTTTGTCAACACACCATTCATTTCACAAAGATCTGAATGTATGAGTTCTAGAGGTGCCAAATTTCTCTCCTCGACTGCCTTGTGAGGCTTTCGAGGTTGCTTAGATTGTACACAACTTTGGCACTTAGAACATTTGGCAATGGATAGTTTTGGAATTAAACTTATACTGGTAACCGAAACATTGAACCAAAATTTAAATGACATAAACGTGAGTGCCACACACTGGCCTCATCTCCATTAGAATTGCCACAAATATGATTCACTGTATTATCACATAAATCAGAAAGAGAAAGATGGAACAAGCCTCCGCACTCATAGCCTTTGCCAATAAACAATCCACGTTTGGACACGACTACTTTATTGGACTCAAATACCACTCTAAACCCATCTCTACAGATAAGGGATCCACTCACTAGGTTCTTGTGAATAGAAACAACATGCTGCACGTTCCTTAGTTGCACGATCTTGCCCGAAGTAAACTTCAGATCCACCGTGTCAACTCCATGAACTGAAGCATGCGACTATTCCCCATTAGGACAGAGGAATTCCTAGTGACCTGATAAGAAGAAAACAACGTGATATCAGCACACACATGCACATTAGCTCCAGTATCAATCCACCAATTGGTAGATTGACTCACTGAAAAGACAGCAGGTACAATACCATACCCTCCGGATGCATCTCGGTGTCACCGATGACCATGTTGGCGGACTTTGGATTACGCCCTTATGAGCCTTTTGCCTTTGCGATTTGCACATAATCGGGCAGCCCAATATCCAAGTTCACGCACACATAGCAAGGCTCCTCCTTAGGGTTCTTCATCTTCTTCTTCTTGAAATTGGTGGTTTTATTGGCCTTGTTGTTCCCTTTGTTCTTGAAGTGAGGATGCTTCTGCACCATATTGGCGCTAGAATATCCTCACCCCTTTGTTAGGTCCATCCTTAACCCGAGCTTTCTGCTCAACATCAAGAGACGCAATGAGACTCTCAACAGAGATCTCTTGTCTCTTGTGTTTGAAAACGATGTGAAACTCCTCCATGACGAAGGTAATTTTGCAATCATGCACCCACCACAAACTTGTCGTAAGGAACGCTTAACGAGGTCGAGTTCCTTTACAATGCATGTATCTCATGAGCTTGTTCTACTACGAGCGGTTGTCAACCATCTTGTAGTCATGGAAGCGCTCCATAATATCTGATTCACTTAAAGATCGATGCACCAATTTAGCATTCAGCGCATCCCACGCTTCCTTAGCGTCTCTTATGTGCATATACACAGCACATAGACGATCGCAAGAACACTCGTAACGCATCCCACAAAGAGTGTAGTGGCTTCGAGAACGCTTTCTCTGTTCAGAGTAAGGTCCCCTCAGTCCGCCACTAGACACCTGAACACGTTCAAGGCGATAAGTCACGATTGACTTTAACCTGCCATCTCTTGAAGTGCACACCGGTAAATTTATCCGGCCTCAGTGCATCGGTAAATCCAGCCATCGTTAAACCAAAGTGCCTAATATAAGGTTTTTGAATTGTTGGAATAATTAGCACTTTCAGGCTTATATAAATTCTGAGATAAAACATGAACATGAACAGATTGACTAACATGATCATATTGTGAGACTATAATCTACACATGCATATCACAAAGCTACACATGAATAGATCTACTATACTCAGGAGTAAAAACAGCAACAGATTAAACATGATTCTCACGTCTCGATCTCATCGTAGAGGAAGTAATAGCTGATGTAGATGGTACGTTGTTGATGACGAGAACGTGTTGGCACCGAGCGCGTCGACGACGAACAACGGCGCCCGAGCGTACTGGTAGACGAGCCGTGATGACGATCGTGGCGATTCTGCGCCAAGCGCTTCCCAAAACCTTATTCGCCTTCTCCGGTGCGGGATCGCAAAGACGATGATTCCGAGACACCGCTCCCGTTCGCGGCACGCCGACGCAGCGGGATGAGGCGGACTACGGTGGCGGCGCAGTACTGGAAGAAGGCAAAAGCTCATGTGTAGATCTGTTGTTTTGCTCATGGACTCGGCCAGTATATATAGAGACGGAAAACACGTTTCGCAGTTTGGATCCGAAACCAACACGATTTTATCTCTATATCTCGAACTGATCTCGAGTAGCAAAAGATAAAACTGCAAAAGGAAGTTGCGTCTGCGCAAGGCATCCGGTCCGATTTTGACGGACCATTCACGCAGGTGCCGCACACCCGCCGCCAAAGCCTGGCGCGGCGAGCAAGCGCGCATGTGGGTTCTTTCTCTTTCCTCCATTGCCATGTGTAATAGGGAGAGAACCAACTCCATATTTAAGTGGGTCTCTCTCCACCTCCACAAGCAATATGGTAATAAAGACATCTCACCCCTCTCCCTTCATGAATGGGCCTTTGAGATTTATTGGATTTCGATTTAAATGGGCTAAGCCCATATAATTCAACAGTAGGCGTAGATTAGGTGTGGTAGCCCTTGATATTAAGACAGGAGACGGTCTTTTTTGGAGAGGATGCTTCAACGGAAGCCTCCGCACTTTTTTCCTTGAGAGCGAAGTGGGCGTCCTTGACGGTATAGCTGGGAAGGTGTTCGGTATTCTTTCGGACGTATATGCATCGTGGTAAGTTGCAAAAATGAGATAATTTTACTAGATAGATACTATGCACACGAAGAGGATCCATGTCGCTTGGGAGTTGGTCGGAAGAGCAGAGAGCACTGGGCCAGTGGCACAAGAGGGACGACTGAGTCACGAGTGATGCAGTGAAAAAAGGCACACGTACGTACAAGCTGCACTGGGGTACAGGATTCTCTCTGCTGGTTGGTAGTGGAGAAAGTAGCACGCACAAAGTGGGTCATCCATGGCCAAATGGCCTTTTTTTTCTCTTTCTATTATACCTGAGTTACAGACAACTGATTGGGGGCTAGGGGATCAGGAACTCCGATTTGTAGTTAGTTGATGTGCCTCGCCGGATCATGATTTCATTACTGGTTAATTAACCTTCGCGATATGCATGTTTGTGCAAAACTTACATCATGTACGCAAGTAGCATGGTTTTATCGATCAATGTATACTGGATCGGTCTGTTGCAATACCTCGAGATCTAACTAGTTTTTGTCGATTTTATTTTGTAGAGACAGGATGTGTGTCGGGACCCGAATTTGCAAATCCGGACCCTCTGTGTATACCGCACTAGTCCAGGATCACGCTAGTGCACACAGGCTCAACATAGATGCTATCATAGTCACACACAGCGAAATATAGCATAAACTTCATTAATTAATAATAACTGTTGTCTTACATGAATAATGCCTCACAGGGCTTAAAAGAGTATCAATGAGAAGCAGCGGAAATAGAATAAACGCAGTGGCGCTCCAGTTCGCCACAGGCAACTGACGAGGCTCGGACCCTAAGCATTCGCATCCAAATAATCCTCATCCATGACTGGCGTAGATTCTTCCTCTTCTGAAGTTGTTGTTGATGGGGTGAGTACATAAAGCACTCAGCAAGTTGTGCAAAATAATGCAAGTCTAATATTCTATATGTTTGGCTTAATCCAAAGGAATGGCTAGTAAGGGTATTTTTGCAATAAAGCAGCATTTAACAAGAATACAATAAATAGATTGGAAAGCAGTAAAACAAATACAGTAATTAATAAATTCAGTATTTCTGAAATACACCAAGTTTCCAATCCTAAATTAATTTTCCACTTTCCATGGCACCTTGCCATCCCAACAAGTTTTTGTTTAACAAAAGTCTAACCCTTAAGCTGTAATTCCGAGCATTGCCCAATACCGTGAGCACGGCTATTCGAATAGATTGTACACTCTGCAGAGGTTATGCACTTTACCCACACGATACAACCAAACACCACCAAGGCGAGTGATCATAACAAAGCCTTTACAATGCTACACCTAGACCCAGTACTGCTCGCTAAGGTTTCAACACTGAAGGGTTAAACCACCACAACAGGGCCCCTCTTGCGCCATGTGAGTTAAACCGTAACCGGGACTCACTATTCACCACGACAAGATCAAATCTAGGTTTCACAAATTATTCACTAATTTGTCCCATTCCGAACATGTGGTTGCAAGAGAGACTCGGTCAAAGGCTTGCAAGGTTAAGTCCTTAAGGTGATTAAGGCAAGACTTCCACATACCCCGCCAAACTGGCCCACCTTGGCTGCTTGCCCTTGCCACTTGCCTCAATCTAAAATCATTACCACCCGGTTGATTACCAAGCACCACATGCCATCAACATTTCAATCCCGATGTGTGACCTCCTCGCCACGACAACTTGATATCATTGTGTGACAACACATGACACACCAATTCATAAACATTGTTCCATATTCCATTAGTCAAGATTAAGTATCGACATTCGGACACATGTGATGACGTGGCATGGCTAAGCAATCTATGACGATCTAACTAGCCCATGTTGATTATCAACTATAATTCCATATCCTAGGGTGACAAATAGATCATGGCATATAATTGACAAGGTATGGTTTAATTCAAATAGGCATATTATCTAATTCCCAGATTAATTGAAATCATTTATACACATAAAATATCATGCATAAAGTTTAAAAGACAAAATAGTAATTTGGTGAAAATTAGGTGCAACATGATCAAAGCACAACTTGCCTTGGAGTAGGTGCTGGTCTTGATCTGAGCTTGGGTCTTGGAGCGGCGAATCTTCTTAGGATCACCGAGCGGTTCAACGTCTACGCGAAACGATGCCAAAATAGCAAATAAACACCAAACCAGAGAGCAACCAAACTCCAAAAATAAAATAAAATTCACCAATAAATAGATCTTGATTTTACAAATTTTTAGAAATTTGAAACACTCAAATCCGAGTTAAAATGCAAAAGATATAGCCTTTTGAAGTTTGAATAAATACTGAAAATACAGAAAATAGAATTTCTGATTTTTCTGAATTATTTTTCTATTGGAAAAGATTTTATTGCGCAACGCTGACGTCAGCCCTGACTCGGACCAATCAGGCGCTGACACGTCGCCTGGTCCATGGACTCGGTCCACGGAACCGCCTCTGGTCCACCGTGGACGCGGCCCACGGCGCCTCGCACCACGCGCCCGACACGCGCGGCGATCGATTGGGCTGCGACGCCGCCCGCGCCGATGCTCGACACGCGGCGCGTCTGCGCGACGATCGGCGGCTAACGCCATCGACACGCGGCGCGATCTCACCCGAACAACCACGATCCAGCGGTCACGCTTACCCATTGTTTATCGCAGACGGCGGCGTGGCTCGATCTGGATGGTCATTGGAGATCCGACGGTGTCGCGGCTTCAGCACGGCGATGTCGCGCGGCGCTGAGTTCGGAGACGAGGGCGGCGGCGACCAGACGGCGTTCGGCTCTGCCGGCGACGAAGAGGTAGTCTGCTCGGTGCGGCTCGGCGTGGCGAACCAGCTGGAACCCACACGTCGAGCGGCTTGAGCGGCGGCGAGCAGCGAAAAAAGCGGCGGCGCTAGAAAACTACGGCGAGCTCTCGGGGCTAAACGGCGGTGACTCAGCGGCGAAGGCTAGCATGGCGGATGCGCTGCGGGATGAGGAACCTCGGTGTGCGGGCTGCGGCTTTTATAGCCTCGGCATGCGCGCTAAAGCGGCAACCCTAAATCACGCGGCGGCGGCGGCAGCGGCGGCGGATTCGAAAACCGAATCGGAGCGAAGGTCGATACCGTCCGATTTAACGAGCGGCGAGATTAGATCCGGTGATACGATCCGATCCGCTCTTTCCAAAATCAACGGCGAGATCTAAACTTACCAAAACAACGCAAAGCGATCCCGACCGCTCGATCTCAATCCAACGGCGAAGGCGCTAGGGTTTCGCGAAGGAGACACCGTCCGATCTTCATCCAACGGCCACGCGAGGCGGCGCGATGGCGGTGATCGGGCCGCACGTCGATGGGCGCTGCGCGACGATCTTGGGCTTCGCCCCCGATCTTATTCACTCGATTTTCAAAAGCTTTTGATTTAAAATAATTCCGAAATTAGATTAATCTACTTTAAGCAATTAAAATATCGGAAAAATCCGAAAATTCTCATAAATACTTTGAGACATTACGAGCACAAATAAAATATTTTGGTAAAACTTTATATTAACTTTATCTATATATATTTAGTTTTCACAAAGGTTCAATATACTTAATTAAATTCAATTCAATTAATTTCGGAAAAAATCCAATAAATTGAGAAAATCACCAAAAGCATATGAGCGAAATTATAAGCCAAATTTTTGGGATGTTACAAACCTCCCCTTAATGAATCTCGACCCGAGATTCAAGGTGACTAGGCAATAGGTTTGGAAATTCGACTTGAGATCCTCTTCACGCCCGTGTTGCTTCATTCTCGAATGGTTGCTCCATGAACTCTGCAAAGCGAATCGACTTGGTCCCGGTCTTGCGGTCCATAACATCCAGATTTCGATTGGTTGCTCCTTGTAGGTCGATCTTTCGCAATTCATTCTCTCCCAAAGGCGCTCGCTCACTGCACGAAGACACTTCTTGAGTGTGACACATGGAACACATCATGCACGCTTTGCTAGTGATGCGGCAATTCTAAGCGATAAGCAACCTCCTCGACGGCTCAAAATTTTGAGCGGTCCAACATATCTTGGGGCAAGCTTCCCTTTAACGTGGAACCTTTTAACTCCTTTCGGAGGGTAACCTAAGATATCGAAATCATCGAGTTGAAGCTCAAATCACGGCGTCGATTATCGCATAACTTTTTGTCTTGATTGCGCGATTTTCAACTGTCTCTTATCATGGCAACTTGCTCTTGACTTCCTTGAGAATATTAGGGCCAAATATCATACGTTCCCTGTCTCATTCCAATTGGTGAAGTGCACGCACGCGACCATATAAAGCTTGAATGGCGACATCGCAAACTAGCACAGTAATCGTTGTTATAAGCGAACTCGCATATGGCAAACACTTATCCCATGATGTAGTATAGGCTAATGCACAAGCCCTTAGCATATCCTCCGAATTTGATTTACCCTTCTGTTTGACCATCGATCTGCGGATGATATCTTTGTCTTTGAAGTTCAAGCAGCGTTCCCATAGCTTCATGCAATTTATCCCAAAATCTCGAGGTGAACTGGTACCTCTATCGACACTATTTTCTTTGGTACACCATGCAAACACACGACTACGGCTATGTATAGTTACGCTAACCGGTCTCCGAGTAAGTGGTCTTGATGGAATGAAGTGAGCAACTTTGGTCAATCGATCCACGATAACCCATATAGAATCATACCCATTTTGAGTTCTTGGCAATCCAAATGACGAAATCCATACCGATTTCTTCCACTTCCATTCAGGACTTTTAGCGGTTGTAGCAAACTGCTGGTCTCGATGTATTGCCTTAACTCTCGGCATACATCGCACAAGGCAACGTGCTCGGCGACTTCGCGCTTCATATTCGCCACCAAAACCTCTCCTTTAAGTCTGGTACATCTTAGCGCTTCTGGATGAATTGAATACTTGGAATCATGAGCCTCTTCCAAAATCAATCGCTTAAGTTCTAGTCATTTGGCACACAAATGCGACCCTTGAACCACATGGTACCTTGGTCGTCCACGGTAAAGTCCTTTGCTAATCCTTCATCCTTTTTAGCCTTGATTCGGTTGACTTTCTCATCATCTTTTGTCCTTCCCGAATTTGATCTTGAGCATTGGCTTCACTTCCAAAGCACTAGGAATCCTTCTAAAACTACTTCCAATTTTAAATTTTGCAATTCTGCGATTGATTGTCCTTCTGCACCATCATATTCGCCACGTAGCTCTTGCGACTTAAGGCATCGGCTACCACATTTGCTTTTCCGGATGGTAATGAATTCCCATGTTATAATCCTTGATTAATTCCAACCATCTCCTTTGCCTCATATTGAGATCGATTGAGTGAAAATATATTTCAAACTCTTATGGTCCGTATATATCTCACATCTATTTCCAATGAGATAATGGCGCCACAATTTCAAGGCATGCACCACGGCGGCCAATTCCAAGTCATCGCGAGGATAATTTCCTTCATGCGGTCTTAAGCGCCTTGACGCATATCGACCACTTTACCCTCTTGCATCAATACACATCAAGACCCTGTCTTGGCGCATCACTGAGATATATCAAGTATTACGAACATTAGGCAAAACCAACACTGGGCTGTTGTTAGCGCTTCTTTAATTCCTCAAAACTCTTATCACAATCTGGCGTCCATGAAAATTTCTTTTCCTTTTCAATAAGCGAGTAAGAGGTCTAGCAATCGTCGAAAATCCTTCTATGAACCGGCGATAATATCACGCCATTCCCGAAAACCTCGGACTTGAGTAGCGGACTTTGGTTGCTCCCAATGCAACACCGCCTCCACTTTGCTTGGGTCGACAAACAACTCCTTCTGCGATCATGACATGACCGAGAAATTCCACCTTTTCCTTCCAAAAGTCGCATTTCTGAATTTAGCATACGGTTGTTGCTCACGCAGCTTTTCCAACACTAGCCTCGGATGATTTGCGTGCTCGCTTGGTCTTGAATATACCAAAATATCATCTATGAACACAACAACAAACTTGTCCAAGTATTCCATGAAAATCTTATTCATCAAGTTCATGAAATAGGTGGCGCATTGGTCAATCCAAAAGACATGACCGTGAACTCATAATGTCCGTATCTTGAAGAAAATGCGGTTTTGGAACATCTTCCGTCCAGAATCTTTAGTTGATGATATCCGGAGCGAAGGTCTATCTTGGAGAAAACTCCGGCTCCTCTCAAGCGGTCGAGCGGATCATCAATCCTTGGCAGCGGATACTTATTCTTAATCGTCACGTCATTAAGTGCACGGTAATCAATACACATTCTAAGGCTTCCATCCTTTTCCCGACAAACAAAATGGCGCTCCCCATGGCGGCGAACTTGGTCTTATAAAACCTTTCTCTAATAACTCGTCGATCTGTTTCTTCATCTCTACTAACTCATCGGTAGGCATCCGGTAAGGTCTTTTTGCTATTGGTCTTTGTACGGTACTAACTCAATGACAAACTCGATGTCACGGTCGGCGGCATTCTGGCGGATCCTCCGAAATACATCTGGATATTCTTTGACCACCGCACGTCCTCAATCTTGTGGCTTTCATGCTATTAACCATTAATTGACCCTTGCGAACCGATGTCGCTCGAATTCCACCTTTTCTCTGTAGGGCTCTCAATGGATACAACCCTTGACCACAATCCAATACCGTCTTATGCTTGGTTAACCAATCCATACCAAGGATAACATCTAAAACTTGGGCATCTAGAATAATTAAGTTAGCTAGGAACTCTACCCGTTAATTATCGACTTTACCCCAAACATCCAATATTAGATCTTAACTCGGATCACGGGGCTTGAACTAGCATCACACACTTGAGATTTTCATGCTTAAACCATTTTTAGATGCAAAAGCTCGAGAGACAAATGAATGTGAAGCTCTGAATCAAATAATCTTATTGCAGTCTTGAGTTTACAAAAACTTACCCGATCTGACGTCGATGCTTCACAGGCTCCATCGGCGGTGATGTGGTTGACTCGCCTCGAATAGTAGCTTGAGGCGTCACTCCTGCCTGTCCAGCTCCTCGATTCGCTCCCGTCATCGGTGCCTTAGCAGGTGTCGTTCCAAGGTTGAAACGCACTGGCGTGATTCCTCCTTTCTGGGGACATCTATTAGCATAATGCCCTGACTCATTGCAAGCAGTAGCACCTTACGGCGGCCGATCTTGCGACTCCCCTTGAGCATTGTTACCTTGGGCCGGCGTCTGATAACCTTGTCCTGATGGTCGCGGTGCAGGTGTTGCTGGCTTGTTAACAGCTTGTGGTTGGAACCTAGCAAACTGTTGCGGGGTCATCCTCATTCGTAGGTGGTTAGGGCGTCCACCTGGGTTAGTCATCAAGCGTTTGCGATTTTCCCCAAGCTCCTTGCGCTTATCCTCCAGAATCAAAGCCTTGTTTACCAATTCTTGGAAATCTGGAAAAGTGTGGGTAATCGGCCCCACTTGCGACCACGAGTTTAGTCCTTTCATGAAGCGGGGTGTCTAGCCTTGTCCGTCGCTACATCTTCAGGAGCATAGCGTGCTAACTGTGTGAATTTGTTCAAGTAATCAGCCACCGGTTGGCCTCCTTGCTTAAGCGCCCTGAATTCTTCCTTTTTCAGGTCCATCATTCCCTCTGGTACGTGGTACTGGCGAAAGGCCGTTGCGAACTCTTCCCACGTGATTTCCATGGGTGCCTCATGAGTAGCACAGTAGTTCTCCCACCATTCTGCAGCTGTTCCCTCTAGCTGATGGGATGCGTAAAGAACCCTCTCATGCCCTTCACATTGTGTGATGTACAACTTCCTCTCAATGGTTCTCACCAATCATCGCTTCCAAGGGTTGGCGTTGCGAGAATGTTGGCGGTCGGGTCCTCATGAAGTCGACAACTTGGAGTAAGGACGAGGCCCGCCATTGTTGTTCTCGGTGGGGTTGTTGATCGCAGCCATATTGGTCATCTCTTTGCATCATAGTGCGCATCAAGCGAGTTTGCGCAATGAGAAAAGCTCCCAAGTTCGCATATCCTTGGCGGTGCTTGCTGGTGGTACTCCTTCATTGGGATTGTTGCTGGCGTAGACCACTTCCGAAGCCCCATTGTTCTGCGAGTGTTCACCATCCGCTTGATTGCTTCTTGGGTTAGGAAAGATAGATGTAGCATAGATAAGATGCAAGAATTTCTAAGGCGGAAACAGGTTAAACCCAACTTAAATAATCTTTATTATTATTACTTGGTATGGTTGCTTACAATGCCTAAGGGCTTTGCAACACATAACGCACACTCGACAAACAATTAAGAACCAACTAAACATGCAACTTTAACGTCTACTAAAAGGGTAAAGGCTAACTTAAAAGCGCGACTCAACACTCGAGTCTCAACACAACTCTAAGATCGACTCTCACTCATCCACCACCCTGGTGAGGCGATCCGGGGCATACACTGGTGGGTGGGTGGCATGGGTGCGAACCTATCTGGTGACCCTCTGCTGGCTCCTCGGGCTCCCACTCACGCTCTTAGGGTCTTCTTCTTCTTCTTCTTGGCGACCTCATCCGGCTCTGGGCGACTTGGTCCGCTATTTCCTCGGCTACCGCAAGGCCTCCTCCGGCCGCCGATGACTCAGGCTGCTGCGTCGCGGGTCTTTTGAAGCTCCCGCTCTGCCACTCTCAACGCCTCACACGCTGTCTCCAGTTCTTGCGCAGTGTCCCTCAAGTGATCCTCTGGCGGTGGCGAACTCGGCAAGGTGTCTTTGCGTAGCACACTCTCCTTCCACGATCCGTCGATCTTTGCACGCTTTCGCCTTTGTCGGGTGAAGTCGAAATCTGGTGTTCTGCGGCTCGTAGGCGTAGTCGTGGCGGATCCGTCGTAGAGCAAGTCTAGCGACCTCTGAACTCCACCTCGTAAGTGAACCTCAGGCGGTGATGTGGATCGGTCGGTGGTCTCGTCGCACTCTCGGCGAAGATGATCGACTGCGAAGAACCCCGATGCACACCGTTGACGTTCCAGTTGCTTCCTCGGTAGAGCGGACGATCAAAGCCTCCAATCACTTGAAGAACTCTCCACAGCTCCATGGCATAGCCACCCTGTCTTGACTCGAAGGACTGAAAGATCGGCATCTATTCAAAACAAAATTTTGAATAAGATCTCCACTCGAAACGGCAACGAAAAGAAGGTAATTTAGCAAGGATGAGAGTAGGAGGATGAGATAAGCCAAGAGTTTCATATTAGTCAATTTTACTGTTTTCTTAAGAAAATAATTTTGGACACTCCTAAGAGATACCAACTACCTAGGGCCAAGACCTATAGTCAGTATGGCTCTGATACCACCTCTGTCGGGACCCGAATTTGCAAATCCGGACCCTCTGTGTATACCGCACTAGTCCAGGATCACGCTAGTGCACACAGGCTCAACATAGATGCTATCATAGTCACACACAGCGAAATATAGCATAAACTTCATTAATTAATAATAACTGTTGTCTTACATGAATAATGCCTCACGGGGCTTAAAAGAGTATCAATGAGAAGCGGCGGAAATAGAATAAAGCGATGGCGCTCGATTCGCCACGAGCAACCGACGAGGCTCGGACCCTAAGCATTCGCATCCAAATAATCCTCATCCATGGTGGCGTAGATTCTTCCTCTTCGAAGTTGTTGTTGATGGGGTGAGTACATAAAGCACTCAACAAGTTGTGCAAAATAATGCAAGTCTAATATTCTATATGTTTGGCTTAATCCAAAGGAATGGCTAGTAAGGGTATTTTTGCAATAAAGCGACATTTAACAAGAATACAATAAATAGATTGGAAAGCGATAAAACAAATACGATAATTAATAAATTCAGTATTTCAAATACACCAAGTTTCCAATCCTAAATTAATTTTCCACTTTCCATGGCACCTTGCCATCCCAACAAGTTTTTGTTTAACAAAAGTCTAACCCTTAACTGTAATTCCGAGCATTGCCCAATACCGTGAGCACGGCTATTGAATAGATTGTACACTCTGCAGAGGTTATGCACTTTACCCACACGATACAACCAAACACCACCAAGGCGAGTGATCATAACAAAGCCTTTACAATGCTACACCTAGACCCAAGATTGCTCGCTAAGGTTTCAACTTTGAAGGGTTAAACCACCACAACAGGCCCCCTCTTGCGCCATGTGAGTTAAACCGTAACCGGGACTCACTATTCACCACGACAAGAAATCTAGGTTTCACAAATTATTCACTAATTTGTCCCATTCGGACATGTGGTTGCAAGAGAGACTCAGTCAAAGGCTTGCAAGGTTAAGTCCTTAAGGTGATTAAGGCAAGACTTCCACATACCCCGCCAAACTGGCCCACCTTGGCACCTTGCCCTTGCCACTTGCCTCAATCTAAAATCATTACCACCCGGTTGATTACCAAGCACCACATGCCATCAACATTTCAATCCCGATGTGTGACCTCCTCGCCACGACAACTTGATATCATTGTGTGACAACACATGACACACCAATTCATAAACATTGTTCCATATTCCATTAGTCAAGATTAAGTATCGACATTCGGACACATGTGATGACGTGGCATGGCTAAGCAATCTATGACGATCTAACTAGCCCATGTTGATTATCAACTATAATTCCATATCCTAGGGTGACAAATAGATCATGGCATATAATTGACAAGGTATGGTTTAATTCAAATAGGCATATTATCTAATTCCCAGATTAATTGAAATCATTTATACACATAAAATATCATGCATAAAGTTTAAAAGACAAAATAGTAATTTGGTGAAAATTAGGTGCAACATGATCAAAGCACAACTTGCCTTGGGTAGGTGCTGGTCTTGATCTGAGCTTGGGTCTTGGGCGACGAATCTTCTTAGGATCACCGAAGCGGTTCAACGTCTACGCTAAACGATGCCAAAATAGCAAATAAACACCAAACCAGAGAGCAACCAAACTCCAAAAATAAAATAAAATTCACCAATAAATAGATCTTGATTTTACAAATTTTTAGAAATTTGAAACACTCAAATCCGAGTTAAAATGCAAAAGATATAGCCTTTTGAAGTTTGAATAAATCTGAAAATACGAAAATAGAATTTCGATTTTTCGAATTATTTTCTATTGGAAAAGATTTTATTGCGCAACGCCGACGTCATACGACTCGGACCAATCGGTGACGACACGTCGCTGGTCCATGGACTCGGTCCACGGAATCGCCTCGTCCACCGTGGACGCGCCCGGCGCCTCGCACCACGCGCCCGACACGCGCGCGCGCAAGATCGATTGGCTGCGACGCCGCCCGTGCGATGCTCGACACGCGGCGCGATCGCGACGATCGGCGGCTAACGCTCTCGCACACGCGCGCGATCTCACCCGAACAACCACGATCCAGCGGTCACGCTTACCGAAGCCGTTTATCGCAGACGAAGCGGCGTGGCTCGATCTGGATGGTCATTGGAGATCCGACGGTGTCTGGCTTCAGCACGGCGATGTCGCGGCGGCGCTGAGTTCCGGAGACGAGGACGGCGGCGACCAGACGGCGTTCGCTCTGCCGGCGACGAAGAGGTAGCTGCTCGGTGCGGCTCGGCGTGGCGAACCCGAATCGAACCCACACGTCGAGCGGCGGCTTGCGACGGCGGCGGCGAAAACGAAAGCGGCGCTAGAAAACTACGGCGAGCTCTCGGGGCTAAGCGGCGGTGACTCAACGGCGAAGGCTAGCATCGGCGGATGCGCTGCGGGATGAGGAACCTCGGTGTGCGGGCTGCGGCTTTTATAGCCTCGGCATGCGCGCTAAAATGGCAACCCTAAATCACGCGGCGGCGGCGGCAAGCGGCGGCGGATTCGAAACCGAATCGGAGGCGAAGGCGATACCGTCCGACGGTAACGAGCGGCGAGTTAGATCCGGTGATACGATCCGATCCGCTCTTTCCAAAATCAGCGGCGAGATCTAAACTTACCAAAACAACGCAAAACGATCCCGACCGCTCGATCTCAATCCAACGGCGAAGGCGCTAGGGTTTCGCGAAAGGAGACAAACCGTCCGATCTTCATCCAACGCCACGCGCGAGGCGGCGAAAGCGGTGATCGGGCCGCACGTCGATGGGCGCTGACGCACGCGATCTTGGGCTTGGCCCGAGATCGTTCACTCGATTTTCAAAAGCTTTTGATTTAAAATAATTCCGAAATTAGATTAATCTACTTTAAGCAATTAAAATATCGGAAAAATCCTTAAAATTCTCATAAATACTTTGAGACATTCGAGCACAAATAAAATATTTTGGTAAAACTTTATATTAACTTTATCTATATATATTTAGTTTTCACAAAAGGTTCAATATACTTAATTAAATTCAATTCAATTAATTTCTGGAAAAAAAATCCAATAAATTCAGAAAATCACCAAAAAGCATATGAGCGAAATTATAAGCCAAATTTTTGGGATGTTACAATGTGCTAATTATTTTGATCCTTCGATGGATTAGCATCTCCTATTGATAAAGGTTTAATAGTATTTGAGACTGGAGGAAGTACTTCTTATTAGCTGGAGTAATTGTTCCCCGTGGCTACATGCATGCAACTTCCTGCTGTCATCCCTACATTTTCACTTCGTTTCTTTTCTGAAAAATTTAAGCAATTCCCATTCATTTCTTTCTTTTGGTACAAAACAAGGTAAATTTATTTGAATTCGAGATCTACTTAGCTTGCCCAAGAATTCTATTTGTAAGCAAGATGCCAATGAATGTAGCATACTGATTCTGGCCAGCTATCTAGAATCTCGACAAATGTAGCATTCCTCGTAGGAAGTAGGAACAGTGTTGACAAAGAGGCCACTTGTTTTTCTTTCTTTTTCATACAATTTATTTGTCTTAGGCGAAGTAAACCTGGCCAGGCTACTCTCCATTTGTCTTCGCTAAGACGTAGCATCAGTTTGTCTAAAGTAAAAGTAACTAGATTTGATCAAAAAGTAAAAGTAACTAGATTTAAGCACATATTAACTGTGATGGCACAAAATAATACAATTTCCGTTCATAAATAGAAGTTATTCTTGGACATTGCACTTCCACCAAAACACATTTATAAAAGACTATATTACCCATCTTCATTAGATCACTTATATTGCTCTTTAGATGGTATATCTAACTTTACTCTAGTCTATGACAGTAAATGGTATTGAAAATAGCTAAAGGAGAGAGTTATACAAAGAAAAAAAATAGTAAAAACTCACCTAAAAAATATAGAATATCATGTATTTAGGAACAAAGTTTGACAAAATCGTAGAAAAGAATGGCTTTTGCCTTCTGACATGCCAAAAGTTTTGTAATGCTATTGTTGCTTGGTCTGTCGCAGCTAGTTACGGCTTTGCTGGCTACACTTCTAACACTAGGTGACTATAATGCAAATGTTTCCCAACATCTAGAATTCTCTGGCCAATGACCTTGGTCACTACCAAACAGTTTAGAGATAGCGTTCACCGGAAGTGTCAAGCTCATGCAGCTGGAGCTCAGAGGACTACTAATGCCAGGCTAAAACCAGAGGCTCGTGCTCATTCTGTCCCAGCAAAAGACGCTGATGCTTGTAATTATGTATCTGTAAAGCTGCATGCTGCTAGCAACATCACATGTGAGCGATATCTAGTGGTGTTTCATTCTACGATCTATATACCTAGGCTGCCTTGCCTGGTTCTCATGTGAGTGACATCTAGTGCTGTTGCCAGACACTTGGATTTGCCTTGCCTATGTTGGTTGTTATATATACTAGTAATTGCAGTGCAAATAGGACTAGGATGGTCCCAAGTAAGCCCTGCTTGCCTTTTGGTTCTCAGCCAAGATGGCATCAAGAATGCTGTAGCCCTTTTTGTCATTTCTTCAGCCAGATCGGATACAACAATTAATGCTAATTCTGCTTCTTGGCAGTATCATGCCCCCACAAGCTGTTCCTGATTCACAACATTTGACTTGAATCAAATGGAACCATGCCTCCTTTTCATAAATTTCGAACAGGAAATCACCAATTTTCTTTACATCGTACTATCACGGATTCAATCCGCGATCACCTCCTTCAGAAGGAAACAAAAGTGCTGGACAATTTGCAGGCAAATAGCTGTACCAAACACCCCCAGTGATAAGATTTCAGGATCTTATTATATCTTCAAAGAATACAAGTCGCTTCTTTTCTTTCGACAAGAATGGGATAAAAGTCGATTGTTACAACAAGCGCACGTCTCTTAAGCTGATCTTAGGTGTCGGAGTACACAGGGAAATATTTATCGATCGTTTTATCCTTTGTTGACAGGGACAACTACCACGTCCTGATAAGTACGATAGCCTTTGTGACAACCTGCATATTTAACCTAAAGTAACGATAGTAACATCGCTATTACTCTAAGATAATTATACGAATCTCGACATACTAGCTAACTAAAACATCGAACGCACTCGATATTTTATCAGTTAGTATACCGTGTTCATAGTGTTGCAGCAGATCAATAATTAGAGACTAAAATAAAAATTTTATTACAGTCCATTGCCACGCAGGCTACATGTCCAGTACCATAATTATACATATGATCCAAGTACAGCAAAAATATAATACATAAGATCCAAGTACAACAAAATTTTATTACACAAAAGACTGACGAAGTCGATGCACGGCTACCCATCCTTCTATCCCTCCGGGTAGAACTCAGCCGTCTCGTCAAACCAACCAGACGCTTGAACACCAGAACCATTTTCTAGCAAAGGGGGATTTAACAAGAGTGAGTACAGGGTAGTCAACAAGCAATAATAACAAATGCAATAAATGAATTTTTTTCTCATATCCATCCAATGTTCACCTCCCCTCAAAATCTATTTTTATAGAAATTAGGTTTTGGGTTTCTTTAAGGGTTGTGTATTTTAATTACGAAAACAGCTACTAGCACTCGTATATGAGGCAGACTTAGCTTTTGTAGCCTCCAATCCAGGAGACAGGTATGAATTCATGATTTTAACCCTGCGCAGGTTTGTATCACTTTACCCATAGTGACCCATCCTGTAAGGTCCTAGAATGTTTATCACTAATCCGGTATTGAATCTCCAACCCTGTTACTTGAGTCGGGGACATCTATCCCAAGCCGTCCCACCAGACTCGCAGCTAACAGTTGTACTCCGACCAGTGGTTGGCAATAACTCTACCCATGGCTTCAAATATAGCGCAATTCCATCCGCGTGTCTCTCCGGGACTCCTGGCATACCGGGATTTGCTTGGCTTGCTTCTGGCTCCTCCCTTCTATTCCTGGTCTTGCCTTCGATCCGGGGTTTTCCTATCTCCTCTCTAGTTCTTGCTCTCTCCTGGCCTTGCTTTGGCTGGCTCCTTCTGGTTCTTGGTTGGAAATATGGTAAGGGGGGACAGACTGTGTGCTCTCGGTTGGGAGTGTGGCAAGGGGAAATGAATGGTCACTTTTACTTTTCTACCCTTGGTCCTTTACTGGTTACTATAGGGTATATTTGTCATTATTTGAGTTTTTCTAAGGATACCTGTAATCCTACCAGGTTTGTAACTAATTGTCGGATAATGAAACCCGAGTCTAGCGAGAGGTGCCGATCTGGCCTCGGACGGATCAGGTATCTCGATGAGCAATAGCCTCACCTGCGGGTTTGACGGCAATTCTCGAAAATCCTTACTTTTTGCTATTCTTACATTATGGTTTACTTACGCATAACATTGGTTATTAAGTAAAATTATCAATTATCTTAATGATTAGTTGCTTAATAGAATTACTGGCTTAATTAAATCTTCGGGTTGTTTCAGCCTTTCTTACTGAATCATTCTGCTCTAGCCTACCAGAGTACACCAGCACTCCTAGCCTCTCAATACTACACAAAATGTGGGGCCTAGGAGCTCAGGGCACTAATTTATGTCTCAATTATTTCACCCCCTGTACTTATGCTCCAAGTTGTAAACATCTATTCTTTGCCAACACATTCTGATGGTGCTTGCTTAAGATTTGGCCATACAATAATGCAGTGTGTTCATCTCCATATCCAAAGGTCTTCCTTACAGGACACAAAGGCCAACCTTTAATGAACCCGATATAAATGGGATCTCAGCAAGTGAAGTTGGAAGGGATCGAGGGAGATTTTGAGCAGCTAGATAAGAGATGATACCAGCTGCATAACCTGCAAGAGCAAAACCACTTACCTGCAAACACAAGTATCATGTCAATAAATACAATAGAGCAAATTTCACAAAACTAAAAGTTTTTTATACAAACTATCAAAAAACTAAAGGTTCTAGCTTCTATTTCATAAAACTATAGATTTTAGAAGAACATGTGTAAAAAAAACTACATGTTGTATAATTGACCATTTTTGTAACAGGCCTAATAGTGTGGTCCCACACGGCAGCCTCACATGTGAGTGAAATAGGGGCGCATGAGGCTGTTATGTGGATCCTCACTGTCAAACACGTAACAAGAAATGGTAAATTCTAAAACTTGTAGTTTTGTGAGACAAATTCTCCTAAAATATGTAGTTTTGTAAAATAGAAACTAAAACATGTAGTTTTCTGATACTTTGTATAAGAAACCTGTAGTTTTGTGAAATTTACTCAATACAATATGAACTTGGATGTATAAACAATAGTAATGTGGACACAAGCCACTTGGACTAAGATATATGTGTGTTCTACAGGTCTGCATTGTTTAGTTGCCCACAGTTGTTATTGCACATAAGCTATGAATCACCGATCCTTCGCAAAATTGCCGTACTAGTACCGGATATTTATCAGATATGGCGATCCTTCCCGATATAGTATCGGGAAGGATTGGTGAATTTCAATATTTAAAATTAATAAAAATAATCCCGATTCTTCTCCGATACTCCACGATACTTCCAAACATTTTCAGGCCGAAAACACAAAGCCAAGCACAATACAAACCATCTCTCCTGACCCTAAAATCTCTCTCTCTCACACTCACTCATTCCACACGGTCATCTCTCCTACCGCTGACTCCTCTAAAATCCTTAGACCCGGTAGCCATTGCCCTTCACCCAGCTGATCGACGACTGCTATTAGCCGCCACAAACATCGTTTCATGTTATGTATCAGAAGTAGTCAATAATAACCTGGTGAGGGACATCAGGGCCAGTGGGTCTGTCAATGAAACTTCCGAGGGAATAAACAAGCCCTGCTAGATCATAAGCCGAGTGGTTCATTTCACAATCAAAATATGTAAGCATTTTGTTGAAGCGGCACACAGAAAAAGAATAAACACGACAACAATTCAACAAAGTCAAGAGGAAGTTCTATTATATAAGAGACTAGATTAAAAATGAAAATCACATCGTATCATATAAATCATAAATGATGAAGTGTCCCTATGAGACCAGATATCAGAACAGCCTTTTATATGAGCCACTACATGGTCATTAAAATTGGTTCAAAGGTGTCCACTATATCTACATGGTGTTAATGCAATGAGACAAGCAGGATCCACCACATACAGTCTAGAAAGCTTATAACAGATAAAAAACATTTAAATATTAGATATAAAAATTAAGTTTCATTAGTTCTGTTGTGACAGGTTTCAACTATACAGTGAAAAATTAGTGGGAGTAAATCCAATAAAGTGTACTAGTCAAATTAATCCAGCCTGTAGCAAATCCCTTGTTTTCTTTCTTGTATCCCCTACCTTCTTCTCATTATGAAGCATGAACAGAAGAATACCATGGTCATGTGTTAAAGTGTAAACAGTCCTTGCGTTCCTGCACAAACATAAGCCATCTATATTTTAGCATACCCATATTTGGTATTTCATGATCCAAGGCAAGATGGTGGATATCTGACAATGTCACCAAACATAAGCTCTACGGTGCGTATCTTAAGTAGAGGAAGAGCACGTGTTTGGTTCCTGGCTTGGTTTATCTCAGTAAGCAACCAAAAAAATGATTGTTTGCTCACAACTATAGCTCATGGGATTCGCTCCGTAAAATTTCTTTCATTTCTGGGATGGGCAAATGTCAATACTGTTAGACAACATCCTAGATTGCCTTGTATAGAGAATGCTAGTATCCTAGATTGTCTTGTATAGATATTATCTTATATAGGCTTTCCTTTTGTACCCTCATTGTACATGTATATATTCTGGTCTATTGGCATCATGATCAATACAAGTGCTATTCATAACATGGTACCAAAGCAGGCAAAGCTAGGGTTTTTAGGGTTTTCATCGGCGTTGCTCTTGCGCCATCCACCACCTTCTCCTTATTGATCGGCACCGCCGCTCATCCTCTGGTTCTTCCTTGGGCACTGCCTCTATTCCTCGCTGCCTGGTTATCTTTAATGGTCTTAATTATTGAGATTGGGTTCTACATATGCGCCTTCACATGTGTGGTTGGTGTCTTTGAGAGTTTCTCACCAGCGAACTACCTTGTTTGCCTCATCCTGCTCCACCTGCCACGCTTGTTATTCCCAACGAGGCTGATGATGCTGTTCAATAGAAGGTGTATGATGATCATACTGATGTTGTAGAGTCTTTTTAGACTCAATTTGCTGCCTGCAAGATATGGATTGATGAAGATTCTCATGCCTCCACTATTTTGGTTGTTATAATGGAGGTGCATCTCACTGGAGATATAGTTGCTTTATCTTCAGTATAGTTGATGTGGGTAAATCTTCGTGACCGCTATAAACTTGCTGGCGATTCTTTGTACCTAACTATTGTGTGACAGGAGCAATCATTGTAGCAAGGTGATTCTACTGTGGATGAGTTCTATGCACAGCTGTCCATGGTGTGGCATCATCTTGATTTTCTTGGACCGGAGGTTTGCCGCACTTGCTAGTGCTGTTAGCGCCATCACTCTCATCTGGAGCTTCGCCGCATGTACAACTCCTTGACATGTCTCCAGGCCGAGTTTGAGAAGATTTGTGCCCAGCTGCTTGCTCGTCATCCTTGTGTGACCTTGTTGGAGGCCCTTGTAGCTATTCATACTGAGACTCGCTTTCATGGTACGGGTCTACTGGTGTCTCCTACGGTCTTAGCTGTGCGTGCACTAGTTTTTACATCTACTGTATCTCGTGCTGCCCCTCTATCGTTGGTGCCTACTCCAGTGGCGACTACTAGGAGTGGAGGGCTTCACTGCACCTACTGCGACAAGAATGGACATGTGAAGCAGTTCTGTTACTAGAAGAAGAAGGATCTTACTCGTCGAGGTGGATACCCTCCCAGGAGAGCTGGAGGCTCGGGTGCCTCTCCTCAGTTGACCTCTACTGGTTTTGACTGCACTCAGAAAATTCTCACGCTACTACGTCGCATGGCTGCCTCTGCACCGACTGGTTCTGCTACTCAGTCTTCTAGTGATACACCATCTTCCACATCCCCTTCAGGTATCTCACTATGAATTCTTGACTCCGGTGCTTCTTTTCATATGACATTTGATCCCACGAGTCTTCATTCCATTAGTCCTCTCGATACTTCTATCACTGTTTAGACCACAGATGGTACTTCTCTTTTTGTTTCAGGATGAGGCACCATTTTGTCTTCCTTTCTTCATGTTCCTACTGTTTCTCATGTTCCCAAACTGACCATGCAGCTTATGTCCACTGGCAAACTCATTGATCATGGCTACCATATAATCCTCAATTCTGACTCTTGTTGTGTTCAGGATTGTCTTATAGGGTTTCTAGTTGGTACTGGCCCTCGTCGCCATAACTTAAAGTGTCTCTGGGACCTTGACTAGTTTTGTCTTCCTTCCACTGATCTGGCCAGTATCTTCGTCTCCTTCATCACTTTCGCCTCTATTGCATCTTTTACTAGGTCGTTTGCTCAATGGCATCACCGTTTGGGACATCTTTGTGGTTCATGTCTATCTTCTTTAGTTCATCGTGGCCTTTTATGATCTGTGTCTGGTGATGTATCTTTAGATTAAGCAGGTTGTAAGCTTGGCAAGCAGTTATAACTCTCCTATACTTCCAATGAGTCCGTGTCACAGCGACCTTTTGATCTAGTTCATGAAGGACCATGTGGAGGTCTATCCATGTTTGTGATGAGTATTTGACTAAATTTGAGCTTGGGTTGCTCTTGTTTGATTTGAATTGGATTTTCAATTGGAAGCAATTTGAGGTCTTCTCTGTTTTCCCGGTGCTACCGGCTAGAACGAGAAAAAATGAATTTTAATGAGTGTACTTTGATGGATTTATTTCACATCTTTGTGGGCATTGCTATGTGAGGAGTTTCCTTGTCTTTGATGGTTGTAGGGCGACAGTGCTAGGTCATGGTGAGGCGGAGGATGACCGGGACTAGGCGAGGAGCGTCGGAGGTCCAGACGGTTGGGAGATCACCGGAAGATGATCGGAGACGGAGTCCGGGCAAGTCAAGACGACAAGGAAAGGAGATGATGCTAGCTAGATGCCGCGTGGATCAATGAGGGCCGTCGGATTGAGGTCTAGTTGATAGGTTAGCGGGTCTAGGTAGTATGCTTTGAAAACTGTGCAAGAAAACCTGGTATGTGTGTGGGTTTTGGGTTAGCCCTTACATGGCTGTGTGTGTGGGTTAATCCTAGCCCTTAGATGAGTGCTCTAGGGTTGAGGGACTCATCCAAGGGTGGTAGGTGGCTCAAGAGTAGTATAAATAGGGGTGGAGGGGTAGCCTCCTTCCCTTGAAGGTTTTGAGGTTTTTGATGCTCCTTTGAGCTTTGACCACATGAATGTGAGGCTTTGTAACCTCTCCTTCCAGAAATGAAATGTTTTCTCAAATCATTTCTTTTCTTTGTGCATTTACATTACGCATTTAAATTACGCAATTTACATTATGCACTTAAATTCCGTAATTAAATTCAGCACTTACATTCTTGCAATTTACATTTATGCAATTTGGATTTGCCTCCCCTCCTTATAAATGCTGTTCTTCTAGGATGTCTTGAGGGTCTTCATTTGGTTCTACTTCTTTCTTACACCCTTGGATAGACTAGAGATAAAGTTTTTTATCAAATTGCAAATCTGTCCAGAACTTGTTCTTCGCGCAGCAGTCAGTGTTTGATTTTTATAAAAATATAGAGAACTCATTTTTGATTGGTTCTTGTTGGAGAAGGTGCAGGACACATATATCCATCTGTAGAAAATTTCTTGAGTCCACTGGTTGCACCGTTTGAGAGCTATGAAGTGAGCCTCAAACTTTCTGGTCGAAGTTCCTGACTGTCTGTATTGCTTGATTTTTCATTATTATTATACAAAGCTTTCTGAGGTGATTTTTGGTGGAGTATTTCACGACTCAACTGCTCACAGGGAAAAAAATTCGCAAAAATTTTAGAGCAACAGAAACTCACCAACCACCTGTTTCAACTAAGGACAAATTTTGAAAATCTGCTTTAACTTTTCTGAAAAGAGACTTTAGTGTTTTAGCTTTATCTCTTTTAGAAAAGAAGTCTTTTGAATTGATTCCTCTTTTGTTTGTTTGGACACTTGACAACCAGTATTGTGATTAAAAAACCCCTTACATGATTCATGGTTTTTATCCATGCAAGCTAGGGGTACACATAGTTGTCTAATTATTCTGGATTTTGGAGGGTGTGTGAATCTGAGAAGCACCAGTTTGAACGAAAATCTTCGGGTGCTTTAGATTTTTATTGCAAGAGTGTTTGGAGTACTTTGAGGGGAAAATTTTATTTGGGATCATTCACCCCCCTCTGATCGCCATTTCGATCTTTCAATTGGTATCAGAGCCGGTTTTGCTCTTCCATAAATCTTGACCAGTCTCAAGAGCCATGGCGATGGACAAGTATTCCACCAAGCCTCCTATTTTCTCTGGAGTTGATTTTCCTTTTTGGAAATCTCAAATGGAGTCATACATCACTGCCAAGGGCTTCCTGATATGGCAGAAGGTGAAACTCCCGTATGAGGTTCCTACTGATGAAAACGTCACGGTCGGCAATATGGCTGACGTTGAGGCAAACGCTAAGGCAATGAACATTCTCATACAGGGTCTTAGCCGCAGTGAGTATGATAGGATTTCTCACCTCCGTTCTGCTCACGAGATTTGGGTGACCCTCGATGCTTACCATGAGGGCACTACCCAAATCAAGACGGTTCGACATGACCAATTCAAGCGTGAGTTCAACAAGTTTGAACAACACGCTGGTGAGAGTCTTGATGAGTGCTTCGGTCGTTTTACCAAGATCTTGAGCGATCTTCGAGCAGTTGGTTGCATATACCCTGACTCAGATAATGCTCGACATTTCTTGACCGCACTCGATTTGCGTGTTTGGGAGATGAAGGTGACCACCATCAAGGACACCACCGACTTGTCGGCTCTGACTCTTGACGGGCTTTATTCCCGCCTCAAGACTCATGAGATCGATGTCGTCTCACGGAAGATGAAATCTCAGTCGATGGCCTTGGTCACCGATCCCATTGGATCTTCTTCTTCTGATCCTTCTATTGGTTTCTCTCTTTCCGCCCTTTGTGAGCTAAGCGATGACCAACTGGAAAAATTTCCAGAAAATGAGCTTGCTCTTCTCGATTGCAAGTTTTCTCATGCATACAAGAGGGTGAGAGAGAGAAAGAGAGGTGGCATGATCACATGCTTCAAGTGTGGTGGCCCCAACCACATTCGGGCTAATTGCCCCAAACTGGAGAAAGCTAAGAACGATGTCGGCGGTTCGGCAAAGAACGACTACATCGACAAGAACCGCAACAAGAAGCCTCCAGTTCGTAAGCCGACGCGTGAGAAGAAGTACTGCAACTTCTCTAAGAACAAGAAGCTCTTTCACCACGTCCTCGCCGCGCTTGACGACATCAATATCTCCGACACGGAGACATGGAGCGACGAGGGCGAGGATGAACCGCAAGAGAAGAAGGGCGGCGACAACTTCTCCGGGATGTGCTTCATGGCTGACACCAACAGCATCAGCGACTCCGAGCTCTACAGCGACTCGGACGAGGTACTCTCCTATGACCAGCTCAATGAAGCTTTCTGTAAACTAGGAAAATTTCATGCTAGAGCTAGAGCTAGGTGTACGGAGCTTGAGAAGGAAGTAGGTACCTTGACTCGGGAGTTAGCTTCTCTTAGATCTTCTTCCTGCCGAGTCACTGATGATTGCTCTTTGTGTGATGCTATTCTTGTGGAGTTGGAGAACTTAAGGGCTATGCATGATAGTGTGTTGACTGAATTAGATAGTCTTAAGTTGAAGAATGCTAGAGATAATTCTGTTGATGCTATTCCACTAGATACTAGTTTTCTTCATGCTCACTCCACTCCTTCTTGTGCTAATTGCCCTAAATTGCTTGCCGAAATTGATGTTATGAGCGAACACCTTAGAAAGCTTTCTGCTAGAAATGATGAACTTGAATTGCATGCTTTTAAGGACCCAGTCAGCTCATGTGAGGGCTGTAGGCAACTAAAACTTGACAATGATGCTTTGAATGTCAAGTGTGATCAACTTGCTAAGGACTTACTAGTTAAGTCAAAATCTGGTTGCCTGCTGTGTGTTGGGGTTAAGGATGATGTGGATCAAATCTATATCGAGCTTAGGAAGAAGTTAAAAGACCAAACCCTTAGGATTAGAGATGCTCCTTGCGTTTCTTGTGAGGCCCTCAAGATTGAGGCAGCCATGCTAAGGGAACAAAAAGAACGTGTTGAGAGATCTTCTCTTTCTCTTTCTTGTTCTTCTTCTTCCTCTCCTTCCCCCTGTTCTTCTTGTGCTTCTTTCTTTCGAGATTGCCAGTATCTTATGAGCACTCTCGAGAAGTTTGTTGGAGGCAAGAAGAAGCTCATTTTTATTCTAGACCAATCCAAGATTAGTAGATTCAATCAAGGTCTAGGATTTGATCCCTTGGAGCACGCTCGGGCGTATCCTCCCACCATTGTGCGCGGCTCCAAGAGTGGTGAGATTGTGGTAGCTCCCAGAGTGAGTACCATCGTGTTTAGATCTGCTGGGGTTATCCATAGGACTTCTGACCAGAAGGGTGTTACTCCTATTGCTTCTGCCTCTAGTAAGGCGAAGTACACATGCACCTTCTGTAAGAAGGATGGTCACCTAGTAGATTTCGCTTGGCGCGCCAAGATCACTCGGCGTGGCGTGTTCTTTGCTCTTAGGGAATTGAGGTCATCCCGGACTTTGAGTGCTCCTAAGGCACACACCGCTTCTAGACAGTTAGAAAGTCGCTTTGTTTTTGGGCAGCGTCCAGGACTCGATTTTCATGCTAGTTCTTGAGTTTTAGTCCGGAGCTGTTCAGAGTCGATCTTCCGCCTTCCTCTTGATATTCCTTGTTTTCTCATCGAGGTAGATATCGTGGCGTGAGGTGTTTTCTGGTAGGAATTTTAGGCAGCTTCACCGGGTGGTTCGGCTTTTGCACCACGGCGAGCCAACCATTTCGACTCCTAGATCATCTACTAGAGTTGCTACGATCTTGTTAGGGTTAAGCGTCAGAGAGACACTCGAGTCGATCTTCTTCTATGACTGGTACTACGGCGTCGTGTGGTTGATATTGGGTTCCCAAGTCTTCACTCTATCCAATATTGAGTCATCTTTCTCTCTTGTGTCTTGATCAGTAAATCGGATGGGGAAGGGCGATGTTTTGATTGTCGACTCCGGTTGTTCTCGTCATATGACTGGAGATTCTCGATGGTTCTCTTCCCTAGTCCGAGCCCCCGGTGATGAGTTGATCACTTTCGGGGATGCTTCTTCAGGTAGAGTCATTGCTAAAGGTACCATCTGCATTAATGACAATTTCATTCTTAAAGATGTTGCCTTAGTAAGCTGCAATACAATTTGCTTTCTGTTTCCCAGCTTATTGATGACTCTTTCGAGGTGAGTTTCAAGAGTAGCGCCTGTAGAATCCTCGATTCTTCAGGAGGGTTAGTTTGCGGGATTTCTAGATATGGGAGAGTCTTTCGTGCTGATTTTTCTGCTTCTTCTGGAGGCTCTCTCCGTTGTTTGATTGCTTCAGAGTCCCGTGATCTCTCCTTCTGGCATAGGAGACTTGGTCATATTGGATTTGATCATTTGACCTGAGTTAGGAGCCACGGTCTCATTCGTGGTTTGCCCAAACTCAAAATGGTCAAACACTTAGTTTGCTCTCCCTGCAGACATGGTAAGATGTTTGCTGCTTCTCATACCCCAGTCGCTGTTGTGATGACTGATGCACCATGATAGCTTTTACACATAGACACTGTTGGTCCAGCTAGAGTGCAGTCAGTGGGTGGGAAGTGATATGTTCTTGTCATTGTTGATGATTTTTCGAGGTATTCTTGGGTGTTTTTCATGGCCTCGAAGGATGAGACTTTTTTTCTTACTTTAGGGGTTTGGTCAGTAGGTTATCTATTGAGCTCCCAAGTGCATTACGAGCTATACGCAGTGATAATGGCACGGAGTTCAAGAATTCCTACTTTGGATGGTGAGCCTGCTGATCAGAAGGAGTTCTGGAGCATGATTGGCTCTCTCCTATATCTCACTGCATCGAGGTTGGACATACACTTTGTTGTGTGTATGTGCGCTCAATTTCAAGCTTCTCCTCGCGTCTCTCACCGCCAGGCGGTGAAGCGCATCTTCAGGTACCTTCGTGCTACCACTGATTATGGTATTTGGTACTCTTCTTCTTGTCTATCCCTTTGAGTCTTTTCCGATGCCGACTTTGCTGGCTGTAGGATAGATAGGAAGAGCACTTCTGGCACTTGCCAATTCATTGGCACTTCTCTTGTTTCTTGGTCATCTAGGAAGCAGTCTGGAGTTGCACAGTCCACCACTGAGGCCGAGTATATTGCTGTAGCCAGGTGCTCTGGATGAGATCGACCTTGCGGGATTATGGATGGGTTAGAGATAGGGAGTGTGCCACTTTTGTGTGACAACACTTCAGCTATTTGCATTGCTAAAAACCCAGTGCAACATTCCCGGACCAAGCACATTGATATTAGATATCACTTCCTTAGAGACCATGTGGAGAAGGGAGATATCGCCCTTCAGTTCGTAGAGAGTGACCTTCAGTTAGACGATATTTTCACCAAGTCTTTGGATAGCTCCAGATTTGTTGCCTTGAGGAGTGAGTTTGGACTCGTGAGCCCTTACGGCCTTTCGTGAGGGGGAGCTGGTTTGTATATTATGTATTATATGTTTTCTTCCAGCTTTTCTGTAACATACCAAAAATTGAAGTTTTGGAATGTTAGAAATAAAAAATGAACCATTTGCATCTCTTGAATTAATTCCACCTTAATTTGAATTTTCTGTTAATGGAAGGATTTAATTTGACTAAACTATTCATCAAATAAAATAATTTCAGTTTTAGTTGGGTTCCATGTGCTCCAAGGAATTTTTCTGTATTTTTGGAGATTTTTCTGAATTTATTTGCTATTTATTTGAATTTATTTGCATTTATTTGAAATTCTGGATTTATCTTAAATCAGAAAATGTTTTTAATTTTCAAAAACCCATCTGGGCCAAATCCTCTCGGCCCGTTGCGCGCCGCCTCGGCCCGACTCGCTTTGCCCTTGGCCAGCGGCGTGACCAGCGACACTCACCGGCCTTGACACCGCAGCAGTGTCGGTTGTTCGATCTTGCCGCGTGTCGGTCCGGATCGCTCCGCGTCACCAGCGTTGCGCCGCCGCCAAACCCTAGCCGAGTCCGTGTCGGCGCCGTTCTTGAGTTCGTCTTTGCACGCCCCCGAGCCCTATTTAAGCGCCGCAAAACCGCCTCCGAGGATCCCTCTCGCGCCGCCCTGCGCCCTCTTTCGCTGCCGAGACCTCGTCCTTCGCCCGCACGACCTCGCCGTAGTCCGCCGCCTCATCCGAAGCCTTCCGCCGTCTTTTTCTTCGCCGCCGGTGCTCCTCCGCCGTCGCCGTTGGTCTCCCCGAGTTCCCCACGTCGCCCCCTCCCCGCTCCACCTTGCCCCACGCCCGATCCGGTCACCTTTCGCCGCGGGTCTCGTCTTCTTCCTCGCCTCCGGTAAGCCGCGCCACTGCCTCGCCGTCGTCCGCCCTCGCTTGATCTTGGCCGTCCGATCGCCAGCCGATGCTCTAGATCTCGCCGCGTCGCCATCGCCGCAACCCGCCTCCTTGCCGTCCGTCGGCTAAGTTGCGGATGTGCGGCAGCGTGGCCGCTGCGTCGGCCAGCTGCTGCGTCGGCGATAGCGTCCGCAGTGCGCCGGGTGCACCGTGGACGGCAGTGACGCCGTGGACCCGATCCACCGTGAACCCGATGGCGTCGGTGTTGCGCAATAAATCCTTTTTCCGTATAAAAATAAATCCATAAATTCGGTTTTTCTGATTTTCTGTATTTTCTCGAATTGAATCTTCGGAGGCCGTTCTCACTCATACGAACTCGATTGAGGCGATTCAAGTTTCTAAATTTTCTAAAATCAAGATCTATCTTCCAGAGCCATTTATTTTCAATTTTGAGTGTGCTTGAGTCTCTGTTTTGTATTTATTTGGTTTCATTGCTTTCTTTTCCGGTGAGCGCTAATTCGAGGAGCAAGCGAAGACTTGAAGACCAAGGTTCAGCACTAGATCAGCAAGGCAAGTCGTAACTTTGATCATATTGATCCTATGTTTGCAAAAGTAATTTACTTTATGACAATTGCATGCTATTTTGTGTATCAATGTTTATTTAATGGGAGTAGATGTATACCTAGTTGATATTATGCCACCTTGATTGGTTGTATGCCATGTATCCATTGTTAAACCTAGGTTGGGACATTACTAGTTGGACATAATCATTATACCAACATTGGGTTATCGTAGCTATGCTTAGACATGCTTACATATACGTTGGGATTCATGTCACATGTGAATAATGTTAATATTGACTTAATGAGATATTGAATCGTGGCCGTTAGCCACTTGTTGTAAAATTTGTTGTACCATGGTGGGGTTTGCCATTGGTCTTGGTTGAGCAATTGTTTTCCCTCGGGCAAGTGATCGTGCGATAAAGGGGTGCTTTCTAGCACATTGGGATGTGGATGTCTTGCCTGAGACAACTTAAGGACTTTATCTTGTGCGCCATTGAACTGGGTCTAATCGTACTACCACATGTCTCGAATGGGACAGACCTAGCCGATTAATTTGCAATGTCTAGCCTTGAGTCTGCCGGTTGGTGGTGTGGGTTCCGGATGGACGGGTAGATTCGCAAGGCGCAAGAGGGGGCCCTAAAGGGCGAAACCTTAGCGGGCAGTACCGAGTTTAGACAGTGCATTGTAAAGGCTTTGTCATGATATCTCTGCGACACACCGAAGGAAGTGTGTTAAGATCGATTGCACAAAGAGATGTTCATGTCTTGTGGGTAAAGTTGTACAACCTCTGCAGAGTGTAAAACTATTCGAATAGCCGCGTCCGCGGTCATGGACAAGCCCGGGAATTTCACACGGGGTATAGAGTGTTTCATAAAATGTGGAATGTGGAATTGTTGGGATGTGAACGGGGAGTTCATTGTTGTTTTGTTGTCTATCTTTGATCTACCAGTTATTTATTTATGTTTTCATAAATATGCTTTTAATCTTTTTATTGTATTTCAATTCAAGTTATTGCTTTCTGCAAATGAACTATATAGCCATCCTTGTCAAGCCGTGCATAAATATATTGCATCATTTCCCTACGGCTTGCTGAGTACCTTTGTACTCACGGCTTTATGCCCTTGTTGATCAGTTGCTGAAGGAGATAATGAATATCATAAGGAGGAATTCTATGAAGACTACGTGGATTAGGAAGGCGTTCCCCAGACGATTGCCTGTGGCATGTCGAATGGTTCAAGTTATCTTTTCCGCTGCAATAGTATTTGTTTCTTAAGCCCTTAAGGCATAATGGTGTAAACATTGACCATAAGGTCGTTTGCTTTATTTAATAATAATTTGCTTCTTCTTAATTAATTCGTTGTATGGAATGGTATTTCATCTATGTTTCCACTGTGTGCACTAGCGTGATCCTGGACTAGTGCGGTATACACAGAGGGTTTCGGATTTGCAAATCCGGGTCCCGACATTTTCTTTTCTTTGTGTTCCTTCTGGGTGACTTTGGGCTTGTTTTCTTGAGTTGAGTTCACTCACTTAGACTTCTGGCATGCCTTGCATAGACCTCTTATCTTGTGCTTTAGGTTGCTATCATGCGTGATTAGCTGTTCTCTCTTCTCTCTTGGTTGAGTTCCCTCACAGTCTTATAAGTCTAACAGGTATTGGGCCTCCTAGGTAGACAAGGTCTATGTGCACTCCTTAGTTGGGATCTAGAGTCGGCTCCCCTATGTCAGTCACTGGGGAAGATAAGAGCGAGTCTGAGCCGTAGTGAGTCTCTTCTATCTTATCTATGCTCAATAGCCATCCAGTTTTGCAGTTTCTCTACTTCTTCTCCTCATTCTGTTTCTCTGGTTGTTATTGAGTTCATTCGAGTTTTCTTTATGCCTAATCTTGATAATAACTCAACTTTAACCAGATTTAAGCTTAAAATTGATTCATTTGTTGAGGGGAAGTTTGGGAATCTGTTCATGCATTGCATTTGGACTGTATTTTCTGTTTTATGAGCTTTGTCTATTATGCAATTGACTCAATCTTCATGAAATACATCATGCTATATCTTTTGAAGAAAATCACTAGCTTAGATATGTCCAAGTCCATTTATAATGCTAAGCTTATTAAAATCCGAAAAATTTGAAAGCTTTAAATGAAAACTTGACGAAACATGTTGCTTTTACTTACTAAGTTTCTTCTCTAGGGGTTTTTACCATGAATTGTGAAATTTTGGATTTCTCTAGAGTCCCTATAGCAACTTGGGTGAAATTTGTTTGATCCATATTTGAGTCCTTCAGAATTGCTCATATGTGCTAAATTAAAAAAAAGACTCTTTTGTGCAAAATTGATCTCAACACTTTATATTCACGAGATTGCTTCCCATTGCACTTGGGATGAACTTGGAATATATTGTGTATGACCAAGATCATTCTCTTAAGAGTTACTCTTGAGATGATCGAAAAGGCTTGAGTCAATTTAAAAAAAAATACAAATATCAAACACATAAGTGGGTAAAGAATGCAAATAATGTCAAACATTTGCACCCCGCTATGTTTTTTAAAGTCTTAAAGAAAATTTGCATAATTGAAAAATGAGCTTGAAGGACCTTATATGCACATCAAAATTCTCCAAAGTGTTGAGTAGGTTGAACTCTAGGTTTTTCATTTGATCCTTGAGTGGTTTTGCTTCTAGCTTTGAAACTTTGCTAAGTTTTGCACTTGTCAAATCATGCTAAAATGAAATATTGTAAAACTCAGCTTTTTCATAAAATGTATTGGTCTTGGACATGTCTTAGTTCAGTCATATTCTGAAATTGACAAGCTTGGTGTAATATCTTTCAATTTTGATCAATTGGATAATCTTCAAAGCTCTTTAGATTGCATTTCATGCATACATAAAAAAATTGATGCCTATATTGCCAAAAGGGGGAGAAAACGTAGAAAAGGCATCACTAAAAAGATAAAAATGTGAATGCTTATTTGGTTATTATGATCTTTGTAAATCTATGCTACTACTTCTTTTGGATCATAATTTCGTAATCACATTTGACATGTTTAGTTGGATTTTAGAGTTTTTGTTGAAAACTTGCTCTTTCTTAAATTTAACTCTAAAATCTAAATTCCTCTTCGTCAACTTGGTCATGATTTTATATCTTTCTCTCTGGACAAAGTTTGGCTTTGCAATCAAATTGCTTTCTTTTTCTCTCATTCAAACTCAAATTTATGCCTTTTGTGTGGTTTGTCAATATACTCATCAAGGGGGGGATTGAAGGACCATGTGGAGGTCCATCCATGTTTGTGATGAGTATTTGACTAAATTTGAGCTAGGGTTGCTCTTGTTTGAGTTTGATTTGAATTGGATTTTCAATTGGAAGCAATTTGAGGTCTTCTCTGTTTTCCCGGTGCTACCGGTTAGAACGAGAAAAATGAATTTTAATGAGTGTACTTTGATAGATTTATTTCACATCTTTGTGGGCATTGCTATGTGAGGAGTTTCCTTGTCTTTGATGGTTGCAGGGCGACGGTGATAGGTCATGGTGAGGCGGAGGATGACCGGGACTAGGCGACGAGCGTCGGAGGTCCAGACGGTTGGGAGATCGCCGGAAGATGATCGGAGACGGAGTCCGGGCAAGTCAAGAAGACAAGGAAAGGAGATAATGCTAGCTAGAGGCCACGTGGATCAATGAGAGCCGTCGGATTGAGGTCTAGTTGATAGGTTAGCGGGTCCTGGTAGTATGCTTTGAAAACCGTGCAAGAAAACCCGGTATGTGTGTGGGTTTTGGGTTAGCCCTTGCATGGCTGTGTGTGTGGGTTAATCCTAGCCCTTAGATGAGTGCTCTAGGGTTGAGGGACTCATCCAAGGGTGGTAGGTGGCTCAAGAGTAGTATAAATAGGAGTGGAGGGGTAGCCTCCTTCCCTTGAAGGTTTTGAGGTTTTTGATGCTCCTTTGAGCTTTGCCCGCATGAATGTGAGGCTTTGTAACATCTCCTTCCAAAAATGAAATGTTGCCTCAAATCATTTCTTTTCTTTGTGCATTTACATTACGCATTTAAATTACGCAATTTACATATGCACTTAAATTCCGCAATTAAATTCAGCACTTACATTCTTGCAATTTACATTTATGCAATTTGGATTTGCCTCCCCTCCTTCTAAATGCTGTTCTTCTAGGATGTCTTGAGGGTCTTTATTTGGTTCTACATCTTTCTTACACCCTTGGATAGACTAGAGATAAAGTTTTTTTTTATCAAATTGCAAATCTGTCCAGAACTTGTTCTTCGTGCAGCAGTTAGTGTTTGATTTTTCTAAAAATATAGAAAACTCATTTTTGAGTGATTTTTATTGGAGAAGGTGCAGGACTCATATATCCATCTGTATAAAATTGCTTGAGTCCACTTGTTGCACCGGTTGAGAGCTATGAAGTGAAAACTGTGCCTCAAACTTTCTGGTCGAAGTTCCTGACTGTCTGTATTGCTTGATTTTTCATTCTTATTATACAAAGCTTTCTGAGGTTATTTGTGGTGGAGTGTTTCACGACTCAACCTCTCATAAGGACAAAAATTGTCAAAAATTTTAGAGCAACAGAAACTCACCAACCACCTGTTTCAACTGAGGACAATGTTTGAAAATCTGCTTTAACTTTTCTGAAAAGAGACTTTGGTGTTTTAGCTTTATCTCTTTTAGAAAAGAAGTCTTTTGAATTGATTCCTCTTTTGTTTGGATCTTGACAACCAGGATTGTGATTAAAAAACCCCTCACATGATTCATGGTTTTTATCCATGCAAGCTAGGGGTACACATAGTTGTCTAATTATTCTGGATTTTGGAGGGTGTGTGAATCTGAGAAGCACCAGTTTGAACGAAAATCTTTGGGTGCTTTAGGTTTTTATTGCAAGAGTGTTTGGAGTACTTTGAGGGGGGAAATTTTATTTGGGATCTTTCACCCCCCTCTGATCATCATTTCGATCTTTCAGTTCATTTTGATGTTTGGGGACCGGTTCCCTTTGTTTCAAAAAGGGGGTCATAGATATTATATTCTTTTTATAGATGATTTCTCCCACCATACTTTGATATATTTTATATCTTCTCGTAGTGAGGTTTTATCCATCTATTAGAATTTTACCACCATGATCCGTACTTAGTTTGATTCTCCCATTCGTATTCTTCGTGCTGACCCGGCAAGAGAGTATTTATCCGGAGCTCTTCGTGCTTTCCTTGCTGAGCAAGGCACTCTTTCTCAATTTTCCTGTCCTGGTGCTCATGCTAATAATGGTGTGGCTAAGCGCAAGCATCGTCATCTTCTTGAGACAGCTCAAGCTATTCGAAACAACCCAGAAGATAAACAGTGAAAAGTAGATCATCAACAAAATTAATAACGCATATAACTCAAGTAATCAACAAAGATTGACCATCATCAAATATAATGACTCATATAAAATTAAAACATTCAACAAACCATAATTAAAATTCCAATCACTAACAAAATGTCATACATCTATCATATATTACGATATACATGAATATTAAATTACATCAAAAATAAAGATTACAAGAATTTTCAATTTTCCTAAAAGCTAAGCTTCTTTCGATCTTCGGCCTTAATTCCTGAAAAATGTTAGTCATTTATGTGTATAGATAAAAAGGCAATAAATTAAAATGTAAACGATTAAAATGAGTTGCCATCAGACCCATATGTGAATAGAACACGCTCATCGAGATACCAGATCGTTTGAGACTAGTCGGCACCTCTCGCTAGTTTTGTTCCATCATCTGGCAATATACAAACATATTTCATCGGATATCCATATCCATGCTCATATAGAGCCAGAAAAATATCCTATGGTAAAAAGATAAACCCTTCATAGTAAAAAGGTGAAAACCACCTCAGTTAAGAAGAAAGGAACCAACCAAAGCCATCCCTAGTCCAGCACTCCCCCACACATTTCCCCAAAGCTAGCACCAGCCTTCCCCAGTCCAGTTCAGTTTTCCTCAACATCCAGAAGGCACTAACACTCAAAACATTCATAACCAAGCCCCTCAGCTCATTTCTCCCCAAGCCATTCAAAGCCAGAGGCCACCAAAGCTTCCTAAGGCTAAGCCAACAGAAGCCAATCAAGCAACTAGGGGCAGAGGAGCCAAGAGCAAGGAGGCCAAGAACCGGCCACATCGACATCGACCCCAAATCACCAACACATCATCATCATAGCATCCTCCCATCCCCACTATTTTTCACACCCCAGGTATTCACATTCAATCTTTTGGCATATGCTAGCGACATAGGTTATAGTAGTCAAGAACCAGAGTAAGCATAGGTAGATCAGAGTTTACCTAGTGGTCTCAAGGGGTTGGCAGCCATAGGGGCGGTGCCGCGTGCGCCCGATAGCCACCACATGCTCCCCGACCAACCGATGGGAGACCCCGAGTACCGTCACGGCACCACAACCCAAAGCACATAAACCACATTCCTCGTCAACCACCTCACACAGATCGAATAATAAAAATGTAACAACAAGCATTAAATCAGTTCAAGTAAGCATCATCATTGGAAAAGGGAAGGGGAGACTAGGAGCACTTCTCAGGCAAGTCCAGTAGTGAGGAGGGGAGTAGAGGTGGCAACCGAGGAAAGGAGAGACCAGCGGCCTCAGCAGCGCTGTATAGGAGGAGGAGGCCCCAGCAGCCCAAAGACCACAGGCGGCGGTGGCAGACCGAGCGCACGGGGAACCGGATGGCCCGGGGGCTGAGGTAGGAAGGAGGTCAGCGGTAGGGCCGACAGGCCAGGAAGCGGAGGAGGCTGAGCTGGGTGCAGCCCGGGGCGGCAGAGGCGACGGTCGAGGTGGGCCAAAAGGGGAAGGACCATGGGGCAGAGGAGGCGGCCCAGGCAGGGTGGGATTATAGGCGGGACAAGGGCCGAACCAAGTAGCAACTAGGGAAGCAGCGCTGGCGCCGACTGGTGGAATGGGCAAACAGATCGGGAAAGAGAGAGAGAGCCATGGAGGGGAACAGAGAGAGAAGGGGAGGGCTTAGGGGATGATAAGAACGAATTTTTTTAAATAATACATTTTTTATTCAAATTGCAAATATATACCTCGATCCCAAAAAATTGCAAAAATATACCTCTGTCGCCTTTTTAGAAGGCGAGAGGAAAATGTCGCCCATTCAAAGGGCGACAGAGCCATCTATCGCCCTTTGGTACGGAGAGAGGTCCCCTGTCCTGCAGTTAATTTCTAAAAAAAATCATAACTTTTTCATATGATCTCGGATGGAGATGAACTTTCTATGAAAATTGTAGCTCTCGATGAGATCTACAACTTTGGTATACAAATTTTTTCATTTGAATCCATTTAGATGGCGAAAAACGGGATAGAAGGTTCAGATCTAAAAATCAGATCTTAACTTTCTACCCAATTTTTGGCCATCTAAATGGATTCAAATGAAAAAAATTTATACCAAAGTTGTAGATCTCATCGAGAGCTATAATTTTCATATAAATTTTATCTCCATCCGATATCATATGAAAAAGTTACGTTGGTGTGGCGGTTAGTCGCCCATTCAAGAGGCGACACGTGGCTCTGTCGCCCTTTGAACAGGCGATATTTCCCTCTCGCCTTCTCAAAAAGCGACAAATGTATATTTTTGTAATTTTTTGAGATCGAGGTATATTTTTGCAATTTGAATAAAAAATGTATTATTTAAAAAAAATCGATAAGAACCGGTGAAGAAAAGAGAAAAGGAAAAGAAAAGGAGAAAGAAAAAAAGAGAAAAGAAAATAAAAGAAAAAATAAAAAGTAAATAAATAAATAAAATAAAAATAAAAATTATAAGTAAATAAACAGCTAGCATCCAAATAAGAAATAATGCGGGTACTAGAAATGGAGTAAAAACTGAAAGAGGATAAAAGCAAGCAGATAAATAAATAAAGAGGTAGTTAATATTAGCAACCGCCATATCAATCAAAATAGGAAAATAATACATCTACTAGAATGAAATCATGATCCAGAATTATAATGAGCAACACAGATTAAAATACGCCAATTTAAATAAGGCAAGTTAAAATACACAGTATATATATGTATTAATTTAACGCAAGTAAGAGAAGGTTAGACACCCTAAAATATATAATAAATTAACAACCGTTCGAAGTATAGCTTTCCATAATTTCAAGAAATAAATTCAATCCTCCAGGCAACCATCTTCAGCCACCGTGTGAGGACACCTATTTTCACCCAAATCTAAGCAAGAAATCTCTTGACCATATTTTAATATTTTCAATCAAACATAATTGCCTATACGTGATATCACCAATGCATTGGAAAAGTCTCTTTTAAGAAAAACATAAACCGGATGTTGTTGGAGAGATGGATGGTGATGAACTGCTGAGGCAGTGTGTCGGGACCGGATTTCTGAATTCGAACCCTCTCTGTATAACCTGTGCTAGTCCAGGAAAAGCTAGCACACACAGTGGAAACAGTGATGACAACACATCCATATCACGAATCAAATAATATTAATTAAGCAAAAGATTATTAGCCTTATGGCCAATTATTACAAATAAGCAGTATCATAGCTTGAGTTCAATAAGAAACAGCGGAAACGAAATAACAATAGCAGGATAAGCCCATCCATTTGCCCAACAGGCAATCGACTAGGGTACGCGTCCTAGCATTCCAGATCGCCTTCATCATAACCACAAGCATATAACTCGTAGTCACCTTCAGCTTCTGCGAACTCCTTTGTGGAAAGTTGGGGATGTTGCAAGGGTGAGCACAAAATGTACTCCGCAAGTCTTGGAAACAATTGAAGGCATAATATGGCTCTTTTAGCATACAACAATTTTTAACTGTAAATACCAACAGTAATTTCACAAAGCATCATTTGACTGAAATGTAAATAGCATAGTAATTGAATTTGATATGACAACTAAAGCAGGTTCTAGCTACCAGACTGGCTCCATCTGCCAAACCATAACCCGAGAGTTTCATCTACTCACGGATTCCCAAACCACCATGTTCATTTAAAACAAAACCATGAAATCTACAATGTGCAAGCGTACCTCGCCTGCCCTTGACCGTGGGCACGGCTACTTAAGTAGTTAACTCTGCAGAGTGTGTACACTTTACCCACAAGACATGATCGACTCTTGTTGCCCTGCAGTCAACACACTTCCTTTGGTGTGTCGGTAGAGAGATCATGACAAGGCCTTTACAATGTACAACCCCATTATTAACCTCGCCCGCTAAGGTTTCACCGTTGTTAGGGTTTGTTGACGCCAAAAACTTGAAGTAGGGTTCTTGGCCACAGCACACTAGACGAACACCTGGTTCAGAGCGTGCCAGTCGATTTGACCTGTAATCGACAAGGTAAAGATATGAAATTCACTCAAAGCCGACCGTGAAGATCAATCGGCTTAGACTCAATCAGCTCAAAGCCGATTAAACCAAGAAAAAAGGGTAAGTCTAATTAGCTGATTAAAGCTAATCAGAGGATAAAGGTAGATTAATTCTGAATAAGGTGATGCACAACAAAATCAGAATAAATTGAACCTAGGGCATAATTTGAAGAAGATCAACAATTGACGATGCACAACTTTATTGATCGAGATTGAATTAGAAAGACTAAATTACAAGAACTACTCCTAGTCGACAGGAAAAAGTAATGTAAATTGGTGTGTTTGATTGTGTTGGATCCCTTTCGCAGCTCACTCTTGCCCTTCTTTTATACCCGTCGGCCGATCGTGTCCTATTACAACACGTTACAAAACCTTATCCGTATCGGCCTTATTTTGGATAGCTTTCCCTCAAAGATCTTTGCCGTTGCCAAATATCTTTAAATCTTTCCAAATCGCCTGTTAGTTACCGGATGTTGACTTTCTTGCCGATTTTGACTACACTTGCCAAATTCTGGTGCAAACATATGCCCCCCATTTTTGAGAGATGACTCGTCATCTTTCAAAAATTTCAACTATCGGCTTCTTTTCCATCGGCTAGCTGTTAATCTTCATTCAGTAATTGCTGCTTTAATTGCGTCGTAATTTTCTGACATGCGTGTAGTGTGTTTTAACTGCTTGTGTCTTTTGAGATTCATTTCCCGCCGCTTCAAATTTTTACCGTGCTATATAAAGCGACCCCCACATGGTCATTCTTCACACGCTCAAGCTCTCTCACCATCTGCAATCGGCTTAAGCTCTCTTGTTTGACGGATCTCCGAAACAGTCCTTAGCTCAATCATCCTCCCAGATCGACTGCAATGGACCCAAGCCAGGTACTCATTCCGATCCCGCATAGCAACGACCAATATTTTTTGGGTCCTTTAGGAAATCTAGATGTCAGTACTGTCACAAACCAAGAAATTCCTCATCTTCCTTTATCGGCTTCTGGTCATAACATAGAAGGTTGGAATAAAAGTTTTAGAGCCTGGCCGACAACTCTCAAGGGGTGGAGGAATTGGTTTATCAGAGTGGCAGCCCAAAAGAGGGGTGAATGGGAAAAAATGGGCATAGCTGAGTGTATCCCCCTTTCTTTAGCCGATCCAGAAGCCAATGAGGCCTTAGTGGCCGTGGCCTGTTATTTTTGGTCAGACTACTTTAATGCCTTTTTGTTTCGTACTGGTCCCATCGGCCCAAATCTTTTGGATGTAGCTCAGTTGTGCTGCCTTAGGCCAGATGGTGAACAAGTATCGGCTTTTACTGGTAAGCCCAAATATAAACTTATCAGATCTAAAGGTGAAGGGTGGGCCAAATACATCGGAAACAATAATAAGGTTAATGGGTAGGTATCGGACGAAGAACACGTTGCTTTTCTGAACCTTTGGCTAGATCGCTTTTTATTCTGCGGGGCATCCCTTGGACCGACTCAAGTCTATCAAGTCATAGCAGAACAGCTTGTTGAAGGACATCGGCTAGCATTAGGGAAAATTTTTCTTAGTGCCGTGTATCAGATGCTATATGTGATAAGGAGTCGGCTTTTTACTGGGTTTGAGAATTTCACTATTGGTAATGTGGCCGGTCCGATGTGGTTTGTACAAATATGGTTTTACTGCCTATTCAGTCGTTCTTTTGAGCTGAATCCATCTGAAGACACAGCGTTTCCTCGCGAAGACACTCCAGAAGGTATGGTGCCTTAGTTTTTAGCCAGCCGATCTTACGGAGAGAGATCTATGATGTGCTCCGGGAATGAGACAAAAGTGACACCTATCGGCTACAAGAAATATTTATCATTCTTCTTAAAGCTTAACAGTAATGAATTCAAACAAAATGACTTCTTCAGTTATACAAGTACAGCTGACTTCCCATGGCCTTCCTTTCTTCACTTAGATGCCGATAGTACTCTAATGCCGCAAGATACCTTAGACTTGTTTAAGCTCTTCATTTCGCCAAGCATATTGCACGTCGGCCTTCACACAAGAAATCAGACTTTTCAAACTTCATATGAATTCTACTGTCCGTCAGTTTATGCTAGGCAATTAGGCTTTGACCAAGTCATTCCAAGTCTGCCATTACTCGATCGGCTTCAACCAAGAGCCAGAGTCCGTAATGCAGTTGCGGCCAACCTTGTCCTTGAAATAGCCGACGAACTTCAAATTAAAGACTTACCGCATTTTATATTGAATACAGGTCAGTCAGAACGCTTTTCTTCTTGGTGGTCATCCATTGCAGAAGCGCTCTATTCTGACAAGACAGCGTCGGCTATTGTCAATGAGTTTGTCCCAAATCTTCTTGAGCCGACAGTAGATACTAACAGCAATTCAAGTGATGAGACTAATTCTGCGGGGTATACTAATACAAATCTTGTAGATATTGATGAGGTATCGGCCTGAATAATTTCCTTTTATTCATTGGTTCTTGCCAGATACATTTTCTAATCGCCTTTTATTTTCACTCTGCAGACCAAGGCTACTGGTAAGAAGCACTCACATCGCCAATCAGGCGTAAGCCAAGAGCAAAGGCCACTCGGTCGATGGCCTTATCGGGTACACTTCGGGTACCCTAGGGATTCCAAGTCCGTCACTATCGGAAATCGAGAAAAAGCAACCAAGTATATTACAATCGGCTATTAGTTCTTTTACTCTCTTTGCAACTAATCCTTAGCCGATCATAACTTCAGAAAAGAAGAAAATGAAGTATACCAAGGCTCCGGCGAAAAGGGGGTCTAAGCCCCAGGAGCAAAGTGGCGAGAGTTCGCCACACGCGTCGGCTACTGCAGAGGTAAATAGCGTACTTAAATCATCGACTTTGGTTTTTGAAGGCATTGGCTTACCTTTTCTTTTTCTCTTTTAGCCGATGGAATCACCGCAAGTCGCAAAAATTTTGGCCGATCTTCCTGGGATTTCATCAGCGCACCCCTTTCTCCTCCACGGCCAATAGCTCCTACCGCTGACTTGCAAGAGTTCTCTGATCCGACAAATTTGCTGGGTTTTTCCTTGGCTGATTTGGATGATCTTGAGATCATGGCCACCGACGACTACGACGCAGATATCAGAAAGATTCTTGAAGTCTCAAAGGAAGCGTCGGCTGCCGTCACCTCTGCTCTGGGTATGCAAGAGAGGCTCAACAAACTCTTCGATCTGGTGATGAAGCCCTAGTCGGAGATCTTGGCCAACAATCAGTGGATTAGAGATGCCATGGTGGTAGTTGAAGCCGATCTGCCCCCAGAGGAAATAAAAGCTCTCCTCAACGTCTGTCACTTGGACGAGAGGAAATTTGAAGTGGAGGCGGCTCAGGCAAGGATAGAACAGGCGAGGCTCAAGAAGCCGATCAGAAAATTTTGGACGAACTGGTCGCTGATGCCAAAGCCAAGAAGCAGAAGTTTGATGCCGATACTGAGCTGCTCAAAACTACAAAGAACTCCATCGGCAAGCTCGAATCGACTAAGAAATTTCTTATGGAAGAGTTAGCCAAGACAAAGAAGTTAATCTTAGAAGGCCAACAAACTCTTGAGAAAACTTCGTCGGCCATCAAAGATCAAAAGCTTGGTATTGCTATGGCCGTGGTCGGAGTGAAGAAGCAAATGGCAAAACTGGTGCCAGCACCAGGTAGTGCAAAAGAAGACGATTGCATCATTGATGAAGTTCAATGTGTGATTGCCAAAGCAGCCGGTGCCTTATCGGCTTTAGGCGCAACTCTTCCAGGCTCAGGCATCCAGTATTAGCTTTTCTATGAGATGTAAAAAATTTGTCGGATGTCCTGAGATACTTGTCCTGAAATACTTTTGCAACTCTTTGCTGTTTATAATCGGCTGTTCAACCGATTTATGTTTGGCTTTATGTAATTTTATTTTTCCTAGCCGATTAACAGCATCTTGTTAACTCGGGTCTTCAGAATGATTCTTCGCTAGTCGGCTAAGCTCCAACCCAAACGCTAGGATAGTATCTTTTTAAATACTTCTCGTTAATTGCTTTAGGCAGAACATGTCCTTCTAATGTTTTGAGTATGTATGAATTTCTACCGACTAGCCAATTAACCTTGTACGGTCCTTCCCACGTAGGTGATCATTTTTCGAATCGATTATCTTTCGAACCAACAGGCAGTATTGTTTTCCAAACTAAATCGGCTTCATCGAAAGACTTAGGCACGATCTTTTTATTATATGCTTTTTCAACTCTGACCTTATTCTTCTTAAGCCGATCAAATGTAGACAAACGTAATTCTTCTAATTCATCAAAGTTATCGATCATCAAATCGTTATAATCCTGAGCCGACAAACTATTTTGCCTGGCTATTCGTATAGAATCAATGTTAATCTCCACGGGTAAAACGGCCTCTTGTCCATATACTAACTGATATGGTGAAAGCTTTGTTGCTCCGTGATAAGCTAGCTGATACGCCCAAAGTGACTCCGATAGGGTTGAATGCCAATTCCTTGGTCTTTCATCGATTTTTCTTTTGATCAACTTGATCAACGTTTTGTTATATGACTCGGCTTGTCCATTAGCCTGAGCGTAATATGGGGATGAATTCAACAATTTGATCCCTAGACTTTTCGCATAATTCTAAAATTCATTAGACATAAACACCGTACCTTGATCGGTCGTGATTGTTTGTGGTATTCCAAACCGATGGACAATGTGTTCATTAACAAACCCGGTTGCTTCAACACTAGTTACCTTTTTAAGTGGTATAGCCTCAACCCATTTAGAGAAATAATCAGTTGCGGCCAAAATAAACTTGTGGCCTTTACTTGAAGCAGGAAATATTTGGCCGATTACAACTATCCCCCAGCCTCTGAACGGCCATGGCTTGATAATCGGGTGCAAAGCCGATGCCGATGCTATTTGTATATTGCCAAACTTTTGACAAGTCTGACATCCTTTGTAATATGTGAAACAATCCTCTAGCATTGTCGGCCAAAAATACCCCGTTCGTCTAAGCATCCATTTCATTTTATAAGCCAATTGATGAGATCCGCAAATACCTTCATGCACTTCACCCATTGCCACCTGTGCTTCTTCAGTTCCAAGACATCTCAACAGCAAACCTTCCATCGTCCGATAATACAAAGTATCATCCATGATTATGTACTTTAAAGCTTGCTGCCTGACCTTGCGCTCGGTCGGCTTAGATGGGTCGATTAGGTAATTCCTTATTTGCGTTCTCCAATCAATAATATCCGCACACATGACAGCTTTATTTACCAGTTCGGTCACCTGATATCGGCCAAAGTCTTTGTACTCCGACGTCTGTTGAGCCAGTGTGTTGGTTCTATCGTTCGATTCTCGAGGGATATGACCGATAGAAAATGAGGTAAACGAGCCGATGATTTCGAAGCATTGTTCTAAATATTTGAGTAATATTTTGTCACGGTATTGGTATTCACCTTTTATTTGTTGTACGATTAACATGGAATTGCCATATGCCTCAACAGTACTTACTCCGATATTTTCTAACAATTGTAAGCCTTTGAGCAACGCTTCATACTCTGCCTGGTTGTTTGAACATCGACTATTTAGCCGAAATGCAAATTCAAAATTATATCCTTTGGGTGATATGAGTACAATACCGATGCCATCACCTTCCCTGCACACCGACCCGTCAAAAAACAACTGCCAAGGGGCGACAGATACTAAGTCGGCAGCAGTATCATGTCCTGTTATAAAATCGTCTAGAACTTATCCTTTAACTGTTTTAGCCGATTCATAAGACAGGTCGAACTCTATCAAGGCATAAGCCCATTTACCAAGTCGACCTCGCAAAATTGGAGCCGATAACATATATTTTATAACATCGGTTTTACAGACCACCTTACAAGCCGATGCTAAAATATAATGTGTTAGCTTTGTACATGAGAAATATGAGGATAGGCATAATTTCTCCACGAAAGGATACCTGACTTCAGCATCAAGTAGGCGTCGGCTTAAATAAAAGATAACCCTTTCCTTACCATCGACTTCTTGAGCTAAAACAGCTCTGATAGTTTCCTCCTCAGCCGATATATATAACTTGAAAGGAATTCCTTTTCGTGGTGTAGCTAGAACCGGAGGATTAGCTAAATATCCCTTGATATCATCAAAAGCCTTTTGCTGGTCAATTCCCCATACGAATTCTTGATTATCCTTCAATTTCAATAGTGGGGTAAAAGCACGAATCCGACTAGAGAGATTTGAGATAAATCTTCGGAGGTAGTTAATCTTGCCAATCAGCTTTTGTAACTCATTTTTACATGTTGGCGGCTCTGTATTGGCTATAGCTTTCACCCTTGCTTGATTAACTTCAATACCTCTTTCGTGTACCATAAAGCCCAAAAATTGCCCAGCCGACACGCCAAACGCAGATTTGAAAGGATTCATCTTCAAGCCATGCGATCTTATGTTCTGGAAAACTTTCTAAATCACCAAATCTTTGTAAGTCATCGATGAATTTCACTACAACATCATCAATGTATATTTCGACAATATGACCGATTAAGTCATGAAAAATTAGATTCATGGCTCACTGGCAAGTTGCCCCAGCATTTTTCAAACCGAAAGTCATGACCGTCCACTCGAATAATGCTATCGCACCAGGACACCTGAAGGCGGTTTTTGGTATATCGGCTTCTACCATGAATATCTGATTATATCCGGTATTTCCATCTAAAAAACTTATGATTTTATTCCTGATGCAGCATCGATAAGCATATCGGCTATCGGCGTCAGGTATTCATCTTTTGGACGCCGATAGCCGATATGCTTATCGATGCTGCATCAGGAATAAAATCATAAGTTTTTTAGACGGAAATACCGGATATAATCAGATATTCTGTTTTTCTTCATGACTGGGACGAGCCGAGTTTTCCATTTAAATCTCTAAACGGAAAACTTAGGAGGAAATTTAAATATCTAAAGTCGACACACACTCTAAGTTTTTCGTTTTTCTTCATGACTGGGATGATGTTGGAAACCCACTCCGCATATCGGCAAGGCCTAATAAATTTTGCCTGCAACAATCGATCTATTTCCTCCTTTATAATATTATACAGAGTCGGATTAAAACATCTAGGATATTGTTTAAACGGCCGATATCCTGGTTTAATAGGCAACTGATGTTCTACCAACCATCGGCTTAAACCAGGCATCTCGTGATACTCCCAAGCAAAACAATCTTTATAATCTCTAAGAATTTTGATCAATCTTTCTTTGTATTTTACAACTAATTTTGCACTAATAAAAGTTGGTCTTTTTCTATCTCCACTACCTATATCGACTTCTTCAAGCAGATCAGTAGATGTGAAGTCTTGGCCCAACTTTTCAATTTCTTGGAAATCTTCTATAGCCTCATAGCTATCTGTTATTTGTCGATAGCTTTGCATTTTATCTTATAAAGTCTTCATTATTTTTCTTATCCCCATCGGCGTAATACCTCACTTGTCCGATCAAACGTGCCTGGCTTGACACTGATCGGCATAAGTCCTGTCTTACTCACGCAAATGAAGTCACAATCGTCCAGTGTTTTCCCTGATATGCATCTAGCCTCTTCGTATTGCCAATTCGAGTCAGAACTAGCCATGGCAATATGGGCTGATGTATCGGCCGTGACTACCTCAACTTCTTCTCCATTCCACTGAACGAGCGCTTGGTGCATGGTCGACGGGATGCAGCGATTAGCATGAATCCAATCCCGACCAAGCAACACACTGTAATTTCCTTTGGCATCGATAACAAAAAACACGGTCGGCAACGTTTTACTGCTAACAGTCAATCTGTGACCATAACACCTTTGGCCTTTGTGGGATCGCCTGTGAAGTCATTCAAAACCATATTAGTCTTGATTAGGTCTTCATCGGACTTACCCAATTTCTTGCAAGTGGTGTACGGTATCAAATTAACTGTAGCTCCACCATCCACTAGCATCCTTGATATCAGCTTGCCATTTATATAGCCCTTCAAATATAATGGTTTAGATGCCGATGATCATCTCTCGGTTTTTCAAAGATTGCGTTTTGGACACCTGAACATGACTGAGCAAAAGTTTCTTTCGCCAATTCGATCTTAATTTTGAATTCGGTCGGCAATGTGAATACCATGTTGATATCCATCGGAGGTGTGTTGTCCCTAATCATAGGAGAATCCAGGTCGTCGGTTGACTCGAAATCTTCTTCAACCTATTCTTTTTCCCTCTATTCCCTTTTGATAACTTTGATCGACCGAAGCTCATTGAAAGTTTCATCCCTCTGTTTTTCCACATCGTCTTCTCTGATCTCTTGAGTCCTTAGCCTCTGCAACCGTCTACGTTGTGATCGACTAAGGCCGGGTGGACACCACCTAGGTTTGGGCGCCATTGACTTACTTATTTTGCCAGCCAAATCTTCCCAATCGGAATTAGATCCTTGTGTCTCAACCTGGTCTGGTACCTGATTTGGTTTAGAGATTCTCTCGTGAACAGGCCTTCTGTAACTTTTATTATGGTGATCTCGTATCGGCCCAGACAACCTATCTCTAGCCGATCGACTAGGCCAATTGTCTTGGGGATAATGCTCCATTGGGCATGTATACGGAGATGGTAATGCTACTCCCCTTTCCCAACAAAATTGCCAAAAAGGACATCTCCAATGCGCTCTCTCTACGTTCTCAGTGTAATACAGATTGTCCGACCGACGAGTAGAATATCGTGGATGATTATTCTTTCTTTCATACTTCTCCATCAACTGAGAAAACGTCAGTCCTGGATTTTTTGCTGGCTATTTTGATGCTGATTTTTCTGCTTTATAACATTTACCCACCTGAGGATTTCCTTTAGGTTTAATGGTCCTTGAATTCTTTTCTTCATGATCGGCTTCTATTTGCAATGAACCAATCGTAATCTTCAATGTCTGACTACCGTCTGAGGTCGACTGAATGTCAACTTGCCGATCCCTTTTTGGTTCATCATGCATCAGCTTTTTTCCTTTGCTCGAACATTGAACCATATTAATAGGGAATGGATCAGCATCCACTTGCATGGTCGGCTCATCAGCGAATTTTAACCGACCATCCTCGATAGCCGACTGGATCTGTTGATGGAAAATATTGCAATCATTAGTATTGTGAGAAAAAGAATGATGCCACTTGCAATACCTGCGTTTCTTGATCACGTCAGCCGATGGTATGACGTGCCCTTCGGGCAATCGTATTATTCTCTCTTGTAACAACAAATCGAAAATACGATCACACTTGGAGACATCGAAAGCATACTTAACTTCCGACTTATTCCTAGTCGGCTTAAGCCAAGAATAGACTAAGGATTTTTTAGATCCTTTTATCCATTCGGCTATGTTTATCTCTGCTTCATCGTCTTCTGAAGAATCGCTCGGACAATAGTCGACCATATTAACTTTGGATTTATCTTTTTCTTTATTATTACCATTTTTAAACCTATCTTTAAACGCCCTATTATCTGGGAACCGGCTTTCTTGAGCCGACACACGATAAAGCAGATGGCTTAGGTCGATGAACTCCTGTCCCCCAAACTTTTCTCTAAGTGGTGGAATTAACCCTTGGAAAGCCAAATCAGCGAGTTGGTTATCAGGTAACGCGATACTAAAACATCGGTTCCGTATCTCTCTAAATCTTTTAATATAATCAGTCACCGATTCTCCAAATTTCTGGCGAACAGAACTCAGATCAGAGATTCTGAGCTCTAAACTTCCTTAGAAAAAGTATTCATAGAATCGGCTTTCCAAATCGTTCCATAAATGAACCGAATTTGGAGGCAGACAAGTAAACCAAGTAAAAGCTGCTCCTCATAGTGACAATGGGAACAGTCTGATTTTCAACCCATCGGACTGAGCTGCTTCGCCGCAGTGTGCGATAAATCGTCCGACGTGCTCCAGGGTAGTGATCGAGTCGTCACCAGAGAATTTTGCGAAGTCTGGGACTTTGAAATTGTGGGGATAAGGCATGCGATCTATGTAATCAAGATACGGCTTTCTGTAGCCGATAACCTTCCCTTTTGGCTGTATGCCGAATTGATCTCTCAAGACAGCAGAAATTTGATCGGCCCAATTCGCATTATCGGCCACTGGGATGGTAGGTCCTTGATAATACTGGTCATAATTGGCATTATGCCCCCGAGTGCAAACTCGGGTTGCCAATTAGTTTGAGCCGATGGCAGGCGAGTGTATTGATCGTACCTATTGTTTCTAATTTGTGGTTCTGGTACTAGAACGAAAGGTTCTGAATAGGTTACTACCCTATGCGGACCTGGATTTCTAGGTAGGGTAGATTCATGACGTTGTGGGTATCTGTCAGGTTCAATCGGCTGTGAAACCGATTGTGGAAAAGCATAGAACGGGGCTGACGGTGGTAGGTTTGCTGATGTATCTAGTTTAGCGGCATCAGTATAAGCCTAGTAATGGTTTACCCCACTTGACCAAGGATCTCTAAGCAATATAATAGTGGGTTGAGTAGGCATCATGGTAGGGGGTGAAGTCCTAGCCGACGGTTTAGGATCGGCTGGTGTGCTCTGCGCGTTTTCTGCTACTGAAAAAATAGGATAACTTGGCAGAGCTTGCAATGGGTCGGGCAGACTTCCGGACGAGGCCAATTCCTAGGCGATAGTTTTGATGCTATTTGCTATCATCGGCTTAAGCATGGTGACAAGAGCCGATAACTGGTTTATTAGAGCATGGTGTACATACAGATTAATCATAGCCGATAATTCGGCTTGAGTAGGTAGATATCGGCTTATCGGTTTTGTGACACCTGCATCCCCTAGGGCATTGACCGTCGGCATAGTGGTTTTTTGAGTGACGTCACGTCTAGTCTTCTGATAACAATTTAGCATCATCTCTTCTAGAGCAGTTTTTTGAACTTCGATTTCTCTACGTTGTTCTGGCGTTAAATCATCCATCGTCGGGACGATTATAGCCTCTGCGTTGAGATCATACGGTGGAATCGACTTCCCTGATGAAGACATTGTAGTCCCACCGGGCGTGCCAAGAGTGTGTTGACGCCAAAAACTTGAAGTATGGTTCTTGGCCGCAGCACACCAGACGAACACCTGGTTCAGAGCGTGTCAGTCGATTTGACCTGTAATCGACAAGGTAAAGATATGAAATTCACTCAAAGCCGATCGTGAAGATCAATTGGCTTAGACTCAATCAGCTCAAAGCTGATTAAACCAAGAAAAAAGGGTAAGTCTAATTAGCCGATTAAAGCTAATCAGAGGATAAAGGTAGATTGATTCTGAAGAAGGCGATGTGCAACAAAATCAGAATAAATCAAACCTGGGGCATAATTTGAAGAAGATCAACAATTGGTGATGCACAACTTTATTGATCGAGATCGAATTACAGAGACTAAATTACAAGAACTACTCCTAGTTGACAGGAAAAAGTAATGTAAATTGGTGTGTTTGATTGTGTTGGATCCCTTTCGCAGCTCGCTCTTGCCCTTCTTTTATACCTGTCGGCGTTTTTCGAGCGCCGGCAAGTAAATTTGTAAGTCTAGGGGGTCGCGCGTTCCACTCCCTGAATGGTTAGACTCGTGAGTCCAAGATGTATACTGGTTCGGGCTGAAAGTCCCTACTCCAGTTCAGATGGCTGTATTGTATTGCTTTTTGCACTATGTTTTTACAGACGAGGCCCCTTAGTCTCCTCGTGTTCTTATGTGTCCTCCTTTTTAATCGTTTAGTCCTGCCTCCTTTTATACAGAAGGAAGGGGCAGATTACATCGAGAGTTGGGAGGAAGAGCGAGGTGACCTATGTTAGGAGCTCCGGTCCTTCGTCCTGTGGACTGGTCGCCACCCGTCTTGCCCATGCTGGGTTGGTAGCCTTGGTGGTCAGGGAGGTTAGGTATTCCCCGGGAAATAGCGTACTTGCCCTCTGTGACCATTGCGAATGCTGACGTCGCGGTGCGTGACGTTGGTGCTGCCTCGGGAGGGAGCGTGCGCTCGTACCGTACGTGACTGGTTGATGGGGCTGGAAGCTTTGTCTTCTGCAATCACCAGATCTTCTTGGGAAGGAGCCACCTGGCCTTGTATAGTCACTCGATTGACCTCATTCGAAGTGCGTGGCGGTAGGCCGATGAGGACGACACGCGCCCTCGGCGCCCGCCACCTTGGTTCGGTTGAGTCGGGGATCCGCCCGCCAAGAGGGTCGGGAGCGCTGTCCGGTCGGAGTCGGGGGATCCCGCCCCGCCAAGAGGGTCGGGAGCGCTGTCCGGTCGGAGTCGGGAGATCCCGCCCCGCCAAGAGGGGGTCGGGAGCGCTCTCCGGTCGGATTCGCTTCCCCTGGCCGGTCGGGAGCGGATGTCTTGTGCGGTCTCGCAGGCGATTTGGTCGGTGGCGGGCCGGGCGCGGCCTGTTGGGCTGGAGATATGCTTGAGGCCGCTGGCTCGTCGCTTCGGGCTGTTGGGGTATCCCTGTTATTAGTATTCGTCAGTAGCCCCCGAACTCCCGAGCGATTTCGGCAGATTCGGTTGGGGGTTGAACTTGGACGAAAGTGGTGGCCGGGCCTGGTGTGGCTCGTTGGATCCGACGGCTGCCCTGGAGTTTGGCCGGGGGCATTTGAACCGCCGGAGGCTTTTACTCGCCTCGTTGCGCATGCCGAGTATAGTTTGGCGTGCCCCGCTCTTTGGTCTTCTTGATCGCCGGGTTACGTGAAGGGACGCCGTTTTCGGCACCGCATTTACTCGAGGCGCTTAGCCTCCCTTCGTCCGGATATATATATATGTGTCTGTAGCTTGCTTGAAGGGATGAGAGCTCTTTCTTCGTTCTTTCAAATGGCTTGAGACACCCTCTAGTCTTTAGCCGGCGATGGCGTCGCGGTGGAAGAAGAAGATCCTCCGCCGAGCTTTGGGCTGAGTTCGACCGAGCGATGGCCGAGCTTAGGGAGGAAGAAGCTACGCCCGTGTGACGCTTACGTTGACGCTTATTTGCCGAGGCCGTTCGAGGCTCGAGGTGGTAAGGGAGCCCTACGAGGCGATGGCGCAAGGGCGCCGACCGTGAGTTAGTGCGCGCCGCGTCGATGTCGTGAACGGCGTGAAGCATCGGCGTGTTACTTGCGGCCGCGCGGCTGTCCGTCAACGGGCAAGGGCCTACCAGCATGCCGTCGGTGCCACCGATGCCGCACGGATGTTTGATAGGTTCTAGGCGCGGGTAGAGTCCTGCCGTGGTGCAGCGTGGCCACTCTTGTATCTGTCGGGTACTGTGTGTAAAGTCGTGTAAAGTCTGAGCCTGTTGGCCTATAATGAAATTTTCTTTTTCTTTATGAAAATGTCTTCGCGATGAGTTTTCTTTAATTTTAATCGTTGTGGACGGCGCCTTGGTCGGCAGGGCGACCGGATGCCTCTGTGAGGTTCGGGTGTCCGAGTGCTCGTTTAACGTCGTAGCTAGACAGTACCTTGGTCGGCAGGGACGACCGGATACCTCTGTGAGGTTCTGGTGTCCAAGTGCCTTGGTCGGCAGGACGACCGGATGCCTCTGAGAGGTTCGGGAGTCCGACTGCCTTGGTCGGCAGGACGACCGGATGCCTCTGAGAGGTTCGGGTGTCCGACTGCCTTGGTCGGCGGGACGACCGGATGCCTCTGTGAGGTTGGTGTCCGCGCCTTGGTCGGCGGGGCGACCGAGATGCCTCTGTGAGGTTCGGTGTCCGAGTGCTCGTTAACGTCGTAGCTAGACGGTGCCTTGGTGGCGAGGGACGACCGGATGCCTCTGTGAGGTTACGGTGTCCGATCGCCTTGGTGGCAGGACGGCCGGATGCCTCTGTGAGGTTACGGTGTCGAGTGCCTTGGTCGGCGGGACGGCCGGATGCCTCTAAGAGGTTCGGGTCCGATCGCCTTGGTCGGCGGGACGACCGGATGCCTCTGTGAGGTTGGTGTCCGAGCGCCTTTGTCGGCAGGGCGACCGGATGCCTCTGTGAGGTTGGTGTCCGATCGCCTTGGTGGCGGGGCGACCGGATGCCTCTGTGAGGTTCGGGTGTCCGAGTGCTCGTTTAACGTCGTAGCTAGACGTGAGTGCTCGTTTACCGTCGTAGCTAGACAGTGCCTTGGTCGGCAGGGACGACCGGATGCCTCTGTGAGGTTCTTGTGTCCGATCGCCTTGGTGGCGGGGCGACCGGATGCCTCGAGAGGTTCGGTTGTTCGGCGCCTTGGTCGGCGGGACGACCGATGCCTCTGAGAGGTTCGGTGTCCGACCGCCTTGGTCGGCGGGGCGGCCGGATGCCTCTGTGAGGTTGGTGTCCGATCGCCTTGGTCGGCGGGACGACCGGATGCCTCGAGAGGTTGGTGTCATCGCCTTGGTGGCGGGACGACCGGATGCCTCTGAGAGGTTGGTGTCCGATTGCCTTGGTCGGCAGGGCGGCCGGATGCCTCTGTGAGGTTCGGGTGTCCGATCGCCTTGGTCGGCGGGGACGACCGGATGCCTCGAGAGGTTCGGTGTTCGGCGCCTTGGTCGGCGGGATGACCGGATGCCTCGAGAGGTTCGGTGTCCGGAACGCCTTGGTCGGCGGGATGGTGGATGCCTCTGTGAGGTTGGTGTCCGATCGCCTTGGTCGGCAGGACGACCGGATGCCTCTGAGAGGTTCGGGTGTCCGAGTGCTCGCTTAACGTCGTAGCTAGAGCGTGATCGCCGCGTTTACCGTCGTAGGCTGGGGGGTGCCTTGGTCGGCGCAGGACGGCCGGATGCCTCTGTGAGGTTACGGTGTCCGATCGCCTTGGTCGGCAGGACGGCCGGATGCCTCTTTGAGGTTCGGGTGTCCGGCGGGGCGGCCGGATGCCTCTGTGAGGTTCGGTGTCCGATCGCCTTGGTCGGCGGGGACGACCGGATGCCTCTGTGAGGTTGGTGTCCGATCGCCTTGGTCGGCGGGGCGGCCGGATGCCTCTGAGAGGTTGGTGTCCGATCGCCTTGGTGGCGGGGACGGCCGGATGCCTCTGTGAGGTTCGGTGTCCGAGTGCTCGCTTAACGTCGTAGCTAGGCGTGAGTGCTCGTTACCGTCGTAGTTGGGCGTGAGTGCTCGTTTACCGTCGTAGCTGGGCGTGAGTGCTCGTTTACCGTCGTGGTAGCGGGCGTGGGGCATCCTTCTCGAGTCCTCGTCGGCGAGGTAGCTGCGAGAGGAATGGCCACCGTCTATCCCACATGTATACCCCATCCGCGGTGTGGGACACGAGGGGATGAGCGCGCGTTTACTGCGTTGGTTTGAACGCCGTGCTCGTGGAGCTAATAGCGGGTAGTCGAGTGGGTCTGGGAGGTCCCGCCAAGGATGACCCTTCCGAGCGGACGGTCCCGAGTAGGGTGTCCAGGCCCTGCTGTGGGCGACCCATAAAAACCTTTTCTACTCAATCCGTATGGACTCTGGGTCGTCCGCCGACCCCGAGCACAGCTGGCTGTCGCTCATTGATGAGCTCCCGGGAGAGTGTGAAGTATGGTCTCGGACGCGAGTAGAGGTGATTAGGCCGTCACCGACTAACCGAGGGCCCACCGTGGGGCTCACCTCATACCGCCCTTGCTCAAGTTTCTTTGGGCGGTCTTACACCCATCCGTGGGGTAGGCCTTTTGAACCTGACTCCTCACTGGCCCCTAGCGCAAGCCACAAAGCTTTTGCCGTCTTGGGGCCGCAGCGGCCTAGTGGGCTTCTCGCGCGCGCCCCGGAGCAACCGTTCCGGCCTAAAGGCGGAGACCAAGAGGTTACGGGACACGTTGTTTGGGGGCGGCGCCTTTATGACCCTTGACGCCTGACATGACAGGGATTAAAAGCGGAGTGGTATTGGCCCAGGAGTTACAGTGGCGCAACAAAGCGAGGGTGGCCGCGACGCCGCTTGACGGGTGCTCGCTTGGCGGCGTTCGCTCGTCCTCTATAAATACGCCCGTTGGGTGCTTTCGGGTGGTCACGCTTTCTTGCCTTCTCTGTCTCTGCCTCTGAAACAAGAAAAGCACCAGAGAGCTAAGGAAAGAAAACCCCACCTTTCTTTCTCACCTTCCAGTCGTCTCCCCTGTGAAGATGTCGTGGCCGGAGTGCTCCGCGCAAGACAGCCGTGCGCTCGGCTTGGTGAAGAAGGGCTTCCTCATGCCGCAGGACCTTTCCGGCTGGAGGGTGCCGACCGGGGCCGCCACCCCCGCGCCGCGGGGCGACGAGATCGTGGTGCCCGCCTCGTTCTTCGAGCGCGGCTTTGGCCTGCCGCTGCACCCGTTCGTCCGGGGGCTGCTGTCTCACTACAAGGTGGAGGTGCACCATCTCAACCCCAATGGGGTCCTCCACATCGCCATCTTCATCACGTTGCGAGGCCTTCTGGGATCGAGCCGACCGGGCGTTGTGGAGGCACTTCTTCGAGCAAGGCTCGGAAAGACAGCCGTCGGACGCCGTGGCGCCTCAGGTGGCTGGCCCCTCGGCCGCCCGGTCGAGCACGGAGTACTGGAGGTAAACCGCCTCGTCCAACAAGGGTGGCGTTCGAATGGCTCTACGTTCAAAAGCGTCGGGCGGCGCGCCTCGTTTCACCGGCGAGCTTCCCATGGTGGAGGAGCGGTGGGCTGGGGTGCCAGAAGAGGGAAGAACAAAGCCGCCCTGATCGTGAGCGGATCGGGGCTCAAAAAGGCGAGGGCTCACCGGGGCGTGGTTGTCGCGCGCCTTTATGGGGATGCGCGTGCAACCCCTTGTGCCTGAGCCGCACCCTGCTCCGGTCTGACGCTGGGCCGTCCGACCGGGCGAGGATGGCAGAACCCGAGCTGGCCGCGTCTGAGGTGGAGGCCCGGGTGGCGGCCGTTACGGGCGGAAGCGCCACGGTGGCCGCGGATGGCCACCCGGAGCCATTCTCGGCGGCTTTTCCGCCAAATCTGGTAAGCCGGTGAAATTCCTTTCTGCTTCTCTTTTCTTTGTCCTTAGCACTTGACCGACATTCCTACATCCTCTTAGGGGCTCATGGGGATGTCTTCCCGGGCGCCGCTCCCGGGGGATAAGGAAGCGCAGGCGGCCGCCCGGGCGAAGACGGCAGAGGCTGACTCCTCCCGCAAGAAGCGGAAGGAGGAAAGGAGGAGGAAGAAGCATAAGGAACGTCTTGGCCAGCATGGCTTGTGCGAGATGTGTCGGAGACCACCGCCGTGGGGACAACCACCACCGGCAATGGCGGAGCGCCTCCGCCACCGCTATGGTGGGTTTTCCACGACCGCCGATCGGCGGCGGCCCGAGCGCGGACCGGCGGCGGCGCCACGGGCCCGTGGCTACCGGATCCCCAGGCGGGGTGATCTTGCGCGCTTCGCCGATCGTCGCTGGCGTCTCGGTGGGTGGTGGCGGGAAGCGACCGGCCGACTTGCCCCTTGGCGGGGGGCCGGCAAAGAGGGCGCGCGTGCCACGCACCCGCTCGGCCTTGTAAGTGTATTCTTTTTATTGGAGCATTTTTCTTTTTGGCAAAGCCGCCCGAGCGACTCTTGAATCTTTGCAACGTGCAGCGCCTATCTGGGTGGGTGAGTGGGCGCATGATCGGCTCCGCAAGTAACGGCGCCGGTGATTCGGTGACCCGATCGGTCGGTGGAGGTCGTGGCGTCGGCGTCCGAGGGCTGATCGCCTTCGAGGGGACGGGGCCTCACCCGGAGGTCGTGGCCGAAGAAGAACTTCCGCCGCCTCCGGTGGGGACCCCACCGGACGACGTGATTGTCGTTTCGGAGGATGAGACAATGGCGTCGCCGGTGATCGCGCCAGTCGTGGCGGAGCCGGCGACGGAGGTGCTCGACCCCTCGTCCCAGGGGGAGGTGCCGACCGATGCTCCTCAGGCGTAGGTCGCCGAGGGGGTTTCTGAAGGGTTGACCTCGTCACCCTTGCCCATGGTGCTTTGGACGGGCGACGTCCCGCCCGAGCGGCGAAGCGGCGCGCGCCGCCGGTGTAATCCCGGTCGGGCGTCATGGGTCGGCGGAGGAGAGCGAGTGGGCGCCGCCGGCAAGGCGCTACCTGGACGAAGCGAGATAGGCGCGATCCGTGAAGGTCTGGCTCTTGCTCTGAAGTCTTCCACCAGGGCGCTGGATACGATGGTCGGGGGAGTCCATCCAGTCGCCCAGGTAGGTCAGCCGAAAAGTTCTGACTGGTTGCACATTTTTGATAGTTCTTCCGTGCGACTAACGGAGTGTCCACGTTTTAAAGACTTGCGGGCTCGCCGTGCGCGAGTTGAGCTCTGCGGCGCCTCAAGGCGGTCGTGGCAGTAGTGAGGAGTGTCGATCAGCTGCGCCTCATTGCGCCCTAGCCCAGAGGCCACAGGCATTAGGCGGTCGGAGGCGGTGGAGATCCGCCGAGATTTGAAGAGGCCACAAGGCCCTTTATGATGGCGCCTAGGAGCCAAGGCCTTGAGGGCGAAAGTGGCGGCTCGAGTCCTCCTGTAGGAGGTCACCGAGGCCAAGGATGCCGCCGTTGTTGCGGAGGGACATGTGACGCAGACGAGCAACACGCCGCGGACCGAGCGAAACAAGGCTCGGGGGGACGCTGTCCGAAGTTCGCCCGAAGCGGCGATCTCTCAAGGAACTGCCGAGTGAAGACTTCATACGGTATTTGAAGTCGAAGCCGCAATCGACCAACTCTGCGGCGGTAAGTGTCTCAATTCTTCAATTAAGTTTGGGGTGCGACCCACAGGCGAACTTATCCAAAATCTCCGCATCCGCAGAGGCGCAGAAGAATCTGGCGTCGCCGCGGAGGCGCAGAGAACGGCTTTGGATGCTCGCGGCGTGGCGATCGTGGCGGGGCGAGGCCGGCGGCGTTGAAGGTTGCGGAGGACGGTCGGGCGAGATGAGCGCCGAACCGAGGCCCTCCGCAAGGCCGGTCGGGAAGTCGCCACCGCATCCTGGAGCCGGGCAGGCCGAGTGCCCTTGCCCCGTCTTGCCGCCCGAAAGTGCGGACTTCGTAGAAGAGGCGGTGGTCACCGGCTGGCGCTTGGACCTTCGTCGGTCTTTGGTCAACACCATCTCGTACTACGACGGCATCGACCTCGCGGTGGTGGGCAGCGGCGTGGCTGGGAACCGGATCGACGAGGAGATCGACCGGTTCGAGCTCTGGTCGAGCCCGACGCCCGAGAGATCGCGGACGCATCCCGCCGTGAGCCGCCTCCCGAAGAAGCGAGGCGCCAACTCTCCGTCTCGCCACGGCCGCCCGCCAAGAAGAATAAAAATATAGTTAGCTTTATCCTTTTAGATTGTAAAGACCGCTATTTAAACAATCTTGAATTTATCAAGTTCCGAATCGCCCTCGTCCTTTTTCGTATTTAGGATGAGCGTTTGGCGACCATAGCCTTAAGGACCACAGGGTCACTTATGCGAGGTCGTCGTTTTGGGAGGAGCGAGGTGGATTGGAGACTTGGCTATGCAATGATTAGGCGCACTTGTGAGGATAGGAGTGTTCTAGACCCGCCAGGATCTTTCCACTCGGGCACTTCCTTCTTCCGAAGTGCTACTTAGCAACCATAGCCCTGGGCGAGGTCGTAACACTTGGGTTGAGAGGGTTACCGCTCGGGATAGACATCATGACCAGTCGGGTCACGTACCCTCATAAGCGCGTGAGACAGCTGAGTTCGTGCGGGGGAGGAGTGTTCCCTGCCGACCCAAAGGTCACTCTACTCGGGCACTTCCTTCTTCCGCAAAGTATTAGCAATCATAGCCGCTGGGGCGTAAGCTGTAGCACTTGGGTCGAAGGGGTTACCGCTCGGGAAGGACCTTGTGGTCGGTTGGGTCATCAACCCGCGCAAGCGCCGACCGGGAGCAGCTTGAACGGGGGCGCCGAAGGGCAGCCCCTGAGTCGTTGCATGGCGACCAGGTGCTCGGAAGGAAGAAAGTAAAGAGCATGCTAGGAAGAGGAAAAGAGTTTAGGGATAGAATCGCCTTAACTTTTCTATATTCCATGCATTTGGAAGGATGCGGCCGTCGGTGTCCTTGAGCCGAAAGGTGCCAGGCCGGAGGATCTGCACGACGGTGAAGGGGCCTTCCTGTGGCGGCGGCTTGTGCTTATCCTTCTTGCCGGTGCGACCCGACGCAGACCGGTCGCCAAGATCAAAGACCGCCCTCGAACCTGGCGGCTGTGATAACGTCGCAGAGCTTGTTGATACCTGGCCGATCGCAGGACGGCCACGTCATGCGCCTCGTCGATCTGGTCGACGGAGTCTTGTTGTGCGGCGAGCCCCCGAGCCTCCTCGAAGGCTTGCAGTCTTGGGGCGCCATACTCCAGGTCTGTCGGCAAGACGGCTTCAGCACCGTATACCATGAAGAACGGTGTGAACCCGGTCGCCCGGGTCGGCATGGTCCGTAGACTCCAGAGGACGGAGGGTAGCTCGATCACCCAGCGCCCCGCGAAGTGCTTGAGCCGACTGAAGATCCGCGGCCGAGCCCTTGAAGGATCATGCCGTTTGCGCTAGCCGACGGCCGTTGGTCCGCGGATGGGCCACGGCTGCCCAATCGACGCGGATGTTGAAGTCATCGCAGAACTCGAGGAATTCTTTCCCCGTGAACTGCGTTCCGTTGTCGGTGATGATGGAGTTTGTGAAGGGAAACGCGGTATGCTACGCTAGCACAAAAAAAAAACTACCGCGCAACCAGAAAGCTACTCGCAAGAAGGGGATCATAGATAAGATTACCACTAGACGCGCAGTTGCGGAATCCTTCGCGCGTCGATGTAGTGGTTCGTCCTCGCCGCAGTCGTTGCGTCGATGTAGTGGATCGTCCTCGCCTCGCCGTGGATCGTCCTCCCACGCCGCAGTCGCAGCAGCGTCACCGCAGAGTCCACACGCCCGAGATGGAACGCCGTGCGGCGTGTGCAAGCACCTAGTCGCTCGGCGAGGGCAGCGAGAGGAGGAGGCTAGGGTTTCAAGTGAATCAAACCTAAACCGTGGAAAGCACACACCGCGCCTCCCTCCTCCCTCCTTATATAGCCACGAGATGAAACCCTAAACCAAGGCCCACCAAAGATGCTAAGCCCACGAGGTTCATTAATTACGGATCCAATCCAAATTAATGCGTCCCACCATTAAGTGTGTGACCTGCAGGTTCACATACGCTTGGACATGGATTGGAAAACTCCTTTTCAATCCAATAGTTGGTAGCGGCTTCTTGCAAAGTATGCCAACTCCCAAACATACTGTGATCAAATCGAGCAGTAACCTATCAAAAGAACTCATGTAATAATCCCTTTGCCAAGTATATGAAGATTGATCTCAAGGCGAGAAGCATGTCATCCTTTGATGATTCAATCCATCTCTCGTATCCGTGATATATTAATAAGTTGTGATTGACTCCTCAATCACGGCATGGCCATGCACTTTCTTAATCATATCACACGAGTGGCCTTGTCATATATCTCCGTTTCATTGGAGTGGCAAATTCCATCTTGACCGCTCACTTCCCTCTGCACGTTTCATAGTAAACATGAAAGCTACCTTTATAACTATCCGGTTAGGAAGTAGTGTTTGATAGCCCCAAGGAAAACTATTACACATGTAGGGAATATGACAATCTCAGGTCTAAGGATCATACATCTTCTAGGTATGAGATACACTCGATGACACATAAGAATGAAACATTCTCGCAGATGTCCCATAGCGGGTCTATCTAACCCATGTTCTTCAACATGGTCCACAATGTAGAGATGATATCTCCATATCCCATGATCTATGAAGCATGATCATCGATCACTACATGTGCTGATCTATTCATCGTAGTCCTATACGATGATATCCGATCGTAGATATTTATCGAATTACATCATTAAGTAAAGAGCTTCATAATCAAGTCACATACTTGTTGATCAATACAATGATATACATTCATTGGACCAATAATCATATTATTATTCATAAACATAGTCATGTTACAATCATCTAAATGATTGCCTCAAGGGCATAACACTAACAATCTCCCACTTGCACTTGAGTCAATCAATTAAGTATCTAATACCAATAGACCTTGTGTGCGCCTCATGCTTAGGTCGTGGCGGTGGCTTTGTCAACGGATCGCCACATTGGCTTCCGTATGTACTTTGCATATTCTCGCGTCACCTCTATCCACAATCTCGCGAATAAGGTGAAAGCGACGGAGTATGTGTTTAGACTTTGATGTGATCTAGGCTCTTTTGCTTGTGCAATGGCACCACTATTATCACAATAGATGTCCATTGGACTAGAGACACTAGCGACCACACCAAGCTCGTGATAAACTTCTTAATCCACACGGCCTCCTTTGCGGCCTCCGGCCGCAATGTACTCCGCTTCGTCGAGAGTCGGCCACCGTGTTTTGCTTGGAACTCTTCCACCATCGCTCCTCCATTAAGTGTAAACACAAACCCGGATTGCGATCGAAAATCATCTTTGTCGGTTTGGAAGCTTGCATCGGTGTAACCCTTTGCAACCAGATCTTCCTCACCTCCAAAACAAGGAACATACCCTTAGTTCTTCTCAAGTACTTGAGGATATTTTTACGGCTATCCAATGACCATCACCAGATCCGCTTGGTATCCGCCGTGACACTTAGAGCATATGAGACATCCGGGCGTGTACAGATCATGGCATACATAATAGACCCAATAGTGAAGCATATGGAATCTTGCTCATCCTGTCTCGCTCATCGATGTCGAAGGACACCGATTCTTGCGAGATCGATGCCATGTGACATTGGCATGAAACCTCTCTTGGATTCATGCATATTGAACCTTTTCAATATCTTGTCAATGTACGCTTCTGACTTAATCCAATTAACCTTTTGATCTATCTCTATAGATTTTATGCCCAAGATATAGCATGCTTCTCCCAAGTCCTTCATTGAGAAACTCCTTTTCAATGAAGTCTTAACATCTTCAAGCATAGGAATGTCATTCCCGATTAATAATATGTCATCCACATACAAAATCGTAAATACAAGTGCGCTCCCACTAGCCTTCTTGTAAACACAAGGCTCTTCTTCATTTTTGATAAAGTCAAAACCTTTGACTACTTCATCAAAACGAATGTTCCAACTCCTAGATGCTTGCTTTAACCCATAAATGGATCTTTGAAGCTTGCATACCCTTTTAGCATATTTAGGATCAACAAAGCCTTGAGGTTGTATCATGTATACATCCTCGTAAAGATTCCCATTAAGGAAGGCTGTTTTGACATCCATCCGCCATATTTCATAATCAAAATATGCAAAGAATAGCTAAAATGATCCTGACAGACTTGAGCATGGCTACCGGTGAGAAAGTTTCATCATAGTCAACTCCTTGAACTTGTTTGAAACCCTTTGCCACCAACCGTGCCTTATAGATCTGAACATTTCCATCTACGTCTATCTTTTTCTTGAAAATCCATTTGCACTCAATGGTTTTACACCATCAGTGAATCGACCAAGTTCCAAACTTGATTGTCATGCATGGATTGAATTTGGATCTCATGGCTTCAAGCCATTTTTCGGAGTTTGGGTCCATCATTGCTTCTTCATAAGTCGTGGGCTCATCATTGTCCAACAATAATATGTCATTCCCATATCTAATAGGTACATGACGTGGCCTCCCGACCTCACGTGAAATGGAGTCTCTTCCACAGGTTGTACAACACTTTGTACATCTTGTGAAGGTTCAGAGGTAGCTTGAACATATTCATGTGATTCTCGAACTTCATCAAGATACACATCACTCCTACTGATTTCTTTTGAAAGAAACTCTTTCTCCAAAAAGACACCATTTCGAGCAACAAAAACTTTGTTCTCGTTTCTTTTGTAAAAGTAATATCCTTTTGTTTCTTTAGGATACCCCACAAAAAAGCATTTTTCTGATTTAGGTGCGAGTTTATCTGATTGTAAACGTTTTACATAAGCCTCACATCCCCATATCTTGAGAAATGACAACATGGGTCTTCTCCCAGTCCATATCTCATATGGCGTCTTCTCAACGGATTTTGATGGGACCCTATTCAAAGTGAACGCAGCTGTCTCTAGAGCGAAACCCCAAAAGGATAATGGCAGATCTGTTTGGCTGATCATTGACCGAACCATATCTAATAAAGTCCGGTTACGTCGTTCGGACACACCATTCCATTGAGGCGTTCCTGGCGGAGTAAGTTGCGGAACGATTCCACATTGCTTTAAATGATCACCAAACTCTTGGCTCAAGTATTCGCCACCACGATCGGATCGTAAGTGTTTTATTGTTTTGCCAAGTTGATTTTGTACTTCGCTCAAACTCTTTGAACCTTTCAAAAGTTTCAGATTTATGCCTCATTAAATAGATATATCCATATCTCTCAAGTCATCGATAAAAGTTACAGCATCAAACCCACCCCTAGCAATGAGCTCATTGGTCCACATACATCCAGTATGTACTAGGGCCAATAATTCACTTGCTCTCTCACTAAAACTCGTGAAAGGGCTTTTGTCATCTTGCCAAGTAAACAAGATTCACATGTTTCAAATGATTCAAAATCAAATGAGGTTAGAAGTCCATCACCATGGAGCTTCTTCATGCGCTTCTCATTTATATGACCTAGCGACAATGCCACAAAAAGGTAGGGTTCAAATCATTAGGCGGTGCCTTTTACATTAATATTATAGACAGTGTTTTCTTCGAGTTCAGGACGTACAACCCATCCACCATGGGGCAACGACCATAATACATATCATTCAAAAATATTGAACAAACAAAGTTCTTTATTTCAAATCATAACCTTCATGTTCCAAACAAGAAGATGAAATAATGTTTCTACTCAAAGATGGAACAAAATAACAATTATTGAGTTCTAAAACTAACTCAAGGCAAATGCAATGGGTATGTGCCAACGGCAAGACCAAAGAACTCTTGCTTTATTCCCACGCCAAGATCCACTTCTCCTTTGCCAAGTCTCTACTTTATCACCGCAACGAATTGCAAATGTGAGCAACCGAACCGGTATCATATACCCATGAGTGAGTGAAGAAGTAGCAAGATTAATTTCTATAACATTAATACTCAAGTGGAAACCACATTTCCATTCTTCTTATCCGCTGTACTTTTCGCTGATTCCGCTTCCAATGCCCCGATTTCTTGCAATAGAAGCATTGGGTATCGTGTTGAGGGCCAACTTTAAGCTTCGAAGCTTAGTTTTGAGGCTCGCGATCTCATCTTGAGCCTTGCCCTTGCCCTTGCTCTTTCCCGTTCCCCAGCCTTAGCCTTCTCTTTTTGAAAGCGCTTGTTTTCGAACCATCATCACATGATTGGGTTTTTCTTAATGCTTTCTCCGCAGCCTTGAGCATCCCATGTAGCTCGGTTAGGCTCTTCTCCATGCTATTCATATGAAAATTCATAATGAATGGCTCAAAGCTCGAGGCGTAGACGGAGAATAACATCTGTGGCCAAACCGAGGCTAAGGGAAACTCAAGTTTTTCCAATCTCCCAATGTAACCAATCATCTTGATCACATGAGGATCGACCGGATCGCCTTCACCGACTTACAAGCAAATAAAAGCTTTGAGATACCATACCTCTCAGCTCTTGCTTGATTCCCAAACATGCCCTTCAAGCCCACAATCATATTGTAAGCATCCTGGTCCTCATATTGCTTTTGGAGCTCGAGTCCATTGTGACTAGCATGAGACAGTGACTCTCATGAAGCATTAACATGCTTTTCATATTCAACCCTCAAATTGCGAGCAAGATTTTGGTCGGTTCATCAGAATTGGATTCTCTAGAACATAGTCCTTCTTTTCATGCTTGAGAACAATTCTCAAAGTTGCGATACCAATCAACAAAATTAGTTCCATTCAGTTTTTCCTTTCCAAAACCGATCTCAAAGCAAAACCAGTGTAGCAGGAGTAGGAGAAGGTGCCATTGAACTACAACAAAAATATGCAAAGATTCTAAGCACTATGTTTATGTAAAACTTTTATTAAACTTTTAATTAAAGACACTCCTATTTTATGTCCTTTTATAGACACATAGTGAGTATTCAAGATCCATATTCATTAAACACTAGTGAGCTTTGGCATCACTTGCTAGAAATTTAATGACATAGGTAAGCAACACCTTTGCTAATTACATCATATGTAACTCTTGTTTGTTGAGTATGAAAACAAGTAATGAATGCCTCCATCAACTTGACTCATGGCCAGTCAACTCGCCCCAAGGGCTCACATGAGGAGGAGCACTTCCGTATTCGGGTGCCAATTAAGAAACCTGCCTCATGTGTGTTTTCCTAGACACCAATTGTCTTGTATAGGTTCCTTCATTCTGAAATCAAATCCCAACCACTTATGTCCTCAAGCCCAAAACCGTTTTGATAGCTCGTTTAAATCTACCATTGTTATGCGTGATGTGTCCAACACATCCCTATCATCTATTGAGATAGCCATTGATATACTACTTTGGCAGTCATATCAATAACGATCTAAATTCTTGATAGGTGCAACAATTGGATGGACAATTTGATTTAAGATTTTTAACTATAAGGATGAACAAAGATTACTATGAACATAGCATCACATGCAATGAGCATAAAGAAAATAGCAAGGATAAAACACACATCCACGTAAAATCAAAATAAGTCGTGAAATAGCATGGCCCTTAGCATTAAGATCTCCATCATCATGCTTGGTTGTTCACCTAGCCACCTTGCTTGATTTGTTCACCTAGCCATCGTCTTCATCATTATGGATGCAACTCCTTACAACTTTTGATAATGAATTTTACATGAGGGTTTGAAGCATCACAAGTCGACACGCAGGTCGTTATACAATTTAAATAGCCTTATGGCTTAACACGGCACGCAGGCCATGTGGAAATTACATGCATCACATACACATAGGCCATACTATTTCACATAATTCCCTGCAAAAACGAGTTAAACAAAAGCAACCCTACGACTCGGGTCCGAGGGGGCGCCCGCAAGGGGTCCAAGGCAGCGCCCAAGGGCGCGGTCCCCGGCGGTCAAAGAAAGCGCGGTCATGCAGGCGGGTCGAGGGGCGCCTTGGATACGTTCGAAACCACGATGGCGGTAACCCGACCGGTAAGGGCAACGCGTCGCATCATGAACGGACTCACCCAAATCAATATTGAATCATTTGCGCTACCATGGATCAACCAGATTGACCCAATCCAACTCGATCCGATTGGCTTGGTCCCATATGGATACGTTTGAAACCACGATGGCGGTAACCCGACCGGTAAGGGTAACGTCGCACCATGAACGGACTCACCCAAATCAAGATTGAGTCGGTTTGCACTTTCTCAAACCCTAAATCGATCGATCTCATCGATGGTCGCCGTCACCAATTCATCACATGAACCGGTGAACATGTAATAGATCCAATCTACTAACCTCACACATCATATGTGCAACATCCAGATCACAAAACTATACGAGATGGCTCGATACCCATGAAGGAAACGCGGTATGCTACGCTAGCACAAAAAAACTACCGCAGAACCGTAAAGCTACCGCAAGAAGGGGATCATAGATAAGATTACCACTAGACGCGATTGCGGAATCCTTCGCGCGTCGATGTAGTGGTTCGCCCTCGCCGCGATCGTTGCGCCGATGTAGTGGATCGTCCTCGCCCGCCGTGGATCGCCCTCCCACGCCGCAGATCGCAGCAGCGTCACCGCAGAGTCCACACGCCCAGAGATGGAACGCTGTGCGCCGTGTGCAAGCACCTAGTCGCTCGGCAGGCAGCGAGAGGAGGAGGCTAGGGTTTCAAGTGAATCAAACCTAAACCGTGGAAAGCACACACCGCGCCTCCTCCTCCCTCCTTATATAGCCACGAGATGAAACCTAAACCAGGCCCACCAAAGATGCTAAGCCCACGAGGTTCATTAATTACGGATCCAATCCAAATTAATGCGCCCCACCCATTAAGTGTGTGACCTGCAGTTCACATACGCTTGGACATGGATTCGAAAACTCCTTTTCAATCCAATAGTTGGTAGCGGCTTCTTGCAAAGTATGCCAACTCCCAAACATACTGTGATCAAATCGAATGTAACCTATCAAAAGAACTCATGTAATAATCCCTTTGCCAAGTATATGAAGATTGATCTCAAGGCAGAAGCATGTCATCCTTTGATGATTCAATCCATCTCTCGTATCCGTGATATATTAATAAGTTGTGATTGACTCTCAATCACGGCATGGCCATGCACTTTCTTAATCATATCACACGAGTGGCCTTGTCATATATCTCCGTTTCATTGGAGTGGCAAATTCCATCTTGATCGCCACTTCCTCTCGCACGTTTCATAGTAAACATGAAAGCTACCTTTATAACTATCCGGTTAGGAAGTAGTGTTTGATAGCCCCAAGGAAAACTATTACACATGTAGGGAATATGACAATCTCAGGTCTAAGGATCATACATCTTCTAGGTATGAGATACATCGATGACACATAAGAATGAAACATTCTCGCAGTTGTCCCATAGCGGGTCTATCTAACCCATGTTCTTCAACATGGTCCACAATGTAGAGATGATATCTCCATATCCCATGATCTATGAAGCATGATCATCGATCACTACATGTGCCGATCTATTCATCGTAGTCCTATACGATGATATCCGATCGTAGATATTTATCGAATTACATCATTAAGTAAAGAGCTTCATAATCAAGTCACATACTTGTTGATCAATACAATGATATACATTCATTGGACCAATAATCATATTATTATTCATAAACATAGTCATGTTACAATCATCTAAATGATTGCCTCAAGGGCATAACACTAACAATCTCCCACTTGCACTTGAGTCAATCAATTAAGTATCTAATACCAATAGACCTTGTGTGCGCCTCATGCTTAGGTCAGTGGCGGTGGCTTTGTCAACGGATCGCCACATTGGCTTCCGTATGTACTTTGCATATTTCGACGCGTCACCTCTATCCACAATCTCGCGAATAAGGTGAAAGCGACGGAGTATGTGTTTAGACTTCTGATGTGATCTAGGCTCTTTTGCTTGTGCAATGGCACCACTATTATCACAATAGATGTCCATTGGACTAGAGACACTAGCGACCACACCAAGCTCTGTGATAAACTTCTTAATCCACACAGCCTCCTTTGCGGCCTCCGAAGCCGCAATGTACTCCGCTTCTGTCATAGAGTCGGCCACCGTGTTTTGCTTGGAACTCTTCCAGCTTACTGCTCCTCCATTAAGTGTAAACACAAACCCGGATTGCGATCGAAAATCATCTTTGTCAGTTTGGAAGCTTGCATCGGTGTAACCCTTTGCAACCAGATCTTCCTCACCTCCAAAAACAAGGAACATACCCTTAGTTCTTCTCAAGTACTTCAGGATATTTTTTACGGCTATCCAATGACCATCACCAGGATCCGCTTGGTATCTGCTCGTGACACTTAGAGCATATGAGACATCTGGGCGTGTACAGATCATGGCATACATAATAGACCCAATAGCTGAAGCATATGGAATCTTGCTCATCCTGTCTCGCCATCGATGTCGAAGGACACCGATTCTGCGAGATCGATGCCATGTGACATTGGCATGAAACCTCTCTTGGATTCATGCATATTGAACCTTTTCAATATCTTGTCAATGTACGTTTCCTGACTTAATCCAATTAACCTTTTTGATCTATCTCTATAGATTTTTATGCCCAAGATATAGCATGCTTCTCCCAAGTCCTTCATTGAGAAACTCCTTTTCAATGAAGTCTTAACATCTTCAAGCATAGGAATGTCATTCCCGATTAATAATATGTCATCCACATACAAAATCAGAAATACAAGTGCGCTCCCACTAGCCTTCTTGTAAACACAAGGCTCTTCTTCATTTTTGATAAAGTCAAAACCTTTGACTACTTCATCAAAACGAATGTTCCAACTCCTAGATGCTTGCTTTAACCCATAAATGGATCTTTGAAGCTTGCATACCCTTTTAGCATATTTAGGATCAACAAAGCCTTCAAAGTTGTATCATGTATACATCCTCGTAAAGATTCCCATTAAGGAAGGCTGTTTTGACATCCATCCGCCATATTTCATAATCAAAATATGCAAAGAATAGCTAAAATGATCCTGACGGACTTGAGCATGGCTACGGTGAGAAAGTTTCATCATAGTCAACTCCTTGAACTTGTTTGAAACCCTTTGCCACCAACCGTGCCTTATAGATCTGAACATTTCCATCTACGTCTATCTTTTCTTGAAAATCCATTTGCACTCAATGGTTTTTACACCATCAGTGAATCGACCAAGTTCCAAACTTGATTGTCATGCATGGATTGAATTTGGATCTCATGGCTTCAAGCCATTTTTCGGAGTTTGGGTCCATCATTGCTTCTTCATAAGTCGTGGGCTCATCATTGTCCAACAATAATATGTCATTCCCATATCTAATAGGTACATGACGTGGCCTCCCGACCTACGTAATGGAGTCTCTTCCACAAAGTTGTACAACACTTTGTACATCTTGTGAAGGTTCAGAGGTAGCTTGAACATATTCATGTGATTCTCGAACTTCATCAAGATACACATCACTCCTACTGATTTCTTTTGAAAGAAACTCTTTCTCCAAAAGACACCATTTGAGCAACAAAACTTTGTTCTCGTTTCTTTTGTAAAAGTAATATCCTTTTGTTTCTTTAGGATACCCCACAAAAAGCATTTTTCTCGATTTAGGTGCGAGTTTATCCGATTGTAAACGTTTTACATAAGCCTCACATCCCCATATCTTGAGAAATGACAACATGGGTCTTCTCCCAGTCCATATCTCATATGGCGTCTTCTCAACGGATTTTGATGGGACCCTATTCAAAGTGAACGCAGCTGTCTCTAGAGCGAAACCCCAAAAGGATAATGGCGATCTGTTTGGTGATCATTGACCGAACCATATCTAATAAAGTCCAGTTACGTCGTTCGGACACACCATTCCATTGAGGCGTTCCTGGCGGAGTAAGTTGCGGAACGATTCCACATTGCTTTAAATGATCACCAAACTCTTGGCTCAAGTATTCGCCACCACGATCGGATCGTAAGTGTTTTATTGTTTTGCCAAGTTGATTTTGTACTTCGCTCAAACTCTTTGAACCTTTCAAAAGTTTGATTTATGCCTCATTAAATAGATATATCCATATCTACCAAGTCATCGATAAAAGTTACAAAGCATCAAACCCACCCCTAGCAATGAGCTCATTGGTCCACATACATCTGTATGTACTAGGGCCAATAATTCACTTGCTCTCTCACTAAAACCTGTGAAAGGGGCTTTTGTCATCTTGCCAAGTAAACAAGATTCACATGTTTCAAATGATTCAAAATCAAATGAGGTTAGAAGTCCATCACCATGGAGCTTCTTCATGCGCTTCTCATTTATATGACCTAAGCGACAATGCCACAAAAAGGTAGGGTTCAAATCATTAGGCGGTGCCTTTTACATTAATATTATAGATGTGTTTTTCTTCGAGTTCAAGGACGCACAACCCATCCACCATGGGGCAACGACCATAATACATATCATTCAAAAATATTGAACAAACAAAGTTCTTTATTTCAAATCATAACCTTCATGTTCCAAACAAGAAGATGAAATAATGTTTCTACTCAAAGATGGAACAAAATAACAATTATTGAGTTCTAAAACTAATCCTCAAGGCAAATGCAATGGGTATGTGCCAGCAGCAAGACCAAAGCAACTCTTGCTTTATTCCCACGCGAAGATCCACTTCTCCTTTTGCCAAGTCTCTACTCTTTATCACCGCAACGAATTGCAAATGTGAGCAACCGAACCTGTATCATATACCCATGAGCTGAGTGAAGAAGTAGCAAGATTAATTTCTATAACATTAATACCAAGTGGAAACCACATTTCCATTCTTCTTATCTCGCAGTACTTTTCGAGCCCGTTTCCAATGCCCTGATTTCTTGCAATAGAAGCATTGGGTATCAGGTTGAGGGCCAACTTTAAGCTTCTGAAGCTTAGTTTTGAGGCTCGCGATCTCATCTTGAGCCTTGCCCTTGCCCTTGCTCTTTCCCGTTCCCCCAGCCTTAGCCTTTCTCTTTTTGAAAGCAGTTGTTTTCTGAACCATCATCACATGATTGGGTTTTTTCTTAATGCTTTCCTCCGCAGCCTTGAGCATCCCATGTAGCTCGGTTAGGCTCTTCTCCATGCTATTGATATGAAAATTCATAATGAATGGCTCAAAGCTCTGAGGCAGAGACTGGAGAATAACATCTGTGGCCAAACCGAGGCTAAGGGGAAACTCAAGTTTTTCCAATCTCCCAATGTAACCAATCATCTTGATCACATGAGGACTGACCGGACTGCCTTCAGCCAGCTTACAAGCAAATAAAAGCTTTGAGATACCATACCTCTCAGCTCTTGCTTGATTCCCAAACATGCCCTTCAAGCCCACAATCATATTGTAAGCATCCTGGTCCTCATATTGCTTTTGGAGCTCGAGTCCATTGTGACTAGCATGAGACGGTGACTCTCTGAAGCATTAACATGCTTTTCATATTCAACCTCAAATTGCGAGCAAAGATTTTCGGTGGTTCATCAGAATTGGATTCTCTAGAACATAGTCCTTCTTTTCATGCTTGAGAACAATTCTCAAAGTTGCGATACCAATCAACAAAATTAGTTCCATTCAGTTTTTCCTTTCCAAAACCGATCTCAAAGCAAAACCGGTGTAGGGAGTAGGAGAAGGTGCCATTGAACTACAACAAAAATATGCAAAGATTCTAAGCACTATGTTTATGTAAAACTTTTATTAAACTTTTAATTAAAGACACTCCTATTTTATGTCCTTTTATAGACACATAGTGAGTATTCAAGATCCATATTCATTAAACACTAGTGAGCTTTGGCATCCTTGCTAGAAATTTAATGACATAGGTAAGCAACACCTTTGCTAATTACATCATATGTAACTCTTGTTTGTTGAGTATGAAAACAAGTAATGAATGCCTCCATCAACTTGACTCATGGCCAGTCAACTCGCCCCAAGGGCTCACATGAGGGAGGAGCACTTCCGTATTCGGGTGCCAATTAAGAAACTGCCTCATGTGTGTTTTCCTAGACACCAATTGTCTTGTATAGGTTCCTTCATTATGAAATCAAATCCCAACCACTTATGTCCTCAAGCCCAAAACCGTTTTGATAGCTCGTTTAAATCGCCATTGTTATGCGTGATGTGTCCAACACATCCCTATCATCTATTGAGATAGCCATTGATATACTACTTTGGCGGTCATATCAATAACGATCTAAATTCTTGATAGGTGCAACAATTGGATGGACAATTTGATTTAAGATTTTTAACTATAAGGATGAACAAAGATTACTATGAACATAGCATCACATGCAATGAGCATAAAGAAAATAGCAAGGATAAAACACACATCCACGTAAAATCAAAATAAGTCGTGAAATAGCATGGCCCTTAGCATTAAGATCTCCATCATCATGCTTGGTTGTTCACCTAGCCACCTTGCTTGATTTGTTCACCTAGCCATCGTCTTCATCATTATGGATGCAACTCCTTACAACTTTTGATAATGAATTTTACATGAGGGTTTGAAGCATCACAAGTCGACACGCAGTCGTTATACAATTTAAATAGCCTTATGGCTTAACACAAGACGCAGCCATGTGGAAATTACATGCATCACATACACATAGGCCATACTATTTCACATAATTCCTGCAAAAACGAGTTAAACAAAAGCAACCCCACGACTCCGGTCCGAGGGGGTGCTCGGGCGGGTCCAAGGCGCAAGGCATGGCGCGTCCTACCGGGCCGGCCGGTGGCCGGTCGAGAGGCGGGGTCGAGGGTCCAGGGCGAGTCTCAGGGGCGGTCCTACCGTCCGCCGGTCAGCGGCGGTCGTCAACGGTGGTCGAGGCGGCGCCCTTGGATACGTTCGAAACCTCGATGGCGGTAACCCGACCGGTAAGGGCAACGTCGCATCATGAACGGACTCACCCAAATCAATATTGAATCATTTGCGCTTACCATGGATCAACCAGATTGACCCAATCCAACTCGATCCGATTGGCTTGGTCCCATATGGATACGTTTGAAACCCCGATGGCGGTAACCCGACCGGTAAGGGTAACATCGCATCATGAACGGACTCACCCAAATCAAGATTGAGTCGGTTTGCACTTTCTCAAACCCTAAATCGATCGATCTCATCGATGGTCGCCGTCACCAATTCATCACATGAACCGGTGAACATGTAATAGATCCAATCTACTAACCTCACACATCATATGTGCAACATCCGATCACAAAACTATACGAGATGGCTCGATACCATGAAGGAAACGCGGTATGCTACGCTAGCACAAAAAAAACTACGCGCAACCGTAAAGCTACTCGCAAGAAGGGGATCATAGATAAGATTACCACTAGACGCGCAGCTGCGAATCCTTCGCGCGCCGATGTAGTGGTTCGTCCTCGCCTTGATCGCAAGGCGTCGATGTAGTGGATCGTCCTCGCCCGCCGTGGATCGCCCTCCCACGCCGCAGCCGCAGCAGCGTCACCGCAGAGTCCACACGTCCAGAGATGGAACGCCGTGCGTCGTGTGCAAGCACCTAGTCGCTCGGGCGGGGCAGCGAGAGGAGGAGGCTAGGGTTTCAAGTGAATCAAACCTAAACCGTGGAAAGCACACACCGCGCCTCCCACCTCCCCTCCTTATATAGCCACGAGATGAAACCCTAAACCGGGGCCCACCAAAGATGCTAAGCCCACGAGGTTCATTAATTACGGATCCAATCCAAATTAATGCGCCCGACCCATTAAGTGTGTGACCTGCAGTTCACATACGCTTGGACATGGATTCGAAAACTCCTTTTCAATCCAATAGTTGGTAGCGGCTTCTTGCAAAGTATGCCAACTCCCAAACATACTGTGATCAAATCGAACAGAACCTATCAAAAGAACTCATGAAATAATCCCTTTGCCAAGTATATGAAGATTGATCTCAAGGCGAGAAGCATGTCATCCTTTGATGATTCAATCCATCTCTCGTATCCGTGATATATTAATAAGTTGTGATTGACTCCTCAATCACGGCATGGCCATGCACTTTCTTAATCATATCACACGAGTGGCCTTGTCATATATCTCCGTTTCATTGGAGTGGCAAATTCCATCTTGACTGCTCACTTCCCTCTGCACGTTTCATAGTAAACATGAAAGCTACCTTTATAACTGAAGGACCGAGATGGCGAACAGAGGGGGGGTGAATGGTCGCAAATAAAAATTCCCCCAAAATACTCCAACAAAAACCTCGACAAGATCGCTCAAAAGGAATTGTGAAAAACCCGAAAAACTAGACAACTATGTGTACCCCAAGCTTGCATGGATAAGTACCATAAAATATGTGGGGATTTTTGAGTCACAATCCTGGTTGTCTAGTGTCCAAGATAAAGAGGAATCAATTCAAACTCTTGCTTTTAGAAAGGACATCAATTCAAATCACAAAAGTCACTTTCAGAAAAGCAAAAGCAGAATTCCCAGAACTTGTCCTCAATTTGCACAGGAGGTTGGTGGGTTTCTGTAGCTCACAAAATTTTGAGACTTTTTCTCCCTGTGAGAATCAGAGTCTTGAAGAACTCCACCAAATTTCTCCTAAAAAATCCTTACAGAAAAAACACGAAAAATCGAAGAACACAGTCTGGTCAAGAACTTCGAGCAGAATGTTTGGGGCTCGGTTTTCACCTCATGGCGCCCAAACGGTACAACAAGTGAACTCAAAAATTTTTCTGCAAGCGGATATCAGAGTCCCGCACCTTCTCCAAGAAGAATCACTCAAAAAGGATTTTTCTAGATTTTTACAAAAATCATACACTGACTGCTGCGCGAAGAACAAGTTCAGAACAAAGTTGGAACTTGAAAGAAAAGATGTTCTCTACTCAATCCAAGAGTGCAAAAGAGATGTAAAACCATATGAACATACTCAAAACATCCAAGAACAGCAGCATTTAGAAAGAGGGGAGGCAAATCCAAATTACTTGAAAGTAAATTGCGGGAATGTAATTGCGGGAAAGTAAATGCTGAATTTAAATTGCGTAAAGTAAAGACATAATGTAAATGCATAAAATAAATTCAGAGGTGGATGAATAAAACTTTCATTTCTGGAAGGGAGGTTAAAAGCCTCACATTCATGTGGGCAAAGCTCAAATGAGCATCAAAACCTCAACACCTTCAAGGAAGGAGGCTACCCTCCACCCCTATTTATACTACTCTTGGGCCACCTACCACCCTTGGATGAGTCCTCAACCCTAGAGCACTCATCTAAGGGCTAGGATTAACCCACACACACAGCCATGCAAGGGCTAACCCAAAACCCACACACATACGGGTTTTCTTGCACGGTTTTCAAAGCATACTACCTAGACCCGCTAACCTATCAACTAGACCTCAATCCGACGGTCCTCATTGATCCACGCAGCATCTAGCTAGCATCATCTCCTTTTCTTGTCTTCTTGACTTGCCCGGACTCCGTCTCCGATCATCTTCCGGCGATCTCCCAACCGTCTTGGACCTCCGACGCTCCTCGCCTAGTCCCGGTCATCCTTCGCCTCACCATGACCTAGCACCGTCGTCCTGCAACCATCAAAAACAAGGAAACTCCTCACATAGCAATGCCCACAAAGATGTGCAATAAACCATGCAACTCACCACTACCGTGTCCATACGGCCGGTACAACTCAAATTGCTTCATTTTGAAAATCAATCCAAATCAAACTCAAACTTGAGCACACCTTGCTCAAATAAAGTCAAATACTCATCACAAACATGGATGGACCTCCACATGGTCCTTCAATCTCCCCCTTGATGAGTATATTGACAAACCACACAAAAGGCATAAATTTGAGTTTGAAGAAAATGAAGAAGAAAGCAATTTTTAGTTGCAAAGTCAAACTTGGTCCAAAGATAGAAATTAAATTAAACCATGACCAAGTTGACGAAGAGGAATTTAGATTTTAGAGTTAAATTTAACAAAGAGCAAGTTTTCAACAAAACTCTAAAATCCAACTAAACATGTCAAATGTGATTATGAGATTATGATCCAAATGTAAGTAGTAGCATAGTTTTACAAAGATCATAATAACCAAATAAGCATTCACATTTTTATCTTTTTAGTGATGCCTTTTCTAAGTTTTCTCCCCCTTTTGGCAATATAGGCATCAATTTTTTTTTATGTATGCATGAAATGCAATCGAAAGAGCTTTGAAGATTATCCAATTGATCAAAATGGAAGGATATTACACCAAGTTTGTCAATTTCAGAAGATGACTAAACTAAGACATGTCCAAGTGCAAATACAAGCTTAGTTTTGAATATTTCATTTTTAGCAAGATTTGACAAGTGCAACACTTAGCTTTAGTTTCAAAAATAGAAGAATAGCCACTCTAAGGATCAAAAGGAAAACCTAGAGTTCAACCTACTCAACACGTTGGGGAATCTAGAAGAGCATACAAGGTCCTTCGGGCTCATTTATCACTTAATGCAAATTTTGATTTATCATCATACAAGACATAGCGGGGTGCAAATGTTTGACATTATTTGCATTCTTTACCCACATATGTCTTTGTTTTAAATTTATTTGCATTTTCTTTTGACAACCAATTGACTCAAGCCGTATGCGACCATCTCAAGATGAGCTCTTAAGAGGATGGTCTAGGTCAAACACGATGTATTCCAAGTTCATCCCAAGTGCAATGGGAAGCGGTCTTGTGAATACAAGGTGTTGAGTCGTATGTGCACAAGAAGAGTCAATTTTGTTTAATTTTCATTTTTAGCACAACGATTCATGAGCAATTGAAGGACTCTGCATGGATCAAACTAGTTTCACCCAAGTTGCTATAGGGACTCTAGAGAACTCCTAAATTTCTCAAATTATGGCACAAACCTCTAGAGAAGAAACCTAGCAAGTAAAAGCAACAAGTTTCATCAAGTTTTTCATTTAAGGCTTATTTCATTTTAAGCTTAGCAAGTTAAATGAACTTGGACATACCTAAGCTAGTGATTTTCTTCAAATGATGTAGCATGGTGTATAGCATGAAGAAGAAATCAATTGCATAATAGACAAAGCTCATTAAACAAGAAATGCAGTCTATATGCAATGCATGAACAGATTCCTAAACTCCCCTCAACAAATGAATCAATTTTAAGCTCAAATCTGGTTAAAAATGAGTTATTATCAAGATTAGGCATAAAGAAGACCCAAATGAACTCAATAACAACAGAAAAACAGAATGAGGAGAAGAAGTCGAGAAAGCGCAAAACCTGGATGGCTATTGAGCATAGATAAGATAGAAGAGACTCACTACGGCTCAGACTCACTCTTATCTTCCCAGTGATCGACATAGGAAGTCGACTCTAGATCCCAACTAAGGAGTGCACACAGACACTGTCTACCAGGAGGCCCAATACCGCTAGACTTATAAGGCGTGAGGGAACTCAACCTAGAGAGAAGAGAGAACGACTAATCACGCATGATAGCAACCTAAAGCACAAGATAAGAGGTCCATGCAAGGCATGCCGAGAAGTCTAAGTGAGTGAACTCAACTCAAGAAAACAAGCCCAAAGTCACCCGTAAGAAACACAAAGAAAAGAAAAGCTGGAAGAAAACATATAATACATAATATACAAACCGGCTCCCCCTCACGAAAGGCCGTAAGGGCTCACGACTCAAGCTCACTCCTCAAGGCAACAAACTGGAGCTATCCAAAGGCTTGGTGAAAATATCGCTAATCAAGGTCACTCTCGAATCAAGCGCGATATCTCCTTCTCCACATGGTCTCTAAGGAAGTGATATCTAATATCAATGTGCTTGGTCCGGGAATGTTGCACTGGGTTTTTAGCAATGCAAATAGCTGAAGTGTTGTCACAGAAAAGTGGCACACTCTCTATCTCTAACCCATAGTCCCGTAAGGTCGATCTCATCCAGAGCACTGCTACAAAGAACTAGTTGCTGACAACATACTCGGCCCTCGGTGGATCATGCAACTCCGGACTGCTTCCTAGATGACCAAGAAACAAGAGAAGTGCCAATGAATTGGCAAGTGCCAGAAGTGCTCTTCCTATCTATCTCTGACCAAAGCAAAGTCGGCATCAGAAAAGGCTCTAAGAGATAGACAAGAAGACGAAGAGTACCAAATACCATAATCAGTGGTAGCACGAAGGTACCTGAAGATGCGCTTGACCGCCTGGCGGTGAGAGGCGCGAGGAGAAGCTTGAAATCGAGCGCACAGACACACAGCAAAATGTATGTCCGGCCTCGAAGCAGTGAGGTACAAGAGGGAGCCGATCATGCTCCGAAACTCCTTTTGATCAGCAGGCTCACCATCCTCATCGGGCTCGAGGACAGCAGTGGTGGCCATAGGAGTCATCACCGGCTTCCCATCAGACATGTCGAAACGCCTCAGAGGTCACGGGTATATTTGCCTTGATGCAAGAAAGTACCCTCCCGAGTCTGCTTGATTTGGAAGCCAAGAAAGTAGCTCAACTCGCCCATCATACTCATCTCAAACTCTGTGCTCATCACCTCAGAAAACTGAGACACAAGCGAATGAGATGAGCCACCAAAATTATATCGCCCACATAAACCGACAAGAAGAAAATGAGACTCATGGTGTCGATGAATGAGTTTTGTCTACTATGCCCATTTTGAAGTCATGGCTGAGAAGATAAGACTTGAGCCTCTCATACCATGCTCTGGGGGCCTGCTTGAGTCCATACAAAGCTTTGGAGAGCTTGTATACATGACTCGGAAACTTGGGGTCCTCGAATCCTGGAGGTTGTTTGACATAAACCTCTTCCTCAATATAGCCATTGAGGAATGCACTCTTGACATCCATTTGATAGAGCTTGAAGCCCTGGGATGCAGAGAATGCAAGCAGGATCCTAATAGCCTCTAGTCTAGCTACGGGGCAAAGGTCTCCTCAAAGTCAAGACCTCAACCTCGAGAAAAACCCTGTGCAACTAGCCTAGCCTTGTTGCGAATGACAACCCCATCCTCACTCTGCTTGTTTTTGAACACCCACTTGGTCCCAATGACATTATGACCAGATGGGGGCTCGACAAGCTGCCATACCTTGTTCCTCTCAAAGTTCTCAAGTTCTCATGCATAGCATTAATCCACGATTCATCGGATAATGCATGAGAAACATCTTTCGCTCAAAGGAGGCAACGAAGGCAGAGTGGAGGCAGAATGGACAAACTGATTTTGAGCGAGTGACGCGCTCAAACAGATCACCAATGATCCGATCGGTGGATGAGCTTTCGATATGACGGGAGGACCGAAGTAGTGGCCTCTACCTCATGCATGTAAGAGGTAGGAGCAGAGCCACTACGAAGGAGAGTCGGAAGGCAAGGGCTGGTCTCCCTGAGGTGCAGAAATGGAAACAAGAGGCACCTCAGGTATAGAGGGAACTGGATCCGGTGGAACACCATCATCTCCATCATCCTCATCTTCTACAAAGATGGTCTCGGAGGGATAAGAAGAGCTCAAATATCGTGTCTAGCTCTGGCTAGCCTCATCAAAGGTCACATCACGGTCTCTATGATCCTATGCGCATCAACACCTGCACCCTATAGCTACGAGAAGAAGTCGAGTAACCTAGAAAGATACCATCAAGAGCGAGACTCAAACTTATCTAGGTTACAAGACTTTAAGATAAAACACTTGCAACCGAAAACGCGAAAATGAGACACACTGGGCTTTCGCCCATACCTCAACTCATAAGAAGTGCGATGCAAATGTGCTCTCAAAAACACGCGATTAGAAACATGGCAAGCAGTAGCTATAGCCTCAGCCCAAAACTTCCTAGGAGTATCAGACTGTCTAGCATCGCCCGCCATCTCAACCGTGGTCTGTTCTTCCTTTCCACTACGCCATTTTGCCGAGGCGCGAGGAGAAGAGAAGCGATGCTCTAAACTAGACTCCACACAAAAACTCTCAAAGTAGGAATTCTTGAACTCCGTGCCATTATCACTGCAGATAGCTCGTAATGCACCGGGAGCTCAATAGACAACCCATCGATCAAACCCCGAAGTGAGAAAAGTCTCATCCTTCGAGGCCATGAAGAATACCCAAGAGAATCTAGAAAATCATCAACGATGACAAGAACATACCACTTCCCTCCTGCCGATCGTGACTCTATTTGGACCAACAAAGGTCCATATGTAAAAGCTGTCTGGTGCATCAGTCATCACTACGGATCGGAGGATGAGAAGCGAGAACCATCTTGCCATGTCGGCAAGGAGAGCAAACTAAGTCTTTGACCATCTTGAGTTTGGGCAAACCCGAATGAGATCGTGGTCGCTAACTCGGGTCAAATGATCAAAACCAATGTGACCAAGTCTCCTATGCCGAAGGAGAGATCACGGACTCGAAGCAATCAAACATCAAGAGAGTCTCCGGAAGAAGCGAGAAAAATCAGCACGAAAGACTCTCCCAAATCTAGAAATCCAAGAACTAACCCTCCCGATGAATCAAGGATTCTACAGCATTACTCTTGAAGCTTACCTCGAAAGAGTCATCGATAAGTCGAGAAACAGAGAGCGATTGTATTGCGACTTACTTACTAAGGCAACATCTTTAAGAATGAAATTTTGGTTAATGCAGATGGTACCTTTAGCAATGACTCTACTCAAGATGCATCCCCAAAAGTGATTAACTCATCACCGGGGCTCGGACTAGGAAGAGAACCAACGAGAATCTCCGGTCATATGACGAGAACAACCGAGTCAACAATCCAAACATCGCCCTTCCCCATCCGGATTTAACCCGATCAAGACACAAGAGAGAAAGATGACTCAAGATGGGATAGAGTGAAGACTTAGGAACCCAATATCAACCATACGACACCTCAGTACCACCACGAAGAAGGCGGACTCGAGTGTCTCTCGACGCTCAACTCTCACACGATCAGAGCAACTCGTAGATAATCTAGGAGTCAAATCGGGTTGGTACGCCGTGGTGCAAAAGCCGACCATCCCAAGAAGGCTGCTGGATCTCCTACAGAAAACACCTCACGCCGACGATATCTACCTCGATGGGAAAACGAGGAATATCAAGAGGACGGCGGAAAGATCGACTACGAACAGCCCGGGACTAAAACTCAAGAACTAGCATGAAAACCAAGTCTCGGGACGCCCAAAAACAAAGCGACTCTCTAACTTTGTCTAGAAGCGGTGTGTGTCTTAGGAGCACTCAAAGTCCGGGATGACCACGAATACCCCTAAGAGCGACAACACGCCACACCGAGTGATCTTGGCGCTACCAAGGTAAATCTACTAGGTGACCATCCTTCTTACAGAAGGTGCATGTGTACTTCGCCTTGCTAGAGGCGTAGCAATAGGAGTAACACCCTTTCAGTCGTCAAGTCCTATGGACAACCCAAAGCAGACCTAAACACGGTGGTACTCACTCTGGGAGCTACCACAATCTCACCACTCTTGGAGCCGCGCACTATGGTGGGAGGATGCGCCCGAGCGTGCTCCAAGGGATCAAATCCTAGACCTTGATTGAATCTACTAATCTTGGATTGGTCTAGAATAAGATTGAGCTTCTTCTTGCCTCCAACAAACTTCTCGAGAGTGCTCATAAGATCTTGGCAATCTCGGAAGAAAGAAGCACAAGAAGAACAGGGGGAAGGAGAGGAAGAAGAACCAGAAAGATGAGCTCTCTCAGCACGTGCATTTTTCTCCCTCAGCACGGCTGCCTCAATCTTGAGGGCCTCACAAGAAACGCAAGGAGCATCTCTAATTCTATGGGCTTGGTCTTCTAATTTCTTCCTAAGCTCGACATGGATTTTATCCAAGTCCCCACAATCTCAAGACATCGCAAGCAATATTTTTGTGACTTATCTAGTAAGTCCTTAGCAAGTTTAGCACACTTGACATTGTGGTTTCATTGTCAAGTTTTAATTGCTTGACCCTCACATGAGTTGACTGGTCCTTAGAAGCATGTGATTCAAGTTCATTGTTTCTAGCGTAAAGCTTCCTAAGGTGTTCGCTCATGGCATCAATTTCGCAAGCAATTTAGGGCAATTAGAGCATGATGGAGTGGAGTGAGCATGAAGAAAACTAGCCTCAACAGAATAGCATCAACAGAACTAGTGCTAGCATTCTTCAACCTAAGACCATCAAGTTCAACAAGCACACTATCATGTATGGTCCTTAGGTTCTCCAACTCCACAAGAATAGCATCACACAAAGAGCAATCATCAGTGACTCGGGAGGGAGAAGATCTATGTGAAGCTAACTCCCGAGTCAAGGTACCTACTTCCTTCTCAAGCTCCGTACACCTAGCTCTAGCTCTAGCATGAAATTTTCCTAATTTGCAGAAAGCTTCGTTGAGCTGGTCATAGGAGGGTACCTCGTCCGAGTCGCTGTAGAGCTCTGAGTCGCCGATGTCGTTGGTGTCGCCATGAAGCACATCCGAGAAGTCGCGCCGCCTTTCTTCTCTTGCGGATCATCCTCGCCCTCGTCGCTCCATGTCTCCGTGTCGGAGAGGTTGATGTCGTCAAGCGCGGCGAGGACGCGGTGGAAGAGCTTCTTGTTCTTGGAGAAGTTGCGGTACTTCTTCTCGTGCGCCGATTCACGAACTGGAGGCTTCTTGTTGCGGTTCTTGTCGGTGTAGTCGTTCTTGCCCGAACCGCCAACGTCGTTCTTGCCCTTCTCCAGCTTGGGACAGTTCGCCCGAATGTGGTTGGGGCCACCACACTCGAAGCAGGTGATCATGCCACCTCTCTTCCTCTCTCTCACCCTCTTGTATGCATGAGAAAACTTGCGAGCGAGAAGAGCAAGCTCATTTTTTGGAAATTTTTCCAGTTGGTCATCGCTTAGCTCGCAAAGGGCGGAAAGAGAGAAACCAATAGAAGGATCAGAAGAAGAAGATCCAATGGGATCGGTGACCAAAGCCATCGACTGAGATTTCGTCTTCCGAGAGACGACATCGATCTCATGAGTCTTGAGGCGGGAATAAAGACCGTCAAGAGTCAGAGTCGATAAGTCGGTGGTGTCCTTGATGGTGGTCACCTTCATCTCCCAAACCCGAAGGTCGAGTGCGGTCAAGAAATGCCGAGCATTGTCCGAGTCGTATATGCAACCAAGCGCTCGGAGGTCGCTCAAAATCTTTGTAAACCGACCAAAACACTCGTCGAGACTCTCACCAGCGCGTTGATCAAACTTGTTGTACTCGCGCTTGAACTGGTCCTGCCTCACAGTCTTGATTTGAGTAGAGCCCTCATGGTAAGCATCGAGGGTTACCCAAATCTCGTGAGCGGAGCGAAGGTGAGAAATCTATCATACTCACATGGCTAAGACCTGTATGAGAATGTTCCTTGCCTTAGCATTCGCCTCAACGCCAACCATATTGATTGCCGTGACATTTTCATCGCCAGGAACCTCATACGGAGTTTCACCTTCGCCATATCGTAGCCCGGCAGTGATGTATGACTCCATCCGGATTTCCAAAAGGAAAATCAACTCCATTAAAGATGGGAGGCTTGGTGGAATATTTGTCCGTCGCCATGGCTCTTGAGACCGGTCAAGATCTAGAAAGAGCAGAACCGCTCGATACCAATTGAAGGACCGAGATGGCGAGCAGAGGGGGTGAATGGTCGCAAATAAAAATTCCCCAAAATACTCCAACAAAAACCTCGACAAGATCGCTCAAAAGGAATTGTGAAAAACCGAAAAACTAGACAACTATGTGTACCCCAAGCTTGCATGGATAAGTACCATAAAATATGTGGGATTTTTGAGTCACAATCCTGGTTGTCTAGTGTCCAAGATAAAGAGGAATCAATTCAAACTCTTGCTTTTAGAAAGGACATCAATTCAAATCACAAAAGTCACTTTCAGAAAAGCAAAAGCAGAATTCCCAGAACTTGTCCTCAATTTGCACAGGAGGTTGGTGGGTTTCTGTAGCTCACAAAATTTTGAGACTTTTTCTCCTGTGAGAATCAGAGTCTTGAAGAACTCCACCAAATTTCTCCTCAAAATCCTTACAGAAAAAACACGAAAAATCGAAGAACACAGTCTGGTCAAGAACTTCGAGCAGAACGTTTGGGGCTCAGTTTTCACCTCATGGCGCCCAAACGGTACAACAAGTGAACTCAAAATTTTTCTGCAAGCGGATATCAGAGTCCCGCACCTCCTCCAAGAAGAATCACTCAAAAGGATTTTTCTAGATTTTTAAAAAATCATACACTGACTGCTGCTTGAAGAACAAGTTCAGAACAAAGTTGGAACTTGAAAGAAAAGATGTTCTCTACTCAATCCAAGAGTGCAAAGAGATGTAAAACCATATGAACATACTCAAAACATCCAAGAACAGCAGCATTTAGAAGGAGAGGAGGCAAATCCAAATTACTTGAAAGTAAATTATGGAATGTAATTATGGAAAGTAAATGCTGAATTTAAATTGCGTAAAGTAAAGACATAATGTAAATCATAAAATAAATTCAGAGGTGGATGAATAAAACTTTCATTTCTGGAAGGGGAGGTTACAAAGCCTCACATTCATGTGGGCAAAGCTCAAATGAGCATCAAAAACCTCAACACCTTCAAGGGAAGGAGGCTACCCCTCCACCCCTATTTATACTACTCTTGGGCCACCTACCACCCTTGGATGAGTCCCTCAACCCTAGAGCACTCATCTAAGGGCTAGGATTAACCCACACACACAGCCATGCAAGGGCTAACCCAAAACCCACACACATACCGGGTTTTCTTGCACGGTTTTCAAAGCATACTACCTAGACCCGCTAACCTATCAACTAGACCTCAATCCGACGGTCCTCATTGATCCACGCAGCATCTAGCTAGCATCATCTCCTTTCCTTGTCTTCTTGACTTGCCCGGACTCCGTCTCCGATCATCTTCCGGCGATCTCCCAACCGTCTGGACCTCCGACGCTCCTCGCCTAGTCCCGGTCATCCTTCGCCTCACCATGACCTAGCACCGTCGTCCTGCAACCATCAAAAACAAGGAAACTCCTCACATAGCAATGCCCACAAAGATGTGCAATAAACCATGCAACTCACCACTACCGTGTCCATACGGCCGGTACAACTCAAATTGCTTCATTTTGAAAATCAATCCAAATCAAACTCAAACTTGAGCACACCTTGCTCAAATAAAGTCAAATACTCATCACAAACATGGATGGACCTCCACATGGTCCTTCAATAACTATCCGGTTAGGATGTAGTGTTTGATAGCCCCAAGGAAAACTATTACACATGTAGGGAATATGACAATCTCAGGTCTAAGGATCATACATCTTCTAGGTATGAGATACACTGATGACACATAAGAATGAAACATTCTCGCAGTGTCCCATAGCGGGTCTATCTAACCCATGTTCTTCAACATAGTCCACAATGTAGAGATGATATCTCCATATCCCATGATCTATGAAGCATGATCATCGATCACTACATGTCTTTGATCTATTCATCGTAGTCCTATACGATGATATCCGATCGAGATATTTATCGAATTACATCATTAAGTAAAGAGCTTCATAATCAAGTCACATACTTGTTGATCAATACAATGATATACATTCATTGGACCAATAATCATATTATTATTCATAAACATAGTCATGTTACAATCATCTAAATGATTGCCTCAAGGGCATAACACTAACAGTTTGGGACTCCGAATCGAAAGACTATGTCGCGGAAGAAGATGGCGCTTGCCAGCCGGCGTGGCGCTACGATCGCTTGGCCTCTATCCACTTGGTGAACTTGTCCACCGCGACGAGCAAATGGGTAAAGCCCGGGCGCTTTCTTGAAAGGCCCGACCGGATCGAGCCCCCAAGCGCAAAAAGGCCACGTGATGGGGATTGTGCGCAAGGCCCGAGGTGGATGTGTCTGCCGCAAAGAATTGGCATCCTTCGCAGTGCGTGCGATGTGCTCTGCGTCGGACACGGCGGTCGGCCAATAGAAACCTTGCCGAAAGGCCTTTCCCACGAGATCGGGCGCGGCGTGGGATCGCAAATTCGCCGTATGTCGTCCCAAATTGTTTTCCTTGGTCGGCCGAATGCACTTTTGGAGGACCGGAGGCTCCTTTGTAAAGGTCCGACCGACGGGACGAAAGACTTTGCTCGCCGGGCGGCGCCGAGCCTCGGTCGGGTCGGGAGGAAGCGACCCGTCCGTCAAGCGATCTATGAATGGCTTTCTCGGTCGGACTCGGTTGCTAGCACGCCGCGGCTCGACCGGCCAAGTCTACGCCGATCGCGGCGGTCGGGGCGACCGTCTTAGGCGGTCGGGGACCGTTCGCCACCGGTCCCGGTGGATGGAAGCCGCAGGAGGTCGCAGACGAAGATCCCAGCGGGACCGGCTCTGCTGGAGGCCGATTGGCGGGTAGTCGGCGTCGCTATTGTAGCGTCGGTAGCTATGGTGGCTCGAAGCCCTTGAACCGCACCGAGCCCGCGCACTTCTCGACGATGCGTGGCCATCACGGGCGTCTCGGGGCTCCGCGGCCTTCATGACTTGGTCGACGACAAGCTTGGAGTCCCGTGGGCGTAGAGTCGGCGAGCACCGAGGTCGGCAGCGATCCGGAGACCGTTGGCGAGGGCCTCGTGCTCGGCAACGCGTTGTTGGTGGCGTCGGCGTACCGATGGCGCATCGAGCTTGTTCCCAAGTGGGGAGATGATGACAACTCAGCGCCGCGCCATTCTTGTTGTAAGACCCATCGAAGTACATTGTCGATGCTCGGGTCTTCGATCACTGGTGGTGCACAGGTTTTGGTCCACTCGGCGACGAAGTCGGCTAGGGCTGCGATTTGATCGCCGTTCGAGGGCGTATGTGATGTCGTGTGGCCGAGCTCGAGTGCCCACTTGGCTATCCTTCCCGGCGTCGCGGTTGCGACGATCTCGCCTAACGGGACGTGGTCACCACGGTGATGTTGTCTTGATCGAAGTAGTGGGCGAGCTTTCTCTTCGCAATGAGCACCGCGTAGAGTAGCTCTGCACTGTGGTACGAGTCTTGGACTCGGAAAGGACCTCGCTAATGAAGTAAAGCGGCCGTTGTACCTTAAGTTCGCGGCCTTCTTCCGCTCGCTCCACCACGAGGGGCGGCGGCGACTTGGGTAGTGGCGGCGATGTAGAGAAAGCAGCGGCTCCCCGGTGCCGGGCGACGGGGATCGAGGCGAGGGCAGAAGGCCTTCAGCGGGTGAGGGCCTCCTGAGCTCGGGTCCAGCTAAAGCGGTCGGATCTCTTGAGTAGCTCAGAGTGGCATTCGCGCCGCCGAGGCGAGACACTAAACTCAAAGCCGCTAGGCATCCGGTCACCTCTGGACCCCTTGAGGTTCTTGATTGGGCCCATCCTTGCGATTGCTAATATCTTCTCTGGTTGGCCTCGATGCCTCGCTCGGAGACAATGAAGCCAAGGAGCTTCCTTTGGGGACCCAGCGCATTTCTCGAGTTGAGCTTTATGCGGAATCGTCGAAGGTTCGCAAAGGTCTCTTCGGTCGGGGACAAGGTCGTCGGCCTTCTTGGTTTTTACGACAATATCGTCGACGTACACCTCAACGTTACGGCCGATCGGTTATTGAAGCACGTTTGCATACATCATTTGGTATGTAACGCCCGCGTTCTTTAGGCGAACGACATCGTAACGTGAAAGCGAGAATGAGCGGACGGGGTGATGAAGGAAGTCGCGGTGGTCGGACTCCTTAGCGCAATCGGTGGTAGCCCGAGTAGGCATCCAAAAAGAGAGGGACTCGCACCTGCGGTGGAGTCGATGACTTGGTCGATCGGGCAAAGGAGCGGATCCTTGGGACATGCTTTGTTGAGACCCGTATAGTCAACGCACATCCTCCATTGCCCATTTTCTTTTTACAAGTACTGGGGTTGGCTAGCCACTCGGGGTGGCGCACCTCTTTACGAACCCTGCGGCGGAAGTTTGGCGATCTCCTCCCCTATGATCTGCGCTTCTCCTCGTCGAGCGGCGCGGCGTTGGGCGACCAGCTTTGAGCACGGTCGGATGCTCAAGGAGTGCTCGGCGACTTCCTTAGGATTCCGGCATGTCGGAGGACCTCCATGCGAAGCGTCTTTGTTGGTGCGGAGGAGTCGACGCGCGCTTCCTATTTGGCGGGGCGTGGCTCGATCTGCACGGTCTTGGTCGGATCACGAGGATCGACCGCGACCTCCTTCGTGTCCTCGGCGGACTTGAAGGATCCGCCCCGACTTGCCGGACTCGGGGCGGATTCGAGGCTTCCCTCACGAGGTTGTCGAGCTCGGCGACGCGATGATCGCCGAGGCAAGCTCACAGCCGCTTTGTGCTCAGTAGTTGTAGGCAAGCTGGAAGACGATGCCACGGTGATGACTCCCGTGGCCTGGCATCTTCGGCTTGAGGTAGGCGTGGTGGGGACCGCCATGAACTTGGCGTAACATGGCCTTCGAGGATGGCATGGTAAGAACCGGAAATCCACGACCTCAAAGCGAGGGTTTGGTGCGGAAGTTTCCGGTTCCCGAAGGTAGTAGGCGGTCGATCCGCCCGAGTGGATGGGCTCTTGGCGGGAATGACGCCATGGAAGGGCGCCTTCTCGGGTCGGAGGGTTGGCGCGGATCCCATAGCGTCGGCGTCTCGGCGTAGAGGATGTTGAGGCGCGCCGCCTCGTCCATAAGCACCTTTGAAAGGCGCTTCTTCCCACGACGGGCCGACCACCGGGGTATCTCCCGGTGTGGGCGTGGTCGGGTGGTCGGTCCGATCAAAGGTGATCGGGAACTCCGACCACCGGAGGTATTGGGGGACGCATGGCGCGACGGTATGGACCTCGCGATAAGCGAGCTTGAGCCGGCGCTTGTCGGCATAGCAGGCCGGTCCTCCAAAGATCATGAGGCAGCCGTCGGGTTCAGGGAACTCGTCGTCTGCCTTTTTCTCTGCGGCCCGCGGGGCCGCAGCTGGCTTCTTCCCTTGCCACGCGGCGTTGCGGGGACGCTGGAGAGGTAACGCCTCAGGACCTCGCAGTCCCGGTACTTGTGCTTGACGGAGAACCCGTGGTTTGGGCACGGGCCGTCCATCAACTTCTCGAAGTGGTCGGGCGCGACGGTCGGTCGCACCTGCTGCTTGGCAGGGCGGTCGACGGTGGCGACCACTTGGGTCTCGCGGATCTGCTTCCCGTGCCGCTTCCGTTTGTCGGAGCGGTCAGAAGGGGACCCGATGCGGACGCCGGGTTCTGGCTGGGCCTTTCCTCCCTCGAAGATGGCCCCCACAGCCTCCTCGCCGGAGGTGTGGTTGGTGGCGATATCGAGGAGCTCCTTGGTAGTTCTGGGCTTGAGACAGCCTAGTTTGTGTACCAAGGCCTTGCAGGAGGTGCCGTAGATGAATGCTCCCACGACATCGGCGTCGAAGATGTCGGGGAGCTCATTGCACTGGCGGGAAAACCACCGGATGTAGTCCCGGAGGGTTTCCCCTGGCTGCTGTTTGCAGCCCTTCAGGTCCCAGGAGTTTCCAGGGCGCTTGTAAGTGCCCTGGAAGTTGCCGACGAAGAGGGCCTTCAAGTCGGTCCAGTTCCTGATGGTTTTGGCCGGCAAGTACTCGAGCCAGGCTCGGGCCGAGTCTGCGAGGTAGATGGGAAGGTATTGGATGATGAAGAGGTCATCCGTTGCTCCTCCCGCCCGGCATGCGAGCCGGTAATCTTCGAGCCAGACACCTGGGTTTGTGGCCCCGGTGTATTTGGCAATGTTGGTAGGCGCCGGAATCGGCGGGAAGTCGCTGGCGGATCCTGGCGGAGCGCCGCGATCCAGACCGTCGGGGCTCGGGCTGCGGTGGTGGTGCCCGCCGCCCGCAACCCGTGAGTGGGCGGCCTCGACCGCCATCTTCCTTCGCGCCTCAAGGGTAGCGCGAATGTCGTAGGCTTCACCGAGGCGTTGGCGCACCGGGGCGCGCGAGGCTGGTGTGGCTCGCGGTGCGGCGGCGCTGTCTGCGGACCCAACCGGCCAGTCGGCAAGACGGGCCCGGTGGCGAGGTGGCTCGGGCGATAGGATCCGGGCGTGCATGTCTTTGCGCGGCGCGTGCTCTACCAAACCGGAGGTTTGGTAAGTGGCCTTGGCCTCGGGTCGGTCGGCTCGGGAGGCCTCGAAGCGGCATTGCGGCGCGCCACGTTTTGACTAGCGTGGGGAAGAAGTGAGGACCGTCGGACCCTTCCGCTGCTTGGGTGTGCTCGACCCAGCGTGCTTGCTGCGTCGCCAGCACATGCGGGCCTCGAGCACCTCTTGCTCCGGTTGGCACGAGGCGGTCGAGCTTCGATCCTTCGTTCCTCCAACTCTTTTGTTGTTGTTGGAGCTCGGCGGCTGGTGCAGCGCGTTGATGCTCAAGACGCTGCTGGTACTCCTCCTCCTACGCTGAGTGCGCCGGACAGAGGCCCGCGCCGCGAGGGCCACGGGCAAATCGGCGGTGCCGCCATGTTGCACTCGCGAGAGTGCGCTGCTGGCGTGGTACTCGTGTCGGAGTGAGTCATGGCGGAAGAGTCTTCCAGCAGCTCGTGGATGGAGGCGGCGGTAGCCGACCATCGCCACCGATCGCGAGCCTACGGGGTGACATGGTCACTGCACGGGCCAACGGAGTTTCGCCGACCGTGGCGGAACACTCCTCGGGTTCTGGCTTCGGGGCCTGCAGGGGCGCCCCAAACCGGAGCTTAACGAAGTCGCCGGAGAGGACACACAAGCTCTCGGTGGGCGCTGTCCTCGAGGCGGCGGGGCGAAGCGTGAGCCCTCCGTCGGGTGACTACGGTCGAGGAGCCAGCGGATCCGGTTCCCGGTGCGATCATGCCGTCGCGATGGGTGGATGCCATCGGGGAGATAAGCGGAATCGGAGATGGTGACGAAGACGCGCAAGCCCCTACTGGCGCCAACCGCCGGCGTTTTTGGCGCCGGCAAGTAAATTTGTAAGTCTAGGGGTGCGCGTTCCACTCCTGAATGGTTAGACTCGTGAGTCCAAGATGTATCTTGGTTGGTGAAAGTCCCTACTCGATTCGGATGGTCGTATTGTATTGCTTTTTGCACTATGTTTTTACAGACGAGGCCCCTTAGTCTCCTCGTGTTCTTATGTGTCCTCCTTTTTAATCGTTTAGTCCTGCCTCCTTTTATACGAAGGAAGGGCGGAGTTACATCGAGTTGGGAGGAAGAGCGAGGTGACCTATGTTAGGAGCTCCGGTCCTTCGTCCTGTGGACTGGTCGCCACCCGTCTTGCCCATCCTTGGGTTGGTAGCCTTGGTGGTCGGGGAGGTTAGGTATTCCCGGGAAATAGCGTACTTGCCCTCTGTGACCCTTGCGAATCCGACGCCGCGTGCGTGGCGTTAGTGCCGCCGGGAGGGAGCGCGCGCTCATCACCGTCACGTGGATGGTTGATGGGGTGGAAGCTTTGTCTTCTGCATCACGAGATCTTCTTGGGAAGGAGCCACCGCCCTTGTATAGTCACTCGATTGACCTCATTCGAAGTGCGTGGCGGTAGGCCGATGAGGACGACACGCGGCCCTCGGCGTCCGCCACCTTGGTTCGGTTGGAGTCGGGGATCCCGCCCGCCAAGAGGGTCGGAGCGCTGTCCGTCGGTCGGTCGGGATCCCGCCCGCCAAGAGGGTCGGGGCGCTGTCGGTCGAGTCGGGAGATCCCGCCCGCCAAGAGGGGGTCGGGAGCGCTCTCCGGTCGGATTCGCTTCCCCTGGCCGGTCGAGAGCGGATGTCTTGTGCGGTCTCGCAGGCGATTCGGTCGGTGGCGGGCCGGGCGCGGCCTGTTGGGCTGGAGATATGCTTGAGGCCGCTGGCTCGTCGCTTCGGGCTGTTGGGGTATCCCTGTTATTAGTATTCGTCAATACCCGTCGGCCGATCGTGTCCTATTACAACATATTACAAAACCTGATCCGTATCGGCCTTATTTCGGATAGCTTTCCCTCAAAGATCTTTGCCGTTGCCAAATATCTTCAAATCTTTCCAAATCACCTGTTAGTTACCGCATGTTGACTTTCTTGCCGATTTTGACTACACTTGCCAAATTCTGGTGCAAACAGGGTTCTAGCTGCCCAGTACAGAAGCTCCCTCTTGCGCCTGCCATCATCTGGCACTCACCCACTGGCGAAGCTAATAACGAGACACACAAATTATTTAGCCAGGTCGTACCCATATAGACTTGTGGTTGTACGGTAGTGCTTGGTCCATGATAACACATGCTTCGGTCCTTAATTGACTAGGGCGGAACATTCACATTCCAAAGTCTTGTGCTTTCTGCACCCGCCAAACATCCATCCACCCTGGTCTAAACTATGTTTTCCACTTTATTTCATTTAAATAACAGCAGCAACACCAATTGACGCGACTTTACAAATAAGTTTCAACAATGATTTAAGTGATTTCCATAATGGCATAATATCGAAACGTTTAAGTTGGACTAAGCAGTTCTACCGTCCCATGCTAATCTACTGGTTATCATCAAATAAAATAGCTAGTATCATATAGGGTGATAAAGGTTCATCAAGATTAATGTCAATGAGGGTATAACAAAGCTGACATTTAACTAAACCCTAAAACTATATTTAAATTACATTGCATAAAGTAAGCATGCATAGTTTAAAACAACATAATCTTTTCAAAAAATTTGGGATCAATATGTTGAAGGAAGACTTGCCTTCGATGCCTCCTGCTAGATCTACCTCTGACTGCTGATTCGCTTGAGCTTCGACAGCGTCGTCTATACGCGAAACGAGAGCAAATAAATAAAACAAATTCAAACAAAATTTAAAATAATGGTACTGAAAGATAGATCACGAATTTAGATGAATTTAGAAATTTGAATCACTGGAATCGAAGCTCGAACGAAGGAGAACGGGCTCTTAGAAGATTCCCAGATCAGAAATTCTGAAAAATCGTAAAGGCTGACACGTGGCAAGATCTGATTGGCTGGAATTTCAGATTTTCTGGAAAATCAGAAAAAGAAAAAGAAATGCTGCTGACACGTGGGACCCGTGCGTCAGTGGCTCGGTCCATGGTGAACCGGGAGCACCGAGGAGATCTGGGGGTTAACGTGGCAGACCGGATGAGGTGGCGTGCCACGCGGGACTAGGGCACACGTGGCTGGGCCACGCGGCTGCTAACACGGCGGCTGGCGTAGCACTGATGTGGACGGGCCACGCGTCGCGCATCCAACGGTGGCGCGGGATCTGACGGCAGAGAGCAAGGTTGCGGGCAGCGAGGACGGGGCGCGATCGAATGCGTACACGGGAGATCGGACGGCCACGACTCACGGTGAGGGGCGGCGGCGCTGGCGTGGGCAACGCCGGAGGCGGAGAAGAAGGCATGGCCGACGGGTCAAAACACGATGAAACCGAGAGGGATTAGGGGCAAAAGGGAGAGGGAGACGCAGGGAGTTCAAGGTGACCAAAATAAGCGATGGAGGCTCACCGGAGAAGACGAAAGACGGCTAAGAAGCACTTGGAATGGTGGCGTAACTTCGGGGAGCTCGCGAGAGAAGACGGTGGCGCCTCGGGCAGCAAGGGCTAGGGCAAAAGAGGCGGCGCAACGAGGCGAACCTCAGACAGGGGTCCTCGGGGCTTTAAATAGCCTTGGGAGGCGGGCGCAGCATGGACGCCAAAATTTGCGCAGACGCGGTTAGGGTTTCGACGGCGGCGACGCGGAGCGACGTGGCGGCATCTGGACCGCACACGCGGCAAGGATCGAACGGCTCACACGCGAGGGCTGGCTGGGCCGGGCACGAAGCGCAGCTGGGCTGGGCGACGTGAAATAGAAACGGGCCGGCGGGAAATACGGCCCGGGAGGTGTTTTTATATAAGAACATTTTCTGAATTAAAGAAATTCTAGAAATTCAGATAAAAGCAAATAAATCACAAATAAATTCAGAAAAATCTCCAAAAATATAAAAAAATTCCTTGAGGCATAATGAACCCAACTAAAACTGAAAATCTTTTGTTTGATGAATAAATTAGTCAAATTAAATCATTTCATAAATATAAAATTCAAATTAAGCTTTGATTAATCTGGGAAAAATGCAAATGGTTTATTTTCAAATTCAAACATTCCAAAACTCCAATTTTGGGATGTTACACAGTGGTTGATTATTGTTGTGTTATTGCATATATATGAAAGGAGTACCGCTGATGTGTATTGAAGTCGGGGTATAACTAATAATATATATATGAGTATTGCCATTGTGCATTGAAGTCGGGATATAGCTGGTAATGTTATATGCATATATATATGAAGGGAGTACCGCCGATGTACATTGAAGTCAGGGTACAACTAGTAATATATATATGAGGTGAGTACCGCCAATATGCATTGATGTCGGGGTACAGCCGATATTGTTGTATGCATTTATATATATATATATGAAAGGAGTATCGTCAATGTGTGTTGAAGTTGGGGTACAACTGGCCATATATATATGAGATAAGCATCGCCGATGTGCGTTGAAGTCGGGGTACGAATAGTGATGAAGTCGAGGTACAACCGGTGAAACCTACGTTTTCCTAACATAGCCCTATTTTCCTAAAAATGGATTTGCGAGAGAGATGGATATGTGATGAATGATGGAAAAATTCATATGATACATTTTGTTATTAATGCTTGCTGAGTACTTTGTACTCACCCTTGCTTAACTCCTTTGCTTAGAGAATTGCTCTGGTGGTCAAGTGTTGGGTTGGGACATGGATCCCATGGACTCGCCTACGAAGCATGGGGTGAAGGTCAACCGCAGGATCAAAACTACGAGGATGTGGACTACTAAGAGGGTTAGATTGTTGGGTAAATCGTACATCAGCTTTGTCAATCTTTAGGGATAATTAGTACTTTTGTATTATATTTTTGTTGTACTTAGTTCGTATGTATAATTAATGTACTAGACTTGTAGCCCTGTGTGGCAATGGATTGTAATAAGTTTCCATTTTGGTCTCTAATTATTGTTCTACTGCAACACTCTGAACACGGTGTATTAACTGATAAAGTGTCGGGCGCGTCCGATATTTTGTTAGTTAATATGCCGAGATCAGTATAATTACCTCAGAATAATGGCGGTGTTACTGTCATTACCCTGGGCTAATTATGCGGGTCGCCATATGTGGTATTAGAGCAATGGTTACGAGAACTACGCAATTAAATAATTAGAGACTGGTAAAAAGCCTAAGGGAAAGAGTTTACTAACTATATGGCACTGTATATATTGTAACTTTCGTCTTATCAAATGATAGTAGTAGATTTAACTTTAATATTTTGGTGAAAATTGTCGGACCACCAATACTAATTAGATCCTTTTTAAGGGGGGTAGCCAAGACGGAGAGGAGGAGTAGAGGGGTAGGGACAAGGATCTAGTTTCCTTGTTATGTGAGGATATGTTTGGTTTGGGCATGTATTGACATTGTGGTATGAATGCTTTTCTTTATGTACACTAGCTATTCATAGTTGCATATCTAGCATTGCATGCCATTATGTTTAATATATCTAAATATAGGACGATAGGTTAGATAGATTCATGTAACTAATGATTCATGTTATTGTTTTCTCTAGAGACCAAATGTAGTGTAAGATTTATATTCTGAAATATGATGTATATTTGTGTGTATATAAATAGCTGAGTACAGCAAATAGAGATAGGACTTAAGGATAGGATGTGCTCCCGGACGCATAGCCCGTGGAGTACTTAGATGCGTGAATCCAAGCGTGGCTTGAGCACGTTAGTCTCGATGAGTCCCGGGTGCTCGAACACCCATATTTCTTTATCGTTCTTTTTACTTTATTCTTTAATCATTGTCTCAATGTTGTTTAGTAGATTAAAAGCGGCTCGAGTGTGTATTCTCGAGGGGTTTTGAGTGCCCAGACACTTAGTTTCTTTTTGTTGTTTTTCTTCTTTTATCATCTGATAGATAGTATTATATTTATTTCTGTAATGGAGTGGCGAAAGAGAGCAAAGTGGCCTCATCTCTTTCCTTGTTCTAAAGATAAAAATCTTTTTAGAATTATAATCTCTCCAGCAAACAAAAATACTTCTCAGCCCACAAACAAAGTGCTAATAGTAATAACCATCCAACCTAATCTCAATATATATATACACACATATACATATATATAGATATATATATATGTATATACATAGGAAGCATTTGAAAAAATATACTCGAATTCAAAGATTTTGAATGAGTTTGGATTACATGCTTTGCTGATTTATATATAAAATATGCACATACCTACAACCAAACTATCATCAAAAAGGGAAACTCTGGTTTGAATTTTAGTTCAAACTTGTTTGAACTAGTTACTAAACTGGTTAAACTCAGCATCCTAAAAATTTCAAAAAATATCGCATGAAAATACATAGGGAAAATACCTGTTTTGGATAATGGTGCTCGGGCACCATGGTGCCCTAGGTAATTGTACTATATACATACATACATATATATATAATTTAATCCTATCAAATTAAAAAAGGATTTACACAATGAATCTATAATAAGTGAAACCAAATGATATCTAAAAGATGCATATGATCTCTTTTACAGGATGTCAGACCAAGGAATTATGAAGCGAGATATACTCATTAGCTTAGGATCTCCCAGTCAACCACCAAATATTGCTGAACCGCAACCCACACCTACCCTTGATCTGAACCATCCCAATATTCCTAAATCTCGACAAATAACACCACCAGGAGGAAACACCAGTACAACTAGAACTCCAGATGACCTCAATCGATTCAAAAGATTTCTACTATACTTGGAGAATTCTAGGAAGGAAGCTCAAGAGCACCAGAACCAGTTTATGGAAGCTCTACTTAGCAACTTAGTTCCAGAGAACCAGCATCACCCTAGAACCAAAGTCACCTTAGGGGAGTTTCTCCAAACACGTCCACCATCATTTTCCAAAGCCACCGAACCACTCGAAGCTGATGAATGGCTTCAAGAAATAGAAAAGAAATTAAGCACTGTGGGTTGTACCAAGGAGGAATAGGTACAGTATGCGGTGTGTATCAAGTAAGGGTCCAGCCGCAATTTGGTGGACAAATTACTGTGAAACCCGCACAAGAGAGCAACCTATATCTTGGTCTAAATTCACCTCACAGTTCCGTAACACTCACATCCCTGTAGGTGAGATGGATATCAAGAAACGAGAGTTTTGGGATTTAACTCAGGGGAATAAAAAGATAACCGAGTATCTCCATAAATTTAATGAGTCATCTCATTAAGCCCCTAAAGAAGTGGACACAAATGCCAAAAAGATATACCAGTTTAACAAAAGGGATGAACCCCTACATTTGAATGCTTCTATCCACCTAGCCCATCACAAAATTCCAAGACTTGGCAAACCGTGCCATCATTTTAGAAGATGAACAAATTCAGTTGATTGAGAAAAAGAGAAAGTAGGCAAGATTTGATACTAGGACACCTATTCCTAATCAACCAAGACCTTTTAGACCTCAACCATGGGTAGCTGAACCAGTTTCGCATTTAAATGTTCTACCACCAAGACCCCTAATTAAATCCTTCAAGTGTGGAGGCCCCCATTATGCAAGTAACTGCTTCCAGCAATCCAACACTTGCTATCACTGTAACCAAGAGGGACATAGGAGGAACAACTACCCATTTCTGATCGAACAGCCTGGATGGAACATTCCTGGGAGGCTACAAACTCATGCACCAGCCACAGGGCACAGTCAAGGAGGTCCCAGTGCCATTTCCTCCAGAGGATCCAATCAAGGAGCACCAACGATAGGTTCAACCCGCTTAAATACTATCTCGGCAGAACAGGCGAAGGGAGCCACCGACGTGGTCATGGGTACGTTTCTCATTCCTCCATCCATTGGTACCGTTTTATTTGATTCCAATGCCACGCATTCCTTTATGTCTAGGGGCTTGATAATCAAGAATCAATTTGAAGAGTATACCTTTGACAAAACCTTTAAGAAGTAAACGCACCTGCGGGAGAAATTAGGGCAACTCTGATCAGGAGGAATTAGAGGATAAACATTCAGGACACCTATTCCTAGCTAACCTTCATATCATAAGTTCATCTGAATTGGAAATAATAGTAAGAATGGATTGACTAGAAACAAATGTAGTCTAACATATATTGTGAATTAAAGAGGTGTCTCATCGTATCAGCTATAGTTACCTCCACATATATCGCAGATCCATAATGGATTATGTATATTCCAACTTCGAGCCTGTCCTCAAGAACCCTCTTATCTAGTTTCGAATCCACCCTGCAACCTAATCTTACCTATGAGGAGCATCCAACAAAAATCTTAGCCACTGAAAACCACAAACTCAAGAAGAGATCCATCTGATTTTGTAAGGTTCAGTGGAAGCATCATGTCTTGAAAGAAGCCATGTAGGAAAAGAAGAATAGTTTACGTGAAGCCTACCCCCATTTATTTTGGTGAGCTGGATTTCGAGGACGAAATCCCTTTTAAGGGGGTACAATGAAACAAGCCAGAAGATTATCAGTGCAAAGGAGATCATCAACAAAATTAATAAAGCCTATAGCTCAAGTAATCAACAAAGATTGATCATCATCAAATATAATGACTCATAAAATTAAAATATTCAACAAGCCTCTTTCTAGATCCTCACCAAGTGCAACACATGCACAAGTGGATACTCAATCCACCTCTAGAAGCAACACATGCAACTAGAGACTTTTCTCCTTGCTCACAAGGTGAAACACATGCACAATTGAGAGAAAAAGCTCACACTAGCTCATAAAAATGCAATGGAACACCAAAAAGATTCTACACAAGAAACTCTAGCTCAAATGCACCTCAAATTTCTCAAGCATAGTACTAGAAGCTCTTAAGGTTTTGCTCTCAAAAGAATAACTCAAGGGGGTTCAGGAGCAACAACAAATAACTTCCCATTCAGTCTCTTATATAGGCCCTCAAAGAAACTAGCCGTTTGGGGGCTAAATTAGAAAAATCATGCAATTTTCGGTACTACATGCATGTAAAGCCCGTTGTACCGACCTCAGCGGTAATAGATTGTTCTGGGCATTAAATGCACTTGAACTAGCCACTGCTACAGTACTCCAGTACTACTGGCATGTAAATCCTGGTAGTGCCGACAATTTCAACTCAAAAACAACTATAGAACACCTCTCTAGAAAATAACTACCGGCCTATATGCAGCGGTACTACTAACCTACGGTAGTTCTGGACTTACAACAGCGGTAGTGCTGGGGCGGTACTACCACTGCCTTGGGGGCGGTAGTGCCAATAGGGCGGTACTACCAGCCCTTACATGGCAGTAGTGCCGATATTTTTAGCAAATTAAAAAGATCATAACTTTTTTACTTCGAAATTCGATTTAGGTGATCTTGGACTCTTTGAAAAGCTTATCAAGAGGGTTACAACTTTCACCCATTTTCAAGATCTAAGAAACCATAGATATTTCCATAGAATACTAAAACTCCAATGTATCCACACAAGTCTAAAATCTGATTTTTCTCGAAATCTTTAACATAGAATTGATCAAAAGAGTGACTACAAGCTAGCAAGAGTCTAAAAATAATCAATGTATGAACTTCACCAATTTGCAAAACATATTTGCAAACTTTAGTCATATGCTAAGAAGAGCAAATGCATGAGCTTTGACTATTTGCACAAACACATTTGCAAATATTAGCATCATACAAAGAAGAGCAATCAAGAACCAGCATGAACATAAACACTTTGCAAAATACATTTGCAAACTTTCATCACATGCTCACAAAAGCAAATGCATTAGCTTCAACTATTTGCAAAACACATTCGCAAATATTAACATCATGCAACGAACATGCTAAGAAAGAAACAAGTGCATAAGCTTTGACTATTTGCAAAACACATTCGCAAATATTAGCACCATGCAAAGAATAGCAACCAAGAACTAGCATGAACTTAAAAATTTTGCAAAACACATTTGCAAACTTTGATCACGTGCTAAGAAGAGCAAATGCATGAGCTTTGATTATTTGGAAACAATATGCACATGTCCAAATAGAATCTTTTATGGAGTTCACCCTATATTTTGAATTTATGGAATGCAACATGATATAATAACATTAGATTGGATGCATGCCTTTAATATTTCCATCCTTTCATCCAATTGAGAATACTAAAGATTTGACTCATCAAGAGTGTTAGTCTTATAATCGGATTTGTCATTAATCACAATGTATTTTGTATCCAAGCAATGCAACAAGATATAGTTTTGTGACATTGGATGCATACCTTTCATATTTTCATCTTTTCATCCAAATGAGACTAATACAAGTTAGACTCAACAAGTATGTTAGTCTCACATTTAGATTTGTCATTAATCACCATGTATTTTATATCCAAGGAATGCAACAAGATATAATAAAGTGACATCGGATGCATAACTTTGATAATTCCATCCTTTCATCTAAATGAGACTAATAAAAGTTAAACTCAACTAGTTAGTCTCACAATAAGATTTGTCATTAATCAACAATCACCAAAACCAAATGAATGGAGTTTGAACTTACAACTGTCCACAACTCCACATTAGGTTTTTGTAGTACACTATTTACGATTTCCACATTAGGTTTTTCCTGATTTGCACATGTTCATAACTGAAAAATACTAACTAACATTTCTCTATGTGCACCTGTGCAGGTGAGGTTCCAATGGCAGACAAAGACCAACAAGTCATGCAGCTGCAGTTGCTGGACCGTATGATCCTTCCAATGATCCTAAGCAGAGGGCTATGTCCAAAGACCCGACATGGAAATATGGATTCTGGCCTAATTTACAGAGAAAGGATTTGCTCCAATGTAAGCTCTGTGACAAGAGATTCCATGCCGGAGTTGTCTACCACAAGACCAAGGAAGGTGGTTGCCGAAATTGTGCTATCTATATCATCTTGGAATTCAGTTGAAAATTATATGAGAGCTTCACAACCACTTCTTGTTACTTTGAGGATTACCGATGGTGATGAGAGGTCAGTTGTCGGGACCCGAATTTGCAAACCCGGACCCTCTGTGTGTACCGCACTAGTCCAGGATAACGCTAGTGCACACAGGCTCAACATAGATGCTATCATAGTCATACACAGCGAAATATAGCATAAACTTCAATGATTAATAATAACTGTTGTCTTACATGAATAATGCCTCACAGGGCTTAAATAAAAAGTATCAATGAAAAGCAGCGGAAATAGAATAAACGCAGTGGCGTTCCAGTTCGCCACAGGCAACTGACGAGGCTCGGACCCTAAGCATTCGCATCCAAATAATCCTCCTCCATGAATGGTGTAGATTCCTCTTCTTCTGAAGTTGTTGTTGTTGGGGTGAGTACATAAAGCACTCAACAAGTTGAGCACAATAATGCAAGTCTAATATACTATATGCTTGGCTTAATCCAAAGGAATGGCTAATAAGGGTATTTTGCAATAAAGCAGCATTTAACAAGAATACAATAAATAGATTGGAAAGCAGTAAAAAAAATACAGTAATTAATAAATTCAGTATTTCTGAAATACACCAAGTTCCAAATCCTAAATCAATTTCCACCTTCCATGGCACCTTGCCATCCCAATAGGTTTTTGTTTAACAAAAGTCTAACCCTTAACTGTAATTCCCGAGAATTGCCCAATACCGTGAGCACGGCTATTCGAATAGATTGTACACTCTGCAGAGGTTATGCACTTTACCCACACGATACAACCAAACACCACCAAGGCGAGTGATCGTAACAAAGCCTTTACAATGCTACACCTAGACCCGATCGCTCGCTAAGGTTTCAACATGAAGGGTTAAACCACCACAACAGGCCCCCTCTTGCGCCATGTGAGTTAAACCGTAACCGGGACTCACTATTCACCACGACGATGATCAAATCTAGGTTTCACAAATTATTCGTCTAGGCTGTCCCATTCCGGACATGTGGTTGCAAGAAGGACTCGGGTCAAAGGCTTGCAAGGTTAAGTCCTTAAGGTGATTAAGGCAAGACTTCCACATACCCCGCCAACCACGCCCACCTTGGCACACTTGCCCTTGCCACTTGCCCCAATCTAAATCATTACCACCCCAGTTGATTACCAAACACCACATGCCATCAACATTTCAATCTAGATGTGTGACCTCCTCGCCACGACAACTTGATATCACTGTGTGACGACACATGACACACCAATTCATAAACATTGTTCCATATTCCATTAGTCAAGATTAAGTATCAACATTCGGACACATGTGATGACGTGGCATGGCTAAGCAATCTATGACGGTCTAACTAGCCCATGTTGATTATCGATGTTAACCAACTATAATCCCACATCCTAGGGTGACAAATAGATCATGGCATAAAATTGACAAGGTATGATTTAATTCAAATAGGCATATTATCTAATTTCCAGATTATTTGAAATCATTTATACATATAAAATATCATGCATAAAGTTTAAGAGATAAAATAGAAATTTGGTGAAAATTAGGTGCAACATGATCAAAGCACAACTTGCCTTGGAGTAGGTGCTGGTCTTGATCTGAGCTTGGGTCTTAGAGCGACGAATCTTCCTCCGGATCACCGAGCAGTTCAACGTCTACGCGAAATGATGCCAAAATAGCAAATAAACACCAAACTAGAGGGAAAACAAACTCCAAAAATAAAATAAAATTCACCAATAAATAGATCCTGATTTTAAATTTTTTTAGAAATTTGAATCACTCAAATCCGAGTTAAAATGTAAAAGATATAGCCTTTTGTAGTTTGAATAAATACTGAAAATACAGAAAATAGAATTTCTGATTTTTCTGAATTATTTTTCTATTGGAAAAGATATTTATTGCGTAAAGCTGACGTCAGCCCTGACTCGGACCAATCAGGCGCTGACACGTCTCCTGGTCCATGGACTCGGTCCACGGGACAGCCTCTGGTCCACCGTGGACGTGGCCCACGGCGCCTCGCGCCACACGCCCGACACGCGGCGCGCATCGACTGGCTGCAATGCCGCCCGTGCCGATGCTCGACACGCGGCGCACATCCGGGCGATGATCCAACGGCTAACGCTCTAACGCACACGCGGCGCGATCTCAACCGAACAAACCTGATCCAACGGCCGACGCTTACCCGAGCCGTTTACTGCTCTTACCGAGACGTGGCGCGATCACAGCGGTCCGACGAAGATCCAATGGCTAATGAAGCTTCCCGACGAAGATGGCAGCACAGCGGCGGTCTGGCACCGGAGCGGAGGACGACGACCACCCGAACGGCGTTCCGGCGTGACTCCGGCGGGATGAAGTGGCTACCCCTATGCGGCTTGACGCGACGAGCCCGGATCTGGAACCGATTCGGCGAACGGCAGCTTGACGGAGATGCAAACTAAAGAAAACGATCGGCGGTGCTACGAAAAACTGCGGCGAGCTCTACTGCACGGGCGACGGCGACTCGACGGCGAAGACTAGAGCGACTGGAAGCGCAAGGCGATGAGGAACCTCGGGGTGCAGCCCACGCCTTTTATAGCCTCGGCATGCGCGCTAAAACGGCAACCCTAGACAATCCCCGGCGGAGACGGTGCGCGGCGGCGAAACGGAAACCGGATCGGGGACGACGACCGTCCGATCCAAGATGAGCGACCACGATTAGATCCGAAGCGATACGATCTGATCCGCTCCTTCCAAATCCAACGGGCGAGATCTAAACTTACCAAAACAACGCGAAGCGATCCCGACCACTTGATCTCGATCCAACGCTCGCAGTACTAGGGTTACGCGATGAAGCGGACTGCCCGATCTTCATCCAACGGTCACACGCGTGGTGGCGCTGGCGGGGTGACGGGCCGACCGCGATGGGCGCAAGACGCAAGATCTTCGGGCTTGGCCCGATCGCTCCAAGATTTTTCAAAAGCTTTTTGATTTAAAATAATTCCTGAAATTAGATTAATCTATTTTAAGTAATTAAAATATCAGGAAAAATCCCAAAAAATTCTCATAAATACTTTGAGATATTCTGAGCTCAAATAAAATATTTTTGGTAAAACTTTATATTAACTTTATCTATATATATTTAGTTTTCACCAAAGGTTCAATATACTTAATTAAAATAAATTCAAATAATTTCTGGAAAAATCCAATAAATTCAGAAAATCACAAAAATGCACGTGAGCGAAATTATAGGTCAAATTTTTGGGATGTTACATCAGTAATGCCCTAGCACAACCATGGATGCTGTGAAGATGTACATCAAGGAGGTTTTGTAAAACAATCCAGATTTACTTAATGAGGTCCTAGGAATTGTTGACAAGTGATGGGACAATCAAATGGAACAAAAGTTATATGGGCAGCATTATTCTTGAATCCAAATAAGTTTTTCGGCATTAAAGAAGCAAATAGAAGACTTGCTACAAGGCTAAGGTCAATGTCCAATGATGTACTACGGAAGGTGGTCATCGACAATGATAAACAAAGCAAGATAAGTAGGCAAGCTGATGATTATGAGAGGACAAATGGTGATTGCTTCACAAAGGCAATGGCGATCAAACATTGAGAAAGAAAGTATCCTAGTAAGTATAAGTAATTAAGTGTAATGATTCCTTATTTTCTTCTTTTTAGGCTCTCCATTTTTCAACTTTAAAAGTGCGTCATCTGTTTATCTTTTGTAGTTCTTTGGTAGGTGCATATGGTGGGCTTGCTTATGAGCTCCAATGTTTAGCAAAGCGAATCATTAGTCTTTGTTGTTCGGCATCTGGATATGAGTGCAATTGGAGTATGTTTGCATTTGTGTTTAGCTGGCATACTTAACAAATCAATGAGTCTTTAACTCCTTATGTTGATTGCAGTCGCTTTTGACATTCTTCTTGTATGTTGTATACTTGTATTGTTGTCTTTGCAGATCCATACCAAGAGAAACCGTTTAGAGCACAAGAAATTGAACACCTTAGTGTACATTTCATACAACCGAAAGATGGCAACTAGATTCCAAAGGCTGTGTGAGCAAGGCTCTAAAGGAAAAAAAAACCAACCTGTTGATCCTAGAAGAATATCAATGGGATAATGAATAGGTTAACAACAATGTTGAACCAGTTAATGAAGGCGGTAACGGTGGCGGTGATCATCTAACTTGGGCTCATGTTGATGAAGTTGTTAGTGCTTTGCGCAATCAAAGAGGTCGCAATTATCCAAGGAGTGCTCGTGGTGATATTTTTGCTAGCAAGTCTAATGACTGGCCCATAGGCCCCCATATCACTTATGCTCGGCATTCAAAGTCAAAAGTTGCTGGTGGAAATGTTGATGAGCTAGATAACGAGAGTGAAGATGATGCTAGAAATGATCAAGATTATGCGGTTGATGATGATGCAGAATTGGATGATGACGAGACTCCACCATCTACTCCTCGTGAGGGTGGAGCAAGTCATCAAGCGGAGGAATTTGAACTAGATGATGACTTGTATGGCTGATTCCAAATATAAATGACGTAGTTACTTTCGCTACTTTTAGACTTTGAGTTTATTTATCAATTATCGTTGTCCTTCAGAACTTGTTTCTTATTAAGTTATGCACTTATGCTATTGCTTAATGACCGGCTGGCTGGTGGCTGCCATGTGCCTTATTGATGATCATCTTGAATTTTAATTTTTTTACATGATGTGAAGTCTGAATTGTGAAGTGTGAATGTGATGATGTTATGTAACTCCTGTTATTTTACTTGTTGTCTAGTACTTAACTACTTATGTTGTTTTACTTGTTGGCTCATTATTCTGATCTTTACCTTCCAGGGTGTTGCTTCTCAATTTCAAAGAAAGGCATTCATCAAGAAAGACATGGTGGGATCAAAACAAGTAAGTCATCAACTCATCATCATGCTTATATTGTTCTTCTCTTCATTTCATGCATTACAATATGTATATGTGTTTAATTGTTGCTACAACTTATTATGTGACATGTCCTAACTAACATACTTCGTAGTCTCGAGACTAGTTGGTCGACTAGTCAACCCCCTGGCAACTCGACTCAACTTTATGACTTAATAACCTCTTGTCGAGGACAAAACTCAAGAAGAAAGTTACAAAACCAATCTGAAATAAGTAAAGAAAAATTCATGCATCAAAAAATAAAACATGATATTAAACAGTTCTGAAACAAAAAAAAATTAATCTAAGGTTTCAAGGTGATTAGTTGGCAATGATTTTTTATTTGCTAAAATTCCAAAATCAGAATTTGTTTTTTAAGGAAACAGTATGAATTAGGAAAGGAGCCTACTATATATATTTATATTAATAATAAAATAAGCTATTTAGTGTACAGGGAGAAAGGAAGAATTATATTAAGTTGTCTAGCCGGTTTTAGATTTCAGGAAATATTTCTTCTCCAAAATCAGAATTCCAGTAGCGGACTATATTTTAATATCAGATTATCATTCCTTTTTTTCAAAAAAGAATATCAAATTATCAGTCTTGAACTAACAATTTATTGTAAGGAACATAATTATTCATATGACACATTTCCCGAAAGCTTCTCAAGATTTTATTTCTAAATGAAATGAAAATTCACTTCGTTTTTGCTTTCCATGGGCAGAGTTGTCCACATGGATCTTGAAAATTATTTTTACAGAAAATTAGCTCTTGCCACTGCTGATGTCACACATAAGCATCAGATTTACCTGGTTTCGCCATAGTTCAAGTCATAGCTTTAATAGCATACATATAGCCGCGGGGGCAACATGAATTAACAAACCAAAATGAATATAAATCTAAGCAGACCACTCAGATCATAATTGGTATAGACAACAGACAATCTTCGGCAAAATTTTAGTACAAGTGGAGCACAGGCTGCAGTTTAACGTTCAGTACAACAACAACCAAGCCTTTTGTCCCAAACAAGTTGGGGTAGGCTAGGAATGAAACCAATCAAAGTCAATCAAACCCTTAAACCTTCGATATTAGGTCATAATTACGGTACGTAAATAGCTAAGTTCTATGCATTCCTAATCCAATGTCAATTCTTTGGATATATTCTAATCCTCAAGTCTCTTTTAACTGTTTCTTTTCAAGTCAGTCTCGGTTGACATTTACCTTTTCTTATGTTTTCGAGATGGCTTAAAATTCCACTACACACCGGTGCCTCACAAGGACTCTGTTGGAGATGTCCATGCCATCTCAAACGATGTTGGATAAACTTTTCTTCAATTAGTGCTACTCCAACCCTATCATGTATGTTATCATTGCAGATTCGATCTCGCCTTGTATGACCACAGATCCATCGAAGCATTTACATCACTGATACGCTCATCTTCTATACATGTTGTCTTTTTGTCGCCCAACATTCCGCTCTATATAATAATGCAGGTCTGACCGCCGTCTTATAGAACTTAACTTTTAACTTTTGAGGAACTTTTATATCATATAGGAGACTAGTACCAAATATTAAGAAAGAATATGACATGAAGGGCTCCAACGATTTATTTATTGCCAGGACTACATGCATCCGGCAATTAACAAAAAGAAAGAAATCTTATTTCCATTACATATGATACTCAAACTCCTAGCAAAGACAACAAATTAAGAGGCGTACCTATAGTTCATGATATTAACCAAATCTAGCATCATCCAGTGACTGTAGTTAGCTGGTCATGAGATTTTTCTTTTTAGATTAGTTGGTCATGAGGTTTTCCCTTCGAGCAGCGTTTTTATGCTTTTTCTCTCAATACAAGTTGTACAAATCTTGAAGTAAGCGAAGAGGTAAGTAATCACCATCTCTTCATTCATGCTTTAATATTTGTGCAACTTTAAAAAAGAAAAGCATGGAAGCACCTCCCTTTTCCTTGTTAGATGAGTTGGTTATGAAGTTGAAAATAATCAGGGTTGTTTATTTAAAGCCACCTTGAATATTAAACAGGTGCAGCTTTTTAGGAACCACAGAGTTAACTAATCCATTTTAGACTACATGTGCTACTGGTAGGAATGCAAGCTAAATGCGAATGGGAATAATGAATAATTTCAAAGGTTAATCACGTAGATGCACTGTGAGTCTAATACACATCATAATCATTGTTTAGAACTGTAAGCGAACCTTTTTCAAATCCATTGTTTAGAGTAGATAAGGAAAACAATCTCTCCTTGTTCCTAAAATTTTACAAATGCGTGAATTTGTAAAATATTTTTATATATAAGAGATTAGATTAAGAAATTTCGAAGACAATAAGAGTTCAGGAGGCCAAGAGGATGGGTAGGTGAGAGCAACGAGTTGACAGAAGTAGGGACCAGAGACAAATCTGCAGTCACTGGAACTGGAGTCGCCTTAGTTGGTGAGGTCCACTGAGAAACCAAGCAATCAAAAAGAAATGTGTGCAAGAAGAGAAAAAAATTGGGTGGAAGATTTTTCAGTTCAATGTGAGAGCCAAATTCCTCTGAAGTGGAACGGTGTTCATTTTAGATCTACACTAGTGTGCTTTTATTGTGTACTTTTTTATTGAATAGATCAGTAAATATAAGTAGATCTGTTTGCACCAAAATTTGGCAAGTCTGGTCAAAATCGGCAATAAAGTCAAAGATACGGAATTAACAGACAGGATGGAAAGGTTTGGAGATATTTTGGTAACGGCAAGATCTTTAAGGAAATAAGCTGTCGAGATAAGGCGTCTGAGATCAAAATTTGAAACGTGTTGTAGTCGGACACGATCGGCTGAAGGGTATAAAAGAAGGACCAGAGCAAGCTGCAAAAACAACAACACAATACAATCAACCAGCTTTTCCTTTCTTCCTTCCTGTCAACTAGGAGTAGCTTTTGTAATTTAGTCTCTGTAATCGATCTTGATCAATAAAGTTGCGCATCGTCGATTGTTGATCTTCGTCAATTACACCCCAGGTTTGATTTGTTCTGATTTTGTTGCGCATCGCCTTCTTCAGAATCGATCTACCTTTATCCTCTGATTAGCCTTAATCGGCTAATTAGATTTACCTTGTTACCTCGATCTTGATCGGCTTCAAGCTGATTAAGTCTAAGCCGATTGATCTTTACGATCGGCTTTTGAGTGAATTTTATATTTTTTACCTTGTCGGTTACAGGACAAATCGACTGGCATGCTCTTGAACTAGGTGTTCGTCTGGTGTGCTGCTGTCAGAAACCCTACTTCAAGTTTTTGACATCAACACACTCTTGGCACGCCCGGTGGGATAGATGTCTTCATCAGGAAAGTCAATTCCACCATCCGATCTGAACGCCGAGGCCATAATCGTCCCAACAATGGACGATTTGACCGCGGAACAACGTCAGGAAATAGAAGCTTGAAAGACTGCGTTGGAGGAGATGATGCTAAGCTATTATCAGAAAACCAGACGTGGCGTCACTCAAAAATCCGCCCTGCCGACGGTCAGCATACAGGAGATGCGGGTGTTCTGTAACCGATAAGCCGATATCGCTGCTCAAGCGAATTATCGGCTATGATTAATCGATCATGCACCACGCCTTAATAAATCAATCATCGGCTCTCGTGACAACGCTCAAGCCGATGATAGCAAATAGCGTCAAGTCTATAGCCCAGGAGTTAGCCTCGTTATGAAGCCTGCTTGACCCATTACAAGCTCTGCCTAATTATCCTATTTTTTCAGTAGCGCAAAACACGCAGAGCTCAACAGTCGATCCTAAACCATCGGCCATAACCTCACCCGCTACAATGATGCCTACTCAACCGACCGTAATATTGCCTAGAGATCCTCGGTCAAGTGGGGTAAGCCATTACCATTCCTACTGTAAGGACCCGAATCCACTGATTCGAACCCACTGTGTTTACCGCACTATTCCCAGGATCAACGCTAGTGCACACAGCTCAACATTAGTACATATCACATCATACTCAACGATAATAGAATAATAGTTCATTCATTGATATAACTAAAGGTATGATCTTATGACCAACTTACATTATTAAGCCACGCAGGCAAGGTGAAAATATAACTAATGATTAAGCGGCGGAAAAAGAAAGCGTAGATAGCTCATCGGTTCACCACAGGCAACCGACAAGGCTCGGACCCTAATGACTCGTGTCTTCCTGGACTTCATCTTCCAACACAGGTGTAGATTCCTCAACTGTTGATTATTGTTGTTTGGCAAGGGTGAGTACTTAAAGCACTCAACAAGTTGTGCATAGAATGCAATTCTATGTATCTATATGTAAGGCTTATTCAATGGATAGGCTATCATGGCTATTTTGCAATAAGCGGCATTTATGAACATATATAATAAATAGATCGTAAAGAATGTAAAACAAATAACAATAGTAAATAAGTTCAATATTTCTCGAGTAAATCAAGTTTCCAATCCTAAGTCAAATTTCATCTTCCATATGGCATTCCGCCATCCCAATCATGTTGTCCAATTAATTAAGCTAACCCTTAGCTGTAATTCCGAGCATTGCTCAATACATGAGCACGGCTATCCGAATAGTTTCACACTCTGCAGAGGTTATGCACTTTACCCACGTGATACAACCAAACACCACCAAGGCGAGTGATTATAACAAAGCCTTTACAATGCTCAGCTTAACCGATACTACCGCTAAGGATTCAACACTGGTGGGACTGGTTACCACATCCAGGGCCCCCCTCTTGCGCCATGTGAATTACACTATAACTCGGGAACTCACACAGACCACGATAGTACCAAAATTAAGACATTGCAAATTACTCAGCTAGGCTGGCCCATACCAGACACGTGGTTGCATGATTGACTCATGTCAAAGGCTTGCAAGGTTAGGTCCTTAGTGTGATCGAGGCAAGACATCCACATACCCTCTGCCCATTGGGCCCACCTTGGCCTCCTCGCCCCTTGCCACTTGCCCCAATCTAAATGATTGTCACCCAGTTGATTACCAAGCACCACGTGCCATCAACAATTCAACATCGTTGCGTGACATGACTCGCCACAACAACTCAATCTCATCGTGTGATCCCACATGACACACAAGTTCATAACATTGTTCCATATTCCATTAATCAAGATTAATTATCAATGATTCTGACACATGTGATGACGTGGCACGGCTAAGCAACTAATACGGTGTAAACCTCCAATGTTGATCATAATTACTAATCAACTATATTAAACCAATCTAGGGTGACAATGGATCATGGCATACAATGACAAGGTAGGGTATAGATCAATCTGGTATATTAGCTAAGCCCAATCTAGTTTGAAACAATTGTATATTTGAAACATATATAATAGGGTAAAACAAATATAGCAATTTTATAAACATGGGTTCAACATGATCAAAGCACAACTTGCCTTGGAATAGGTCCTGATCTAGTTCTGGAACTTGCTCTTGAGTTGCTTGATCTTCCTCCGAAGCGTCGCACAATTCAACGTCACGCTGCGTCAGAAGGAGAAAAGCAAATAAATACCAAAACAGAGAGCAATTGAACTCCAAAAATCAAATAAATTTCACCATTAAATATATTTCAATTTTACAAATTTTTAGAAACTGGAATCACTCAAATCCAAGTTACGATGCAAAAGATATAGCCTTTTGAAGTTTGAAATAAATACTGAAATTGCAAAATCAGAAAATCAGATTTAACAGATTTATTTTTATTCTGAAAAACTGATTTATGACGTCAGCGTGACGTCAACCCTGGACCGAACGAATCAAAGGCTGCCACGTGTCTTCGGCGCATAGACCCGGTCCACGACTCCCTCGGGTACACGGTGCACCCGGTCCATGGCGCCTCGACCTCTGCGCCTGACACATGTCGGCTCCTGATTGGTCCACACGCGCGGCGGAAACCCACCGCACAGATTGCATCCAACGGCTGCCGTTCTCCACCTCGTGGCTAAATCGACCGCCAAATTCGATCTAACGGCTAAGGCTTACCCGAGGAGTTCCTTCGTTTACGCAGCGACGTGGCACGATCTGGTCCGCCCCGAAGATCCAGCGATCACAAGCTTACCCGAAGCAAATGGCGGCGCGACGGCGAAGACCACCGGAGGCGAGGAAGAAGACCGAGATGGCGGCGTTCGCGCGATTCGACGAGAAGCGTAAGCGTAGTCGACGCGGCACACCTCGATGAGTTCAGATCTTGAACCAAAGCGCGAAACCCGACGATCGTGGCGCTTGAGCAAAAACGCGGCGGTCCCACGCTTCAACTCCGCGAGCTTGCGGCGGTGTTCTACGATCGCTCTCGCGAAATCTCTCCGACCAAAAGACGCGGCGTTTGACTACAAACCTCGGGTGCTACCCCTATTTAAAGCCTCGGCGTCCGAGCTCTACGGCGAGGAAGTCCAGCGGCGAACGGCGGCGGACTCGAGTCGAAGCGAAGACGACAACCCCGGCGCTCACGCGTGTCCCGATCCGACGGCGGGACACGAAGTCCCACGTGGCTTCTTCTAGAACGCCGATCATGATCGAGCGGCCAAGAATTAGGGTTTCGGAAGGCGGCTCGCGGGCCGACTTGGGCGAGCGAAGGCTTCACGCGCCTGAGTGTTGGGCTCGGCCCAACTTTATTCTAAATTTTAAAAGATTTCTCATTTAAAATAATTCCTGAAATTCATTTAATTTGTTTTAGGCAATAAAATAATCAGGAAAAATCCAAGAGAAATCTCAAAAATACTTTGAGACATTCTGGACTCAAATAAAATATTTTTGGCAAAACTTTATTTGGACTTTGCACAGATTTAAATAGATTTGAATAGGAGGCAATAAACTTGAAATAGGAATTAATTCAATTAAATCTAGAAAAATCCAAATAAATTCCAGAAAATCACAAATGCACTTTTAAGAAATAAAAACTTAATTAAACCAAATTTTGGGATGTTACAAACCTCCCCCCTTAACAGAATCTCGACCCGATTTTCAGGGCTAGCTAGAGAATAGGTTCGGGAATTCTGACTTCAAATCTTCTTCTCGCTCCCATGTGGCTTCACTTTCGGAATGATTGCTCCACTGAACTCGCAAAGCGAATAGACTTGTTTACGGTCTTGCGTTCCATAACATCCAAAATTACGATCGGTTGCTCTTTGTAAGTCAAATCTTCTTGCACTCTATTGCATCCAGTGAGGTTTGCTCGGTTGGCACTCTGAGACACTTCTTAAGGCTGCGACACATGGAATACATCATGCACTCTGCCAAGGGGTGAGGCAACTCTAGCGATAAGCCACCTCTCCTCGGCGGCTCGAATCTTGAGCGGACCAACATATCTTGGTGCAAGCTTCCTTTAACATGAAATCTTTTAACGCCCTTAAGAGGGTAACCACGAGATACACATGATCTTACGGTTCAAAACTCAAATCTCGACGACGGTTATCTGCGTAACTCTTGTCTTGGTGTGCTATCTTCAACCTCTCTCGATCATTGCAACTTGGCTTTACGCCTCCTCGAGAATATCGGCCCAAACACCAAAGCGCTCTCTGTTTCATTCCAATTTAGCGAGTCGACAAGCACGTCCATACAATGCTTCAAATGATGACATCGCAAGCTAGCTTGATAGCTATTGTTGTAACTAAATTCCGCATATGGCAAACACTTATCCCATGTCGCAGTATAAGCTAAAGCACAAGCTCTCAACATGTCCTCTAAAATCTGATTTACTCTTTCGATCGACCATGCATCTGCGGGTGATAGTGTCAGTACTAAAATTCAGACGAGTTCCCATTGCTTCGTGCAACTTATTCCAAAATCTCGAGGTAAATTGGGTCCCTCATGCGACACAATCTTCTTGGGCACTCCATGCAAACATACAATCCTGGACATGTACAACTCTGCTAAACGATCTCTTGAGTAAGTGGTCTTTACTGGGATAAAATGGGCGACCTTGGTTAGACGATCCACAATAACCCAAATGGAATCGTAACCTCTCGAGTTTTAGGTAAACCGGTGATAAAATCCATTCGATTTCCTCCACTTCCATTCCGAATTTTCAACGGTGCAACAAACCGGTGGTCTTTGATGCATGGCTTTTACTCTCGACATCGTCGCATAAAGCAACATGCTCAGCTACTTCACGCTTCATGTTAGGCCACCAAAATCTCTCTTTCAAATCCTGGTACATCTTGGCACTCCCTGGATGAATTGAGTACTTAGAATCGTGAGCTTCCTCAAGAATCAATTGTTTTAGTTCCTTTTATCCAAGCACACAAATTCGGCCTTTGAAGAACATGGTTCCTTGCTCATCTAGAGTGAAATCTCGGCTAGGCCTTCTTCCTTTTAGCCTTAATCTTAGAAATTTTATCATCATCTTTTCGGCCTTCACTAATCTGATCCTCCGGTGTTGGCCTCACTTCGATCTGACTACCATTCCTTGCGAACGACCTCCAACCTTAGTTTCGAATTTCCTTGCATAATTCGGTTGATCTTCCCTTGTTAGCGTATTTGCGCTATGGCTCTTCGACTTAGAGCATACGCCACCACATTGGCTTTTAGAGATGATAATGGATTCCCACATTATAATCCTTAATTAGCTCTAGCCACCTTGTTTGTCTCATATTCAGATCTGCTTGAGTGAATATGTATTTGTGCTCTTATGGTGCGTATATATCTCACATCTATTTCCTATGAGATAATGGCGCCATATCTTTAAAGCATGCACTCTGACTAATTCCAAATCATGCGTTGGGTAATTCACTTCATGCGGTCTTAAGCTGTCTCGACACATAAGCAACAACTTTGCCTTCTGCATTAACACGCACCTAAGCCTTGCTTTGAAGCATCACAATAAATATCAAATCCATTACGCACATCCGCGGTACTAATACGAAATTTGTTGTTAAGCGCTTCTTTAACTCCATAAAGCTTTTCTCGCACTCTGGCGTCCATGCAAACTTCTTTTCTTTCTTTAACAAGCTGCGTAAGGGGTTTAGCAATCGTTGAGAATCCTCTATGAACCAGCGGTAATATCCGCCATTCGAAACTACGGATCGGGTAATGACTTTGGTTGCTCCCAATGCAACACTGCGTCCACTTTGCTTGGGTCAATTGCTACTCCTTTAGTAGTCATTACATGACCAAGAAATTCTACTTTCTCCTTCCAAAATTCACACTTGCTAAACTTAGCATACGGTGATGTTCTCATGACCTCTCTAAAACCATTACGAGATATTCGCATGCTCTTCCTCTGTCTTGAGTAAACCAAGATATCGTTTATGAAGACTACAACAAACTTATCCAAATATTCCATGAAAACCTTATTCATCAAGTTCATGAAATATCTTTGGCGCATTAGTCAATCAAATGACATGATTGTGAACTCATAATGTCCATATCGCGTAGAAAGCGCAGTCTTAGACACATCCTCGCTCGGATCTTCAAGCGATGGTATCGAGCGAAGATCTATCTTGGAGAAAACTCCAACTCCTCTTAATTGATCAAATAAGTCATCGATCACGGGCAATGGATACTTATTCTTGATCGTTACTTCATTCGATGCACGATAATCGATGCACATTCTAAGACTTCCGTCCTTTTTACGAATAAACAAAACCGGGGCTCCCACGGCGATGAACTGGTCTAATGAAGCCTTTCTCTTGCGGTTCCTCAATCGCTTCTTCATTTCCACTAACTCGTCGGTAGGCATCCGATATGGTCTTTTTGATATCGGTCTTTGTACTGGCGCTAACTCGATCACGAACTTCGATATCACGATGCGGTGGCAATCTGGCAAATCTTACGGAAACACATCCGGGTATTCACGCTCTTGGCACATCTTCCATCTTGATGGCTTTCACGCTGTTGACCATTAGCGCCCATCGCGACTGCGGTCGCTTGAAACTCTACTTTCACGCCACTAGGGCCTTCCAAAGTCACGATCAGTCGGCCACAATCCAAAACGGCCTTATGCTTAGACAGCCAATCCATTCCAAGGATGGCGTCTAGGGATTGCGCATCTATCAAGATAAGATTAAGCTAGGAATTCTATCCCATCCATAAGCAACTTAGCTCCCAAACACCCAAGGCTAGATCTAAGCTCGGATCACGGGGCTTGGACTAAAACACACACTTAAGATTCACCACTTTAAATCCATTCTTGGTTGCAAAACTTTGAGAAACAAGCGAATCGAAGCTCGAATCAAACAAAATTGTAGCAGTCGAGTTGACGAAACTTACCCGTCGACGTCCGTAGCTTCACGAGCTCCATCTGCGGTGATGTGGTTGATCCTTCCACGCCTTTATTGATTGCGGGGTTGCTCGGCTTGACTGGCGCACGATTTCCTCCCGAGGTTGGTGCCTTGGCGGTGTTGTTCCCAAGTTGAAAGCGAGCTGGCGTGATGCCTCCTTACGTGGACACCTATTAGAAAAGTGCCTGGCTCGTTGCGGTATAGCATCTTTTCACTGCCATTCTTGATTCCCTCTGGCGCATTGTTGCCTGTCTTTGGTGTTTGAAAATTTTGATTGGCGGGCGAGTGCGGGGTTGATGTCTTGTTCACGGTGGTGGTTGGAATCTAGCAAATTCTTTGTGGTGACATCCTCAAGCGTAGATGGTTTGGCGTCCACCCTGATTAGTCATTAAGCGCTTACGGTTTTCACCCAGCTCTTTGCGCTTATCTTCGAGGATTAAAGCTTTATTGACTAGTTCCTGAAAGTCTAGAAAATTATGGGTAATCAGTCCCACCTGCAGTCCTGAATTTAGTCCCTTCATGAAACGAGACTACCTAGCTTTATCTGTCGCTACGTCTTCAGGGGCATAGCGAGCTAACTGGGTAAACTTATTCAGGTACTCGGCCACTGGTTGGCCTCCTTGTTTCAGAGCCCTGAACTCTTCCTTCTTTAGGTCCATCATTCCCTCCGGGACATGATACTGGCGGAAAGCATTAGTAAACTCCTCCCAGGTGATCTCTTGTGGGGCTCCATGAGCGGCACAGTAATTCTCCCACCATTCTGCGGCGGTTCCTTCCAATTGATGAGAGGCGTAGAGCACCTTCTCATTTCCTTCACATTGCGTGATGTGCAGCTTCTTCTCAATAGTCCTAAGCCAGTCATCGGCTTCCAAAGGGTTCACATTTCCCGAAAACGTTGGTGGTCGAGTCCTCATAAAATCTGATAGCTTTGAGTGAGGTCGGGGTCCACCATGGTTGTTCGAGCTCTGAGGTTGTTGTTCTTTGGTTGCTCGTTGGTCATCTGCTTGCATCTTTGCATCATAGTCTGCATCAGTTAGTCTGCTGTTGCAAAGCGCGCCCAGTTCGCATGTCTCCGGCGGTGGTTGAGGGCTGCCTCTGTTGTTGGTATTGTCGTTACAGCGCGATCCACTTCACGAAGCTCCGTTGTTCCTCAGTATTCACCATCGATGATTGCCTCGTGGGTTAGGAAAGGTATGTAGCATAGATAAGAAGTAAGAATTTCTAAAGCGGGAGATAGGTTATACCCAATTGAAATAATTCTTTATTTATTCTTGGTATGGTCGCTTATTTAAGCCTACAAGCTTTGCAACACATCTTGCACACTCAGCAATACTAAGAAGCAAACTAAACACGAAACCTTAACGTCAACTAGAAAGGTAAAGACTAACTTAAAGCGCGACTCACACTCGAGTCTCAACACAGCTCAAGGTGACACTCACTCCTCCGACCACCTGGTGAGGCGATCCGGCGCATACATCTGGCGGGTGAGCGGGATAGGGCGAACCTATCACGATGACCTACTCTGGGTCCTCTGCAACCACGTGTCTGCCCCTCCGGCTCCCACTCTCGCTCCTCTGGATCCTCCTCGGACTCCTCTGCTGGCTCTGAACTTCTCGAGTTCGCGCTCCGGCTCGTCCTCGACCGCCTCTAGGGCCTCTCCCGGCTCGGTGATCATCCCGATGGTCAAGCACGGGTCACCTCAAGCTCTGCTCTGCCACTCTGAGTGCCTCGTACGATCTCCGGCTCTGAGTAGTCTCTCTCATATGATCCTCACAGGCAAGGCGAACTCCGCAAGGTGTACGCGATGGCACACTCGTTCTCCACGATCCGTCGGCGTCGGCATGCTTGAGCGTGCGGGTGAAGGCGGAACATCGAGTCGTGATGCTCGTCGGCGTGAGTCGCGGCGGAACGGCGAAGAGCAAGTCGGGCAACCTCTGAATTGCAACCTCGCACGAGAATCTTCTAGCGAGAGATGTTGATTAGCACGCTAGCTTCCTCGTTCTCCGGCGTAGATAATCGACTTGCAAATAAATCCCGGTGTACACCATTAACTGACCAGCTGCCTCCTCGGTAAAGCGGACGATAAAAGCCCCCAAGCGTCTGAAGTACTCTCCACAGCTCCATGGCGTAGCCGCCAGCTGACTCCTCGAAGGTCGGAACAATCGGCATCTTCTCCACAAGAACTTTGATTAAGTTCTCCACCCAAAACGGCAAGTAAAACGGTAAATTCAGCAAAGGCGAGAAGTAGAGAATGAGATTAGTCGAGAGTGTTTCATTAGTCAAGTTTAGATTTTCTTTTAGAAAATAGTTTGGACACACACAAGACACCTCCATACTATATAGGGCCAAGACCTACAGTCAGTATGCTCGATACCACCTCTGTAAGGACCGAATCCATCGATTCGAACCCTTTGTGTTTACCGCACTATTCCGGGATCAACGCTAGTGCACACACTCAACATTGGTACATATCACATCATACTCAGCGATAATAGAATAATAGTTCATTCATTGATATAACTAAAGGTATGATCTTATGACCAACTTACATTATTAAGCCACGCAGGCAAGACCGAAAATATAACTAATGATTAAGCGGCGAAAAGAGAAAGCGTAGATAGCTCATCGGTTCACCACAGCAACCGACAAGGCTCGGACCCTAATGACTCGTGTCTTCTGGACTTCATCTTCCAACACAGTGTAGATTCCTCAAGCTGTTGATTATTGTTGTTTGGCAAGGGTGAGTACTTAAAGCACTCAACAAGTTGTGCATGAATGCAATTCTATGTATCTATATGTAAGGCTTATTCCAATGGATAGGCTATCATGGCTATTTTGCAATAAGCGACATTTATGAACATATATAATAAATAGATCGTAAAGAATGTAAAACAAATAACAATAGTAAATAAGTTCAATATTTCTCGAGTAAATCAAGTTTCCAATCCTAAGTCAAATTTCATCTTCCATATGGCTTTCCGCCATCCCAATCATGTTGTCCAATTAATTAAGCTAACCCTTAAGCGTAATTCCGAGCATTGCTCAATACATGAGCACGGCTATCCGAATAGTTTCACACTCTGCAGAGGTTATGCACTTTACCCACATGATACAACCAAACACCACCAAGGCGAGTGATTATAACAAAGCCTTTACAATGCTCGGCAACCCGATACTACCGCTAAGGATTCAACCTTGGTGGGACTGGTTACCACATCCAGGGCCCCCCTCTTGCGCCATGTGAATTACACTATAACTCGGGAACTCACACAGACCACGATAGTACCAAAATTAAGACATTGCAAATTACTCAGCTAGGCTGGCCCATACCAGACACGTGGTTGCATGATTGACTCAGGTCAAAGGCTTGCAAGGTTAAGTCCTTAGTGTGATCGAGGCAAGACATCCACATACCCTCTGCCCATTGGGCCCACCTTGGCCTCCTCGCCCCTCGCCCCTTGCCCCAATCTAAATGATTGTCACCCAGTTGATTACCAAGCACCACGTGCCATCAACAATTCAACATCGTTGCGTGACATGACTCGCCACAACAACTCAATCTCATCGTGTGATCCCACATGACACACAAGTTCATAACATTGTTCCATATTCCATTAATCAAGATTAATTATCAATGATTCTGACACATGTGATGACGTGGCACGGCTAAGCAACTAATACGGTGTAAACCTCCAATGTTGATCATAATTACTAATCAACTATATTAAACCAATCTAGGGTGACAATGGATCATGGCATACAATGACAAGGTAGGGTATAGATCAATCTGGTATATTAGCTAAGCCCAATCTAGTTTGAAACAATTGTATATTTGAAACATATATAATAGGGTAAAACAAATATAGCAATTTTATAAACATGGGTTCAACATGATCAAAGCACAACTTGCCTTGGAATAGGTCCTGATCTGGTTCTGGAACTTGCTCTTGAGTTGCTTGATCTTCCTCCGAAGCGTCGCACAATTCAACGTCTACGCGTACCGAAGGAGAAAAGCAAATAAATACCAAAACAGAGAGCAATTGAACTCCAAAAATCAAATAAATTTCACCATTAAATATATTTCAATTTTACAAATTTTTAGAAACTGGAATCACTCAAATCCGAGTTACGATGCAAAAGATATAGCCTTTTGAAGTTTGAAATAAATACTGAAATTGCAAAATCAGAAAATCAGATTTATGATTTATTTTTATTACGAAAAACTGATTTATGGCGTCAGCGTGGCGTCAACCACGACCGAACGAATCAAAGGCTGCCACGTGTCTTGGCGCATGGGCCGATCCACGACTCCCTCGGGTTCACGGTGCACCGGTCCATGGCGCCTCGACCTCTGCGCGACACATGTCGGCTCTGATTGGTCCACACGCGCGCGGAAACCCACGCCTGATTGCATCCAACGGCTGCCGTTCTCCACCTCGTGGCTAAATCGACCGCCAAATTCGATCTAACGGCTAAGGCTTACCCGAGGAGTTCACCGCTTACGCAGCGGCGGCGTGGCACGATCCGGCCCTTCGCGAAGATCCGCGATCACAAGCTTACGAAGCAAATGGCGGCGCGACGGCGAAGACCACGGAGGCGAGGAAGAAGACCGAGATGGCGGCGTTCGCGCGATTAAGCGAAGACATAAGCGTAGTCGACGCGGCACACCTCGGCGAGTTGGATCTTGAACCAAAACGCGAAACCCGGCGATCCGTGGCGCGCCGAGCAAAAACGCGGCGGTCCCACGCTTCAACTCCGCGAGCTTGCGGCGGTGTTCTCTGATCGCTCTCGCGAAATCTCTCCGACCAAAAGACGCGGCGTTTGACTACAAACCTCGGGTGCTACCCCTATTTAAAGCCTCGGCGTCCGAGCTCTACGGCGAGGAAGTCCAGCGGCGAACGCGGCGGACTCGAGTCGAACGAAAGCGACAACCCACGGTGCTATCGTGTCCCGATCCGACGGCGGGACACGAAGTCCCACGTGGCTTCTGCAGAACGCCGATCATGATCGAGCGGCCAAGAATTAGGGTTTACGGAAGGCGGCTCGCGGGCCGACTTGGGCGCAGACTGCGAAGGCTTCACGCGCCTGATGTTGGGCTCGGCCCGACCTTATTCAAGGATTTTAAAAGATTTCTCATTTAAAATAATTCACGAAATTCATTTAATTTGTTTTAGGCAATAAAATAATCAGGAAAAATCCAAGAAAAATCTCAAGAATACTTTGAGACATTCTGGACTCAAATAAAATATTTTTGTCAAAACTTTATTTGGACTTTGCACAGATTTAAATAGATTTGAATAGGAGGCAATAAACTTGAAATAGGAATTAATTCAATTAAATCTAGAAAAATCCAAATAAATTCCAGAAAATCACAAATGCACTTTTAAGAAATAAAAACTTAATTAAACCAAATTTTGGGTTGTTACACCTACACCGATGCCGCGAAGTTAGACGCGTCAATAAACCTGCCGCCATCGGCTCCGTTCTATGCCTTTCCCCAATCGGTTCCGTAGCCGATTGGCTCCGAGAGATTCTCTCAAGATCCTACCATGCTTAGAAACCCAGGTCCACATAGGGTAGTAACATATTCAGAACCGTTTGTCCCAGTGCCGGAACCTCAAGGTAGGCATAATCGGCATGATCAATATGGTCGTCTGCCGACGATGCAGCATAATTGGCAACCCGAGCTTGCACTCGGGGGGCAGGCTGCCAACTATGACCAACATTATCAAGAGCCTACTGTACCAATGGCCGATAATGTAAATTGGGCAGATCAGATTTCCGCTGTTTTACGGGACCAGTTCGGCATACAGCCCAAGGGAAAGGTTATCGGCTATAGAAAGCCGTATCCTGATTACATAGATCGTATGCCATACCCTCATAATTTCAGAGTACCAGACTTTGCGAAATTCTCTGGCGATGAATCAACTACAACGTTGGAACACATCGGACGCTTTATCGCTCAATGCGTGCGGCTCGATCCGATGGTGAAAATAAGACTATTCCGTTGTCATTATCCGAGCGGCTTTTACGGTTTACCTATTTACCTCGAATTCGGTCCACTTATGGAGCGATTTGGAAAGCCGATTTCACGAATATTTCTTTTGGGCGGTTTGGAGCTCGGGATTTCGATCTAAGCTCGTCACGTCGAAATTTGGGGAATCGAATCGATTACATTAAAGGTTTAGGAAACTAGGAATCGATGTTTTAGCGTCACTTTGCCCGATAATCAACTTGCGATTTGGCGTTTCAAGGGTTGATTCCTCGCTTAGGCGAAGTATGGAGGGCAAGAGTTCACGATCCGAGCCACTTGCTTCATCGTGTATCGGCTCAAGAAAGCCGATTCACGATAGTAAATCGTTTAAAGATAGGTTCAAGAACAATAATAATAAGGAGAAAGACAAGGACAAAGTCAATATGGTGAATATTGTCCTAGTGATTCTTGAAGACGATGAAGTAGAAATAAATATATTTGAATGGGTAAAGGGATCTAAAAATCCTTAGTCATTCTTGGCTAAAGCCGACTAGAAATAAGTCGGAAGTTAAATATGCCTTTGATGTTTCCAAATGTGATCGTATTTTTGATCTTTTATTGCAAGAAAAGATAATTCGGTTACCCGAGGGACATATTATACCATCGGCTGACGAGATCAAGAAACGCAGGTATTGCAAGTGGCACCATTCTTTTTCTCACAATACTAATGACTGCAATATTTTTTGTCAACAGATCTAGTCAGCTATTGAGGACGGTCGGCTAAAATTTGCTTACGAGCCGACTATGCAAGTCGATGCTGACCCGTTTCCAATCAACATGGTTCAATGTTCGGCTAAAGGAAAGGAGCCGATGCATGATGAGCCAAAGAAGGATCAACAGGTCGATATGCAGCTGAATTCAAATGCTGGTCAAACGCTGAAAGTTACGATCGGCTCACTACAAATAGAAGCCGATCACGAGGGAAAAAATTCAAGGACCATTATACCCAAGGGCAATCCTCGGGTGGGTAAATGGTACAAAGCTGAAAAATCGCCATCAAAGCAAGCGGCCAAAGGCGAGACCAACTTTCTCTGGCGATGGATAAATACGAAAGGATGAATAGCCGATCGCGATATCACGCTCGTCGGTCGATAATTTATATCACACGAAAGCGTGAAAGGGCCCATAGAAGATGTCCTTTTGGCGGTTTTGTTGGGAAAGGGGAGTAGCATCGCCATCCCGTACGTGCCGATGGAACATTACCCCGCGACGATTGGCCAAGGCAATCGGCTAAAGATAAGTTTGTCTGGGCGATTCGGAGTTACAACGAAGGTTTGAAAGCACATTCACGAAAGGATATCCGAACCAAAGCAAGAACCAAACCGGTCGAAATGCGGAGGTCAAACATTGACCAAGATAATCTAAATCGGCAAGATAAGAAAACCGATGAGAGCCTAAGCCTAGATGGTGTCCGTCGGCCTTAGCCGTCATCGCAACGCCGCGACTTGAGGCTAAAGACTCAAGAGATTCGGAAGCCGGCCTTGAGAAAAGCAGAGGGACGAAACTTTCAATGAGCTTCGTTCGGTCAAAATTGTCAAGAAAGAATGGAGGAAAAAAGAACAAGCTGAAGAAGATTTTGAATCGGTAGATGATCTAGATTCTCCTATGATTAGGGATGATACACCACCAATGGATATCAACATGGTGTTCACACTGCCAGCCGAATTCAAAATCAAAACTGAGTCGACTAAAGAAACTTTTGCCCAATCTTGTTCGGGAGTCCAAAACGCAATCTTCGAGAAACCCGGAGATGATCATCGGCATTTAAAACCGTTATATTTGAAAGGATATATAAATGGAAAGCCGATATCAAGGATACTAGTAGATGGCGAAGCCACAGTAAATTTGATGCCTTACACGACTTGCAAGAAATTGGGTAAGTCTGATGAAGACTTGATTAAAACTAACATGGTTTTGAACGACTTCACAGGTGATCCCACAGAAGCCAAAGGCGTCATGGTTACAGAACTGACCGTTGGCAGTAAGACTTTGCCGACCGCATTTTTTGTTATCGACGCAAAAGGAAATTACAGCGTTTTGCTTGGAAGAGATTGGATTCATGCCAACTGCTGTATCCCATCAACCATGAATCAAGCGCTTGTTCAATGGAATGGAGAAGAAGTTGAAATTGTCACGGCCGACACATCGGCTCACATTGCCATGGCCAGTTCCGATGCGAATTGGCAACATGAAGAAGCAGGGTGTATATCAGGAAAAACATTAGAAGATTGCGATTTCATCTGCGTGAGGAAGACAGGATTTATGCCGATCAGTGTCAAGCCAGGCAAATTCGATCGAGCAAACGAAGTGCTACACCGATGGGGACAAGAAAAGCAGTGAAGGCATTACAAGATAAAATGCAAAGCTATCGGCAGTTAACAGATAGCTATGAAGCTATAGAAGACTTTCAAGAAAATGAAAACTTGGGTCATGGCTTTACGTCTACCGATCTGCTTGAAGAAGTTGATATAAGTAGTGGTGATAGAAAAATACCAACTTTTGTTAGTGCAAATTTAGATGTAAGATATAAAGAAAAATTGATCGAAATTCTTAGAAAATATAAAGATTGCTTTGCTTGGGAATATTACGAAATGCCTGGTTTAAGCCGACAATTGGTAGAACATCGGCTACCCATTAGACAAGGTTATAGGCGTTTAAGCGATTACCTAGGCATTTTAATCCGGCTCTGTACAAAATCATAAAGAGAGAGATAGAGATTGTTGGAAGCTAAATTTATAAGACACAGTCGGTATGATGCGGAGTGGGTTTCTAACATTGTTCGATGATGAAGAAAAGCGAAAAGCTGCGAGTATGTGTCGACTTTAGAGATTTGAACAAGCGACACCAAAAGGCGAATACCGATTCCTATAGCGATATGCTTATCGATCTTTGCGTCGGGAATAAGATCATGAGTTTTACGGGCGGGAATGGCGGATACAATCAGATATTCATGGCAGAAGCCGATATACCAAAAACAGCTTTCAGATGTCCTGGTGCAATAGGGTTATTTGAGTGGACGGTTATGACCTTCGGATTAAAGAACACTGGAGCAACATATCGGTGAGCCATGAATTTAATTTTCCATGATTTAATCGGCCACATCGTTGAAATATACATTGATGATGTCGTAGTAAAATCTGTAGAGGATTTGCAGCATTTGGCCGATCTAGAAAGAGTTTTCCAGAACATAAGATCGCATGGCTTGAAGATGAATCCTTTCAAATGTGCGTTCGGCGTGTCGGCTGGACAATTTTTGGGTTTTATGGTGCATGAGAGGGGGATTGAAGTCAATCAAATAAAGGTCAAAGCCATAGTCGATACAATGCCCCCGACGTGCAAAAATGAGTTGCAGAAGTTGATCAGCAAGATTAATTATCTCCGAAGGTTCATCTCGAATCTATCCGAACGGATCCGCGCATTTACCCCACTGTTGAAATTAAAGGATAATCAAGAGTTTGTTTGGGGAGCCGATCGGCAAAAGGCTTTTGACGATGTTAAGAAATATTTAGCCAATCCTCCGGTTTTAGCCGCGCCACAAAAGGGGGTTCCATTCAAGTTATATATATCGGCTAAAAAGGAGACTATTGGATCTGTTTTAGCACAAGAAGTTGATGGAAAGGAAAGAGTTATCTTTTATTTAAGCCGACGCCTTCTTGATGCTGAGGTCAGGTACCCTTTCATTGAAAAATTATGTTTGTCTTTATACTTCTCATGTACAAAGCTAAGACATTACATTTTAGCATCGGCTTGTAAAGTAATCTGTAAAGCCGATGTTATAAAATATATGTTGTCAGCTCCAATCCTACGAGGTCGACTTGGCAAATGGGCTTATGCCTTGGTTGAGTTCGACCTATCCTATGAATCGGCCAAAGCAGTCAAAGGGCAGGTATTAGCCGATTTTATAACAGGACATGATACTACTACTGATTTGGTATCTGTAGCCCCTTGGCAATTGTTTTTTGACGGATCTGTGTGCAGAGAAGGTGATGGAATTGGTATAGTGCTTATATCACCTAAAGGGCATAACTTTGAGTTTGCATTTCGGCTAAATAGCCGATGCTCAAATAATCAGGCAGAGTACGAAGCATTACTCAAAGACTTGCAATTGTTGGAAAATATTGGAGTGAGTGCTGTTGAGGCATACGGTGACTAGCTGTTAGTTGTACAGCAAATAAAGGGAGAATACCAATGTCGAGATGAAGTGCTACTGAAGTATTTAGAACAATGTTTAGAGATCATCGGCTCTTTTGTGTCATTTTCTATCGGTCATATCCCTCGAGAATTGAACGATAGAGCTAACGCTTTAGCCCAGCAAGCATCAGGATACAAAGATTTTTGGCAAAGTCAGGAGACTGAGTTGGTAGATAAGGCAGTCATGTGCACAGATATTGTCGATTGGAGAACGCAAATAAAAGATTATCTGGTCGATCCATCCAAGCCGACAGAACGAAAGATACGACAACAAGCATTGAAATACGTTGTTATGGACAATATGCTATATTATCGGACTATGGAAGGTTTGTTGTTAAGATGTCTTGAGACCGAAGAAGCGCGGGTGGCAATGGGTGAAGTACACAAAGGCATTTGCGGTTCTCATCAATCGGCACATAAGATGAAATGGATGCTCAGACGGACAGGTTATTTTTGGCCGACGATGCTAGAAGATTGTTTCAAGTATTATAAAGGATGTCAGACATGTCAGAAGTTTGGCCATATATAGCTAGCACCAGCGTCGACTTTACATCCAATTATCAAACCTTGGCCGTTCCGAGGTTGGGGGATAGATATAATCGGCCAAATATTTCCTGCATCGAGCAAAGGCCACAAGTTCATCTTGGCCGCGACTGATTATTTCTCAAAGTAGGTTGAAGCTATACCGCTCAAGAAAGTAACAAGTGTTGAAGCTATCAGCTTTGTTAATGAACATATTGTTCATCGGTTTGGAATACTGCAAACAATTACAACCGATCAAGGCACGGTTTTTATGTCCAATGAGTTTCAGGCTTACGCGACAAGTCTGGGGATTAAACCATTGAATTCATCCCCATACTACGCTCAGGCTAACGGACAAGCTGAGTCATCCAACAAAACGCTGATTAAATTGATCAAAAGAAAGATCGATGAGAAGCCGAGGAATTGGCACTCAACTCTATCAGAATCACTTTGGGCATATCGGCTAGCTTATCACAGAGCGACGAAACTTTCACCTTACCAGCTGGTGTATGGTCAAGAAGCCGTTCTACCCGTAGAGATCAACATTGAATCCATACGAATAGCCAGACAAAACGGTTTGTCGGCTCAAGATTATAACAATTTGATGATCGACAATTTGGATGAATTGGCAGAATTACGATTGTCTACGCTTGACCGGCTTAAAAAGAATAAAATAAGGGTGGCAAAAGCGTATAATAAAAAGGTCGTGCCTAAATCTTTCGATCAAGCCGATTTAGTATAGAAAACAATTTTGCCTGTTGGTTCGAAAGATAATCGATTCGGAAAATGGTCGCCTACGTGGGAAGGACCATACAAAGTTAATCGGCTAGGCGGCGGAAATTCGTACGTACTAGAAACGTTGGAAGGATGTGTATTGCCTAAAGCTATTAACGGAAAATATTTGAAAAAGTACTATCCTAGCGTTTGGATTGGAGCCTAGCCGACTAAGGATCACGTTCAGAGCCAAGATTAACACGATGCTGTTAATCGGCTAAAAGGATTGCAAACTCAGAAAATACAACTAGTAAGCAAGATGAAAATCAGTTAAACAGCCGATTATAAACATAACAAACGTTACAAAGTATTATGGATGCAAAAGTTACAAGAGCATTCAGAACAAGTGTTTTCTTAAAAACGGCCGACAAACTTTCATATCTCAAGTCAATTTTGGATGCGAGCGGGAGGTTGCGCCTAGAGCCGACGATGCACCAATGACCTTTGCAATCACACATTGAACTTCATCAATGATCGATCGTCCTCCTTTGCACTTCACGCACGGCACTACCTTGGCGATTGTTTTTTCACACTTGCCACAGCCATGGCGATACCAAGCTTTTGATCCATTATCTCCGATGCAGTTTTTTTCCATGGAGTGCTGGCCTTCTTAGATTTGTTTTTCTGTCTTGGCCAACTCTTCCAAAAGAAATTTCTTCGTGTTTTCAAGTTTGGAGAGGGACTCCTTGGTCGACTTCAGCTGTTGTGCGTTGGCATCAAATTTGCGTTTCTTTGCCTTCGCATCTGCGACCAGTTCGTCCAGAAGCTTTTGATCGGCTTCTTGGGCTTCGCGGCGATCAATTCTAGCTTGTGCTTCCTCGACTTCGAGTCTTCTCTCGTCCAAGTGGCACACGTTCAGGAGTGCTGCCATTGCTTCTGGAGGTAAGTCGGCTTCAACGACCGCCATGGCATCTCGGATCGGCTGGTTATTCGCCAATATCTCCGACTGCGGCCTCATGACCAGATCGAAAAGCTTGTTTAATTTTTCCTTCATGCACGGGCGAGGTGACAACGGTACCGCGCTTCGCCGATACTTCGAGATTCTCGGATCTCGGCGTCATAATCATCAGTGGCCATGATCTCCGGGTCGTCGAGATCGGCCAAGGAGAAACCCAACAAGTTGGTCGGGTCAGAAAGCTCCGGTAGGTCGATAGACAGAGGTGCTGGAGTAGGCCATGGTTGAAGGACTGGTGCAGAAGTCTTCGGAAGATCGGCCAAGATCTTCGCAACTTGAACAGATTGCGTTGGCTAAAGGAAGTAAAATACAGAGTAAGCCAACATATCAAAAATACATAATTTACTAAATCATGATGACCTACCTCTCCAGTAGCCGACACATGTGGCGAACTCTCGCCGCTCTGTTCATTAAGCTTGGGACCTTCTTGGTTGCGACCTTGGTATACTTCGCTTTTTCACGAAAATTTATCGGCTTAGTAATCTTTGTCAAATAAAGATTGAGTAAATGATAAGTGAAAGCCGATAAAAGACTTACTGGGTTGTTTCTGTTTTTATAAGTCCGAGAGAGATGGGCTCTGAATGCCCAAAGACCCGGAAGCATAGCCGGTAATAGCAGCCGATTGCTGCTGTTTCCTGGGTTGGCCATCGCCCGATGGGCTCAAGTCGCTTTGTTCCCAATTACCTTGTTACGCAAAAGGAAAAAGTTAGATTCAAGTGCAGTTCATGGAAGACAAAATAGGAGATTTGGACTCTAAGCCGATACCTCGCTAGAGACACCTAAGCGTGTGTTAGTGTATCCGGACGAAGTAGTCTCACTGCTAGAATCAGCGTCGGATACTAACGTCGGCTCCGGAAGATTCGGAAAAAATTCATTAATAATGTTTGACGGAGACTTTGACCGGTACAAAGTTGCTGCAATGACTGACCACCACGAAGTGTAGCCTCCTGCCCGTTTGGTGTTCAAAAAGAAGTGTGGCAAAGATTGAATTTGCAGATCATCGGATACTTCAAGAACTTTCTCGACCGACACAGCATTACGGACTCTGGCCCTTGGCTCAAGCCGATCAAGAAGCTGAAGACTCGGAATCAATTGACCAAATCCCAGTTGTCTTGCATAAATGGATGGATGATAGAATTCATATGATAGCTGGTATGTCCGATTCCTTGTGTAGAGACCAGCATGAAGAATACAAGGAGAAATAAAGATTCTATACAAATTGAGGGTTTCCGAAGACATCTCAGAACTGTCGGCTTCAAGTCTAAGGAATGAAGGCCATGGAAAATCGGCCACTTGGCTATAGCTGAAAAAATCTCGCTGCCTCAAATCCGCGTCGCTCAAATTAAGGAAAAAGGACATATATTTCTTTGAATCATTTCTTTGTAATTTTGTCTCGCCACCGAACACATAATGAAATGTTCGCCAAAAGATCGGCTTGTTTGATATTGGGGAATGGCGTTCTCAGGATTGTCTTCTCTTGGGAAAGCTGTATCTTCGGTAGGTTCTAAGTCAAAAGGTCGGCTGAAGAAGCAACATAGCCAGACCTGAATAAACCATAAAGGACCTCCTATGTTACCCACGGTGAAGTCGGCAAAACCAGTGTAAAGCCGACTCTAATGACATGCATCATCGGTATCTTGCTCAGGAATGTTTTTCCAAGTGCAAGCCGACCCTCTACTAATCCTTGATGATAGTCGATACACTTGAATTGGTCCCAATGAAGCTCCACAAAATAGAAATCGGTCAAGCCACAGGTTAAGGAAAGCAATGTGCTCCTCATCCGATACTAATCCATTTACTCTGTTACTATTGGCTATATACTTGGACCAGCCTTCGCCTTTTGATCGGATAAGCTTATGTTTGGGTTTGGCACTAAAAGCGATATTTGTTCCCGTCTGGTCTCAAGCGTGAGTGAGCAACATCCAAGCAGGTTGGGCCGATCATACCAGTCACGAAACATAAAAGCATTAAGCGAATCCGACCGGAAATAACAAGCGTGGCCACAAGCGCTCGTTGGCCTCGGATCGGCTAAACTCAAGGGAATGCGTGCGATGCCCATTCTCTCCCAAGACTCTCTTTTACGGGCTGCTACTCGATTGTACCAAGTTTTCCAACCTTTAAGTGCGATCGGCCAAGCCTAAAACTTTACTCAACCCTCAATATTATATCCTCTAGCCGATAAAGGAGGCGAGTTACTTCTTGGTCACTGTAGCTGCGTCTAAGTTTCCAAATGGACCGAGAAAGAATTGATCAACACTGTTGGGAATTGGGATAAGTACCTGAGAGGAATCCATTCGGCCGATCTTAGGTTGAAAGCCGATTTCAGTCAAAAGAGTTGGCGTGCCAGTGAGAACAAGATTCAGAAGGAAGAAGCCGATTGCGAAATGCGTGAGAGCTCGAGCGCGTGAGAAATGACTGATGTGGGGGCCGCACTTTATAGCGTGGTGAAAATTTGAAGCGGCGGGAAGTGAATCTCAAAAGGCGTGAGTAGTTAAAACACACTACGTGCATGTCAGAGAATTACGGCGCGAATAAAGTGGCAGTTATTGAGCGAAGTTCAACAGTTAGCCGATTGAAAAAGCCGATAAAATTGCGATTTTTGATAGATGACATGTCATCTCTCAAAAATGGGGGGCATATGTTTGCACCAAAATTTGGCAAGTCTGGTCAAAATCGGCAATAAAGTCAAAGATACGGAATTAACGGACAGGATGGAAAGGTTTGGAGATATTTTGGTAGCGGCAAGATCTTTAAGGAAATAAGCGTCCGAGATAAGGCGTCTGAGATCAAAATTTGAAACGTGTTGTAGTCGGACACGACCGGCCGAAGGGTATAAAACAAGGACCAGAGCAAGCTGCAAAAACAACAACACAATACAATCAACCAGCTTTTACTTTCTTCCTTCCTGTCAACTAGGAGTAGCTTTTGTAATTTAGTCTCTGTAATCGATCTTGATCAATAAAGTTGTGCATCGCTGATTGTTGATCTTCGTCAATTACACCCCAGGTTTGATTTGTTCTGATTTTGTTACGCATCGCCTTCTTCAGAATCGATCTGCCTTTATCCTCTGATTAGCCTTAATCGGCTAATTAGATTTACCTTGTTACCTCGATCTTGATCAGCTTCAAGCTGTTTAAGTCTAAGCCGATTGATCTTTACGATCGGCTTTTGAGTGAATTTTATATTTTTTACCTTGTCGGTTCTGAGTCAAATTGGTAGCACGCTCTTGAACGGTGTTAAATGCGGTGTCTTCTTTGTCGAAACCCTACTTCAAGTTTTTGACATCAACAAGATCATAAGTTCAAAACATATATCTGGCTGGACATCTACAGGTCTATGAAACTCAAAGAACATCACACACCCCCACACCCACCCAACAAATTAATTTACCATTGGCAACTCATATCTGTTAGTTGATTATTGGTAGTACAACATTGAGAATTACAGGGTATAAGAACTACCCAATGTAACAATAATTTCAATGAGCAAAAGAATAAAATGTAGAAAAACACCACCCAAAGAAGAGTTCTAGGGTTTCGAGTAGATATATTGTCAGTCACCAGCTTAAAACCTTGATGTGCACCAACAATCTCAACAATGGTCATTGCACCAAGCAAGAAGAACACTATTTCACTAACTTCAGAAGTTGTCTGTGTGATAAACCGGGGGTTATCGAAGTTAAAAAAATCAGTAAACAACTAATCAGTGAAGTAAGCAATAATTAAATTAATAACCAACATCATGAATGGGTAAAGAAGTAAGGCAAGTATAATAAAAAGGTAAGGATTCGAGAATTGTCATCAGACCCGTGGGTGAGGGTATTGCTCATCGATATACCTGATCCGTCTGGAGGCCGAATCATCACCTCTCGCTAGACCCAAGTTCATCATTCGCCAATTCGGTAACAAACCTGGTAAGGTTGCGGGTACCTTTAGTAAAATTTGAGTAATGACCAATATGCCCTTAGCAGCCAGTAAGAAGCCCAGGGGTAAAAGGGTAAAAATGCCAATAGTAAAAAGTAAATAAAGGTAGCTAGCCAGTAGAGAGCCAGCAAGCAGCCAGCCTCATTCATCTCCCTTCTCACACAAGACAACAGCAAAAAAAGGAGAGCCACACCAGAGAGCAGCCAAAGCAAGGCTAGCTAAGAGGGGAGAGTCCAGAAGCAAGAGAAGGAGTCCAGAAGCCAAAAGGAGCAAGGAGAGTCCATAAGCAAGAGAAGGAGGAGTCCAGAAGCCAGAAGGAGCAAGGAAGAGGTCCAGAAGCTGGCCAAGCCAGAAGAAGGCCAAGGGCAGCAGCTTCATCTTCACCAGCCACACCATCCTCCAACCCCATCCCCAAAAACCCAACCATCAGGTGCATCTACAAGTAGCAATAGTAGCAGTACAATGTAGTATGCACAGATGATATATCGGGTAGCTAGGTAGCAGATGGGGTGGGTAGCCAGTAGATCGGGCTAAACCCTAGTGGCATTAGTAGGAGGGGCAGCCCTAGGGGTTGCGAGGAGCGTCCTGGCCATCACCTCACACTCCCCCAATGTGTGGGTGATGATAGTGTCGTCACCTCACCTCCAAAACCTAGAGCCACCCCATCGATCATCGTAGACCACCATCCAGCTAAGCACAACTATAATCAATAAATTTGATCTGTGTTTTCCGAAGAGGTTTCGGGCGCTGCCCGAACCTGCAAGGGTTTTGCCCTCTACCCACGAGGGGCGCTGCCCCTTCGAACCCTCCCACTAATCGGCTAGCGGGACCGCCGTATGTGTACAGCGTTTTATAGTTCGTTGCGAATTCACATCGTTTGCTAGAATGCGATTCTATGCATAACTTGTTTTTGCAGGATTGATGTGAATAGTATGGCCCCTTATTTATGTGATGCATGTGAGTAATTTTCATGGCCTATGTGTCATCCTTGATTGCAACCCAAGGCTGTCTATATTTGTATTAATGGGCTACGTGTCGACTTGTGATGTTTCTTCACTCCTTGTAATTTATTACTAGTGCTATTAGGAGTAATAGCTTAGTGGTAATACTTAGAGGACTTAAGCACTTGGAGGCATGATGAACAGGAAACATGGTGATGGAGATCACCATATGAAGGGCCATACTATGTCACAGTTAATGTGATTATCTGTGATTGCTTTTATGTTCCTGTTTATTTACTTATTTCTATACATGTTATATAGTAGTTTCGAATGTTATATAGTAGTTTTGAATGCTTTTAACATGGTAAAAATAAAGGTCCCTCAAGTAATATTAAGTAAAATTGATGCCCTCCCAATTGGCTGCACCATTCAAAATCATGTAAATTAATGGTAGGTCTACTAAAGTAGGGTGCCATTAACTTTCCTTGATTAAATGGGTTTGTGTCGAACACTCACACGAATAACCATTGGTTACACTTGACGAGGTCATCATAACGGGTATGGACCTTGGGGCATAGGGTTTGGGGCCGGGGTATAGAGATGCCACCCAACAACAAGAATCATATAGTGATATGATTAGCAAAGGGTTGCTTACCAAAATTCATTAGCCTTCTAGCAGTGATGCTAAAACTCACTAATAGATTAATTAATTATGGGTCTTGAATCATTAAGTTCCATAAGAGGGATATGTAATTTAGTGGGAGTATCTTTATTAAATTATTTAATATGAGTTCTTTATGAATATTTGTCTCAGCTTTTGCATAAATTTTCTGTTTTAGATCATGGCACCACCTGCTGCTGCACCCATGTAACACCCTAAAATTTGCCCTAATTTAAAATTTGGAGTATTTTTGGTTTTTGAGAATTTTTGGGAATTTATTGAAATTTATTTGGATTTATGCAAATATGGCCTTTCTTGAAATCAATTAAATAATGGAAAAGTTAATGTAAAGTTTTATTGAAAATATTTTATTTGAGTTCCAAATGTCTCAAAGTATTTTCTAGAATTTTTCTGGATTTTTCCAGGTAATTTTCCTATTTATTCTGGCTTTGTTTATTTATCTAATTTATTTTTAATCAGAAATGTTTTAAAAATCGTAAGAATAGTACTGGACCGGCCCAGCACTGTTCTTAGCCCGGCCCAGTTCGCCGAAACCCTAGCCGCCGCGCGATCGAGCCGTCGGATCGAGATCCAACGGTCACCGTTGCGCCGCGTCGCCCGCGAATGTGCGCCATCGGATCGTCACTACTTGGACGGCCGTGATGGAGCCACGTCGGTCCGACCGGGTGTAATCGCCAGAGTTAACACCGTCGAGCGTTTCCGCTCGTTTCGCCAGTGTTTGCGCGCACGTCGAGGCCCCTTAAAGTGCACCGAGTAGCGCGTCTGGCAGAGCTCCTCTCGCTGCATCTTTTGACTCCTCGCACGCACGTCGAGACGCCCCAAAGACTCTGCTCTAGCTCGCCGTAGTTGCTCAAGTGCGCCGCCGTAGTCTTTCGCCTTTTCCTCGCCGTCCGTTGAGTCTCCACCGTCGCCGAGGCCACCGGAGTAGCGCTCTCGCCGAGACGCGTCGAACGCACCAGTTCTTCACGCCGAAGAAGCCCCGTAGCGACGTTGGCTGCGTCGTCTTCCCCAGCTCCGGCAACCTTCGCTTCCTCGCCGCCGTCGTCTTCACCGAGCTCCGTCGACCGTTCGATCTGCATCGCACGGTTCTGGTACGTCCACGTCGCCGCTCCCTTTTCTTACCCAGCGTTAATTTTTACCATTAGATCTAGATTGAACGACAGAGATTAGATTTAGTTTCCGTGTTTGTTTAGATCTCAGCCGTTGGATCGTTACTGTACGCGTGAGATTACGACACGTAGTTAAGATGAACAGTAAACCGCTCTGGTAACCTGCGCCGTTGGATCGGATCTGAACGGTTGAGTTCAGATCTGGTTTTGCCCTAAGGATCCGCGCCATTCAGATTTGAACATGCGGCGGTGATGGCGCCGTACCCTCGCCAAATCGCATGCTGACGCGTGGGCGTTTTGACCGGGGCGGAGACCAGATCCAGCCGTCGATTTCGGGTGTGCCGTCGCGATTTCGCCACGTATCGCTGAGTAGCCGAGGCGCCCCGAGCGTCTGCGCGGACACGAGCGTTGGATTGGGCGCACCGTCGGATCGTGTGCGTGGCGGCGAAAATCGAGGCGCCACCGAGCCGAACGTGCGTGTGAGATCTGGCCGTTGAATCCTTTGACGGCCACGATTTCGCCGCGTGGCTAAGATCTGGCTGTAGGTTGAGCGATGGCCGAGATAGTGTCACGTGTTCTTGCACGAATCTCAAAGCGATCGGTGGCGTCGTGATGACGGCAGCGATCTTGGCGTCATCTGGTAGGGGCCAGGTGCTCTGTTTCATGGACCGAGTCCACCGTGGACCAGAGCCGAGCCGTGGGCCGGGTCCATGGACCAGAGCGACGTGGCAGCACCAGAGAGTGCCACGTGTCAGATGACGTCATGCTGACGTCATTTTTCCAGAAAAATATTTTGGCCAAAATCTTTTCTGTGCTGACGTCATCATGATGCGATGATGATGTCATAAATGCGATTTTTCAGTAAAAAGATAATTCGGAAAAATCGGATTTTCTAATTTCTGTATTTTTAGATTTTATTCAAACTTTAAATGGCTATAACTTTTGAATTTTAACTCGGATTTGGGTGATTCAAATTTCTAAAAATTCATAAAATTGTGATCTCTTTAATGGTGAATTTTATTTAAATTTTTGAGGTCATTTAGTCTTCTATATTAGTTATTTATTGCATATATTGTTTGTACGCGTAGACGCAAATTTACCGGAAGGTTTCGAGGAAGAGTTCGTCGCTCAAGATCAAACTTCGGAACATGACCAACAACTATTTGAAGGCAAGTGATGTTTGATCATTTTGATCCCAGAATTTAAAATGTAATTTATGCTTTGAAATTATGCATGCTTATTTATTAAAAATGAATTTAAATTAATTTGGGATAATGTATCTAATCAACCCATATTGTAGTTGTCACCATGAAAGTATTATCTGTATGCCCTGAAATCTTTGTCACCCTAAGTTTGATTGTATTAGTTGGATGTTAATATTGTGCCAACACGGGAGGCTAGACCGTGAGTAGATGCTTAGCCTTGCAACGAATCATGAATGATCTTTCAGGAAAATGCTACAATATTGATTAAAGAAATATTGAATGTATTTTGAAAGTGGTGTGATGATGCCACATGATGAGATTGAGGTACCGAGACCTGTGTGGTTCTGTACCGATGTTGAGTTATTGCTGGCATGTGTTGCACAATAATCAACTGGGTGGGAAATGATTTAGACTGGGGCAAGTGGCAAGAGGCATGTGTGCAGTGGGCTGTGTGGCAATGGGTTGATGAGTGTTGTGAGTCTGTGTGCCACAATGGGCTGTGTGCCACTGTTGAGTGCTGGAAGTCTTGCCTTGGTCAGTTAAGGACTTCACCTTGCAAGCCTTTGAACTGAGTCACCCGTACAACCACATGTTAGGTATGGGACGGACCTAGTTGATTAGGGTTCTTTTATCTTTCCTCTGATACCTCAGGGTGACAGTACACAGGGGTGTATCTGTACGGGGGAGTGTACCTGTGCTATGGCTTGGTGCCCATCCAACGGTGATTGGCCTGTCCTATACTTCGGCTCTGTGTGAGGGAAGTGACAGTGAAGGCAATACCGGAGAGGTTCTTTGGGTAAGGTAGAGGTTCCTGAAAAGCTTTGTTGCGGACAATCACCTGTGTGGTGAGCGGTTGTATCTTGTGGGTAAAGTGTACAACCTCTGCAGAGTGTAAAAACTATTCGAATAGCCGTGCTCGCGGTATTGAGCATTGCTCGGGGATTACAGTCAAGGGGTAAATCTTCAAAAACAAAATGTGGAAAAGGTGGCTGTGTGCCAGTGTTAAAAATGAACTGTTAAGGCTGTGTGCCGAGAATTTTCAAAGAAAAACCATTTGAAGAAATTAGTATTAATTATAACTGTTTCACTGCTTTAATCTAAATAAGTTACTGGTTTAAAAGTGTTGTTTGATGCAAAAGAACCAATTAAGCCAATCCTTTGGAATAAGCTTTGCATATAGTAATAGCGCTGCATTCTGTGCATTACTTGTTGAGTGCCTTGTGTACTCAACCCTCCTTGCTTATCAACCCCAACATCAGTGGAGGAGTCTACACCAGCGTGGGAGGAGGAGTACATTGAAGATCCGGACAATTAGGGGGCAAGCCCAGTCGGTTGCCTGTGGCAAGATGAAGGCTTCCACGACATTTATTTTTATTCCACTGCTATTTCTTTTACTCTGAATAATGTAAGCCTTGCGTGGCTGATTTTATGTAAGGAGACCATAAGGTCGTACAACTCAGTTTATATGAATGTTTGCACTATTTATTCTTATATCGCTGTGAATGTCTGTGATGTGCAACCCTGTAAGACTGTGTGTGCTAGCGTGATCCTGGACTAGCACAGAATACACAGAGGGTCCGGATATGCATATTCGGGGTCCGACAGAGGTGGTATCAGAGCAGGCTGACTGTAGAATTTGACCCTAGTTAGGTTGTACCTAAGAGGATAAAACTATTTTCTAAGACTTAATCAACTTGAGCAAGAATATCATTGAAATCTCGACTTATCCCTTCTCTCTTGCTTCATACCTATGCTGAATTCTTATTATTATTTTCTGTTTAATTTAAACGAGGATTGTTTTGGCAGATGAGGATGATCCACACCTATGGAGAGCGCACTGGAGGATACGCCGCTGAGCTATGGCGTATGATGCAGCTACTCGGAGGATTTGACAGACCACTTTATCGGGGGGCCATGGTGGTACGGGCAGAAATTGATATCGCCTGGGATGTCAAGATTACAGTATATGCCCGGGAGAGGACAAGGGCGAGCCGTCCTATTTACATCACGATCAGGAGGTCTTCTTTTGAGGCTGGGATCCAGGAGACGGCGCGTCTGGCGATGCGGTAGATTGCCCGCACCTACTCCGCAGAGTTGGAGGACACTGTCTTTCGTCACCATCCACGTCAAGACAATCGTTTTGACAGGATGGAGCTTTTGGAGGAAGATGCCACGATCACTCACCTGGCGAGGTATGTCATCGCCCAGGAGGACGCCTTGGATGAGGCAGTCCAGGAGCTGCAGAGGACCCGCGACGAGGTCACGGAGGCGAGGATCCAACTGCGAGAGGGCTTAGCACACTCCATGCAGAAGATTCAGGAGTTGGAGTTGTCTCTGTATGGACCCGAGCACGAGCGATCCCCGAGCCGCACGATCCGGTCGAGGAGGAGCAGGCAGAGGCACGGTCACGAGGCGCGCAAGACAGAGCGAGCAGCCACAGGACCAGCAGAGTCGATGGGGTCTTTTGCACCGGTGCGATGAGTCATCAGACCGATTCGCCCGATGCGAGCACCCACCGGTGTACACTCCGGGGGAGCCGCAGCCGGGTTGGCTCGATGAGTGATCGAGTCTAGTCGGGCGTAGTGTCGAGACTCGAGTGTTTGAGTCGCGTCTTTTGTTTCAGAGTCACCATTAGGTGTGAGTCGTTGTGGAGTCCTACGTTGCTTACTTGTTTTTGGTTGTGAGTGTCTCGTATGTGTTGCATTGCCCTTAGGCACTTGTGAGCAACCATACTATCTTATATTATATCAATAAAGTTGCTAAATAATTTAAGTTACCCCTGTTTCCCCCACATAAGTTCTTTTACTTGTCTATGCTTTCTTCTTTTCTTAACCTTGGAAGTTTGCAACAGATGGTGAGGACTCGCGGAAACATTGGAGCCAGCGGAAGTGGAGTGAATCAGGCTGACAACCAGAATGAGGACACAATCCCTCAACCGCTGCAAGTCGATATGCAGAATCTGGGAGCCTTTCTGGCTGCCCAAACTCAACTTATGAACACGATGGTACAGACCATGCAGCAAATATCCAATTAGGCTGCTGCGAATGTTCAACCTGGGGATAACCATGGACCACACCCCTACTCAAGGTTATCAGAGTTTATGCGAACTCGTCCACCCACCTTCTCAAGCAATGCCAATCCGATGGAAGCGGACGATTGGCTAAGGACAATTGAAAGGAAGCTGCACATTACCCAGTGTGTGGGACATGAGATGGTGCTCTATACCTCTCATCAACTCGAAGGAACTGCCGCAGAGTGATGGGAAAACTTCTGCGCAGCTCATGAAGACCCACAGAGTATTACGTGGGAGGAGTTCACCTCCGCTTTCCGCCAATACCATGTACCCGAGGGTATCATGGATCTTAAGAAAGAGGAAATTCGGAGCCTCAAGCAAGGTGGCCAATCAGTGGCCGATTACCTGAATAAGTTTACCCAGTTGGCACGCTACGCACCAGAAGACGTAGCTACAGATAAGGCCAGACAATCCCGCTTTATGAAGGGATTAAACGCGGGATTGCAGGTGGGACTGATCACCCACACATTCCCTGACTTTCAAGAGCTAGTTAACAAGGCTCTTATTTTGGAGGACAAGCGCTGAGAGTTGGATGACAACAGAAAGCACATAATGGCGCAACAAGGAGGTCGTCGGGGCGAGAGGCGAGGACGGCACCCCAACGATTCATCCGGTACCAGCCGGAGGCAGGATGTGGCACCGCTGCCGGCAAATCGTCGATGGGTCGAGAATGCCGGACTCGGCCCGAACCGTGAGTACGGTGGAGGAACCTCGTAGGCAGCAGGAAGACATTGTTATCACTGCAACGAGTTGGGGCACTTCGCCAACAACTGCCCGAAGAAAGGAGGTGCCACCCCAGTCCGTTTTAACCTGGGGAACACACCCGCAAGGACTCCTGCGCCAATTGTGAACCGCGGGGCATCAACATCAGCAACTCCATCTCAAGCAACCGCACAAGGCCGAGCTAATCACATCACTGCGGATGAGGTGCAGAATGCAACGGACGTTGTACTGGGTAAGTTCCTAGTAAATTCAGTACCAGCTACTGTTTTATTCGATTCAGGAGCTTCACATTCATTTGTTTCTCAAGATTTTGCTGTTCGCAATAATTTGGATATTGTGGAACTTAAGTGCGTACTTGTAGTCCAATCCCCTGGATCAGAACTCTGATCTAATGTAGGATGTTCTGGGGTGAGACTAATAATTAATGGAATAGAGTTCCTAGCGAACTTAATTATATTGAATACCCAAACCCTGGATGTTATCCTGGGAATGGATTGGTTAACCAAACACAAGGCCGTGCTGGACTACAGAAAAAGAGTTATATCAATCAAGAGCCAGGAGGGAGAAGGGTTGAGTTTGAAGCAAAAGTAGTACGAGATGGACAATTAATGGTCAACAGCATGAAGACCGTCAGCTTGGAGGAAGTTTCCATAGTCAATGAATATCCGGATGTTTTCCCGGAAGATTTACCTGGAATGCCACCAGATAGAGATATCGAGTTCGTGATAGAGCTTGTTCTAGGGATAGCTCCAATAGCTAAGAGACCTTATAGGATGTCCACGGAGGAATTAGTGGAAATGAAGAAGCAAATTGAAGAGCTGCTGGAAAAAGGATTCATAAGACCTAGTTCATCGCCATGGGGAGCGCCTGTCTTGTTCGTCAAGAAGAAGGACGGGAGTTTTAGGATGTGTATAGACTATCGTGCACTCAATGATGTGATGATAAAGAATAAGTATCCACTACCCAGGATCGATGATCTTTTTGATCAGTTGAGGGGAGCAGGAGTCTTCTCCAAGATTGATCTTCGATCAGGATACCATCAATTGAAGATCCGATCAGAAGATATTCCGAAGACTGCATTTTCGTCAAGATATGGACATTACGAGTTTACAGTGATGTCTTTTGGTTTGACAAATGCACCAGCATATTTCATGAACTTAATGAATAAGGTTTTCATGCAATACTTGGATAAGTTCGTCGCCGTGTTTATTGATGATATTCTTGTCTATTCCAAGACAAGAGAAGAGCACGCCGAACATTTAAGGCTAGTCCTTGAGAAATTGAGGGAACAACAGTTGTTTGCAAAATTTAGTAAACGTGATTTCTGGAAGAATAAGGTTGAATTTCTTGGACACATAATGACTGCAGAAGGAGTTGCGGTAGATCCAAAGAAAGTGGAGACAGTTTTGCATTGGGAGCAACCAAAGACGGTAACCCAAATCTGTAGTTTCCTTGGAATGGCGGGATATTACCGTCGTTTCATCGAAGGATTCTCCACGATTGCGAGACCTATTACGCAATTGCTAAAGAAAGAAAAGAAGTTCTTATGGACACCTGAGTGTGAGAAGAGTTTTCAGGAGTTGAAGAAAAGATTAACATCGGCACCTGTATTAGTTTTACCTGACGTTCATCAAGGCTTCGACATCTATTGTGATGCATCGCGTCAGGGATTGGGATGCGTGTTGATGCAAAACAGGAAGGTAATTGCCTATGCATCGAGGCAATTGAGGCCACATGAGGAGAACTATCCGACTCATGATTTGGAATTGGCTGCTGTAGTGCATGCCCTAAAAATATGGCGTCACCATCTCATCGGAAATAGATGTGAAGTGTATACCGATCGTAAAAGTCTTAAGTATATCTTCACGCAAGCTGACCTAAATATGAGGCAAAGAAGATGGCTTGAGTTAATCAAAGATTATAATGTTGGAATTCACTACCATCTGGTAAAGCCAACGTAGTGGCGACGCCTTAAGCGTAAAGAACCACGATGTAAGCATCTTTGTTGGAAACAAGTCAGGCAGAATTGTGTAAGGATTTCCAGAAATTAGAACTGGAAATGGTACCAGAAGGATTTTTAGCAACCTTGGAAGTAAAACCTACCCTGGAAGATCAGATCAGGGAAGGGCATAAGGATGATGACAAAAATCAAGAGAATTAAGGACAAGATGGATGCAGGCAAGGCAAAGGATTTCAAACTGGATGAGAAGGGTACTATGTGGTTTAAAGGGCGCATTTGTGTGCCGAATAAAAAGGAATTGAAGCAGATAATTTTGGAGGAGGCCCATGACTCCAAGTACTCAATTCATCCAGGAAGTGCGAAAATGTATCAAGATTTAAAGGAAAGATTTTGGTGGCCAAGCATGAAACGGGAAGTCGCCGAATATGTTGCATTATGTGACATATGCCAAAGAGTCAAAGCTATGCACCAGAGACCAGCAGGGCTATTACAACCCCTAAAGATACCTGAATGGAAATGGGAAGAGATTGGTATGGATATCAAAACCGAGTTGCCCAGGACTCAAGGGGGATATGATTCCATATGGGTCATAGTAGATCGTTTAACTAAAGTGGCACATTTCATACCGGTAAAGACCACTTATTTCGGAGACCGGTTAGCGGAACTTTATATGGCACGAATTATCTGTTTGCACGGAGTACCGAAAAAGATAGTGTCTGACAGAGGTACCCAATTTACCTCCAGATTTTGGGGTGAGCTACATGAGGCAATGGGGACTCGTTTGAACTTCAGTACAGCCTACCAACCGCAGACAAATGGTCAAACTGAGAGGGTTAACCAAATATTGGAAGATATGCTGAGAGCTTGTGCTTTAGCATATTCCACTTCCTGGGATAAGTGTTTGCCCTATGCTAAGTTCAGTTACAATAACAGTTACCAATCAAGTTTACAGATGTCTCCATTTGAAGCTTTGTATGGTCGATCCTGTCGAACAGCATTGAATTGGAATGAGGCAATTGAGCGACATGTTTTGGACGGAGATTCTTGAGCGCGAAGAACAAATCGCCTACGATCGGGGAAAGGCGAAGATTGCTCAATCAAGGCAGAAGAGTTATGCCGACAATCGCCGCAGGGAATTGAGCTTTGAACCTGAAGATTATGTATATCTCAGAGTTACGCCACTCAAAGGAGTCAGAAGGTTTCACGCAAAAGGAAAGCTCGCACCGGATATGTCGGGCCGTTCAAAATCTGGCCGTAGAGGGAAGTTGCATATCAATTGAGTTGCCACGGTCCTTGGCAGGAGTGCATGGCGTATTCCATGTGTCTCAATTGAAGAAGTGTCTCGAGTCTGGAGGAACAAACACCTTTGGAGGCAATTGAGCTGCAAGAAGATCTGACTTACAAAGAGCATCCGGTGAAGATTCTGGACATAATGGACAGAGAGACAAGGAACAAGTCAACACGGTTCTGCAGAGTTCAGTGGAGCAACCATTCGGAAAGTGAAGCAACGTAGGAACGCGAAGAAGACCTAAAGAAGGAGTTTCCTTACATGTTTTTTTATCCAGCCCTGAATCTCGGGGACGAGATTCTATTAAGGGGGGAGGTTTGCAACACCCTAAAAATTGCCCTAATTTAAAATTTGGAGTATTTTTGGTTTTTGAGAATTTTTGGGAATTTATTGAAATTTATTTGGATTTATTCAAATATGGCCTTTAATGAAATCAATTAAATAATGGAAAAGTTAATGTAAAGTTTTATTGAAAATATTTTATTTGAGTTCCAAATGTCTCAAAGTATTTTCTAGAATTTTTCTGGATTTTTCCAGGTAATTTTGCTATTTATTCTTGCTTTGTTTATTTATTTGATTTATTTCTAATCAGAAATGTTTTAAAAATCGGAAGAATAGTGCTAGGCTGGCCCAGCACAGTGCTTAGCCCGACCCAGTTCACCGAAACCCTAGCCGCCGCGCAATAGAGCCGTCGGATTAAGATCCAACGGTCACTGTTGCGCCGCATCGCCCGTGAATGTGCGCCATCGGATCGTCACTGCTTGGACGGCCGTGATGGAGCCACGTCGGTCCGACCGGGCGTAATCGCCGGAGTTAACGCCGTCGAGCGTTTTCGCTCGTTTCGCCGGTGTTTGCGCGCACGTCGAGGCCCCTTAAAGTGCATCGAGTAGCGCGTCTGGCAGAGCTCCTCTCGCTGCATCTTTTGACTCCTCGCACGCACGTCGAGACACCCCAGAGACTCCGCTCTAGCTTGCCGTAGTTGCTCAAGTGTGCCGTCGTAGTCTTTCGCCTTTTTCTCGCCGTCCGTTGAGTCTCCGCCGTCGCCGAGGCCACCGGAGTAGCGCTCTCGCCGAGACGCGTCAAACGCGCCAGTTCTTCACGCCGGAGAAGCCCCGTAGCGACGTTGGCTGCGTCGTCTTCCCCAGCTCCGGCAACCTTCGCTTCCTCGCCGCCGTCGTCTTCACCGAGCTCCGTCGACCGTTCGATCTGCATCGCACGGTTCTGGTACGTCCACGTCGCCGCTCCCTTTTCTTACCCAGCGTTAATTTTGACCGTTAGATCTAGATTGAACGGTGGAGATTAGATTTAGTTTCTGTGTTTGTTTAGATCTCAGCCGTTGGATCGTTACTGTACGCATGAGATTGCGCCACATAGTTAAGATGAACAGTAAACCACTCCGGTAACCTGCGTCGTTGGATCGGATCTGAACGGTTGAGCTCAGATCTGGTTTTGCCCTAAGGATCCGCGCCGTTCAGATTTGAACGTGCGGCGGTGATGGCGCTGTACCCTCGCCAAATCGCGTGCTGACGCGTGGGCGTTTTGATCGGGGCGGAGACCAGATCCAGCCGTCGATTTCGAGTGCGCCGTCGCGATTTCGCCACGTATCGCTGAGTAGTCGAGGCGTCGCCAGGTGTGCGCGGGACCTGACCATTGGATTCGGGCGCACCGTCAGATGCGTGCCGCGTGGCAGGGCGAAAATCGAGGCACCACCGAGCTGAACGTGCGCGTGAGATCTGGCCGTTGAATCCTTTGACGGCCACGATTTCGCCGCGTGGCTAAGATCTGGCTGTAGGTTGAGGGATGGCCAAGATAGTGTCACGTGTTCGTGCACGAATCTCAAAGCGATCGGCCGGCGTCGTGACGCAGCGATCTTGGCGTCATTTGGTGGGGGCCAGGTGCTCTGTTTCGTGGACCGAGTCCACCGTGGACCAGAGCCGAGCCGTGGACCGGGTCCATGGACCAAAGCGACGTGGCAGCACCAGAGAGTGCCACGTGTCAGATGACGTCATCATGATGCAATGCTGACGTCATTAATGCGATTTTTTAGTATAAAGATAATTCGGAAAAATCGGATTTTCTAATTTTTGTATTTTCAGATTTTATTCAAACTTCAAATGGCTATAACTTTTGCATTTTAACTCGGATTTGGGTGATTCAAATTTCTAAAAATTCATAAAATTGTGGTCTCTTTAATGGTGAATTTTATTTGAATTTTTGATGTCATTTATGCTTCTGTATCAGTTATTTATTGCATATATCGTTTGTACGCGTAGACGCAAATTTGCCGGAAGATTTCGAGGAAGAGTTCGTCACTCAAGATCAAACTTCAGAACACGACCAGCAACTCTTTGAAGGCAAGTGATGCTTTGATCATTTTGATCCCAGATTTTAAAATGTAATTTATGCTTTGAAATTATGCATGCTTATTTATTAAAAATGAATTTAAATTAATTTTGGATAATGTAGCTAATCAACCCATATTGTTATTGTCACCATGAAAGTATTATCTGTATGCCCTGAAATCTTTGTCACCCTAAGTTTGATTGTATTAGTTGGATGTTAATATTGTGCCAACACGGGAGGCTAGACCGTGAGTAGATGCTTAGCCCTGCAACGAATCATGAATAATCTTTCGGGAAAATGCTACAATATTGATTAAAAAAATATTGAATGTATTTTGAAAATGGTGTGATGATGCCACATGATGAGATTGAGGTACCGAGACACGTGTGGTTACATCAGATGTTGAGTTATTCTTGGCATGTGTTGCACAATAATCAAGCTGGGTGGGAAATGATTTAGGCGGGGCAAGTGGCAAGAGTTGTGTACACTGGTGGGCCTGTGTGGGAATGGGTTGATGAGTGTTGTGAGTCATGTGCCACAATGGGTGTGTGCCTTTGTTGAGTCTTGGAAGTCTTGCCTTGGTCGATTAAGGACTTCACCTTGCAAGCCTTTGATCTGGGTCACCCGTACAACCACATGTCCGGTATGGGATGGACCTAGTTGATTAAGGTTCTTTTATCTTTCCTCTGATACCTCGGGGTGATAGTACGGGGTGTATCATGCGGGGCGTGCACGTACTACGGCTTGGTGCCCATCCAACGGTGATTGGCACATCCTATACTTGGCTCTGTGTGAGGAAGTGACGGTGAAGGCAACACTGGAGAGGTTCTTTGGGTAAGGTAGAGGTTCTTGAAAAGCTTTGTTGCGGACAATCGCTTTGTGTGGTGGCGGTGTATCTTGTGGGTAAAGTGTACAACCTCTCGCAAAGTGTAAAAACTATTCGAATAGCCGTGCTCATGGTATTGAGCATTGCTCGGGTATTACTGTTCAAGGGTAGATCTTCAAAAACAAAATGTGGAAAGGGTGGCTGTGTGCCAGTGTTAAAAATGAACTATTAAGGCTGTGTGCCGAGAATCTTCAAAGAAAAACCATTTGAAGAAATTAGTATTAATTATAACTGTTTCACTGCTTTAATCTAAATAAGATACTGGTTTAAAAATGTTGCTTGATGCAAAAGAACCAATTAAGCCAATCCTTTGGAATAAGCTTTGCGTATAGTAATAGCGCTGCATTCTGTGCATTACTTGTTGAGTGCCTTGTGTACTCACTCCTCCTTGCTTATCAACCCCAACATCAGTGAAGGAGTCTACACCAGCGTGGGAGGAGGAGTACATTGAAGATCCGGACAATTAGGCGGCAAGCCCAGTCGGTTGCCTGTGGCAAGATGAAGGCTTCCACGACATTTATTTTTATTCCGCTGCTATTTCTTTTGCTCTGAATAATGTAAGCCCTGCGTGGCTGATTTTATGTAAGGAGACCATAAGGTCGTACAACTCAATTTATATGAATGTTTGCACTATTTATTCTTATATCGCTGTGAATGTCTGTGATATGCAACCCTGTAAGACTGTGTGTGCTAGCGTGATCCTGGACTAGCACAGAATACACAGATGGTCCGAATTTGTAGAGTCGGGGCCCGACAACCCACTTCCAATTATGCTTTACGTTCGATAATTGAAAAGGAAAAACTTAATAGAACAAACTTTGCGGATTTGTCCCGCAACCTGAGAATTGTTCTCAGGCAAGATTAAAAGGAACATGTTCTAGAGCAACCAATTCCAGATATGCCTGACGAGAATGCTTCCAATGCTATTAAAGCCGCTTATAAAAAGACGGTTGATGAGTCCCTCGATGTTAGCTATCTCATGCTTGCTGCTATGAACTCAGACCTTCAGAAACAGTTTGAGAACATAGAGGCCTACAATATGATCGTGGAACTTAAGGGTATGTTTGAGACTCAAGCTAGGACTGAGAGATATGAGATCTCAAAGTCCTTGTTCGGATGTAAGCTAGCCGAGGGCAGTCCAGTGAGCTCTCATGTAATCAAGATGGTTGGTTACACACAGAGCTTGGAAAAACTTGGTTTCCCACTTAGCTAAGAGTTGGCTACTGACTTGATTCTTGCGTCGCTCCCTCCAAGCTTCGGGCAATTCATTATGACTTTTCGTATGAATGGCATGGACAAGAATCTCACCGAACTGCATATGATGCTCAAGACCGCAGAGGTAGCATTAAGAAAAGCACTAGTCATGTGATGATAGTGCACAAAAGTACTAGCTTTAAGAAGAAAGCTAAGACTAAAGGAAAAAGCAAGGCTAAAGCTTTGGATGAGATCCTCAGCAACAAGCCTAAGCCTAATTCCAAGTCTGGCCCTACTTCAAAGAGTGAATGCTTCTACTGTAAAGAGTCAGGCCATTGGAAGAGAAATTGCATAAGGTACCTGGCAGATCTAAAAAGGAATGGTGGAGTTAAGCCATCAAATTCAGGTATTAATGTTATAGATGTATTTATTGCCGATTCTCCTAATAACTCTTGGGTATTTGATACCGGATCGGTTTCTCATATTTGCAATTCGATGCAGGGGTTAATAAGGAGTAGGAGTGTTGCAAGAGGTGAGGTTGATCTCCGAGTTGGGAATAAAGCAAGGGTTGCTGCATTAGCAATCGGGACCTTGCCACTACATTTACCTTCAAGATTTATTATAGAATTAGATAATTGTTATTATGTTCCAGCATTAAGCAGAAACATTATTTATGCCTCATGTTTGTTGGCAGAAGGTTATAAATTCAATATTAAGGACAATGGTTGTTCTATAATTTTGAATAAGATGTTTTATGGCTTTGATCACGTTGTGAATGGGTTGTTTATTTTAAATTTTGATTATGCTCCTATCTATAATATTGATGCTAAGAGGCTTCAGCCAAATGATTTGAATCTCACTTACTTTTGGCATTATCGTTTGGGTCATATTAGTCAGAAACGCATGATGAAGCTTCATAAAGATGATCTTCTAAAATCATTTGATTTTGAATCATTTGAAACATGTGAGTCTTGCCTACTTGGTAAGATGACCAAGACACCTTTTACAGGGTATTGTGAGAGGGCATTTGACTTATTGGAATTCGTACATACAGATGTATGTGGACCAATGAGCACGATTGCTAGAGGTGGTTTTCAGTACTTCATTACTTTTACTGATGACTATAGTAGATATGGTTATGTCTACTTAATGAGGCACAAGTCGGAAATTCCATAATGAAGTACAAAATCAACATGGAAATAAAATTAAGTTTATACGATCTGATCGAGGAGACGAATATTTGAGTCATGACTTTAATAATCATCTAAAGAGTTGCGGAATTGTTCCACAACTTACGCCTCCCGGAACGCCTCAAAGGAATGGGGTGTCCGAGCGGCGTAATCGGATCTTGTTAGACATGGTTCGGTCAGTGATGAGTCAGTCAGATCTACCACTATCTTTTTGGGGTTACGCTCTAGAAACTGCAGCTTTCACACTTAACAGGGTGCCATCTAAATCTGTAGATAAGACACTATATGAGATGTAGACTGGAAAGAGTCCCAGTTTATCTTTTCTAAAAATTTAGGGTTGTGATGTTTATGTTAAACGTCAAACGTCTGACAAACTCACACCCAAATCAGATAAATGCTTTTTCGTGGAATATTCTAAGGAGACATTAGGATATTACTTCTACAACCGAGAAGAGGGCAAAGTGTTTGTTGCTTGGAATGGTCTTTTTGGAGAAAGAGTTTCTCTCTCGAAAGGCAAGTGGAAGAAAAGTGCAACTCGAAGAAGTTCGAGTTACTCCACTCGGGGAGGACTTGGTCGGAGACGCCTCTATCGGGGAAAATCTGATCGAGGAACCTGTGGTTGAGAAAACTCTAGTTGGAGGGACCTCGTCGAGGAGGCACTAATGCCACATAGGTCAGATAGGCTGTGCAATGTACCTACTCGGCATTCGTGTGGTATATTGTTGTTGGACAGCGATGAGCCTACAACTTATAAGGAAGCGATGATGGGCCCAGACTCTGAGAAATGGCTTGGAGCCATGAGATCCGAGATAGAATCCATGGGAGACAATCATGTTTGGAACCTGGTCGATCCGCCAAACGGTATAAAAACCATTGAATGCCAATGGGTTTATAAGAAGAAGATTGATATAGATGGAAATGTTCACATCTATAAAGCTAGACTTATCGCAAAGGGTTTTCGACAAGTTCAAGGAGTTGACTACGACGAGACTTTCTCGCCGGTAGCGATGCTTAAATCTATACGGATCATTCTAGCTATTGCTGCATATTTTGATTATGAAATATGGCAAATGGATGTCAAAACGGCTTTCCTCAATGGAGACCTGAGTGAGGATGTGTACATGACACAACCTGAGGGTTTTGTCAATCCAAAGAACACTAGTAAAATATGCAAGCTTCAAAAATCCATTTATGGGTTGAAGCCAGCATCTCGGAGTTGGAATATTCGTTTTGATGAGGTAGTCAAAGCGTTTGGCTTCATCAAGAACGTAGAAGAACCTTGTGTTTACAAGAAGGTTAGTAGGAGCACACTTGTAATTCTAATCTTATATGTGGATGACATATTATTGATTGGGAATGACATTCCTATGCTGGAATCTGTTAAGACCTCACTGAAAAATAGTTTTTCTATTAAGGACTTAGGAGAAGCAGCATATATCTTGGGCATAAAGATCTATAGAGATAGAGAGAAAAGGCTAATTGGATTAAGCCAAAGTACTTACATCAACAAGGTGTTGAATCGGTTCAACATGCAGGATGCCAAGAAGGGGTTCTTGCCTATGTCAAATGGAATAAGTCTTAGCAAAACTTAATGTCCTTCGACAATTGATGAGCGAGACCGTATGAGTAAGATTTCATATGCTTCGGCTATTGGGTCTATCATATACACCATGTTATGTACTCGACCAAATGTATCATATGCTCTAAGTGTTACGAGTAGATACCAGTCTGATCCAGGTGAAGGTCACTAGACAGTGATTAAAAATATTCTTAAGTACTTGAGAAGGACTAAGGATGTGTTCCTAGTTTATGGAGGTGACGAAGAGCTCATTGTAAATGGTTACACTGATGCAAGCTTCCAAGCCAACAAAGATGATTATCGTTCGCAATCTAGATTTGTATTCATTTTAAATGGAGGGCAGTGAGTTGGAAAAGTTCCAAGCAAGACTCAGTTACTGATTCTACGATGGAGGCCGAGTACATTGCAACTTCTAAAACTGCAAAGGAGTGTGTTTAGATAAAGAAATTCATTTCTGAATTCGGTGTGGTCCCTATGCCTCCAACCCAATGAATCTCTATTGTGATAATAGTGGAGCCATTGCGCAGGCTAAGGAACCAAGGTCCCATCAAAAGTCCAAACACATACTCAGACGATATCATCTTATTCGCGAGATTGTGGATAGAGGAGATGTAAAGATATGTAAAGTACACACGGATTCAAGTGTTGCTGATCCGTTGACAAAGCATCTCACACAGCCAAAGCATGAGATGCACACAAGAGCTATGGGTATTAGATATTTAAATGATTGACTCTAGTGCAAGTGGGAGACTGTTGGAAATATACCCTAGAGGCAATCATAGAGTTGATTATATTTTCATGTGTTCATAAACTACGATATTGTTCTATGAATAACATCATAGATATTGATTAATAAGTACGTGACTTGTTTGTAAAATTCTATATTCATCTTTATGATGTTCATTCTAAAAGTGATCCCTAGTCGATAAACATATGAGGACACATATGAATAGACTAGCATATATATTGGTTGATGACCATGTTTCACAGGTCATAGATATGGAGATATCAAACCAATAATATGAACACATGTTGGAGAACATGAAGTTGGATCGACCCACCTTGAGACACTGCGAGAACATTGTATTCTTTCATGTCATCAGTTGGTCTCATATATGGTGTGTATGCTATATCCTTCAACTTGAGATTGTCACATGTTCTCAAGATGCGTAATGGCTTACTTAGGGGTCATCAAACGCTACTCCGTAACTGGGTAGTTATAAAGATGGCATTCGGGTTTGTCATGAAACATGCTGTGAGGGTGGTCAACCAAGATAGGATTTGCCTATCCATACAACGGGAGAGATATATCTAGACCTCTGTAAGCTCGAGGATGCCGACTAGAGAGGGGTGAATAGGCGGCTATAAAAATTTCTTCTACGATTAATTAAAATCTCGCCTAAGTGCTCTTATGTCAGAACTTAAATGAAAATAGATGCGGAAGCGATAAACTAAGGTTTTGACAATTAAAGCCTAAGTCAACTAGGCTCACTAAGTGTACTAACTATTTATGTCTCTAACAATAATTTGCAATCTTAAATACAAGGAATCAAACCATCTATTCTATGAATATAAATTGCTTGAGTATATATAAAGAATAGAATGCAAATCACAAGAGACACACCGATATTTTACTGTGGTGTTCGAAGACTTGCCGATCTCCCCTAATCCACGTTGAGGTTAGCCCAAACAAATTGGACCAGCTCCACGAATTGAGCACCCACCTCGAATCCACTAGTGTTTGCTCTTTCCCCCTCCGGGTAGGCGAGCACCGACCTTCACAACTTGCCGGGGCTTCTCACAACCTTCATCGAGAAGCTCACCGCGCACGACGCCTCCACGCCTTCTAGGTGTCGGTAAACACCAAGAGTAACAAGCCAAGCCTTCCCGCTTGAACTTCACCTAGTGCAACACATGCACATAGGTAATCACCAAGTGCAACACATGCACAAGGATCCTCCTCAAGTGCAACACATGTACAAGAGGCTCTCAATCCACTCCTAATTGCAACACATGCAATTAGGGCTCACTCTTAGCTCAAAAACCCAATTGGACGGTGCAACACATGCATAACTCAACCACAAAGAGCAATGAACCCTCCAAAACCCCAACAACATACAAATGCCAGCCCCCAAGGCTCATTATATAGCCTCCACAAGAAAAACTAGCCGTTAGAGGGAAAAATGGTCAAAAATGCCTAGGAGGCCCGGTCATACCGCCCTAGAGCCGGTATGACCGGCCTCTGGTCCAACAGCTAGTTTTTACTAGCCGTTACTCAGAAAACCCGGTCATACCGGACCCCAAAAGTTGCCCTTCGACCAAAATACCTCTCCTCTGAAATTTTTAGGCCGAAATGCTCCCGGTCATGACCGGAGAGGGTCCGGTCATACCGTCCCCTCTGCCACCAAAACCCTCATAACTTTTCACTCCGAACTCCGATTTAGGTGATTTTTGATTCTATGCGAAGCTTATCACGAGGGCTACAATCTCCATTCATTTTTAAGATTTAAGCAACCATAGATATTTTTAAATATCACCAAAACAAAACTCTAATGTAGTCATTCAAGTCTAAAATCTGATTTTTCGAAATCCCTCACATAGACTTGATCAAATAGCATGACTACAAGCTAGCAAGAGTCAATAAGATCAAATATTGAGCCATGTGATGATCAACTCACGATCAAGGAAATTTTGCAAAACACATTTGCAAAATCTAATCATATGCTCCAATGTCAAACACATGAATACCAATATTTTGCAAAACACATTTGCAAATATAAATCTTGCAAACAAGAGCAATCAAGATTATATCTGAGCCATGTGATGATCAACACATGATCAAACCAATTTGCAAACACATTTGCAAACCCTACTCACATGCTCCAAGATAAGATTCAATTAAACAATATTTTGCAAAAACTCATTTTGGAAACACAAAGCATAAACCTATCTTAGTCTTTCTGATGATCAACACATGATCAAGTCACAAGCTAAGACTCCGATGCATGAGCTCTCTATTTGCAACATATGCAAATATCTAACTCTATACAAACAATCACTTAAACTAACTTGCATAAGCTATCTCCCTTTTTGCAACACATGCAAATCCATAGCTCTATGCAAGAAACAAATCAAGATTCAATAAGAACCAAGCATGAGCTCCCTTATTTGTAACACATGCAAATACTTAGCTCATGCAAAATCAAAACAAGAGAGTGGGCTAGAGTGAACCGGATTGAGTTCATCAACACATGATGAAGCTCAAGCTATAAGAATCGACCCCTCTTAATAGTACGGCAACCTATACTAGCAAGCCGCTCTCACATCCAAACACCGAGACCGGTAAAAGACTAGGAACACATTCTTAGCCTAGCTAGTTATACCTTTGCCTCTAGCACATCCACTTGGAGCTTTTATGATTTCCATCATCTTCTCTCCAAGCCGGTTCCTTTCTTCTTGTTCATCAATCATGATGAACCTTCTCTAACTTCACTTCACTTCGGGATTCATCCTTGGAGCTTATCAACACATGATGACTTATTCTTCCCAATTCTTCATTTTTTTTGGACTCAACCTACTTCACAACTCATGAAAGATTATTAGTCCAACAAACACGGTTGCCTCAATCATCAATTGCACTCCATTAACACATAATGGATGCCCCTATGATCGATTGAGCACAACCCTAATCAATTTGAATGATTTAAAGGTGTCTTGAGTACTTTGATACAACTAATGCTTCATTATACTCAAGAACTTTCTGCTTGTCCTTAACCAATGAAGAAACACCATCAACACATGATGAAGTGTTCTTTGATTGATTGAAAGACAACCAAACTCAATTTAAATTTCATTTAAATTGATATGAGTATATATTAACTATACAAATTTCATATACTCATTTTGATGAAAAGTAATGATCCAAATATATTTGAGTGATGGAAAGGAATCAATACTTTTGAGGCCATCAACTATAGAATAAACTCCATTAATTATGTGCATATAAATAATTGAACTTTGGAATCAATATGCACATAATCAATCTTGGATAGCATTTGAGTTTATCCTATATTAACATGAGTATACTACAACTACACAAGTTAAATATACTCAAGGGATTGTTTCAAAGTAATGATCCTTGATATAGAAAGATGAATTAGATCAATTCTGTTGAAACATCAAGGTAAAGTATGAACTCCCCCTAAATGTGTGCATTCATGTACATATGGAATTGAAAACATTATGCACATCTTAAGATTGAGACTACGGTGAAGTTCATCCTTTATCTTGAATCCAAGGAATGCATCTAGAAATAATAGAGTTGTATTGGATGCATACCTTTGGGATTTTCATTTTTCAATGAGATGAGACTTTGATATTTTCACCTTTTTCATCCAAAAGAGACTAATAAGAGTTGAACTCAACAAAAGAGATAGTCTCATAAAAAGATTTGTCATTAATTAACAATTGAGACTAATCAATATTATGATTATCAAAGGAGTTAGTCTAAGTATTAGATTTGTCATTAACACCAAAACCAAATTAATGGAGCTTGAACTTTCAACCTCTCGAGTGGTCGGATTCCGAAAAAATGCATAGTCGTGCTCATCGAGTAAAGAGTTACTCGAGTCATCGAGTTAAAGAGTTAACTCGATGTATTCGGGGAATCCGAGTCACGGTATCAAGAAAGAGTGGTCGAGCCATCCAAACAAGGATGACGATAACTCGCCTTGGGTTTGACCGATATCATGAGGTAAAAGGAAATGCATAGGAAATTGTTGAGGTTCGTCCAATCTTTACATGTACATGGGAATCGGCACGTCCTGCTATGGGTCGCTACCGGTTATTGGTCGAGTAAGAGTATTCGAGCTATGTTTGGTCGAGTAGGAGTACTCGAGCCATGACTGGTCAAATACGAGTTCTCGAGCTATGTCTGGTCGAGTAGGAGTAATCGGGCCATGTCTAGTCGAGTAGGAATACTCGGGACATGACTAAGTGCACGTGAACCTATAGGGTCGCACACTTAAGGGGTTATAACCAATTTGGATAGGGATCCGAGTTGTAATGGGCTTAGAGTCCATGATAGGTTTCAAATGTTGAAACCCATTATGGGACGTTTATATAAAGGGAGGAGGTTGTGGCTTTACATAAAAAAAAGAGATACGAAGAAACAATATAGGGATTTGGAATTTCTGAAACCCTAACCGCCACCCCTCCTTTGCCCAGAACCGCGCAGTCGGCGCTAGCACTCCGGCGTTTGGTGTTCCTACGCCGTACGTGTGGATATCTTGGAGGCGTTGCTGCGAAGCTTCAATGCTAGGACGATCCACAACTTACGTTGCTCACAAGAAACTGTTGGAGGAGGCACGAGGCTAGGACGACTACATCTGCACCACCATGCTACGTCGACTCTACTTCCGCTACGAGTCTGCGCGTCTAGTAGTAATTCTGTGATCTATAACTTGCAGTGGTTCCTTGGTTATGTGGTAGAAAATTTTGATTTTTCGCTAGTGTAGCCTACCCATTCCCCAACAGGTTAAAGAAAAGAGAAAAGGGAAAATGTAAGAAAAATAATTCATTGCCGCGAACAGCATTGGTTTGGTTGACTAGCTCGCGGTTCGCCAAAAAATCAAAAGACCATAATTAACATGATTAATCAAATAAGTAAGAAGCATATAAAAATCCCAACCTGTAATAATTAAAATAAAGACCTTAATACCTCTCTAAAATAAAATATGGTACCAAATGGAAATTCATAAAACCAAATTACTGCAACTAAAATGCGCCCAAATAATAATCCACGGCAAATCAGAAAATGGTTGGACACCAGAAAAACTTGTTCACATTAATTGCCTTAGTTTAATGCTTTATGCTTTTCAGGACCAGACCTGAACCTTCTAGTCGACCAGACTCAGAATTCGGGCAAGGCCGTACATTTTGATTTTATACCAGGCAAGATTCCTACTGACCATCATTATCAATGATTTCAAATGCTTTTATATACTTACATCTATCATCATTGCATTGAAAAATTTATATTGCAATTGAAAACCTTAAATCGAACTCGGATGGAAAGATGGTTTGTGAATGAATTGATGAGATGGTATATGGAATTGCTGAAATAATGTTTGGCTCGTCTGATGAATGGAGCCGTGAATGTGTTCGTATCTTTAAGTATGGTGAGTAGAGGGTGCTGGGGAAGAAGGCGTGTTGATGCCAATGTGCCGGTGGGGCCCTCTACATAGCTATAATATAAGGTCAAACAACTACACTCGAGCAATGAGCCGTATTCCAGTATCAACAATAGTGAGATAGATTGATGCTAGAAAAGGTTGTCCTATGAAGGCATTACGATCTCCACATTGGTTAAGAGTAGATATTAGAAGCAAAAGTCTGGGTATGCCGGAAGGGCCAGATGAGACTATGTTTGAAGTGGCGATATATTGCATGCCATGGGTGGAGTTACTCCCGACTATAGGTCGGGGTACAACTGTATACGAGTACTAGTAGCTGGTTTCATAATTTAAAATACTCAACCCTTAAAGAAAACCAAAAATCTAATGTCGGTAAAAATGGAATTTGAGGGAAGGTAAGCATTGGTTGGATCTGAGAGAAAAATTCATAACTGCATTTGTTATTAATGCTTCTTGAGTCTTCTGTAAGGACCGAATCCACCGATTGAACCCACCGTGTTCTTGCACTATTCCGGGATCAACGCTAGTGCACACGACTTAACATTGGTACATATCACATCATACACAACGATAATAGAATAATAGTTCATTTATTGATATAACTAAATGTATGATCTTATGACCAACTTACATTATTAAGCCACGCAGGCAAGGCGAAAATATAAGCTAATAATTAAGCGGTGGAAAGTAGAAGCGTAGGTAGCTCATCGGTCACCACAGGCAACCGACAAGGCTCGGACCCTAATGACTCGTGTCTTCTTGGACTTCATCTTCCAACACGGTGTAGATTCTTCAAGCTGTTGATTATTGTTGTTTGGCAAGGGTGAGTACTTAAAGCACTCAACAAGTTGTGCAGAATGCAATTCCATGTATCTATATGCAAGGCTTATTCCAATGGATAGGCTATCATGGCTATTTTGCAATAAGCGGCATTTATGAACGAATCTGATATATAGATTGTAAAGATGTAAAACAAATAACGATAATAAATAAATTGATATTTCTCAAGTAAACCAAGTTTCCAATCCTAAATCAAGTTCCAATCTTCCATATGGCAATCCTGCCATCCCAACCAAGTTGTCCAATTAATTAAGCTAACCCTTAAGCGTAATTCCGAGCATTGCTCAATACATGAGCACGGCTATCCGAATAGTTTCACACTCTGCAGAGGTTATGCACTTTACCCACGTGATACAACCAAACACCACAAAGGCGAGAGATTATAACAAAGCCTTTACAATGCTCTATCTTAATCGGTACTACCGCTAAGGTTTCAACACTGGCGGTCTCAGTAAACTCACATCCGGGGCCCCCTCTTGCGCCATGTGAATTACACCACGACCGGGAACTCACACCGACCACGATAGTATCAAAATTAAGACTTTGCAAATTACTCGGCTAGGTGGCCCATACGGACATGTGGTTGCATGATTGACTCAGTCAAAGGCTTGCAAGGTTAAGTCCTTAGTGTGATCAAGGCAAGACTTCCACATACCATCGCCCATCGGGCCCACCTTAGCCTCCTCGCCCTTGCCACTTGCCCCAATCTAAGTTATTATCACCCGTTGATTACCAAGCACCACGTGCCATCAACAATTCAACATCGTTGCGTGACATGACTCGCCACAACAACTCAATCTCATCGTGTGATCCCACATGACACACAAGTTCATAACATTGTTCCATATTCCGTTAATCAAAATTAATTAACAATGATTACGACACATGTGATGGCGTGGCATGGCTAAGCAACTAATACGGTCTAACCTCCAATGTTGATCATAATTATTAATCAACTATATTAAACCAATCTAGGGTGACAATGGTTCATGGCATATAATGACAAGGTAGGGTATAGATCAATCGGTATTTTAGCTAAACCCAATCTAATTTGAAACAATTGTATATTTGAAATATATGCAATATTGTAAAACAACATAGCAATTTTATAAACATGGGTTCAACATGATCAAAGCACAACTTGCCTTGGAATAGGTCCTGATCTTGATCTGAAGCTTGCTCTTGGGTTGCTTGATCTTCCTCCGAATCGTCGCACAATTCAACGTCTCACGCGTCAAAGAGAAAAGCAAATAAATGCCAAAACAGAGAGCAATAGATCTCCAAAAATCAAATAAAAATCACCATTAAATAGATCTCAATTTTACAAATTTTTAGAAACTGGAATCACTCAAATCCGAGTTACGATGCAAAAGATATAGCCTTTTGAAGTTTGAAATAAATCTTGAAATCGAGAAAATCGGAAAATACGAATTTAACAGATTTATTTTTATCTTTGAAAAACTGGTTTATGACGTCAGCGTGACCTCATGATGACGTCATCATCACGGATTTTCCAATCGGAATATTTTCCAATGAAAGCGTAATTATAGCGCAAGCATGGCGTCGGCGATGCCCGAACCAATAGGAGCACGACACGCGTCTGGTCCATAGGATCGAGTCCACGGCTCGAGCGATCCACCGTGAACTTCGGTCTCTGGCGCTTCAGTGCTGAACCCGACACGCGGCGGATCACGATTGGTTGCAGCGGCGGTGCGATCAGGCGCTCGAATCGATCGCGCGGGTGAGGTTGAAAAGACCACGTGGCTCGATCTCGACGGAGAAGCTAGATCGGACGGCGAAGCTTCTAAACCCGGCGATGAAGACACGGCGGCGTAATCTCACCGGAACGAAGGCGGCGACCAAGGCCACGGCGTTTGGCGGTCTTCCGGCGAGTGACGCTGCAGATCCGGTTCCACGCGACGAGTGAGTTGGAGCGGCTTCAACGCGGCGAAGAACCTCCTGCTGCCGTCGGGATCAACAAGAACTATCGGCGGCGCTTGAGTTACTTCGGCGAGGTCTCGGCGATGAACACGTCGAAACCGGCGGCGAAGCGGGGCAAGCGGCGGCGCGGATGGTTCAACATCGGGCGGGTCCGTGGCTTAAATAGCCCCTCGGCGATCGTGTCGGCGGAGTTCATCCGTCTGCGGCTGCTATTTGTCCGAGTCCGTGTGGCGATGAGTCGGAGGCAGCGAAGTCTCGACCGTCCGCGCGTCGTGAATCGAGCGGACACTCGCGTGCGTGGCGTGGCGAAATCCGAGTCCTCCATGCGTCTTGATCCGGCGGCTAAGGATCGCTAGGGTTTTCATCAAGCGGGAAAGCGTCAACCCTCCGATCAAGATCCGGCGGATACGGTGACTTCCTCGGAATACAGGCCAAGCGGGCGGCGCAGAAACGATATTGGGCTCGGCCCGATCTTGTTTAAGCGAATTTCCAGGTTTTGCCAAATAAAACAATTCCAGAAATTCTTTTTAATTTGTTTTAGGCAATAAAACAATCAGGAAAAATCCAAGAAAAATCCCAAAAATACTTTGAGACATTACGGACTTAAATAAAATATTTTTGGCAAAACTTTATTTTGACTTTGCACAGAATTAAATACTTTTGAATAAAAAGCAATAAACTTAAAATAGGAATAAATTCAAATAAATCCAGAAAAATCCAAATAAATTCCAGAAAATCACAAATGCACTTTTAAACATTAAAAACTTAATTAAGCCAAATTTTGGGATGTTACAAACCTCCCCCCTTAACAGAATCTCGGCAGAGATTGGGGCTAACTAGAGAATAGGTTAGAATTCGACTTCAATTCTTCTTCTCGCTCCCAAGTGGCTTCACTTTGAATGATTGCTCCTTGAACTCTGCAAAGCGAATAGACTTGTTTACGGTCTTGCGCTCCACAACATCAAAATTCATTGGTTGCTCTTTATAAGTCAAATCTTCTTGCGACTCTATTGCCTCCAGCGGGCTTGCTCTGTTGGCACTCTGAGACACTTCTTAAGCTGCGATACATGGAATACATCATGCACTCCCGCCAATGGTGAGGCAACTCTAAGCGATAAGCTACCTCTCCTCGGCTCGAGAATCTTGAGCGGACCGACATATCTTGGTGCAAGCTTCCCTTTAACGTGAAATCTCTTAGCGCCCTTAAGAGGGTAACCACGAGATACACATGATCTTACGGTTCAAAACTCAAATCTCGACGACGGTTATCTGCGTAGCTTTTACTGTCTTGGTGTGCTATCTTCAACCTCTCTCGATCATTGCGACTTGACTTTCGGCTTCCTCGAGAATGTCGGCCCAAACACCAAGCGCTCTCCGTTTCATTCCAATTCAGCGAGTACGACAAGCACGTCCATACAATGCCTCGAATGGTGACATCGTAGGCTAGCTTGATAACTATTATTATGGCCAGATTACGCATATGGCAAACATTTATCCCATGGCGTGGCATACGCTAAAGCACGAGCTCTCAACATATCCTCTAAAATCGATTTACTCTTTCGATCGACCATGCATCTGCGGGTGATATCTTTGTCTTGAAATTGAGACGGGTTCCCATTGCTTCATGCAACTTATTCCAAAACCTTGAGGTAAATTGGGTACCTCATGCGACACAATCTTCTTTGGCACTCCATGCAAACATACAATCCTTGACATGTACAATTACGCCAAGCGATCTCGGTGTAAGTGGTCTTTCTTGGGATGAAATGGCGACCTTGGTTAGGCGATCCACGATAACCCAAATGGAATCGTAACCTTTACGAGTCTTAGGTAAACCGGTGATAAAATCCATTCCGATTTCTTCCCACTTCCATTCCGAATTTTTAGCAGTACGCAATGACCGGTGGTCTTTGGTGCATGGCTTTTACTCTTTGACATCGTCGCATAATGCAACATGCTCGGCCACTTCACGCTTCATATTCGCCACGAATCTCTCCTTCAAATCTGGTACATCTTGGCACTTCTGGATGAATTGAGTACTTAGAATCGTGAGCCTCCTCAAGAATCAATTGCTTTAGCTCCTTTTTATCCGATGACGCAAATTCGGCTTTTAAAGAACATGGTTCCTTGCTCATCAGTGAAATCTAAGGCTAGGCCTTCTTCCTTTTAGTCTTGATTTTTGAAATTTTATCGTCATCTTGTTGACCTTCTTTAATCGATCCTCTAGTGTTGGCTTCACTTCTAGCGCACTATCATTCCTTTGAACGACTTCCAATCTTAGCTTCGAAATTCCTTGCATAATTCGGTTGATCCTCCATTGACAATGTATTTGCGCTATGGCTCTTTCGACTCGAGCATACGCCACCACATTGGCTTTTCGAGGTGATAATGGATTCCCATATTATAGTCCTTAATTAGCTCGACCATCTTGTTGTCTCATATTCAGTCGACTTGAGTGAATATGTATTTGGACTCTTATGGTCGTATATATCTCACATCTATTTCCTATGAGATAATGGCGCCATATCTTTAAAGCATGCACTCTGACTAACTCCAAATCATGCGTTGGGTAATTCACTTCATGCGGTCTTAATTGTCTCGATGCATAAGCAACGACTTTGCCTTCTTGCATTAACACGCATCCCAAGCCTTGCTTGAAGCATCGCGATAAATATCAAATCCATTACGCACATCCGCAATACTAATACGGGTTTGTTGTTAGCGCTTCTTTAATTCCATGAAACTTTTCTCGCACTCTGGCGTCCATGCAAACTTCTTTTCTTTCTTCAACAAGCTGCGTCGGGGTTTAGCAATTGTCGAGAATCCTTCTATGAACCGGCGGTAATATCCGCCATTCGAGAAAACTACGGATCGGGTAGCAGACTTGGTGGCTCCCAATGCAACACTGCGTCCACTTTCTTTGGGATCAAGCTGCGACTCCTTTGGTAGTCATTACATGACCGAGAAATTCAACTTTCTCCTTCCAAAATTCACACTTGCTAAACTTAGCATATAGTTGATGCTCGCGACTGTCTAAAACCATGCTCGGATGTTACGCATGCTCTTCCTCTGTCTTGAGTAAACCAAGATATCATCTATGAAGACTACAACAAACTTGTCCAAGTAATCCATGAAGACTTTATTCATCATGTTCATGAAATATCTTTGGGGCATTAGTCAATCGAATGACATGTTGTGAACTCGTAATGTCCATATCGCGTAAGCAGTCTTAGGTACATCCTCCGCTCGGATCTTCAGCGATGGTATCACGAGCGAAGATCTATCTTGGGAAAACTCGGCTCCTCTTAAGCGATCGGATAAATCGTCGATCACGGGCAGCGGATACTTATTCTTGATCGTTACTTCATTAAGTGCACGGTAGTCGATGCACATTCTAAGACTTCCATCCTTCTTGCGAACAAACAAAACCGGGGCTCCCACGGCGATGAACTTGGTCTAATGAAACCTTTCTCTTGCGGTTCCTCAATCGCTTCTTCATTTCTACTAACTCGTCGGTAGGCATCCGATATGGTCTCTTTGATATCGGTCTTTGTGCACAGTGCTAACTTCGATGACAAACTCGATATCACGATCTGGTGGCAATCCTGGCAAATCTTCTGGAAATACATCCGGGTATTCTCTGGCTACTGGCACATCTTCCATGCTGATGGCTTTCACACTGTTGACCGTTAACTGCCCGTCCCGAACTGCGGTCGCTTGAAACTCCACTTTCTTGCCACTAGGGCCTTCCAAGGTCACGATCCTTCGGCCACAATCTAAAACAGCCTTATGCTTGGACAGCCAATCCATTCCAAGGATGACGTCTAGGGATTGCGCATCTATCAAGATAAGATTCGCGAGAAATTCTATCCCATCCATAAGCAACTTAGCTCCCAAACACCCAAGGCTAGATCTAAGCTCAGATCCTGGGGCTTGGACTAAAACACACACTTAAGATTCACCACTTTAAATCCATTCTTGGTTGCAAAACTTTGAGAAACAAGCGAATCAAGCTCGAGAATCAAACAAAGCGTGGCAGTCTTGAGTTGACCGGGAACTTACCCGGTCGGCGTCAGTAGCTTCACGAGCTCCATCGGCGGTGATGTGGTTGATCCTTCCACGCCTGATTGATTGCGGGGTTGCTCGGCTGACTTGGTGCACGATTTCCTCGATGTTGGTGCTTTAGCGGGTGTTGTTCCCAGGTTGAAACGAACTGGTGTGATGCCTCCCTTCTGTGGACACCTATTTGAAAAGTGCCTTGGCTCATTGCAAGTATAGCATCTCTTCACTGCAGACTGCTGATTTCCCCCTGGTGCATTGTTGCCTTGCGCTGGGTGCAGAAATTCGATTGGCGGGCGAGTGTAGGGTTGATGTCTTGTTCCCGGTGGTGGTTGAAATCTAGCAAATTCTTTGGGTGACATCCTCAAGCGTAGATGGTTTGGCGTCCACCACGATTGTTCATCAAGCGCTTACGGTTTCACCTAGCTCTTTGCGCTTGTCCTCTAGGATTAAAGCCTTATTTACCAGCTCACGAAAATCCGGAAAATTGTGGGTGTCAGTCCACTGCGATCTGAATTCAGTCCCTTCATGAAAGCGAGGCGCCTAGCTTTATCCGTCGCTACGTCCTCGGGGCATAACGAGCTAATTGGTGAATTTATTCGGTATTCGACCTTTGGTTGGCCTCCTTGCTTCAAAGCTCGAACTCCTCCTTCTTAAGATCCATCATTCCCTGCAGGACATGATCTTGGCGGAAAGCATTAGTGAACTCCTCCCGGGTTATCTCTTGCGGGGCTCCATGAGCGCACGATAATTCTCCCACCATTCTGCGGCGGTTCCTTCAAGTTGATGAGGCGTAGAGCACCTTCTCATTGCCCTCACCTTTGAGTGATGTGCGGCTTCTTCTCAATGGTCCTAAGCCAATCATCGGCTTCCAAAGGGTTCACGTTTCGAGAGAAAGTTGGTGGCCTAGTCCTCATAAAATCCGATAGCTTGGACATAGGTCGAGGTCCACCATGATTGTTACGAGTTGCGGGATTGTTGTGGTTTCTTCTTTGCATTGGTCATCTGCGCATCTCTTTGCATCATTATGCGCATCGATTGAGTCTGTCTTTGCAAGGAATGCTCCCAGATTCTGCATGTCCTTGGCGGTGGTTGAGGGCTGCCTCCATCATTGGGATTGTCATTGGACGATGATCCACTTCAAGCACCGTTGTTTCTCAGTATTCACCATCGATAATTGCCTCTTAGGTTAGGAAAGGTAGATGTAGCATAGATGAGAAGTAAGAATTTCTAAAGCGGGAGATATGTTATATCCAAACTGAACAATTCTTTATTTAACTTGGTATGGTGCTTATTTAAGCCTACAAGCTTTGCAACACATCTTGCACACTCGGCAATACAAAGAAGCAAACTAAACACGAACCTTAACGTCAACTAGAAAGGTAAAGGCTAACTTAAAGACGCGACTCACACTCGAGTCTCAACACGGCTCAAGGCGACACTCACTCATCCACCACCTGGTGAGGCGATCCGCACATACACGGCGGGTGGGCTAGCATCGAGCAAACCTATCCCGATGACCTATTCTGGGTCCTCTGCAACAACGGGTCTGCACTCCCCTCGGCTCCCACTCTCGCTCCTCTGGATCCTCCTCGGACTCCTCGGTGGCTCTGAACTCTCTCGAGTCACGCGCTCGGCTCGTCCTCAAGCGCCTCCGGGGCCTCTCCCGGCTCGGTGATCATCCCGATGGTGAAGCACGGGTCACCTCGAGTTCTGCTCTGCTACTCGAGTGCCTCGTACGATCTCCGGCTCTGGGTAGTCTCTCTCATATGATCCTCTGGGCAAGGGCGAACTCGCAAGGTGCGTCATTGTAGCACACTCGCTCCCCTCGATCCGTCGTCTTGGCATGCTTGAGCGTCTGGGTGAAGTCGGAACACGAGTCGTGAAGCTCGTCGGCGTAGTCGCGGCGGACACGGCGAAGAGCAAGTCGGCGACCTCTGAATTGCAACCTCGTGCGAGAATCTTACGGCGGAGATGTTGATTGGCACGCTAGCTTCCTCGTTCTCCGGCGTAGATGATCAACTTGCAAATAAATCCTCGGTGTACACCATTCAGCGACCGGTGCCTCCTCGGTAAAGTGGGCGATAAAAACCTCAAGCGTCGAAGTACTCTCCACGGCTCCATGGCGTAGCCGCCATGTTTGTCTCCTCAAAGGTCGAACGATCGGCATCCGCTTCACAAGAACTTGGAATAAGTTCTCCACCGAAGCGGCAAGTAAAGCGGGTAAATTTAGCAAAGCGCGAAGTAGAGAATGAGATGAGTCGAGAGGGTTTTATTAGTCAAGCTTAGATTTTCTTTTAGAAAATAATTTTGGACACACTCAAGACACCTCCAAACTATCTAGGGCCAAGACCTACGGTCGGTATGCTCGATACCACCTCTGTAAGGACCGAATCCACCGATTGAACCCACCGTGTTCTTGCACTATTCCGGGATCAACGCTAGTGCACACGACTTAACATTGGTACATATCACATCATACACAGCGATAATAGAATAATAGTTCATTTATTGATATAACTAAATGTATGATCTTATGACCAACTTACATTATTAAGCCACGCAGGCAAGACCGAAAATATAAGCTAATAATTAAGCGTGGAAAGTAGAAGCGTAGGTAGCTCATCGGTCACCACAGCAACCGACAAGGCTCGGACCCTAATGACTCGTGTCTTCTTGGACTTCATCTTCCAACACAGTGTAGATTCTTCAGCTGTTGATTATTGTTGTTTGGCAAGGGTGAGTACTTAAAGCACTCAACAAGTTGTGCCGAGAATGCAATTCCATGTATCTATATGCAAGGCTTATTCAATGGATAGGCTATCATGGCTATTTTGCAATAAGCGGCATTTATGAACGAATCTGATATATAGATTGTAAAGATGTAAAACAAATAACGATAATAAATAAATTCGATATTTCTCAAGTAAACCAAGTTTCCAATCCTAAATCAAGTTCCAATCTTCCATATGGCAATCCGCCATCCCAACCAAGTTGTCCAATTAATTAAGCTAACCCTTAAGCTGTAATTCCGAGCATTGCTCAATACATGAGCACGGCTATCCGAATAGTTTCACACTCTGCAGAGGTTATGCACTTTACCCACGTGATACAACCAAACACCACAAAGGCGAGAGATTATAACAAAGCCTTTACAATGCTCTATCTTAATCGGTACTACCGCTAAGGTTTCAACAACTGGCGGTCTGTAAACTACATCCGGGGCCCCCTCTTGCGCCATGTGAATTACACCGACAGGAACTCACACCGACCACGATAGTATCAAAATTAAGACTTTGCAAATTACTCGGCTAAGGTGGCCCATACGGACATGTGGTTGCATGATTGACTCGGTCAAAGGCTTGCAAGGTTAAGTCCTTAGTGTGATCAAGGCAAGACTTCCACATACCATCGCCCATCGGGCCCACCTTGGCCTCCTTGCCCCTTGCCACTTGCCCCAATCTAAGTTATTATCACCCGTTGATTACCAAGCACCACGTGCCATCAACAATTCAACATCGTTGCGTGACATGACTCGCCACAACAACTCAATCTCATCGTGTGATCCCACATGACACACAAGTTCATAACACTGTTCCATATTCCGTTAATCAAAATTAATTAACAATGATTACGACACATGTGATGGCGTGGCATGGCTAAGCAACTAATACGGTCTAACCTCCAATGTTGATCATAATTATTAATCAACTATATTAAACCAATCTAGGGTGACAATGGTTCATGGCATATAATGACAAGGTAGGGTATAGATCAATCGGTATTTTAGCTAAACCCAATCTAATTTGAAACAATTGTATATTTGAAATATATGCAATATTGTAAAACAACATAGCAATTTTATAAACATGGGTTCAACATGATCAAAGCACAACTTGCCTTGGAATAGGTCCTGATCTTGATCTGAAGCTTGCTCTTGGGTTGCTTGATCTTCCTCCGAATCGTCGCACAATTCAACGTCTACGCGTACCGAAAGAGAAAAGCAAATAAATGCCAAAACAGAGAGCAATAGATCTCCAAAAATCAAATAAAAATCACCATTAAATAGATCTCAATTTTACAAATTTTTAGAAACTGGAATCACTCAAATCCGAGTTACGATGCAAAAGATATAGCCTTTTGAAGTTTGAAATAAATACTGAAATCAGAAAATCAGAAAATACGAATTTAACAGATTTATTTTTATACTGAAAAACTGGTTTATGACGTCAGCGTGACCTCATGATGACGTCATCATCACGGATTTTCCAATCGAATATTTTTCCAAGCGAAAAGCGTAATTATGGCGCAAGCATGGCGTCGGCGATGGCCCGAACCAATAGGAGCACGACACGCGTCTGGTCCATAGGCGAGTCCACGGCTCGGGCGATCCACCGTGAACTCGGTCTCACGGCGCTTCAGTGCTGAACCCGACACGCGGCGGATCACGATTGGTTGCGGCGGCGGTGCGATCCGAGCGCTTCGAATCGATCGCGCGGGTGAGGTTGAAAAGACCACGTGGCTCGATCTCGACCGAGAAGCTAGATCGGACGGCGAAGCTTCTAAACCCGGCGATGAAGACACGGCGGCGTAATCTCACCGGAACCGAAGAGCGGCGACCAAGGCCACGGCGTTTGGCGGTCTTCCGGCGAGGTGACGCTGCAGATCCGGTTCCACGCGACGGTGAGTTGAGGCGCTTCAACGCGGCGAAGAACCTCTGCTGCCGTCGGGATCAACAAGAACTATCGGCGGCGCTTGAGTTACTTCGGCGAGGTCTCGGCGGCAGAACACGTCGAAACCGGCGACGAAGCGGGCAAGCGAAGCGCGCGGATGGTTCAACATCGGGCGGTCGGTGGCTTAAATAGCCCCTCGGCGATCGTGTCGGCGGAGTTCATCCGTCTGGCGGCTGCTGTCCGAGTCCGTGGCGATGAGTCCCGAGGCAGCGAAGTCTCGACCGTCCGCAGCGTCGTGAATCGAGCGGACACTCGCGTGCGTGGCGTGGCGAAATCCGAGGTCCTCCATGCGTCTTGATCAAGCGGCTAAGGATCGCTAGGGTTTTCATCAAGCGGGAAAGCGTCAACCCTCCGATCAAGATCCGAGCGGATACGGTGACTTCCTCGGAATACAGGCCAAGCGGGCGGCGAGGAGAACGATATTGGGCTCGGCCCGATCTTGTTTAAGCGAATTTCGAGTTTTGCCAAATAAAACAATTCGAAATTCTTTTAATTTGTTTTAGGCAATAAAACAATCGGGAAAAATCAAGAAAAATCCCAAAAATACTTTGAGACATTACGGACTTAAATAAAATATTTTTGGCAAAACTTTATTTTGACTTTGCACAGAATTAAATACTTTTGAATAAAAAGCAATAAACTTAAAATAGGAATAAATTCAAATAAATCCAGAAAAATCCAAATAAATTCCAGAAAATCACAAATGCACTTTTAAACATTAAAAACTTAATTAAGCCAAATTTTGGGATGTTACAAGTACCATGTACTCACTCTTATTAAATCCCCCTTTGCTTAGAAGGTGAGTCCAATGGATCCATACATGAGGCGTGGGGTGAGGACTACCCACAGGACCAGTACCAGGACCTTTCGAAGGCCTTCATGAGGGCTACTACTATTACAACTACTACCACCAGGAGGGCCAAGGGATACTATAGGCCTTACCAGCATTTTGGGAGATCCTTAGGGTAAATTAGATAGTTATGTTATATTTTCGTTATACCTGGATCAGATGTATAATTATATAATGGACATATAGCCCTACGTGGCTTGGTTTGAATATATTTTCATTCAGTCTCCAATTATTGTTCTGCTACAACACTCTGAACACTGTATAATAACTGATAAAGTATCGGGTCTCTCGATATTTTGTTAGCTACTATGTTGATATTCATGTAATATCCCAGTGTAAAGATAGTGCTATTGTCGCTACCCTAGACTAATTATGCGGATCGCCACGGTCTGACTCAACTCTTGAACAGCTACTTCAGTCGAGGGAGCCTAAATCATATAAAGAAAAAAAAGGCAACAATAAAGGTCAACCAGTGAATATCATCTAATAGATGCTTAAATAGATTCACAACATGAGGGCTACAGACTAAGACAAGAAAACACAGATGACATAGAGGATTCATGCAGCTATAGCCTGAAAAAATTCCATAAAATAAAAAAAGTGTTTTTCTTACAGAAGAAAGTAAATTATTTTCCAACTACAACAGTAACAACATCAGTATCAATTTTAATATTGTGAGATCATGTGCTGAAAAATTGGCTTAGTGATGAAATTGGCATTGCAAAGTGGTTGTGCTCATGGCATGTGTGGTGCTTTAGCATGTGTTGTTTCAGATGTTTACATGATATGCTTGTGATAGCATGGTAATAGTTTTGCTTGATGCAATGCGCTCGTGTGAGTGGTTGCATAGACTGATGTTGAGTCAAGTCGTGGACTTGTGCTCGGAATTGTTTCTTGTTTATTCATGTGCAGGTGTTGCTTGAGGGCGAACGTTGTCGATGACGGGACTAGAACTAGGTTCATGGAGGAACTGAGGTTCGGGACTAGATTCAGAGAGGAATCGAGGTCTTGATGGTCAAGGATGTCATGCGGAACGTTCGGGCTAGAGAATATGCACATGGAGGCTGGTTAGTCACGTATTTACAGCATATGGGCTGTACATGCGTGTAAGATGTTTTTGGCCATATTGGGCCAGGTTGAGATGTATACAAACTCTTTCCATGTTGGAAGTGGAGTTGTATTCAATCTCTTTATGGTTGCTCAGTATAAATAGGGGGAGGTGTCTCCTGTTTATTTTGAGCACTGAGGTTTTAGGGTTTGTACTCTTTTGTTTGGAGTGCTGTAACCAGACTAGGCAAAAAGAAATAAAGATCGATTTCTTTACAGCTGAAAAGTTCCCCTGTGGCTAATTTTTCCTCATGCTCAGAAGTACAGGCGGCGACACCCGAGCAAAGGAAAAATTGATGATCTGATGTCAGTAGCAGACTAAAGTAAGCGGCGTGCTCTGATATTCGTTCCTCTGATAAATCGTGGATTACTGTTCATGCACGCTTTGATTCAGTGATCGTCTTCTGGTTTGTTTGCACGGTTCTTGTTTTTGTAGATTGATTCATTGTCTCTCTTGTTTCAACAAGTTTAATATTGATTTGATCCATACAAAACCTTCCTAGAGTATCAACTTAGAATTCTTGAAAGTTTCGTTGGTTAATCTTTTGTAGATTGTGATAAATCACGAAATTAGGGTTTGGTCAGTTCTCGTCATAATCTGTCACAGCATACTTGCGAGGTTAATAACTTTTGATCTGTAGGTCCGATCGAGTTGATTCTTGTTGGGTTAGATTCATAATTGAATCTGGTTTCTTCGGTTAAAATTTCATATCAATCTAACAGTTATATATTCAGAAATATTAGTTTTAGTGAACATATATCAGTCTGTCTCGTTTGGTCCGGTGTGAATTGATTTGGTTTTGCTACAGTAGAAATTTGGTCCGTAGTGCATGTGAAAATTTGGTCTGGCACGAAGTTTGGTCCGGTGTACAAGTAAAAATTTGGTCCGGCGCAATAAGGTTTATGTTGAATACAAATTAAGCGATCTGAGTTTGTTTGGAGTGTTTCAAAAATCATAAAAAAAATTATTTTAGCTTTCGCGCAATCATTCACCCACCCTCTGATTGCTAGATTAGTATATTTCGATCCTACAAGTGGTATCAGAGCAAGGTTTTTCTAATTAATCTTAACCGGTGATTAGAAATCATAGCGATGGATAGGTATTCAACAAAACCTTGTGTTTTCGATGGTGTTGATTTTCAGTTTTGGAAGGCCAAGATGGAGGCGTACATCCAAGCGTAGGGCTTCACAATTCGCGCACATGTTGAAGCAAACAGCAAGGCGCGCAACTTGATCATCTAGGGCTTGGGGCGCAGCGACTTCGATCGAGTGGTTCATCTTCGATCCGCATATGAGGTATGGAAATATCTTTGTGACTATCACGAGGGATCAAACACTGTCAAAGAGGTTCGCCAAGATATTTACAAAAAGAATATATGCGTTTGAGATGAAACACAGTGAGTCTGTAGATGACTTTTTGCGCTTTAATAAAATTCTTAGCAATCTACGTCTTTGTTGGGGTTAGCTATGACGATGCTGCTAATGCTAGACAAATGCTTAGTGCTTTGGACATGTCAGTGTGGGAGATGAAGGTAACATCTATACAAGAATCTACTATCATGAGCACACTCACATTAGATGTTCTTTATTCTAAGTTGAAGACTCATGAATTAGATGTTCTTGCTAGGAAAGGTAATTCTAAATCAATTGCTTTGATCTCTAACCTAACATGTCAAATGCTAATTCTTCTTCTAGCTTTGCTTTGTCCTCCTTGTCGTCTTTAACAGATGAACAAATTGAAGAATTTCTGAAGAAGATTTGGCACTACTCTCTTCTCGCTTTAATAAAGCTTTGCAGAATGTCAGAATGAGAAAGAGAGTAGGTGGTAGTCCTCCTAGGTGCTACGAGTGTGGCGATCTCAACCACATTCGTCCGAATTGTCCAAAAATTTCGGTAAAAATTCAAAGAAGAAAAGGACGGGAGGAGCGACAAGAAGAAAGCTTCTCAAGCAAAGTGACAATAAGAAAAGAAGCTTTACGAACGCAAAGTTGTCCACCGAGTTCTTTCCGCTCTTGAACAAGTCAATTTGAGCGATGTGGACTCGGGAAGTAGCGAAGAAGACACAACAACGCCAACCAAGCGTGAACTTATTGGTTTGTGTCTTATGGCAAGAAGTGATGAAAGTCTTACTGAAGATGACCACGACAGCGACTTCAATGAGGTAGATCCTTCTTATGATGAATTAGCCATAGCTGTTGCTCGTCTTGGTAAATTGCTTGATAAACGCAATAAGAAAATCAAGAAACATGATTTTATTGTTGAATCATTGAATGCTGAAATTGCTAGACTTAAATCCTTGATTCCTGATGATGATGCTTGCAAATCATGTGACTTAATTTACAATGAACTCACTTTGCTTAGGAAAGAACATGCTTCCTTGATTGAGCAAAATAAGAAAAATGAGAAACATGTTAGACATGCTAGCTGTTTCACTGTGATTTGCATGATTCAACTTCTTGTTCTAAATGTTCAATTCTTGAATTGAAATTGAAAGATGCAAATGCTAGAGTTTCTCAAATGATTAATGATATGCTCACTCATGAGGTTCTTTCATGCTCAAATTGTCGCAAGCAAAAGGCTAAAGTGGACGTTCCATGCAATAATTGTTTAACTCTTGCTAAGAAGGTTGATTACTTGCAAAATTCTTTAGAACGTTTCACTAATGGCAAGAAAAAATTGAACATGATTTTGGACCAATCTAAGGTTAGCTCAAACAAGAAAGGTTTAGGTTTTGATCCTTATGCTTCATATGAAACTAAACCTCTCACTGTTGTTCAGGCTCTTTGCAATGACAAAATTGAGATTATTAATGAGCCTAAGAAAATTGTCTTTAAGTCTGCCGGAGTTTTATCTTCTACTATGATGAATGCAAATGTTGCTTCTACTTCTAAAGCTAGACATCGTGTTAAGTACATTTGCACTCATTGTGGTAGAGATGGACATTTAGTAGATTTTTGCTTTAGACTAGCTAAACAACAAAAGAAAGAAAGGGCTAAGGCTAGGTCTAATTTCAGACAGGCATGCTTTACTTCTCATTATGTGCCTAAGGTGATGTAAACACCTTTTGTTGCTAGAAACACGGGAAAGTGCAAATCTGATTTTGTGCATATGAATACTCGTGTTGTGCCTACTGTTGTGCGTCATGTGTCTCAGTACTGGATTCCTAAACATCTCATTTCTAACTTGATCTTGAGGCCTCGACATTTTACGCTTCTATGTAGGCTTCTCGCGCGAGGAAGGAGAACATATGGCTAGTGGATTCCGGATGCTCACGCCACATGTCCGGTAATAAAAATTGGTTCTCCTCCGTCACTCGTAAATCTCATGTTGAAAGTGTAACCTTTGGAGATGCTTCTTCAAGCTCAGTTGTGGCAAAAGGTACAGTGCAGGTAAATAACAAGTTTATGTTTAAAGATGTGGCTCTTGTTGAAAACCTGAAATATAACTTGCTATCTGTATCTCAAATGATTGATGAAGATCTTGAGGTATGCTTTAAGAAAAATGAATGCAAAGTGTTAGATGCTTCAGGTGAACTTGTTTTCCAGATTTCTCGATTTGGAAGAGTGTTTAAAGCTGATTTTGATGTATCACCTTCTTCGAAGCATAGGTGTCTAGTTGCCAATGTTTCTAAAGATTTATTCTTTTGGCATCGTAGACTTGGTCACGTTGGTTTTGATCATCTAACTCGTGTTAGTGGTTTAGACCTCATTCGTGGTTTGCCTAAGCTTAAGGGTGATAGCGATATAGTATGCTCTTCTTGTAGACATGGTAAAATGATTGCGAGTTCACATCCACCTCTTACTATGGTGATGACAAGCGCGCTTGGACAACTACTACATCTTGACACGGTTGGACCTTCTCGAGTTCAGTCTTATGGAGGTAAATGGTACGTTCTTGTGATTGTTGATGATTATTAAAGATACTCTTGGGTTTATTTTATGGCATGTAAAGATGAGGCTTTTAGTCATTTTAGAAGTCTTGTTCTTAGATTATCTATTGATCACCCGGGGTCTCTTAGAGCAATTAGAAGTGATAATGGGCTGAATTTAAAAATTCTTCATTTGATCACTTTTGTCTTTGAAAAAGGAATTGATCATCAATTTTCATCTCCTAGAGTACCTCAACAAAGCGGTGTAGTTGAGCGGAAAAATAGAACTTTGGTGGAAATGGCTAGGACCATGCTAGGCGAATATCAAACTCCTAGAAAGTTTTGAAATGAAGCGATATCAAGCGCATGTTATGTTTCAAATCGTGTTTACTTAAGATCAAAATTGGGTAAAACTGCTTATGAACTTCGGTTTGGACATAGGCCTAGCATTTCTCATTTCAGAGTTTTTGGATGCAAATGCTTTGTCTTGAAATCTGGAAATCTTGATAAATTTGAGGCTAGATCGTTGGATGGCATTTTTCTTGGATACCCTACTCATACACGTGGCTACCGTGCACTTGTTTTGGAGACTAACAAAATTGTAGAAACTAGTGAAGTTACCTTTGATGAGACTAGTCCAGGCACTAGTCCAAATAATGCAGGTACAGGTGCATATGTTCAGGGGGAGAGTATTTTTGTTCATAAGGACGATGATGATGTTGAGGATGAGGTATTGGTTCCTACTGTACAACCAACTGTAGCACGTTTGGCACCTCTGCTACATCACATACAGTGAGCATCCTCAAGCTACAACCTCATCTGTACATCTTTGAAAATGAAGATGAAGAAGGAGAAGTTTCAAATTACAGCTCCTTGCATATTCAAAGGAGGCATCCACCTGAACAGATGATTGGAGATTTAAATGAGAGAGTCACCCGGTCCAGGTTTATTGCTTCTGATACTCATGCTCATTCTGCTTTTGTTGCTTCTTTTGAACCCAAAGATATATCTCATGCATTAACTGACAAATCTTGGATCAATGCCATGCATGAGGAATTAGGGAATTTTGAACGCAATAAAGTCTGGAAACTTGTTTCTCCACCTCCTGATTTTAATATTATTGGAACAATATGGGTTTTCAAAAATAAACAAAGTGAGGATGGTGTTGTTGTTAGAAACAAAGCTAGATTGGTTGCTCAAGGTTTTTCACAAATTGAAGGTTTAGATTTTGATGAAAACTTTGCTCCTGTTGCTAGAATTGAAGCCATTAGAATTCTTTTAGCATTTGCTGCATCTAAAGGTTTTAGATTGTATCAAATGGATGTGAAAAGTGCTTTTCTAAATGGCTATATCAATGAGGAAGTTTATGTTAAGCAACCACCTGGTTTTGAAAATCCAAAGTTTCCAAATCATGTTTACAAATTGTCAAAAGCTTTGTATGGTTTAAAACAAGCCCCTAGAGCATGGTATGATAGGCTAAAAACTTTTTTACTTGAAAAGGGGGTTTCAATGGGAAAATTTGACAAAACTCTCTTTTTACTCAAGCAAGGCAATGATCAATTATTTGTTCAGATTTATGTTGATGATATTATCTTTGGTGGTTCCTCTCATGTTTTAGTGTCTGAGTTTTCAGAAATCATGAAGAAGGAATTTGAGATGAGTATGATGGGTGAATTAACTTACTTTTTGGGACTGCAAATCAAACAAGTAAAGGAAGGTACTTTTGTTTATCAAAGCAAGTACACAAAAGATTTGCTTAAATCGCTTTGGGATGGAAAACTGCAAGCCGATCATGACACCGATGGGAGGCACTTGCATACTTGATCCGGATGAAGATGGTGAGCCGGTTGATCAAAAGGAATATAGAAGCATGATAGGTTCACTTTTGTACCTCACTGCATCAAGGCCGGATATACAATTTGCTGTGTGCTTGTGTGCACGTTTTCAAGCTTTCCCACGTGCTTCACATCGCCAAGCTGTCAAGCGAATTTTCAGGTATCTTCATGGTACTCAAGAATTTGGCATATGGCTTTCTGCTTCCTCATGTATTAGTTTAAGAGCATTTTCTGATGCTGACTTTGGAGGTTGTAGAATTGATAGAAAAAGTACATCTGGTACATGTCACTTCTTGGGTAATTCTCTTATTGCATGGTCATCTAGAAAACAATCTTCTGTTGCACAATCAACTGCTGAATCTGAATATGTAGCTGCTGCTAGTTGTTGTTCTCAAATTCTTTGTATAGTAGCTACACTTAAAGATTATGGGGTTAATTTGGATAGTGTTCCTCTTTTATGTGATAACACTAGTGCAATTTGTATTGCTAAAAACCCTGTGCAACATTCTATAACCAAACATATGGAGATCAGATTTCACTTTCTTAGGGATCATGTAGAAAAGAGAAATATTGTGCTTCATCATGTGGATACTGAACATCAATTGGCGGACATTTTCACAAAACCTTTGTCTTCTTCTCGTTTTGCTTTTATTCGGGGAGAACTTGGGGTCGTTCATCCAATGGGTTTGTTTTGAGGGGGAGTTTTTGAAAACTTTGTAATACTTTGTAACATACTTTTATTTTGTGTGGTTCTTAAATGAAAAACAAAAAAAATAGAAAAACAATGAAAAAGTAATGAGCATTATATTTCATACACATATGTCATTTGAAGCCATGTTTATGCTACAAGGTATTTGCAACTTCATGTTTATGCATATATGGTGTAGTTTATGTCATGACTATTTAATTGGAATGGCAACATGAATTAAATCTTGTCATGGTTGAACTTTCTCGACTATTTTGATCCTGCTCAAAAATGCTAACTATGAAATCTATCAAAATTAAGTGCTAAAGCTCAAATTGTGATTGTTGATAAATGCAAGATCAAGGTTATATACTATCGCACTTCTTCTTTACGAGACTGCTTATCATTGCACTTTGATATGAACTTGGAAGAGGTTGTGTATGACCGAAACCATGAAACCTTAAAGCTTATGAAAAGAGGCTTGGCATGGTTGAAAAGTAAGGCTGATGGTGCATATAATTCCTTGCAATTGTTATTGTTTCAATCAATCAATGAATCAGTTTTTCCAGCACAAATAAAGTGCACAAAAATTCAATGTTTTTAGGTTTTGAGATTGTTGAGAAAGGGAGATCATGCCATGCAATAAATTGTTATTAGTACTTGATTTCTAGTTATGCTTACTCTACATTGTTTATGTGTAGATTTGAGGGTGCAAGTATTTTTTATAGCATGGCTTGGTGATGAATTTGCTACATTTGTGGATGACTTAGAATGCTCATTACATAAAAAATTGTCAAACTTAAAAAAAAGCAAAAAGATTTTGTTTTCTCTCTTTTTATTCTTGATGAATCCATTGTCAAAGGGGGAGAATTTTGCCACTTTGGAGATTTTTGGAGGAGAATCTTGAAAAACATTATACATGCTTTACACATGCACATGTTCTGTACAAGTGGTATTCGCTCACATTTTTCTTCTTAGGGGGAGATTTTTCTTATTTTCACCTAGGGTGAGTTTTTCACTTTGCATATTTGTCAAAGGGGGAGATTTTGTGTTTTTCACTTTGACTTTTGCTTTTAGAACTTTTTTATTTCAAAAACTTTTCTTGTGAGATGAATGCCAATGTTCAATTCTAAGTTGCGTTGCCAATGTTTTCATCAAGGGGGAGATTGTGAGATCATGTGCTGAAAAATTGGCTTAGTGATGAAATTGGCATTGCAAAGTGGTTGTGCTCATGGCATGTGTGGTGCTTTAGCACGTGTTGTTTCAGATGTTTACTTGATATGCTTGTGATAGCATGGTAATAGTTTTGCTTGATGCAATGCGCTCGTGTGAGTGGTTGCATAGACTGATGTTGAGTCAAGTCGTGGACTTGTGCTCGGAATTGTTTCTTGTTTATTCATGTGCAGGTGTTGCTTGAGGGCGAATGTGGTCGATGACGGGACTAGAACTAGGTTCATGAAGGAACTGAGGTTCGGGACTAGATTCAGAGAGGAATCGAGGTCTTGATGGTCAAGGATGTCATGCGGAACGTTCGGGCTAGAGAACATGCACATGGAGGCTGGTTAGTCACGTATTTACAGCATATGGGCTGTACATGCGTGTAAGATGTTTTTGGCCATATTGGACCAGGTTGAGATGTATACAAACTCTTTCCATGTTGGAAGTGGAGTTGTATTCAATCTCTTTATGGTTGCTCAGTATAAATAGGGGGAGGTGTCTCCTGTTTATTTTGAGCGCTGAGGTTTTAGGGTTTGTACTCTTTTGTTTGGAGTGCTGTAACCAGACTAGACAAAAAGAAATAAAGATCGATTTCTTTACGGCTGAAAAGTTCTCCTGCGGCTGATTTTTCCGATGCTCGAAATGCAAAGCGACACCGAGCGAAGTAAAATTGGCGATCGATGTCGGTAGCGCAGCTCTGATGAAACAGCGTGCTACGATATTCCGTTTCTCTGATGAAATCGCGGATTCATGTGCGCTTTGATTCAGTGATCATCTTCTGGTTTGTTTGCACGGTTCTTGTTTTTATAGATTGATTCATTGTCTCTCTTGTTTCAACAAGTTTAATATTGATTTGATCCATACAAAACCTTCCTAGAGTATCAACTTAGAGTTCTTGAAAGTTTCGTTGGTTAATCTTTTGTAGATTGTGATTAATCACGAAATTAGGGTTTGGTCAGTTCTCATCATAATCTGTCACAGCATGCTTGTGAGGTTAATAACTTTTGATCTGTAGGTCCGACCGAGTTGATTATTGTTGGGTTAGATTCATAATTGAATCTGGTTTCTTCAGTTAAAATTTCATATCAATCTAACGGTTAGATCTTCGGGAATCTTAGTTTTAGTGAACATATATCAGTCTGTCTCGTTTGGTCCGGCGTGAATTGATTTGGTTTTGCTACAGTAGAAATTTGGTCCGTAGTGCATGTGAAAATTTGGTTTGGCACGAAGTTTGGTCCAGCGTACAAGTAAAAGTTTGGTCCGGTGCAATAAGGTTTATGTTGAATACAAATTAAGCGATCTGAGTTTGTTTGGAGTGTTTCAAAAATCATAAAAATTTTATTTTAGCTTCCGCGCAATTATTCACCCCCTCTTATTGGTAGATTAGTATATTTCGATCCTACAAATATTGAATAAGTTGCCAATCGCTGTTTAAAAATTTAAATGATGTGCATCTCCATCAATAATAATCAAGACAGTCCAACTGAGTTAAATCTGAAATTGAGCTTTAAGACATAGGATTGACAACTTGAATTTTGAAAAGACTAAGAGAGTTGTTGAAGTCTCCAAGATGACTTCACATATTAACCTACCCCAATACTTCTGATAACCCATAGGCAAACAGCCATCAATAATCCAACTCCACTTTTGCGAAATGCTAGTGGTTCCTCAAAAATGATACCTGCATAGCCAAGAGCAAATACTAGCACCATTGCAATGTCCTGCAAAGGAAATATTTCAACTAAGATTGCAAGAATCATCACTCCCAAATCCACAGCTCAAGAAATAAAGAGGTAGATGAAGAAACTACATAGTTAAACTGGTATAAAAAAAAGGCATTTTTGACAAGATGCTTAGGGATCAACTGACCTGATTAGCTGCAACCCAGGAATGGTTTATTGCAGCTGCCCCAACCAAAGCTGTTGCGAGGATAGTTAAAGCTTTAAGAAGATCATTTTTTGGTTTGTAGTTAGCTTCAAAATACTGTGAGCTAACTTCATCAACGGAGCATAAAGGGTCACAATTCCCAGTCGTGTCCAATAGCTGAAATTTTGGTGAAACAGGAAGTTTAGCAATTGCGTAGGATATAGTAGGCGGTAGCAACAGCCAACCACCACACAATGCATACATACAGATGAAATCACCATGTACAGTGCTCAAGAACTCTAATGACAGGACATAGTGCTCTCTCACTAAAATTAAATTAACACATTAATTATGTATGCGGCATGCACATGGCATATGTAGATGCATTTGTTAGACGAGTTGATCCGGTGCTATTATGGCAATATCCTATGATTAGTGCCTTCTATGTTTAGCATGCATGCAATCTAGGATTACTTACCTTCTTTCATGCTTCGTCGGCTATTTGTACTGCATCGTATGTATGGAATTCTATTGCGTGTTCAATCTCTTAATCCTCACGCTTTCATGGTATCATGAGTGGTTCGCTTCCTGCGACCCTCGCTTCCGCGTCTTAGCCGCCGGCGACCTTCGCGCGTCTTAGCCGCCGGCGACTTTCGCCCGCCGCGTCACCTCTTCTTCCTCTATGGGCAACAACGTGGTGCAGACCGAGGCCGAGCGCGTCGATGCCCAATGTCAACTCCTCGACGACGAACGAGCTCGCCTCGATGCGGATCGCCGGCGTCTTGAGGAAGCCCAACGCGTCATGCACGAACAGCACCGCGCACTCGAGGCCACCACCATCGCCGCCTTACACGCTCAGGCGGTGGCCGTCGTCAACATCCGCACTCTCATCCCCGTCGTCCTCGACTCTGACTCGCCCAACTACACCAAGTGGTGCGGTCTCTTCCTCCTCCTCGTCGGCAAGTACGCGCTCTCCAACCATGTTCTCGCCGACGTTGCCTTCCCCGACGATCCGTCATGGCTCCGTATGGAGTGCACGGTCCTATCCTGGCTCTACGGCACCATATCCTCGAGCCCCGTCGAGCTCGTCATGTCGCCAACCACGTCTGCTCGCCGCGTCTGGCTCGGACTCGAGGAACAGTTCCTCGGCAACAAGGAGACACGGGCGATGTACCTCGACGCCGAGTTCCGCACCTTCTGCCAAGGCGACCTCACCGTCTCCAATTATTGCCGCAAACTGAAGGCCATGGCCGACGCCCTCGGCGATCTCGGCGAACCCGTCCTCGACCGCACCCTGGTGCTTGCCGTTCTGCGAGGCCTCAACGACAAGTACACCCACATGGCGGCTCTCATCCGCAGGGCTAAGCCGCTACCGTCGTTCATCGAGGTGCGTAGTGATCTCATGCTGGAAGAGCTCACCATGCAGAACGAGGCCGCCTCGTCGATGGCCCTCCTAGCTACCGGCCAGACCGGCGGGGGTGGAGCATCCCGTCCTGGTAGCAGCTCCTTCAATGGGGACGATGACTCCAACAGTGGAGGAGGCGACCGTCCCAACAGCAAGCCCCGCAACAATCGTCGCGGCAGCCGCAATAATCGCGGCGGCAATGGCGGATCCTCGGCGCCCACCGGCCAGCACTTCCAGGCGCCCAACGCTGGCCCACCTCCACGGGCTAGCCAGCCCTGGAATCCGTGGTCCGGCACGGTCCAAGTGTGGCCGCACGTGGGCTCCTCCATCCTGGGCCCACCTCCTCCTTCGGCATCCCCCCCGGCCCGCTTCACCCCGCCTCCACCACCTGCGCCCAGTGGGCTGTACGCAGCTTCCACTCTAAGTGGGCTAGCTGGGCCGCGGTATTTCTTGTTCCCGGTGGTCATGACGCGCCCACCCCCGATCTTGCTGGTGCGGTATTGCTGACTGATGGGCCTGCACCTTGGATGCCCATGTCATCTACAGGACATTGGGACCAAGCGGCGCTGCTGAATTCTTTCAACATGATGTCGCTCAACCCTTCTCCTTCCGGGGAATGGTACATGGACTCTAGTGCCACCTCTCACATGACCTCAGACGCTGGTAACATCAACATCTCCCACCCTCCTCCCCCATCCCACTCCTCTGTGGTCGTGGGTAATGGTTCTACCCTTCCTATCACCTCTATCGGCTCCACCATCCTTCCCGGTCAATTTTCCTTACGGAACATTCTTGTTACACCTCATATTATCAAAAATTTGATTTCTGTTCGCCAATTTACTATTGATAACAATTGTTCCGTTGAATTTGACCCCTCTGGCTTTTCTGTAAAGGATCTTCGCACTCGGAGCGTGATCATCAGGTGCAATAGCTCTAGTCATCTCTACCCACTGTTGCCACCACAACCCCGAGCTCTCGTCACCACTTCATCTTCCACGCTTTGGCATCGCCGCCTCGGCCATCTCGGCAATGAGCCACTCTCCAAGTTGGCTAGTGCTTCTGTTATTTCATGCAATAAAGCCACTGAGTCCATTTGTCATGCTTGTCAACTCGGTCGCCATTCTCGCTTACCTTTCACTAGTTCTAGCTCCCGTGCCACTGCAAACTTTGATTTAATCCATTGTGATTTGTGGACATCCCCTGTGGCTAGTATTTCTGGTTATAAATACTACCTCATTATTCTTGATGATTGCTCGCATTACTCATGGACTTTTCCTTTGCGTCTCAAGTCGGACACTTTCTCCACTCTCTCTCACTTCTTTGCCTATGTCCGCACGCAATTCGGCACCACGATTAAGTGCGTCCAGTGCGACAATGGTCGTGAGTTTGATAACTCCACCGCTCGCCATTTCTTCCTCACATATGGCGTTGCACTCCGCATGTCATGTCCACATACCTCCCAGCAAAATGGCAAGGCTGAACGCATCATTCACTCCACTAACGATATCATGCGCTCTCTTATGCTCCAAGCTAGCCTCCCACCCTCCTATTGGGTTGAAGCTCTCCATGCCGCCACATATCTTCTCAATCTCCACCCCACAAAAACACTCCTGTTTCTTACTCCACACTTCGCCCTTCACGGCGTTCACCCTTCCTACTCTCATTTACGTGTTTTTGGGTGTCGGTGCTACCCCAACCTTTCATCCACAGCGGCACATAAACTTTCTCCCCGTTCCACTCTTTGTGTCTTTCTTGGCTATCCCTCGGAACACAAAGGTTACCAGTGTCTTGATCTAACCACAAATCGTATCATAATCTCCCGTCACGTCATATTTGATGAGACATCCTTTCCCTTTGCCAATAACCGGAACCCAATTGAGCCATCCTCCCTTGATTTTCTAACTGACATGGACTCTATCCAGCTTCCCGTTGGTTTTTTTCCTGCTGTAGGTGCTTCGCCCTCTACGATCTGATCCGCTGCCCCCATTGGCTCCGTTCCACGGGTCGTTGCTAGCAGATCCGTTCCCACGGCACCGTCAGATAGCCCTCTACTCATTGCTGGCCTAGCATTGGCTGGTAGTGGCCTCTCGGCGCCTCTCCCTAATGGACCGTCGCCAGCAGATCCCCGGCCCCCAAGCAGCCTCGGCGGGCCCTCGGATCCCCCCGCTCCCGCACAGCCCACGTGCGGGCCTCCTTCTGTTCAGCCGACCTCGTTCGCTGGGCCGTCCTCCCCGTTAGCTGGTCCCTTGGTCCCACAAGCTGGATCATCACCTGCTCCTGCGGGCTCTACTGCACCAACACCTCCGGTTGTGTCTACGCGCACTGGTCGCCGTGCTGCTATCTAGGCTACCCCAGTGGACAATGCTCACCAGATGGTCACTCGTGGCAAATCGGGTTTCGGCCTCCCTACTAACCGTCTAAATCTCCATGCTGCAGCTCTCTCACCAGTACCAGCTACCTTTCGCAGTGCCTTGGCTGATCCGAACTGGCGTGCCGCTATGACAGAGGAGTTCGACGCCCTGCAGTCCAATCGAACCTAGGATCTTGTTCCTCGTCCACCTGGCGTCAATGTTGTGACAGGCAAGTGGGTTTATCGTCACAAGTTTCATCCGGATGGTTCGCTTGAACGCTATAAGGCTCGTTGGGTTCTTCAGGGATTCACCCAACGACCTGGCATTGACTTCGACGAGACTTTCAACCCTGTCGTAAAGCCTGCTACTGTCCGCATTGTCCTCACGCTGGCTCTCTCTCGTGACTGGCCTGTTCATCAGCTTGATGTGAAGAATGCATTCTTACATGGCACTTTCTCTGAAACAGTTTATTGTATGCAGCCTTCTGGTTTTGTTGATCCAGCTCACCCAGACCATGTCTGTCATCTCAACAAGTCTCTCTACGGGTTGAAGCAGGCTCCTCGTGCTTGGTATAGCCGTTTTGCATCTCACATCTCATCTCTCGGTTTTGTTGAAGCAAAGTCAGATACGTGCTTATTCATATTTTGTCGGGGCTCAGATGTTGCTTATCTTCTTCTTTATGTGGACAACATTATATTAACTGCTTCTTCAGACAGTCTCCTTCATCGCATCATCACTGCTCTACAGTCTGAGTTTGCTATGAAGGACTTGGGACCTCTCCATCATTTTCTAGGCCTCTCAGTCACTCGTCAGCAGGGCTCCTTGTTTTTGTCTCAGCGGCACTATGTTCTCGATATTCTGGATCGTGCCGGCATGGTTGATTGCAAGCCGTGCATCACCCCTGTTGATACCCACTCAAAACTTTCTGGTGATGGTTCCACAGTGACTGACCCAACACATTACCGCAGTTTGGCTGGCGCTCTTCAGTATCTGACTTTCACTCGACCGGACATCGCTTATGCTGTACAGTAGGTTTGTCTATTTATGCATGATCCACGTGAGCCTCATCTTGCCTTGGTAAAGCGCATTATGCGGTATCTGCGAGGCACCTTGGACTATGGTCTGTTTCTTCATCGGACTTCTCTGGATGATCTGGTGGTTTACTCCGATGCTGATTGGGCTGGCTGTCCCGACACACGCAAGTCCACTTCTGGCTATGCTGTCTTTCTTGGTGCCAACCTGATTTCTTGGTCTTCCAAACGCCAGCCTACTGTGTCTCGCTCCAGTGCTGAGGCTGAGTATCGGGCTGTTGCTAATGGAGTCGCCGAAGCTCCTTGACTCCGCCAATTGCTTCTTGAGCTTCGCACTCCGTTGCGACGCACCACTGTCGTTTATTGTGACAATGTCAGTGTCGTCTACCTCTCCAGCAACCCGGTTCAGCACCAGCGCACAAAACACATGGAGATTGACCTTCACTTCGTCCGCGAGCGCGTTGCCCTTAGGCATGTTCGAGTTCTACATGTGCCGACCACCTCAAAATTCGCCGACGTCTTCACCAAGGGTCTACCAACTTCCGTCTTCACCGAGTTTCAGACTAGCCTAAACGTTCGACCTTCTGCCGCTCCGACTACGGGGGCGTGTTAGACGATTTGATCCGGTGCTATTATGGCAATATCCTATGATTAGTGCCTTCTATGTTTAGCATGCATGCAATCTAGGATTACTTACCTTCTTTCATGCTTCGTCGGCTATTTGTACTGCATCGTATGTATGGAATTCTATTGCGTGTTCAATCTCTTAATCCTCACGCTTTCAGCATTGTTTGATGAAAATGCATGGAATTTTGATAGTGTAAATAATTTCAGGAATTAAATAATATCCTTTTGGTTTCAATGAACTTGTTCTCTACTCTTCATCCAAGGAGTTTGATGCGCATACCTCGTATTCACAAGTGAGTACAATATGCTGATGAAATTGTAGTATATTTGCAAATCCATATACTGCTGCTTCCCCCCAGAAAAAAGTATAATATTCCTAACTTGGTAGTTGCGGCAGAACCGCCATAAATCGACTATTCTCAAACTACCATTGCACAAACTTAAAGATTGTAGGAACCGAAGTGAACAAAATATGCTGCTAGATACATCTTCGCGCCTTCATTTTTTTTTAATTTAAATGTTACAGTACATTTAGCAGCAGTACGTAGGAATATGTAATATGCTATTTTGCTGCAGCCATGTTTTGACTGGACTTGACCAATTATACTGCCTATTTCATGCAAGTGCATTTATGTTAGTTTCGTAGAGAAGCTTATGAAAAGTCTTGCGTGCATACGCAGAACTCAGATCAGCAGTTGACCTAAAAGCATGTTCTTAGATTTTCTTCCACCAATTTTAGTTTGGAAATTATCCTACAATTTATACCAATTTATTAAGATCGAGCATAAGCAGAATAGAAGCATGTCTCAAATGTACTGCCATGGTAATTATTTGACTATTGAGGTGGGCAGTTTGCACGTTATGTGAGTGAAGTTGACACTGGTGGAAATAAGACAAGATCATATCACTCAAATTCGACAAGACTGCAGTGTTTCTAGATGCCTCAAATACAACTCTAACGAAAGTCATCGTTCAAATGGAGAAGTTGGATCCTTTTTATTGGCAATTTGTCCGCTAATTTGTTCATTCGAATTATTTCAACTGAGGTTTCATTTATTTCATAAGCATACAGTCTTTCAGGTAGTCTGCATTCTACAGCTCTAATATCGGTGTTCCCATTCCAATCTGAGCTAGGGAGCACCGAACAGAATGTTGTTCAGTAATGCTTGTCAGATAAACGTGCACAGTGCGTATTACCCAGATACCAAGCCTTACAATTCATCAGAACAAAATTTGCACATCTACTACCTCACATTGCAGGCAGCAAGCAGTTTGGCGAGGTCGCTTGGGAGGAAACGCTTAGAGCAGGGAGAAGGGCAAGAAGCAGGACAGGAAGATGTACCTCGTAGTCGGTGGGCTAGGAGGCGCGGGAACGGTCTGCTACTTCATGAGACTAGTGCTATCCACCTCGACCGTTGGATCGAAATAACGAACGAAACAAATCTCTCAACAGTGATAAGCTACAATATTTTGCGACAGCACCAATTGCATTGTAAAAATTAGCCCAGTATTTTTTTGAATAGTGCCTCTCCACCATGCCTACACTTTCAGATGGCACAGTAATATTGCCTCTCTCAAAGCAGTTCCTCACAATGTCAACCCGGGCTTCTATTCCCAGCCTCAAAACAGGGCATCTGTTCCCAATCGCTCCCAATCTCTCAAAACAAAATGCGGGATAATAGGAATCTTTCATTACTCTCCTATTCCCACTACAAATATGACATCAACCAAGAAACAACCACGCCACGATTAATTCCAAGTTTGCCAGAAGCAAATCAAAATCATGATAAACTTGTTCCAAAAACTGTGCTGCCCAGCCAAACCAATAGGCATCACCCACAAAAACAGCTCCAGGGCACATATTGCAACACCTGTGAATACCCAAAAGTGAAGAAGCAGGTTTAAACCACAAGTGAGTGCTGTATCGTTTATCCGCTTCAGAAAACTAATAAATGAAGTAGCTTTGTGAATAACAGAACCTCCAATCCACATTAAGGGGCTCATTGCAGCGCCATTCTGTCAACACAATGAACTGCATTGCAACGATCAGCGTATGTTGTTTCAGTAGTTTGATTAGCGGGTTGGTGAAGATGGTGACAGTAAGGCAACAAGCTGTCGATCATAACGGGGCCTGCCTTGCTCCTGGGAAAAGAAATTTATGGGACCAGCCTCTGTGGGTCACGAGGGAAAAGCGATGTCTTCCTGATGTTGTTGAGGGCGCAGAACAGCATCACTACCCTTTCCAAGCCAACCCCGAAACCACCATGAGGAGGTGCACCATAACTACAATGGTGCACATATGGAATGTTGGAACAGAACTATATAATGGATACTGCAACGTTACAAGATTGTGGGCATGGAATAAGAATGAACATACCTGAATGACTCAATATATGAAGTGACAGTATTCACATCGATTCCACACTCTGTTGCACGTTTGGTCAACAGCTCAGGTGTATGTATTCTTTGTGCCCCAGAAATAATTTCCTCGCCTGTCATATCAGCAAAATTGGTTAAGCATCAGACCTAAAAGGAACTAGCACTTTTGCTCTTATTATTGAATGTACTTGACACTTTGCAATGCAGGGTCCCAAAAAAGCCAACATATTTTACAGTCCAGTCTTAACTGGTATATTTTTGTTGAGAACATCAATGATGCAAATATCGATACGCACTATCAGGAGGCAAACAACAGGAATGGGGCATGAAAACTCCAGCAGCCACAATGACCAATTCCATTGAAGTAAACCTAATAGCAAACATCAATGAAGGGCACCACACTAGGAGCGAGAAAGCACCGTCAAACACTGAAACCAATGATCTTCTGTGCATGCATGAAATGTATTTACCTCTGATACAAAGCAATCTACCTATAACTAAATCGGACCAGCTAACAAGAATGGATGAAATGTATTTATTCACAATACTAGATGCCTTCTGTACCATTACAAAAGACTCAACGAAAGAAAATACACCACCACCCCTCGAAACTAATATATTTGAAAGTTTTTGTCAGTTCAGATAAGGAAAAAGTTCATGTAACCCCACTGAACTCTTCACTTCGTCTATTTTCAACCCCGAACTTCAAAACAATCCAACTTCCATTTCTCAACCTTTAAAACCGTTCAAATTACCCTCTCACCCAAAACAATCTTGGTTTTGTGCTGACATGGTAGTCTAGTTAAAGTACAATTGCTAATGTGGCAACTAGTCAGCTGTACTAACAATAAATCAGAAAAAAAAACAAAAAATCATGGGAACCAAATGTCATCCTCTAAACTCCTATTCTTCCTCCTCCATAACCTTCTCTCTAAACTAGAGACTGAAGAGCTCAGGGGGTAAATTGTACTTTTTTCTGTGTCAGACTATGCAAACAGTATGGTTACATAAAGCAGGACCAAACAGAATGAGTTTCCTGCTTACAATATGTCCACAGTGATAAGATATATGTACCTTAGTTACCAATGATCTATTGGTCTAATCACCTATGTAATGACACTTGTATGCACGACAACAACATAATATACTAAGCATATGGCAATGAACTCAAATAGCTGAAAACAAGAACCGTAATTTATGGCCCAGTTTTTATACCATCTATATATTTTTTGTTTGAGATTGACAATAACATGATTTATTTTGAGCATTCATGGTTTTTTTTTGTTTGACATTGATAGTTATATGATTTAACATGATCAGAATTCCTAAGCATAGGGCAAATACACACATATGACTAATTTTTAATAAAGAGAGGTGGAATTACTACTACTAATACAACACTCCACTTGATAAGATATAATTTAAGGACGGAAAACTACTTATCGCATAGTTCCAAAGGAAGGGTAGAGTTTTTGTGGTGAAAACAAAATTGTTCTGTAGTAGTTTGCTGACTGGGAGAAAAGTATTTATTTTTTTTATATTCTCACTAATTCTTTTCCCAATCCAAGTGTACTACAAGCTCCAAATTGCAAACATACACTTCAAACATAGAAAGGGTGGTAATGCATGAATACAGGTGGCAACTTAATTCATTAATTAGAAAGAGCAAAAATCACTCAAGCAGTATATAAAAATGATCAAGATATCTAAACTGAATAAGAAAGCATTTTGTGCCTACAACTGGAAGTATATAAAAATAGTTCAGATATATAAATACAACAAGGAAATCAGAAGCCAAACAACTACTCTATTTATTTAAACTCTAAAGCATTAACTAATAAATAAAAGGGATTGCCCTAGTATACACACTTCCATTACCACTATGTAGTGTCAGTAATAGCCTGAACAATATTTAATGCTTACCTCGAATAAAGATATCAAAAGAGTTACTATAAGCTGGGTCGTCGTAACAAGGCATGGTGTAGAAGGGACGTACAGCCAAAGGATAGCGATATAGAATGAAAAATTCTGTACCATACCTACAAATAACACGGCAGGCTGAGTTCTCAAAATTCAAAAATGTGAAATAGCTATACAACAGTAGTACAAATGAATCTACATACTTCTCCTTAACAAGCTGACCAAGTTTTTTTTCAGCTTCAGTGTTAAGGTCACCCATAGGCTCAATTTCTGTTCCAGCTTCCTGCCGAACAGATAAACCATCAACGTTTATTTCTTTCTAGCCTGTCAATGCATGTTTATTTCTTTCTAGCCTGTCAACGCAAACCTTCATGGTGTACACCATAAGGTTGATAATAGCAAGTTAGCAACTAGCAACTGAATTTATTTCATGGCTATCTATTATGTACTGCATCAAACGAGCATAGAATTTCCAGGCAAACAAAAAAGTTGCTACGTTTCCAATTTATTTTCAGCTCCATGTGCTAAAAACTGTACTAAAATTAAAAGGATATATGTTCTATCAGCATGTAAAGTTATATGCAATTGAAATATCTCGTCCAAATACACTTGTTAGGATAACCATGCATCGAACACACTTTTACTACTTAAAGTTATCACACAAATTTAGGGGTTGTTTGGTCCTTGAGTTTTAGGGAAACATGAATTCATTATGTTAGATTTGATTCCTAACTGACAATAAATCTTGTTTAATTTTTTAAGAAAACATGTGTAACAAAAATGATTTTTCTCTAAACTTAAACAACAAGTTTTCCCAGAAACATTTTTTACATAATACAAGAGCATAAATCAACACTTGTGTTTGCCGATAACATATCCCAAAACGTGGTTCTAACTAACCAACAGGATAAGTTCTATTTTCTTAAAAGTACACTAAAATTTGTTTTGACAAATCTGTTTCGAAATTCACAATCCAAATAATGTGTTAAACTTCAAGAATTAGTACAGAATCCAAACCAAAACATAGTTTCTTCAATAATCATCATAGATTTTTGACTTGATCTGGTTCCTGAAGAAAAATTAGCCCTTGTTTCAAACGTTCAACACATCTACCTAATAAGTTTTTTGATCAATCTCTAACTACTCAACTGACAATGTCAAGGAAGGCTGCCATTGTCAGGACCAGACACTGACTGTATGTTGTTAAGTGTTAACCAAACAATTCAGTGGATCCAAAATCCAACAAAGGAAACACGACAAAGTCAAGCTGTAAATAATAGTTGGTACATAAATTGTTTAACATATTGTTGATACGACACCTCACGTTGTGGAGCAACATGCAAAAGGTCACAATTCCAATTGTGTCCGCAATCATATTTAGGCTTCTTAGTGATCTCTAGACCATAAAACCTCTCCTGGCTAGTGTTAAAGAGTAGATTTCTCATTTGAGACCCAACAAGTGACTTAATCACACGGGATTGTCAATTAGAACGGTTCAATCGATCGATCAAGCAAACGCACACAAGAGTGATAAACGTCCACAGCTTCACTCGTACTGTGATAACAATACCAAAAAAAACACATATTGAATAAGAACAAAGTTCAAACATGGTGACAGAATAGCTACAGGTTTTACCTTCAACATTTGGATTCCTTCCTCATATGTTAGTTTCAAGGTTTTCTCCAGGTACTGCATGAATTGGCACAATTTGAATCAGCAGCTTGAGTTACAGCACCCAGAAAATAACATAATATGAACCATAAAACAAGAGCAAGAATGTGTACCTTGAGAGGTTCAAATGGATATTGCCTATTTATTGTCTCGAGTTCCTTCCTGCAATTTTCGTTTAAGTGTTTAAATATTGCTATGAATAAACCATCTGTAATATCGCAAACCTGTGTAAGGAAATCAGTTCTTAGTCATCGTCACTTCAGTAAATGAACTAAAGCATTTTTCTTCTAATCTTCCTTACCTCGAAATAGTGCTCCTTAATCTCCATTTCAACATCCAAACCAACAAACTCACACAGATGCCTGTGTGTGTTTGAATTCTCAGCTCTGAATACAGGACCAACCTCAAATACACGTTCAAACCCACCACAAATAGCCATCTGCTTGCATATTTGAGGGGATTGTGCTAAACAAGCAGGCTGGCCATTGTACTGTAGCTTGAATACAGCTGCACCACCTTCACTTGATCCAGCAAGCAGCTTTGGGCTGTGGATCCCAACAAAATTCTTTGACAACAAAAATTCCCTGAATTTCTGCATAATATCCAACAATGATTTACATTTTTGAACCAATAAAAAAATTACATTATATAGAAATATACATAATAAAAATCCATTTCTTGGAGCATCCAAATACCAGTATACATGTTAATATATTACACAAGATGGAGACATAAATCTAAACTACATATGCATGATCTTGACAAATCCATAATTCACTGAATGTTAACCTCGATTTGTGCAATAGGCAACCAGATAGAATTGCATGGCACAGGTTATAGGGTCAAAATGTTAGGATCACTGGATCAGTCTCTCTAAACAACAGCAACAGCTTATGCAATTTAAGCTTGGCGCCCAAGGCACAGGTGCCTTTTGCTGAAATATAATTATTCTATGCTGAAATTATTAAGGTTCTGCAGACTCAGCTTTTATTGAATGAAATATTATAAGGTACTAGCTGAACCATAGATCATGTAGCATGCTATTTGGAATAGCACTATCCATTAATGCATAAATGATAGCAGTCAATAAAAACAAGGTCAAAGACTCACGTTTTCAACTTGACATTGGATTCGAAATATTGCTTGATTTGCGGGAGTCCGCAGATCAATAGCTCTATAATTCAAGCGGGTATCTTGGCCAACACGAACAAGCTTCTCTCCAGTCTGCAATCATGGCAAGATTAATCCCTTAAACCACAACAAGATTCAAAGAATCATAGGCAGGAAAGCTGGAGCACAAAATTGAGTGCTTCCTGAAAAGAGAAAGCAAGCAAGAAAAAAAAAGAATTTGCACAGGGCATACTTGTTCAGCCTTGTCAAATTCTGCTTCACTCCTTGCTGCATCCTCGAAATTAATAGGAAGTGTTGGGATCGCCCTATTGATGCAATAGATCTTCCTAACCTGAATCTCCACCTGCCAGTCAAAACGAACACATAAACAAATCATCAGATACACAGGATAATAACTCAAGCAAACCATAGTTGCATAATGCATGCGCTTAGCAGTATGAATTAGGCGACAGCAGTAAACCTAGCTTATTGTGACAATAATTCAAGTTAGTTAGAACTTCAAAAGACTACAAAACCACCATATCACATGATTATTCACCATCCTAGAGCTACCAGATGGTTACACGAAGACTATACGAAGGTGTATTCGGATCAATTGCCGCCTGATGGCTGCTGCTGATGAAAAGACATAATCATATTGCGTTACAAAGTTACAAGAATGGATTCCACAGATACGGACCTGCTGTGTGGTGGCCTTGAGGGGCTCCTTGGGGAGGGAGACAATGCCCTCGACGTCGACGATGCTCTCCTTGCTGAGGGAGGTCGCGAAGCGCACCATCTGCGTGCTGACGCCGGCGTCGACGCTGGCGACGAGCACGCACTGCACGGTGCCCATGCTCTGCCGCAGCACGACGAAGGCCATCTTCTTGCTGACCGGGCGGATCGCCTGCGCCGCGCCGCGGATCAGCACGGACCGTCCCTGGGCGGACTCGTCGAGGTCGCCGACCCCGGTCCAGGACCGGCCGGAGATGGTCTTGGACTGGATCTCCTCGACGGGGACGTCGCCGTAATTGGCCGCGAAGGGGTCCTCGGTGTCGTCCTGCGGCTGCTGCTGCTGCTGCTGGCGCTGCGCAGCCTTCCTAGCGTCCTTCTTGAGCTGCTTCTTGCTTATGGTGGCGGCGGACAGGTTGGACGCGAGCTCCTCTGCGGAGGCGGGTGGAGACTCCGACGACATCGCAGCGGTGGCTGGGGCGGCGGCGGCGAGGGAGAAGAAGAAGAGGGTCTAGACTCTTGGGCTTGGATGGGGGGTGATTCTTGCGTCTGTGTTGGGCCTACTGGATTGGATGTTGGATTGGATACCCAATAGTTTTAAGCCCAACATAGAATATGGATATTGGATAGTTCATGGACTGGAGTTGGACAACACTAATTTTGGCCCGTATACTAGCTTTTTCGTTTCCACGGAAGATCCCATTGAACTCCCGGTGAAAACGAGTTTGATATTTTCCGTCCGATCCGAGATCAAATCCGATTAGGATCGGATCTAACTATTCGATCAGATTCGGGATAGGATTCGGATTCGAGATAGGATCCAGATCCGGGATCGGATACGGAGCAGCTAATATCGAGTAAATACAGGACGGGATCCGGATATCCGGATTTTTACTATTTGGATCGGATATCCGAATTTTTCCTATTCAGATATCAGCAAAGCCTAGCACATTTCATCATATTTTTTCATGGCAGCCCATTTATATTGACAATTAGTTGGTTCTATTGATCTTAAAGTAGCATATTCTTTCTATGACGTCAATTGGGTTTGATTGATATATAACTTGCTACTATGGTCATGTACTCGTATGGTTTAATTCAATATATATTACTCTATATATGCGTGCATTATCCATATATCTTTATCCATTTTCGACTCGAATCCGTCACATATTCGTCTCGTATCCGTATCCTGAATAACCCGGATTCGTATCCATATCCGACTAGCCCATATTTGGTTCTGAATTCGGAAAAAAAAATAGTTTATGATACGAAAAGAGCAATATCTGCCTATAGCCGATCTGTTTTCACCACTACATCGAAGGCTAGCTAGCTAGCTGCAGACCCAACTTCGTTAATTTGTTTGGGACAAGAAGAGGAGGTAGCTCCAAAGTTTAGGCTCAGCTCATGGACGGGCCAAAATTTGGGAGCCAGCGAAGCATTTCTAGATAGTGCGCGCCACACATGCATGCACCCAGTGCTGCGCCCCTATGCACAGTGCATTGTTGGAAATATGCCTTAGAGACAATCATAAATATGATTATATTTTCATAAATGTTCATAAACTATGATATTGTTCTTTGAATAACATCATGGATATTGATTAATAAGTATGTGACTTATTTGTGAAACTCTATTTTCATCTTTATGATGTTCATTCTAAAAGTGATTCCTAGTCGATAAACATATGAGGACACATATGAATATACTAGCATATGTATTGGTTGATGATCATGTTTCACAGGTCATAGATATGGAGATATCAAACCAATAATATGAATATATGTTAGAGAATATGGTGTTGGATCGACCCACTATGAGATACTGCGAGAACGTTGTATTCTTTCATGTCATAAGTTGGTCTCATATATAATGTGTATGCTATATCTTTCGATTTGAGATTGTTACATGTTCTTAAGATGCGAAATAGCTTACTTAGGGGTCGTCAAACGCTGCTCCGTAACTGGGTAGTTATAAAGATGACTTTCGGGTTTGTCATGAAACATGCTACAAGGCGTGATCAATCAAGATAGGACTTGCCCCTCTATACAACGGGAGAGATATCTCTAGACCTCTCGAGTGGTCGGATTCCAAAAAATGCATGGCCATGCTACTCGAGTAACTCGAGTCATCGAATTAAAGAGTTAACTCAATGTATTCAAGGAATCCGAGTCACAGTATCGAGAAAGAGTGGTTGAGCCATCCAAAAAAGGATGACGATAACTCGTCTTGGGTTTGACCAATATCGTGAGGCAAAAGGAAATGCATATAGGACATTGTTGAGATTCGTCCAATCTTTACATGTACTTGGAATCGGCACATCCTGCTAGAGGCCACTTCCGGTTATTGGTCGAGTAAGAGTATTCAAGCTATGTCTGGTCGAGTAGGAGTACTCGAGCCATGATTGGTCGAATAAGGGTACTCGAGCTATATCTGGTCGAGTAGAAGTACTCAAGCCATGTCTAGTCGAGTAGGAATACTCGGGTCATGTCCAAGTGCATGTGAACCTATAGGGTCACACGCTTAAGGGGTTGTAACTAATTCGGATAGGGATTTGAGTTGTAATGGGCTTCGAGTTCCTAATGGGCTTCAAAGGGTTGAAACCCGTTATGGGACGTCTATATAAAGGGAGGAGGTGGTGGCTTTGCGACCTGAGAGATATACACGAAGAGACATATCAGGAATTCGAAATTCCTGAAACCCTAGCCACCACCCCTCCTCCGTCCAGAACCGCGCAGCTAGCGCTAGCACTCCGACACGTGGTGTTCTTGCCCTATACGTATGGATACCTTGGAGGTGTTGTTGCGAAGCTTCAATGCTAGGACAATCCGCAACCTGCGACAGTCACAAGGAGCTGTTGGGGAGGCGCGAGGCTAGTACGACTACATCTGCACCACCGCGCTACATCGACTCTACTTCCGCTACAGGTTTGTGCTTTTGGTGGTAATTCTGTGATTTATAACTTGCATTGGTTCCTTGGTTACGCGGTAGAAAATTTCTATTTTTCGCTAGAGTAGCCTACCCGTTCCCCAGCATGCACTTCATTCATTGTAAACTAGTAATAAAGTCGAAGGAGTCTTGAGGGCTCTCGAAAAAGATCATTAGCTTAGAGCAACTCCAAAAAGACTCCCTATCCAATTCTCTATCTCCATTTTTTACCAATTCGTAGCCAAAATCAGCTCCAACAAACTCGCCACCATCCTCCCAAATTAAGCGAGCAGAGAGAGACTCGCTATATTTGGCGATTCTCTCTCCTCTCGCTATCCGGCGAGGCGCAACCACTCCTCTTCATTCGCGCAACCGTAGTGACCGGCCTCGTCTCCTCGCACGTACACTGGCCGCTGCAGCGACGCAGCCTCCACTCACTCTCCCCTCCCCTGATCCCATCCCAAGCTCCAGCTCCATTTCCCCGTTTCTCCCCTCCCCCGAGAAGCCCAGATCTACACCGGATCTCCGTTTCTCAGCAGTGAACACTGGCCGCTGCAGCGACGCAGCAGAGCAAGGTTGCAAGTATCCCGTGTTTTTTTGTTTCCTCTACTGCAGTGTCCGTCTCCCCATCCAGCGGCGGATCTCCAACCCCCCACAACCCACCGACGGATCCCCAACCCCCCACGAGCCATTCGGCAGTGGATCTTGTACTACTACTAGCATGGAGTGGAGATCCATTCGGATTTGATTGATCTGCTACTTCTTCCCGTTTTCTTGGTAAGGAGGAGCTCTAGCTTTGTTCTATTTCTTCATCAAGTTCTGTAGCATCCCACCCCATCCATTCCCTTTCCCCCACTTTCTTGGAGATATTTTTCTCCCATTAATTTTTTGAGTGAATAACAAATCAAGATAATGTTTGTAATTGGTGGGTTGCAAAGCTGAAATGGGTAATTTTGGTCCTGATCATTCTCAAAGTTCCCGATTTGCCCCCCAGCAATTGCATTTTTGGAGCTTGATTTACCATTCTTTGACATCAACCCAACTTCCTTGGATGTTCTATGGGCTTCAGAGTGGGAGAAAAAAAAAGGAAGATCAATGTTGGTTTGGTTTCCTGGCAAGCGACTTGCTTGATTAAAAGTTAGACATAGATCCATCGTTCTGATTTAGTCTGACCATTGTTAATTCCCCAGTTACTTGGGCACTCGAGGAAAAGTGTATGTTCAGCATTTCTGCTAGAAGCCTAGATCCAAAATGAAGTTTGTCTATAGATAGTTTGCAATTTGTGGATAGGGGTTCTAGATTTCCTTAATTGGCAGGGTCCCCTCCTCCCAGTCCCAAGTTTGCTTTGCTTAATAGTAGAACTGTTGGAAATATTTGCCTTACTGATTTTCACCTGTAAAGAAAAACTTTAAACCTGGATGCAACTTCTCGAGCTTCAATAAATTCATGTGAACTAGAAATGCAGACTGACAATTTACAAATTGTGTTGAGATCGAGTGCTCTGAACTAACTAACTTGTGTGGTTTGGTAGTAGATCAATTAGTCTCTTACTTTATGATTTTTACTTTCATTGTTTAATTTTTGATAAATTTGGAAGTAAGTTTGAAATATTGGAGTGGTCCTTCATTATCAGCCTGTCTCAGCATCATAGTTTTGATGTATTTAGGTGGCGACATATAATATATAGCATATACGTTTATTCTTGCAACATGTATTCCTTTCTTTTTCTGGAAGCTTGTTTTGTTGGAAATGTTTGCCACTAGTATTGAATGATTTTCTGTTGACAAACAAGTATAAGTCATAGCCCTTCCTGCTATGTGATTTCAATGAGTGTGTTTTTCTTTTTCTGAGGAAAAAGGGTGTGCTTTTTGTCGATGTCCAAGATCTTGGGTCCCTTAATCGAACTTACGAAAATATAAATTGTGGGCTCCTAGAGATCAAAATGGAAACAATGGAGAATGCTTCTTTATTAGCCAAGTGGCTTTAACAGAGTACACGAATTACAGACTTGATTGCTGCAAATGCGAATTGCAAGATTGGGATTGCGATGCTTTTAACAACGTGGATCGGCCCCCTATTTATCCTTGATGAAGAGCGGTAGTTGTTCTAATTGTGTAATCGGGAGACGTCTTCTCGCCAAACGGTATCTTCTCGCCGAAGGGTGTCTTTTTTAGTGATAACTTCCGGGTGTTTATGTATACATGTCACAAACTGTCCGCACGAAGACATGTGTGGGGATAACCTCTTGCCCCTGACCAGCTTATTGGTCGGGGTGGCCATTTCACTGGTAGGGGTGGGCTTTCGGTTAATTCGGTTTGGTTTTTTTGGTTTAAAAAATTTTTGGTTTTTGGGAATTGAAAACCGAACCGAACCGAATAAATTTAAAAACCGGTTCGATTTATTTGGTTTTTCAGTATATCGAATTTCAGAACCAGCAAATAGCCTACTCAACTCCGAAGACCTGCACTAACAAGATTAGGTGCTGGATCTAACCCAAAGAATAATGCTTAATCTGATGAAGCGCAGACACCAAAACAAACTCGAAATTCAAAAGATGCATATGGAATAAAATAGATGAAAACCGCACAGCATGATGAGGACATCCCAACCAAGGATACAACCGCTGCCCCTTCTTCCTCTACGACCGCTACTTCGTCTACGACGTCTAGAGGGCTTAATCCGGAAGCAAGTCCTTTCCATCCACCTTTGCTGGACCAGCACGTCAGGAACATCCACCGAGAATAGCCCACGCGCCAAGGAAGGTCCAAGATAAAGCCCAATTCGTCGCCGAGTCCGGTTCGGCCATCCAGGAGCAGCAGTACTTCAAACGGACGCCACGGCCACATCCGAACTCCGTTTTCGACGTTCGACAACTCGTTTGAAAGGTATCGAGATAACCTTTCCAAAGGATCTGATCTCGAGGCCAAATTCCTCCTGGAGCGAAGGAAAACCACAGAACAATCTTATGGGACAGAAATTCCAGGTGCTGCGCCACCTTTCTTTTGGGCCCAAGGCCCATGTACTTTTAGGGTTCCACCCCTCCTTTGGACGGCGCCCCTCTCCTGGCTACCGCACCCCTCTTGGGCGCCCCCTTGTGTGGGTACCCCTTTATATTGGGTTCTCACCCCTGTTTTTCAATTTTTAGGTTTTGTTGTGTTTTGGTAGACCCCGTGTGCGTCCCTCCTCAATCTTGCGCGTGTCCACTAGACCACCCGAGTTGAGAAACAGAACCTCAATCTTGTTTCCTTGAGATTATTGGATTGAAACTGCTATCACCTTGTTCTTGCATGTTCTTTGTCGCAGCAGGTACAAGGATCGATCGGGTCTTTGATTCGGTTGCTCGCCTCGTGTGGTGACGTTGCGATTGTTTGGTTGCTGATCTTGTGCCCTCTCTTTTTTTGAATTTTTTTTCCATTTTTTTTTGTGGGAGCCCTAGACTGGAAAGCAGCAAGGCTCAAAAAGGGGGTGGGGCTGCGAGGTAGTGATGTACACAAAACCAGGACACAGGAGCAAAAATTTCAAGGCAAAACAGGAAAGGTTAAATTTGGGGTCGAACGAATTTTTCAGAGCCTCAGGAACCCAATTAGACCTGGGCTTGTCGATTTTTAGATGCAACTTTTCGTTCCGGTCGTTTTGAGTACTCGAACAGCCCAATCGGAGGTCGTATGCAAAAGTTATGGCAGTTTTCGTGCAGGTTGTTCGTAGGGGTTCCGAATCCCACTTCAAAAGGAAAGCTTGATTCAAAACCAGAGAGGCTGCGGTTTTTCTTCTTCTTAACCAAGCCAAGCCAAACCAAAAATAGCTATACTTTCCCTATTCTTCCCTCTGATCCTTTCCAAACCGAAATCAAATCGATCTAGACTTCCCTGATCCCTCAAACCGAAACAAATATATGGAAGGTCTCTGCTCGGAATTTTGCAGAAGGAAAATGGCAGCACAAATAGCCGCACGAACAACACGACGCTTGTGTCAAAAAAACGTGAATATAACTCGAAACTCTAAAGATCAAACACTAAGACCAGCAACGATACAACGATGCAACACAAATTCAACAAGAAATAAACTAGGTAGTAATAGCAAAGGCTAAAAGGGGGCTCGGATTAGATCGAAAACACGATGAACATATCTATTTTTTTGGGCTGTTTTTCTGGACTCTAGGACAAACAAGATGAACTAAACAAGGATAAGGGTGTTCTCACCAGGCAACTGTCGCTCTGATACCACCTGATGTGCACTAGGGTTGTCCTGATCTTCTGATGAGAACAATATGATAAACCACAAGATTAGCAACCAAACAATCGCAACGTCACCACACGAGGCGAGCAATCGAATCAAAGACCTGATCGATCCTTGTACCTGCTGCGACCAAGAACATGCAAAAACAAGGTGATAGCAATTTCAATCCAATAATCTCAAGGAAACAAGATTGAGGTTCCGTTTCTCAACTCGGGTGGTCTAGTCGACACATGCAAGATTAAGGAGGGACGCACACGGGGTCTACCAAAATACAACAAAACCTCAAAAAATGAAGAACAGGGGTGAGAACCCAATATAAAGGGGTACCCACACAAGGGGGCACCCAAGAGGGGTGCGGTAGCCAGGAGAGGGGCGCCGGCCAAAGGAGGGGTGGAACCCTAAGAGTACATGGGCCTTGGCCCCAAAAGAAAGGTGGCGCAGCACCTGGAATTTCTATCCCGTGGGATTGTTCTATGATTTTCCTTAGCTCCAGAAGGAATTTGGCCTCGGGTTTAGATCCATTGGAAGGGTTATCTCGATACCTTTCAAACGAGTTGTTGAACGTTGAAAACGGAGTTCGGATGTGGCCATGGCGTCCGTTTGAAGTACTGCTGCTCCTGGATAGCCGAACCGGATTCGGCGACGAATTGGGCTTTATCTTGGGCCTTCTTTGGTGTGTGGGCTGTCCTCGATTGATGTTCTTGACGTGCTGGTCCAGCAAAGGTGGATGGAAAGGACTTGCTTCCAGATTAAGCCCTCCAGACGTCGTAGACGAAGTAGCGGTCGTAGGGGAAGAAGGGGCAGCGGTTGTATCTTTGGTTGGGATGTCCTCATCAACTTCCAACTTCGCCAACATTTACAACATGTCTTACAGTAACATCCACTACTACCTTAGGCATTCAACAGCACACATTGGAACAGGGAAAATGAATTTTGCGATTCCTAATTATTCATAAGGGCAAAACAGCATGGAGAACCATATAAGCACACAAAAACAACAAACTTATCCAACGCTGATCCAAATCACTCCATCGAAGACCGTAGCAGCTCGCAGCTAAAAACAAACTTGCACATCTACACGCAACAGCAATCGAGATGGCAAGACGAACATACAGATCTAATAGTAACAGAAGTACGGCGAGCGGATTGGATGGGTACCTTATAGGGGCGGTTCTTGATGATGATGTAGCCGTTCTTGCGGATGGTGCCGGCCTATTGCGGCGTCGAGGGAGGAGCCGAGAAGGCGTCGGGGCAGCGCTGAGAAGGTGTCTGGGCGTGGCCGCTGTGCCAAGGGAGGAGGCCTCGGGGGCCTCGGGGCGACACCGAGGGAGGAGTCGAGGAGGCGTCGGGGCGGCGGCCGCGGCGGCGAGGGAGGAGGCCGGAGGCGTTGGGGCGACAATCGCTATCAGAGGATTTGGGAGATTGCCGGATTGAGCATTGATCTGATCGGGGATTCGGGGGGAATGGGGATTAGACCTTAGGGTTTCAGGGGATGAGATCGGACCTCACCTCGCCACCTGGGCTAATGGGCCGAAGTGCTGAACCGACGGAACCGTGGCTCCGTGAGCTGGTCTGGTCAAGTGGGCCAACAGGTTCGATTTTTCGGTAGAATCGGTTTCGAAATCCGAAAACTGAACCGAAAACCGAATAAAACCAAAATAAAAACCGAACCGGAAACCTAAAACCGAAATATTCGATTAAATCGGTTCAGTTCGGTTCGATTTTTCGGTTTCAGTTTAAAAATGCCCACCCCTATTCACTAGTCGGCGACGACCAATGTGAAGCTAGATTTTGACCATCTTTGACTGAACTGGTCGGAGATCTAACCGTTCAGATATAGATGGGTTTTGTTTAATGTATTATGGGCTTTATGCTTCACGGGGCCATTACCAGCATATAGTCACGAATTATTTTAAAGGACCTAAATAAAAGACAGGCTTTTAATCCTCGTCACTTTTCTTGATGTTCATGTTGAATCAGTGATGGATTGTGTTCTGACTTGAAGACTCTAATTAGACTTTGCTCTGATGTTACTGCAATTTAATCACTTTATATTTAAGTTACAGTTAGTCTGTAAATATTTCCATGGATGATCCATCTATTACTTTTGGAGATTGGATCATGGTCACATATCCGATAACATGTACTTTGTATTTGAGGTTTGTGGGATTTGAGGTTGACAGTGGAGAAATCGTGTGAGAGCAGCTTGCATGCGTAGAGATAGGGATGAAAACGGAACGAAAACGGTCGGTAAATGGTTGTTCCGTTTCTGTTTCCACATCTTTTACCGGTAATGGAAACGGAATCAGAAACCCCGGAAACGGATACGAAAACGAATAATGATCGAAATGGATGCGGAACGGAACGGAGCGGATATGGAAACGAAAGTGGAAAATTCCACAAGAACGTAATACATGATCACAATATATATGACCACAAAAACAATGTAACTCATTCCAACACAAAGGTGGATACAAGAACAATGTTATGTTCACCGGTATCACTAGAAAGTTTTTTCTCAGGTTTGTCAGTTGAAGGCTCGCTATTTGTCCCCCAGATCAAACCATCCTATCCTTCTCCATATCATTATCATCGACATCCTCTTTCTCCTCCAACTATAAAAATGTAATGCCCTAAAATTTGCATATTATTGTTCAATGTTCATTTATGATTTTCTGAGATTTATTCTGGATTTTATAAATGCCATTTTACTATTTTTTAGATTTATATAATTAATTTATTCATAAAAAATGAAGCCAAAAATATGCTAGAAATAATTTTCCTAGGTTCAAAATGTTCCAAAGTATTTTTGAGAATTTTTTTGGAATTTTTGAACTCTATTTGGTCTTTTCTAAGCCATTTGTATTTCTGAAATTATTTTAATTCGAAAATAAATGTAAATTCTCCCTTCTCCTTTTTGGGCTAAATGGGCCAAGTTTCCGATGGAATTTCCGGTTTTGCTTATAAGGAATTTCCGATTCCGTTTCCGTTTCCGACGGAAATGGCTCTCCCGTTTCCGTTTCCGACAAAAAATTTCCGTTTTCGTTTTCGTACCGATATTTTCCGTTTCCGTTTCAGAAAAAAGGCTTCCGTTTCCGTTTTTCTCCGGAACGGTTGGAAATTCCGTTTCCGTTTTCACCCCTACGTAGAGATCACTAGCTAGCTGTTGGTCACCATAATTAATTGATCCTCCTCAGCATAAGGTAAGGCTTCCCTACTTTCTTATTTTACTTCTTATTGTTCTTGCTTAATCACTTAGGTTATGGTTGGAAACTGCTTAAAAATTTCTTTTTATTTTGGAATGTGAATTTATTTGTTGATCTCGAATTTACTGTATCCGTTTTCCACTTAATTATATTGTACTTAAGAGCAGTGTGACAAAAGAAATTATTAATCATTGCCCTGTGAGTTATTTGAAAAGAATCTTATACAGATATAGGAACAAAGTGATGAATTTTTAGGAGCATCTTTTCTTACGAAAGTATACCTTAAAGTTCACCAGCAGCAGATGATAGTCATGATCATAAGTTCATAAGTCCAAATTAAGTAATTCTTGTTTTGTGTTTTCTTGTCCACTGTAATGCATATAGATGGATAAAGATTCGAAGAAAGTCAGTGAAGTGCATGCTTGGACAATTAATCGCATAGAGGAAATCGCGTATGATATTAAAAACATAGTGAATGATAATTTTTCTCCTTGTTCATGCTCAAGCGTGACTGAACTGAACCGACTATTACTTGAGATCGAACAAACTGCTCGCCTCTTTGATGAAATTGCCATACAATCGAAAGACTTGGTGCGAACAGATGGCATTGATCCTCCTGAAGAAGACATTTCGTCGAGCGTAGACGAGCATTTGCGCCCATACGACTACGAGACTGATGATTCGGGTAAACGTGATGATCATCAATTTAGAGAGGATGAAAGTATTGTCTCCAATGACTAGTGTTATTCTTGTTTTTGTATTATGTATATTAACACTTATGATCATCACTTTATGTATTTCTACTTGTACAACCCGTGATTACCATGAATGTTCTACTTTTGCCTGCGTTGTTATGCATATTTGGTTAATGAAATATTGACCGGGTCACCGTTTCAAACCTACTTGTTAATACAGTATCAGAACCTATACCAGTTTCTATACCGATATACCTTCTCAGATTTAATATAATAATATATATTTATAAGTATATATATGTTTAATTATATGTACACCAAATTTCACTTATGATATTACTACAAATACATAGTAGTACTATCAAATATAACATATAATTCAATAGACAATACCATCAATTCCTCTAGTACGACTGGTATTGTATGGTATCGAAGCCGGTATCAAGATGGTACGGTACATACGACTATTTTATATCGGTTTAGGTGACGAAATGTGCATATCAGACGGTACTAGTATGGCTATGCTCATTATAATTGCTCTTTATAATTGTTCTCAGCTAAGGCACTTAGCATATAAGGATTTGGATCCTTATTTCTAGAAGAAAGTTAGAAGGCACACTATATCATGATTTTGCATCAATCTCAACTGATAAAAAAATAGAGGTTCACTTCATAAGCCATAATAGCAAAAGGAAAGAGATCCAATGCAGTCATTACATAACTACAACTTTAACAGTTACGAATCAACCGTTGGATCAAAAATTGGTAGCCAAATCAAAAATCTCCGTGCTATAATAATAGCCAAAGCAATTAAATAGGCCAGATAAATCCAAACAACAAACACAAGAAATGAGATCCAAGAGCACAAGGGGTGTGTTAAACTATGCTCCTCGTTTGAGCTGGGCTACACACAGGGTTCACAATATCCATGAAAATCGATCAATTTTCGCGATTTTCGACCGTACCGGTCTGGCTCGAAAAACAGAACCGGTTGATAAACCGGTCAAATTCAAATTCAAAAAACTTAGAAAATTTGGGAAAAATTATCAAAAGTTCCCTAAAATTACTTTTAATAGCTTTTTGACATTTGCCATGAAATTTTTTAAAAACCAAAATTTTGAGACGTTTTTGAGCAAAACCAAATATAGATAATAGAAAAGGGAAAAGAGAGAGAGAGAGAGAGGAAAAAACACCCACAGCCACTTTGAGCCCAATAGCCCGGTTTGGTCCACCAAGAGTTCTTCCACATTTTAAGTGTCTTCTCCACGTTTCCGACAACACTCCTCTCGTCCCGACCCTCCTTGATGAGGCTTATGGAGGCCTGATCTTTCGGTGAGATGGATAACTCTCGATTTGTGGAGACGACCCCCATCATCTATGCTATCGACCGAAACACGACCGATACCAAGCAATCGCTGAACCAAACTCTGAATTATTATCAATCGTGCTAAAGCTCGATTAACCTGATCACTGAAAGGTCGAGGATGCCGACTAGAGGGGGGTGAATAGGCGGCTTTTAAAATTCTCTCTACTAATTTCTACAAAGCAATTCACCCCTAATTACCTTAATGCCAAAACATTTAACAATTATTAATGCGGAAGAGATAAACTAAGGTTTTGGCAATCAAAGCCTAAATTCTCTAGGCTCACTATGTGCACTAACTAATTATGTCTCTAACAATAAATTGCAATCCTAAAGACAAGCAATCAATCAATTTAATTCTATGAATGTAAATTGCTTCAATATAAATAATGAATGGAAAGCAAGCACAAGAGACATGATACTTTTTACCGTGGTGTTCGGAGACTTGCCGGTCTCCCCTAGTCCACGTTGAGGTTAACCCAAACACATTGGACTGGCTCCACGAATTGAGCACCCACCTCGAATCCACTAGTGGTATCTCATTTTCCCTCCTGGGTTGTAACACCCTAATTTTTGCTCTAATTTGAATTTTGAAGTATTTTTGATTTTTTTTGTGAATTTTTGGGAATTTATTTAAGTTAATTTGGATTTATCCAAATAGGACTTTTCTTGAAAACAATTAAATAATGGAAAAGTTTTTGCAAAGTTTTATTGCAAATATTTTAATGGAGTTCCAAACATCTCAAAGTAATTTCGGAATTTTTTCGAATTTTTCGCTATTTTAAAAGCTCCAAATGATTTAATTGAATTTCGGAATTATTTTAAATGTGAAATGTTTTAAAATCACATGAGCGAGAATGGGCCGAGCCCATTCTTGTGCGTGTCGTCGCCCAACGCGCCGAAACCCTAGCGCCGCCAGCCCAAGCCGTCCGTCCGGATCGAGCGCTGTGAGTGTGCCACGTCGCCCGCACGCGTGAGCCTTCGGATCGTCGCCGCACGGACGAGCGGGATTGCGCCACGTCGGTCGTCTTCGCGAGATCACCGGAGCTAATGCCGCCGACCGTTTCCGCTCGTTCGCCGCTTTGTCAGAAGCGCGCGTCGAGGCCCTTTAAGTGCACCGAGTAAGCGCGTCCGGCAGAGCTCCTTTCATTGCGTCTTTTGACTCCTCGCACGCACGCCGAGACCCTCTCTAGCGCCTGAGCGAGCTCGCCGTAGTTGCGTCTTTGTGCCGCCGTTGTTTTTGCTTCCTCTCGTCGCCGTCCGTCGCTTTCGGCGTGCTCGACCCGTTCGAAGTTCACGAAGCAAGGCGCATCGAGTGGACCACTTCTTCTCGCCGGAGAAGCCCTGCAGCCGTCGCCGAGGTCATCTTCCCAGCTCGGCAACCTTCGCTTCTTCGCGCCGTCAACCTCGTCGAACCGCGCCGACCGTCCGATTTGCATCGTTCGGTTACGGTGAGTCGCGTAGCCTCCATCTCTGTAGATGTTTAGATTGAATCGTGGCCGTTGGATCTTGATGTGTAGGCTTGGATTAGATCTAGTTTCGCGATATGTTTTGTCTTAGCCGTTGGATCGTTAGTGGATGCGTAGGATTGAGCCACGTCGCGCCATGAGCGAGAAACCGCTCGGTACCGTAGGCCGTTAGATTAGATCTAAGCGGTAGAGATTGGATCTGGTTTTGCCCTAAGGATCCGCGCCGTTCGATTTGAGCGCGCGGCGAAGATAACACCGTACCCTCGCCAAATCACGTGTTGAAGCGTGGGCATTTTGATCGGGAGACGAGATCGATCCACCGTCGATTTCGGGCGCATCGTCGTCGATTGCGCGCGTGTTGTCGCATGAACCGAGGCGTCGCGATGGCGGCGCGGTCTGGCCGTTGGATCCGGCGTGCCGTTGGATGTGCGGCGCGTGGGCGTGGAGTCGCGGCGTCGCCGAACGCGCGGGGTGAGATCCGACCGTTGGATGAGCGGCGATGCGGATCTTGCCGCGTGTCGCGTCGGGATTGGTGCGCGATCGTCGCCGACGCCACGGCTTGCGTCACTCGGTGCATGAGCGCGATCTTTGCCGATCCACGGTGGACGAGCCGAACCGTGGACCCGACCCATGAATCGAAGCAGCGTGGCGGCACTAGAGGTCGCCACGTGTCGTCTTGACGTCGACAATGGCGTCATAAATATTTTATATATAAAAATATTTCGACCGAAATTCATTTCTGTCGACGTCATCATGACGCGATCTTGACGTCATTTATGCGAATTTCGAGTATAAAAATAATTCAGAAAAATCATATTTTCTTAATTTACGTATTTTGATTTTATTCAAACTTCAAACGACTATAACTTTTGCATTTTAACTCGGATTTAGGTGATTCAAATTTATAAAAATTCATAAAATTATGAGCTATTTAATGGTGAATTTTATTTGAATTTTTGAGGTCATCTAGTCTTCTGTATTAGCTATTTATTGTATCTTTTTGTTTATGCAGCGTGAGACGCAAATTTGTCGGAAAGTTTCGAGGAAGAATTAGTCGCTCAAGACCAAGCTTGAACACGACCAGCAACTCTTTGAAGGAAAGTGATGCTTTGATCATTTTGATCCCAGATTTTAAAATGTAATTTATGCTTTGAAACTATGCATGCTAATTATTTAAAATGAATTTAAATTAATTTGGGATAATGTAGTTAATCAACCCATTTTGTTATGCCACCTTGAATTATTAATTGTATGCCTAAATCATTGTCACCCTAAGTTTGATTATATTAGTTGGATGTTAATATTGTGCCAACACGGGAGGCTAGACCGTGAGTAGATGCTTAGCCTTGCAATGAGTCATGAATGATCTTTTGAGAAATGCTACAAAATTGACTAATGGAATATTGAATGTATTTTGAAAGTGGTGTGATGATGCCACATGATGATATGGAAGTATGGTGACTGTGTGGTTCCATATTGATGTTGAGTTATTCTTGGCATGTGTTGCACAATAATCAATGGGGTGGGAAATGTTTTAGATCAGGGCAAGTGGCAAGAGGTGTGTGCACAGTGGGCTGTGTGGCGATGGGTTGATGAGTGATGTGAGTCTGTGTGCCGCATTGGGGTGTGTGCCCTTGTTGAGTGTTGGAAGTCTTGCCTTGGTCGATTAAGGACTTCACCTTGCAAGCCTTTGATCCGAGTCACCCGTACAACCACATGTCCGATATGGGACAGACCTAGTTGACTAGGGTTACGATATCTTTCCTCGATACCTCGGGGGTGACAAGGTACGTGGGTGTATCTGTATGGGGGCGTACACGTGCTACGGCTTGGTGCCCATCCAACGGTGATTGGCCGGTCCTATACTTGGCTCTGTGTGAGGGAAGTGATAGTGAAGGCAATCAGGAGAGGTTCTTTAGTTAAGGTAGAGGTTCTGAAAAGCTTTGTTGCGGACAATCACTGTGTGGTGGCGGTGTATCTTGTGGGTAAAGTGTACAACCTCTGCAGAGTGTCAAAACTATTCGAATAGCCGTGCTCACGGAATTGAGCATTGCTCGGGATTCTGATCAAGGGTAGATTTTCATAAACAAAACATGGAAGGGGTGGTGTGTGCCAAGTGTTAAAAATGAGCTACTCAAGGTGTGTCCGAGAAACCTCATGGAAAAACCATTTGAAATTATTATTACGTATAAGCGTTTCTCTTGCTTTAATCTAACTAAGATATTGGTTAAAAATGTTGCTTGATGCAAAAGAACCATTTAAGCCAATCCTTTGGAACAAGATCGCATATAGTAATAGTCTTGCATTACATGCATTACTTGTTGAGTGCCTTGTGTACTCACCCCACCTTGCTTTCAACCCCAACATCGATGGAGGAGACTACACGGTTTGGGAGGAGGAGTACATCGAGGACACGATGAACTAGGGGCAAGCCCAGTCGGTTACTGTGGCAAGATGAAGGCTTCCACGACCTTTTTTATGTTCATTGCTATTTCTTTACTTTGATTAATGTAAGCCTGTGTGGTGACCTATCTGTAAGGAGACCATAAGGTCGTACAACTCAGTTTATATACATGTTTGCACTATTTATTCTTATATCTTCGTGAATATGCGTGATGTGCAACCTCGTATGATGTGTGTGCTAAGCGTGATCTGGGTAGCACAGAATACACAGAGGGTCGGATTTGCGAGTTCGGGTCCCGCAGAGGTGGTATCGAGCAGGTGATTGTAGGCCTTGACCCTAGTTTGGTTGTGCCTAGGAGGTAAAAACTATTTTCTAAAGACCTAATCAACTTGAGCAAGAATGTCAAAGAAATCTCGACTTATCTCTTCTCCCTTATTCATACCTATCTTTGAATTTTTATTATTCTCTATTTAATTTAAACAAGGTTTGTTTTGGCGAGATGAGGATGATCCATACCTATGGAGAGCGCACGGGAGGATCGCCGCAGAGTTATGGCGTATGATGCGATTGCTCGGAGGTTTTGATGCACCAGCATGTCGAGGACTTGGTGGTGCAGGCAGGACTTGGCGTCGCTGGGATGTCAAGATCACGATGTATGCTCGGGAAAGGACGAGGCGAGCCGTCCTATCTACATTACGGTCGGAGGTCTTCTTTTGAGGCGGAATCCAGAGGCGGCGCGACGAGCGTGCGGCGGTGCCCGCGCTTACTCCGCAGAGTTGGAGGCACCGTCTTTTCGTCACCATCCGCGTCGGGACAACCATTTTGACAGGATGGAGCTCGTGGAGGAGGGCGCCACTATCACCCACTGGCGAGGTACGTCATCGCCAGAGGGCGCCTTGGACGAGAGGCAGTCAGAGGCGAGAGGACCCGCGCCGAGGTCACAGAGGCAAGGATCCGGTGCGGGAGGGCTTAGCTCACTCCATGCGAAGATCCGGGAGTTGGAGATGGCTCTGTATGGACCCGAGCACGAGCGATCCCCGAGTTACGATCGGATCCGGAGGAGCAGGCGAGAGGCACGGTCTGCGGAGCAGCGACCACAGGACCGGTAGTCGATGGGGTCTTTTGCACCAGTGCGATGAGGTCACGAGACCGATTCGCCCGATGCGAGCACCCACGGTGTATGCTCCGGGGGAGCCGCAGTCGGGTTGGCTCGATGAGTGATTGAGTCTAGTAGTGTATAGTGTCGAGACTCGAAGGTTGAGTCGCGTCTTTTCTTCAGAGTCACCATTAGGTGTGAGTCGTCATGGGTTCCTATGTTTGCTTACTTGTTTTGGTTGTGAGTGTCTCGTATGCGTTGCATTGCCCTTAGGCACTTGTGAGCAACCATACAGCTTTATATTATATCAATAAAGTGGCTAAATAAATTAAGTTACACCTGTTTCCCCCACATAAATTCTTCTACTTGTCTATGCTTTCTTCTTTTCTTAACCTTGAAACTTGCAGCAGATGGTGAGGACACGTGGAAATGTTGGAGCAGTGAAGTGGAGCTAACAGACAGATAACGAGAATGAAGAGCCGATTCCTCAACCGCCGCAGTCGATATGCAAAACACAGGAGCCTTCTTGATCGCCGGACTCAACTTATGAGCACAATGGTTCAAACCATGCGCAGATATCCAACCAAGCTGCTGCGAATGTTCAACACAGGGGTAACCATGGACCACACCCCTACTCAAGGTTGTCGGAGTTTATGAGAACCCGTCCACCTACCTTCTCGTGCAACGCCAATCCACCGGAGGCGGACGATTGGCTAAGGACAATTCAAAGGAAGGCGCACATTACCCGGTGTGTAGGACATGAGAGGGTACTCTATGCCTCTCATCAACTCGAAGGAACTGCCGCAGAATGGTGGGAAAACCTGCAGACTCATGAGGACCCAGAGTATCACGTGGGAGAATTCACCTCGACTTTCGCCCGATACCATGTACCCGAAGGTATCATGGATCTCAAAAGGAGGAATTCGAAGCACAAGCGAGGTGGCGGTCGGTGGCGATTACGAACAAGTTCACCCAAGCGCACGCTACGCACCGGAGGGCGTGGCTACGGATAAGGCCGACAATCCCGCTTCATGAAGGGATTGAATGCGAGGTTGCAGTGGGGTGATCACCACACATTCCTCGACTTCCAAGAGCTAGTTAACAAAGCTCTTATATTAGAGGACAAGCGCCGAGAGCTGGATGACAACAGAAGCGCGAATGGCACAACAAGGAGGTCGTCGGGGCGCGAGAGGAGAGGGCGGCACCTCAGCGATTCATCGGTACCGGCCGGAGGAAATGATAGGGTACCACTGCCGCAAATCGCCCGATGGGTCGAATTCGAGACTCGGCCGAGCGTAGCGCGGTGGAGGAACCTCTCAGCGATGGGAAGGCGTTGCTATCATTGCAATGAAATGGGGCATTTGCCAATAATTGCCCCAAGAAGGAGGTGTCACCCGGTCCGCTTTAACACTGGGAACACACGGCAAGAACTCCCGCGCCAATCGTGAACGCGGGGCATCAACAGAACAACTCCATCCCAAGGAACTGCACGAGGGCGAGTCAACCACATTCGACGGATGAAGTGCGAGCGCCACGGATGTTATCTTGGGTAAGTTCTAGTAAACTCGATACCACTCATTGTTTTATTTGATTAGAGCCGCATTCTTTTATTTCCGAGATTTTGCTGTTCAAAATGATATGGAAATAGTGAATCTTAAATGTGTGCTCATAGTCAATCCTCGGATCGAACTCCGATCTAAAGTAGGATGTTCGGGGTAAGACTAATAATTAATGGGGTTGAGTTCTAGCGAACTTAATCGTCCTTAATACCCAAACCTTGGATGTTATCACAGGAATGGATTAGTTAACCAAACACAAAGCGATCTTTGGGCTGCGGAAAAAGAGTCATATCGGTCGAGAGCCCGGATGGAAAGAAGATTGAGTTTGAAGCAAAATCAGTGCGGGATGGACAATTGATGGTCAACAGCATGAAGACTGTCAGCTTAGAGGAAGTGCCCATAGTCAATGAATATCCGGACCTTTTCGGAAGATTTACGGAATGCCGAGATAGAGATATCGAGTTCGTGATAGAGTGGTTCGAGGACAGCTCCCATAGCTAAGAGACCTTACAGGATGTCCACAGAGGAATTGGTGGAAATGAAGAAACAAATTGAAGAGCTCTTTGGAAAAGGATTTATAAGACCTAGTTCATCGCCATGGGGAGCACTGTCTTATTCGTCAAGAAGAAGGGCGGGAGTTTTAGGATGTGTATAGACTATCGTGCACTCAATGATGTGACGATAAAGAATAAGTATCCTCTACCGGGATCGATGATTTGTTTGACCGATTAAGAGGAGCGAGTCTTCTCCAAAATTGATCTCGATCGGGATACCATCAATTGAAGATCCGATCGGAGGATATTCAAGCGCATTCGTCAAGATATGGACACTACGAGTTTCTGATGATGTCCTTTGGTTTGACAAATGCACCGGCATATTTTATGAACTTAATGAATAAGGTTTTATGGAATACTTGGACAAGTTAGTCGTCGTATTCATAGATGATATCCTTATCTATTCCAAGGCGAGAGAAGAGCACGCAGAGCATTTGAGGCTAGTCCTTGAAAAGTTGAGAGAGCAACATTGTTTGCAAAATTTAGCAAATGTGAATTACGGAAGAATAAGGTTGAATTTCTTGGACACATAATGACTGCGGCGGGAGTTGCGGTAGATCCAAAGAAAGTGGAGCGGTTCGCATTGGGAGCAACCCAAGTCGGTAACCCAAATCCGTAGTTTCCTTGGAATGGCGGGTATTACCGTCGATTCATCGAAGGATTCTCTACGATTGCGAGACCTCTTACGCAATTGTTGAAAAGGAAAGGAAATTCCTATGGACACCGAGTGTGGGAAGAGTTTTCAGGAGTTGAAGAGAAGATTAACATCGGCTTTGTACTAGTTTTACAGACGTTCATCAAGGCTTTGACATCTTTTGTGATGCATCGCGTCGAGGATTGGGATGCGTGTTGATGCAAAATAGGAAGGTAATTGCATATGCATCGAGGCAATTGAGGCCACATGAGGAGAACTATCCGACTCATGATTTGGAATTAGCTGCCGTGGTGCATGCACTAAAGATATGGCGTCATCATCTCATCGGAAATAGATGTGAAGTGTATACTGGATCATAAAAGTCTTAAGTATATCTTCACGCAAGTGACCTAAATATGAGGCAAAGAAGATGGTTAGAGTTAATCAAGGATTATAATATAGGAATTCACTACCATCCTGGTAAAGCCAACGTAGTGGCAGACGCCTTGAGCAGAAAGAACCACAGTGTTAATATGCTGATGGAAACAAGTCGGTAGGAATTGTGTAAGGATTTTAAATTAGAAGCTGGAAATGGTACGGAAGGATTCCTAGCAACTTTGGAAGTAAGGCCTACTGGAAGATCGGATCAAGGAAGGCGGAAAGATGATGATAAGATCAAAAGAATTAAGGGCAAAATGGATGAAGGCAAAGCAAAAGATTTCAAACTGGATGAACAAGGTACTATGTGGTTTAAAGGGCGCATTTGTGTACAGAACAAAAAGGAGTTGAAGCGATTAATTCTAGAGGAGGCTCATGACTCGGATACTCAATTCATCCAGAAGTGCGAAAATGTATCAAGATTTAAAGGAAAGATTTTGGTGGCCAAGCATGAAACGAGAAGTCGCGAATATGTTGCATTATGTGACATATGCCAAAGAGTCAAAGCTATGCACCAAAGACCAGCAGGCTATTACAACCCTTAAAGATACGAATGGAAATGGGAAGAAATTGGTATGGATTTCATAACCGGATTACCCGAGCATAAAGTGGATATGATTCCATATGGGTCATAGTGGATCGCCTAACCAAAGTGGCACATTTCATACGGTGAAGACCACTTATTAGGAGACCGGCTAGCGAACTTTATATGGCACGGATCGTGCGCTTGCACGGAGTACCAAGAAGATAGTATCGAGAGAGGTACCCAATTTACCTCGATTTTGGGGTAAGCTACATGAGGCAATGGGGACTCGTTTGAACTTGATCTGACCTACCATCCGCATGACGGATGGTCAAACCGAGAGGTTAACCGGATATTAGAGGATATGTTGAGGGCATGTGCCTTAGCATATTCCAACTCATGGGACAAGTGTTTGCCTTATGCTGAGTTTAGTTACAACAACGATTATCAAGCAAGTTTACGGATGTCTCCATTTGAAGCTTTGTATGGTCGGTCTGTCGAACACCATTGAATTGGAATGAGACAGTGAACGACACGTCTTTGGACCGGACATTCTTGAGAAGCGGAAGAACGGTCATACGATCGGGGAAAGATTGAAGATTGCACAATCAAAGCAGAAGAGTTATGCCGACAACCGTCGCAGGAACCGAGCTTTGAACCGAAGATTTTGTGTACCTTAGAGTCACACCTCTCAAAGGAGTCGGAGGTTCCATGCAAAGGGAAACTCGCACCCAGATCGTCGGACCATTCAAGATCTTGAGCCGAGAGGTGAAGTTGCTTATCGCTTGGAGTTACCACAGTCTTTGGCGAGTGTATGATGTATTTCATGTATCTGGCGAAGAAGTGTCTTGAGTACCGGAGGAGCAAACACCTTTGGAGGCAATTGATCTGCGGGAAGATCGACTTACAAAGAACATCCAGATGAAGATTACGGGCGTAATGGGCAGAGAGACAAGGAACAAGTCAACACGTTTCGCAGAATTCAATGGAGTAACCATTGGAAAGTGAAGCCACGTGGGAGCGAAGAAGACTGAAGAAGGAGTTTCTAACCTATTTACGTAGGCGTACACGAATCTCGGGGCGAGATTACATTAAGGGGAGGTTTGTAACACCTAATTTTTGCTCTAATTTGAATTTTGAAGTATTTTTATTTTTTTGTGAATTTTTGGGAATTTATTTAAGTTAATTTGGATTTATCCAAATAGGACTTTTCTTGAAAACAATTAAATAATGGAAAAGTTTTTGCAAAGTTTTATTGCAAATATTTTAATGGAGTTCCAAACATCTCAAAGTAATTTCGGAATTTTTCGAATTTTTCGCTATTTTAAAAGCTCCAAATGATTTAATTGAATTTTGGAATTATTTTAAATGTGAAATGTTTTAAAATCACATGAGCGAGAATGGGCGAGCCCATTACTGTGCGTGTCGTCGGCCCAACCGCGCCGAAACCCTAGCGCCGCCCAGCCAAGCCGTCCGATCCGGATCGAACGCCTGTGAGTGTGCCACGTCGCCCGCACGCGTGAGCCTTCGGATCGTCGCCGCACGGACGCGCGGGATTGCGCCACGTCGGTCGTCTTCGCGAGATCACCGGAGCTAATGCCGCCGACCGTTTCCGCTCGTTTCGCCGCCTGTAGCGCGCACGTCGAGGCCCCTTTAAGTGCCGAGTAGCGCGTCCGCGAGCTCCTTCATTGCGTCTTTTGACTCCTCGCACGCACGCCGAGACCCTCTCTAGCGCTGGCGAGCTCGCCGTAGTTGCGTCTTTGTGCCGCCGTTGTTTTTGCTTCCTCTCGTCGCCCGTCGCTTTCCGGCGTGCTCGACCCGTTCCGAGTTCACCGAAGCAAGCCGCATCGAGTGGACCACTTCTTCTCGCCGGAGAAGCCCCGCAGCGCCGTCGCCGAGGTCATCTTCCCCAGCTCCGGCAACCTTCGCTTCTTCGCCGCCGTCAACCTCGTCGAACCGCGCCGACCGTCCGATTTGCATCGTTCGGTTCTGGTGAGTCCGCGTAGCCTCCATCTCTGTAGATGTTTAGATTGAATCGTGGCCGTTGGATCTTGATGTGTAGGCTTGGATTAGATCTAGTTTCGCGATATGTTTTGTCTTAGCCGTTGGATCGTTAGTGGATGCGTAGGATTGAGCCACGTCGCGCCATGAGCGATGAAACCGCTCGGTACCGTAGGCGTTAGATTAGATCTAAACGGTAGAGATTGGATCTGGTTTTGCCCTAAGGATCCGCGCCGTTCAGATTTGAACGTGCGGCGAAGATGGCACCGTACCCTCGCCAAATCACGTGTTGACGCGTGGGCATTTTGACTGGGGCGGAGACCAGATCCAGCCGTCGATTTCGGGCGTACCGTCGCGATTGCGCCGCGTGTTGTCGCATGAACCGAGACGTCGCGATGGCGCGCGGTCTTGGCCGTTGGATCCGGCGCGCCGTTGGATGTGCGGCGCGTGGGCGTGGAGTGCGGCGTCGCCGAACGCGCGGGGTGAGATCCGGCCGTTGGATGAGCGGCGATGCGGATCTTGCCGCGTGTCGCGTCGGGATTGGCTGCGATCGTCGCGACGCCACGGCTTGCGTCACCGGTGCATGAGCGAGTCTTGCCATCCACGGTGGACGAGCCGAACCGTGGACCCGACCCATGAATCGAAACAGCGTGGCGGCACTAGAGGTCGCCGCGTGTCGTCTTGGACGTCAACAATGGCGTCATAAATATTTTATATATAAAAAATTTCGACCGAAATTCATTTCTGTCTTGACGTCATCATGACGCGATCTCGACGTCATTTATGCGAATTTCCAGTATAAAAATAATTCAGAAAAATCATATGTTCTTAATTTACGTATTTTGATTTTATTCAAACTTCAAATGACTATAACTTTTGCATTTTAACTCGGATTTGGGTGATTCAAATTTATAAAAATTCATAAAATTATGAGCTATTTAATGGTGAATTTTATTTGAATTTTGAGGTCATCTAGTCTTCTGTATTAGCTATTTATTGTATCTTTTTGTTTTGTACGCGTGAGGCGCAAATTTGTCGGAAAGTTTCGAGGAAGAATTAGTCGCTCAAGACCAAGCTTGAACACGACCAGCAACTCTTTGAAGGAAAGTGATGCTTTGATCATTTTGATCCCAGATTTTAAAATGTAATTTATGCTTTGAAACTATGCATGCTAATTATTTAAAATGAATTTAAATTAATTTGGGATAATGTAGTTAATCAACCCATTTTGTTATGCCACCTTGAATTATTAATTGTATGCCTAAATCATTGTCACCCTAAGTTTGATTATATTAGTTGGATGTTAATATTGTGCCAACACGGAGGCTAGGCCGTGAGTAGATGCTTAGCCTTGCGTGAGTCATGAATGATCTTTCGGAGAAATGCTACAAAATTGACTAATGGAATATTGAATGTATTTTGAAAGTGGTGTGATGATGTCACATGATGATATGGAAGTATGGTGACCTTTGTGGTTCCATATTGATGTTGAGTTATTCTTGGCATGTGTTGCACAATAATCAATGGGGTGGGAAATGTTTTAGGCGGGGCAAGTGGCAAGAGGTGTGTGCACAGTGGGCTGTGTGGCGATGGGTTGATGAGTGATGTGAGTCTGTGTGCGCATTGGGCTGTGTGCCCTTGTTGAGTGTTGGAAGTCTTGCCTTGGTCGATTAAGGACTTCACCTTGCAAGCCTTTGATCCGAGTCACCCGTACAACCACATGTACGATATGGGACAGACCTAGTTGACTAGGGTTACGATATCTTTCCTCCGATACCTCGGGGTGACAAGATACGTGGGTGTATCTGTATGGGGGCGCACGTGCTACGGCTTGGTGCCCATCCAGCGGTGATTGGCGGTCCTATACTTGGCTCTGTGTGAGGGAAGTGATAGTGAAGGCAATCTGGAGAGGTTCTTTGGTTAAGGTAGAGGTTCTGAAAAGCTTTGTTGCGGACAATCACTGTGTGGTGGCGGTGTATCTTGTGGGTAAAGTGTACAACCTCTGCAGAGTGTCAAAACTATTCGAATAGCCGTGCTCACGGAATTGAGCATTGCTCGGGATTACTGATCAAGGGTAGATTTTCATAAACAAAACATGGAAGGGGTGGTGTGTGCCAAGTGTTAAAATGAGCTATTAAGGTGTGTGTCGAGAAACCTCATGGAAAAACCATTTGAAATTATTATTACGTATAAGCTGTTCTCTTGCTTTAATCTAACTAAGATATTGGTTAAAAATCTTGCTTGATGCAAAAGAACCATTTAAGCCAATCCTTTGGAACAAGATCGCATATAGTAATAGTCTTGCATTACATGCATTACTTGTTGAGTGCCTTGTGTACTCACCCCACCTTGCTTTCAACCCCAACATCGGTGGAGGAGACTACACCGTTTGGGAGGAGGAGTACATCGAGGACACGATGAACTAGGGGCAAGCCCAGTCGGTTACTGTGGCAAGATGAAGGCTTCCACGACCTTTTTTATGTTCATTGCTATTTCTTTACTTTGATTAATGTAAGCCTGTGTGGTGACCTATCTGTAAGGAGACCATAAGGTCGTACAACTCGGTTTATATACATGTTTGCACTATTTATTCTTATATCTTCGTGAATGTGCGTGATGTGCAACCCTGTATTTGTGTGTGCTAAGCGTGATCTGGGTAGCACACAATACACAGAGGGTCGGATTTGCGAGTTCGGGTCCCGACAGAGGTGGTATCGAGCAGTGATCTGTAGGCCTTGACCCTAGTTTGGTTGTGCCTAGGAGGGTAAAACTATTTTCTAAAGACCTAATCAACTTGAGCAAGAATGTCAAAGAAATCTCGACTTATCTCTTCTCCTTATTCATACCTATCTTTGAATTTTTATTATTCTCTATTTAATTTAAACAAGGTTTGTTTTGGCGGATGAGGATGATCCATACCTATGGAGAGCAAGATGGGAGGATCGCCGCAGAGTTATGGCGTATGATGCGATTGCTTTCGGAGGTTTTGATGAACCAGCGTATCGAGGACTTGGTGGTGCAGGCGAGGACTTGACGTCGCCTGGGATGTCAAGATCACAGTGTATGCTCGGGAAAGGACGTCGCCTGGGATGTCAAGATCACAGTCAACTAACAAGGTTCGCACCCTAGTTATTCGTCTCCTCCTGATACTCCTCAAGAGAAGGTGTGGCTGTTAGTGTTATGCCCTTGAGGCAATCATTTAGATGATTGTAACATGACTATGTTTATGAATAATAATATGATTATTGGTCCAATGAATGTATATCATTGTATTGATCAACAAGTATGTGACTTGATTATGAAGCTCTTTACTTAATGATGTAATTCGATAAATATCTCTGATCGGATATCATCGTATAGGACTACGATGAATAGATCAACACATGTAGTGATCGATGATCATGCTTCATAGATCATGGGATATGGAGATATCATCTCTACATTGTGGACCATGTTGAAGAACATGGGTTAGATAGACCGCTATGGGACACTGCGAGAATGTTTCATTCTTATGTGTCATCGATGTATCTCATACCTAGAAGATGTATGATCCTTAGACACTGAGATTGTCATATTCCCTACATGTGTAATAGTTTTCCTTGGGGCTATCAAACACTACTTCCTAACCGGATAGTTATAAAGGTAGCTTTCATGTTTACTATGAAAGCGTGCGAGGGAAGTGGCGATCAAGATGGAATTTGCCACTCCAATGAAACGGAGATATATGACAAGGCCACTCGTGTGATATGATTAAGAAAGTGCATGGCCATGCCGTGATTGAGAGTCAATCACAACTTATTAATATATCACGGATACGAGAGATGGATTGAATCATCAAAGGATGACATGCTTCGCCTTGAGATCAATCTTCATATACTTGGCAAAGGGATTATTACATGAGTTCTTTTGATAGGTTACATTCGATTTGATCACGGTATGTTTGGGAGTTGGCATACTTTGCAAGAAGCGCTACCAACTATTGGATTGAAAAGGAGTTTTCGAATCCATGTCCAAACGTATGTGAACCTGCAGGTCACACACTTAATGGTGGGACGCATTAATTTGGATTGGATCCGTAATTAATGAACCTCGTGGGCTTAGCATCTTTGGTGGGCCTGGTTTAAGGTTTCATCTCGTGGCTATATAAGGAGGGAGGAGGAGGCGCAGAGGGTGCTTTCCACGGTTTAGGTTTGATTCACTTGAAACCCTAGCCTCCTCCTCTCACTTTGCCCTCGCCGAGCGACTAGGTGCTTGCACACGGCGCACGGCGTTCCATCTCGGACGTGTGGACATCTGCGGTGACGCTGCTGCGGCTGCGGCATGGGAGGGCGATCCACGGCGAGGCGAGGGCGATCCACTACATCGGCGCAACGATTGCGGCGAGGACGAACCACTACATCGGCGTGCGAAGGATTCGCAATCGCGTCTAGTGGTAATCTTATCTATGATCCCCTTCTTGCGAGTAGCTTTCTGGTTGCGCGGTAGTTTTTTTTTTGTGCTAGCGTAGCATACCGCGTTTCCCTTCAGTGGCTTCTTCTCAAACTGGTGATGTTTGGTTGCAAGGGGTGAGTACATAAAGTACTCAACAAGTTGTGCACAGAATGCAAGTCCAATATACTATATGCATGGCTTATTACAAAGGATTGGCTAACATGGTTAATTTGCATAATACAACATTTGTAAAGGAATAGCATAAATAGATTGAAAGACAATAAAACAAATAATAATAATAATATATTTCTCATTTGTTTTCCAATAACCAACTCATAATCTTAAACCATAATCCAACACCCATACCCACATTTGTTTTGATAAAATCTAACCCTTGACTGTAATCACCGAGCAATGCTCAATACCGCGAGCACGGTTATTCAAATAGGTTTGACACTCTGCAAAGGTTTATACACTTTACCCACAAGATACAATCATACACCAGAGAGGCGAGTGATCATAACAAAGCCTTTCCAATGCCCTCTGTCTAATCCCAGTACTGTCCGCTAAGGTTTCAACACTGGTGGGACTGGTTACCACATCCAGGCCCCCCCTCTTGCGCCATGTGAGTCTACCTGTATACCCAGAACCCACACTACCAAGACAGTACCAAAGTGTAGACATAACTAATCAAACAAATCATCGATCCTTGGTAACAGATACTTGTTCTTTATTGTCACCTCATTAAGAGCTCGATAGTCGATACACATTCTCATGCTTCCATCCTTCTTTCGAACAAACAAAACAGGTGCTCCCTACGGTGATGAACTTGGCCTTACAAAACCTTTTTCTAGTAACTCCTCAATTTTTTTTCTTCATCTCTACCATTTCATCTGTGGGCATCCGATACGGTCTCTTAGTTATTGGGGCTATACTAGGCACTAATTCAATCACAAACTCAATATCTCGGTCAGGTGGCATTCTAGGTAAATCCTCAGGAAAAACATCCGAGTATTCATTTACAACTGGTACTTCTTCTATACTAACAGCTTTAGCACTATTAACCATCATCTGACCATTGTGAACTACGGTCGCTTGAACTTCCACTCTTTCACCTTTCGGGCTTTCAATTGACACTATTCTTCTACCACAATCCAATACAACCTTGTGTTTGGACAAACAATCCATTCCAAGAATAGCATCTAGAGTTTGGGTATCCAAGATAATAAGGTTCGCTAGGAACTCTATTCCATTCATGAGCATCTTAACTCCCATACATCCTAGGTTAGATCAAAGTTCTAATCCAGGGGATTAGACCAAAAGCATGCACTTAAGGTTCATAACTTCTAACCCATTCCCAGCAGCAAAATCTGGAGAAATAAAGGAATGCGAAGCCCGAAATCAAATAAAACTGTAGCAGGTACTGAGTTAACTAGGAACTTACCCAGTATGACATCTGATGCTTCCTAGGCCTCATCAGTCATGATATGATTTACATGACCTCTCACCGTGGCCTGAGTTGTAGCTCCGGCTTGAACAACTCCACGGTTCCCTCCAAGCGCAGGCGTCTTGGTCGACGTTGTTCCAAGGTTGAAACGAATAGGCGTAACACCTCCTCTTTTCGGACAGTTATTGGCAAAATGTCCTAGCTCATTGCAGTTAAAACAGTGTCTAACTGTCGACTATTGATTTCCTCCTTGGGCATTATTGGTCTGAACAGGTATCTGAAAATTCTGGCCACTAGGGCAAGGTGAGGAGATGGCGTCTTGAAGATAGCCATGGGCTGAAATCTCACAAATTGTTGCGGTGCAACCCTCAATCTTTGCTATCCTTGGCAAGCTCCCTGTTGTGCCATTCTGCGCTTGCGCTTGTCTTTCAGGATAAGGGCCTTGTTAACCAACTCTTGGAAATCAGGAAAAATTTGGGTAATCAACCCAACCTGCAGTCTAGAATTCAGTCCCTTCATGAAATGAGATTGCCTTGCCTTATCTATCGCTACGTCTTCAGGTGCATAGCGAGCAAGCTGTATGAACTTATTCAAATAATCTATCACAGACTGACCTCCCTACTTGATAGCTCTAAATTCTTCCTTTTTAAGTCCATGACACCTTCAGGAATATGGTACTTGCGAAAAGCAGAAAGAAATTCTTCCCAGGTGATCTCTTGTGGGTTCTCCTGCAATACGCAGTAATTCTCCCACCATTCAACAGTTATACCTTCAAGCTGATGAGAAGCATAAAGCACCTTCTCATTTCCCTCACACTGGGTGATATACAGCTTCCTCTCAATTGTCCTAAGTTAGTCGTCAGCCTTAATTGGCTTAGCATTCCCAAAGAAGATAGGCGGACGAGTCCTCATAAAATCTGACAACTTCGATTATGGACGGTTTCCATTGCCAATAGATTGATTTGCATTGTTGGTCACTGATTGATCGGCAAAGTGCTGCATTTGATGCATCATGGTCTGTATAAGCTGTGTTTGTGCAGCAAGAAAGGCTCTAAAATTACTCATGTCAACTGGTGGCGCTGCTTGCGGAATCGGTATCTCATTTGGATTCACACTTGCGCGACTTCCACTTCCACTGGCTCTGTTGTTTTCGCAAGTCTGAACCATCTATTGATCACTCCAAGGTTTAGAGAAAAGATAGACAAGTAATATAAGAACTTATGCGGGGGCAAAGTTTTAAACTCAAACTCCAAATATATTAAACTTTATTAAATACTTGGTATGGTTGCTCACAAGTGCCTAACGGCAATGCAACGCATACTGCACACTCAAAACGACAATTAAAACTCTCATTAATCTAAGCAAGCATTACTAATCGACTAAAGGCAACACTCTAAACTTAGACTCATGCGACTCATACACTGGAGTCACCGCTACTACTAAACTTAAGACTCCATCTAGTCACTAAGCCATCCTGGATGTGAGCCTCCAGGTGGGTACTACGGCGGATGACGCGGCATTGGGGCGAATTTGTTCCGATGGCTGGGGGTCTCGTTGGAAGAAGCAGACTCTTGTCCTTCAGGCTCGGGTTCAACCTCCTCAGGGTCTTCTTCAGACTCCTCCTCCGCCTCAAGCTCAGCTTCCTCTTCTGTCATGTAAAGTGCCTCCTCTAGCTCAGCGATCCGCTCTAAAGCCATCCTTCTAGCCTCTTGAAGGTCCTTCTCGGTCTTCTCCAAAGTCTCATAAACCTCAGTAAGCTCTTGGTTGGTGGTCTTCGTGAGATTCTCTTGTGCGGTAGCAAGGCGTGCAAGATGGATGATGGTGGCATCCTCCTCGATCTTGATCCTGTGTTCAGTGACGGCGTCTTCATGAGGATGATACTTGAACACCGTCGTCTCCAACTCTGTGGCATAGTCACGAGCAAAGCGATGAAGTGCAAGACGGGCAGCTTCCTGGATCCCAGCTTCAAATGTTGATCTTCTCATCGAGATGTTGACGGGGCGGCTTCCCATTGTATTGTCCCTAGCGTAGACCGTGATCTTACAAATTGTTCCTCGTAGCTTCCCGTTTACGATCTAGCTGGTACCTCGGTAGATAGGCCGATCAAAACCTCCCAACAACTGCAACATCTTCCACAACTCAGCGGCGAACCCTCTCTTGCGCACTCCATAAAGGCACTCCATTTCTTCCACAGCTCAGCGGCGAACCTGATAGCATCTAGGCCCCTCAATTTTCATTATCATGTTTTACTTTAGTTTTGGTGTTGATGACTAAGTTAATAATGCTTGTTTTGAAGAGCATGTGCTGAAGTCAATGATGAAGCAAGTTGGACTAACAAGATTAAGGTGTTCTGTTATTAGTTTATGACTTGGGAGTTGATTCAAGTCAAATAGCTAGGTTTATTTTCAGTTTGGCGGTACTAAAGGGGGACTTTGCTCAAGCTAACAGATTGGATCATAAGGCAAAGACAAAATTAGATTGCTCGAAATAAAAAACTCTTAGTCATTGCTCTTTGAATAAAAATTCTCCTTTATTTCAATAGTCTAAATATGCGACGGACTAAAATTCAGCTATCCATTTCTTAAGTCTGTTGCATACATGACCAAAATCCTTTTCCAGTCAAAAGCTACTTTAGTCCAGCATTGAAAATCTTCCTTGTCAAAATTCCTATCAAGGTATCTACTCATCGGACCAAACTTCTTATTTTCACATATTTTAGTCCTTGGTGAAAATTCCTTGAAGATATCTTGCAACCAAGTGTTTTTCTATGTATGACGGACCAAAGTTTTTGGTCCGGCATACATATAAAGTCATACTCCTTCAACAGACCAAAAAACTTCTCAGATTTCCATCTATAACGGACCAAATATTTTTAAGTTCGGCACGTATTCAGATTATAAGCCTTTTTGCCGGACCAAACCTTGGAGTTCTATTTATTAAATCCATAGATAGATATACATTCTTATTCGAAAGATTTTCCTTTGTTGACGGACCAAATCTTCTTGTTTAAAATTTTAGTCCGTTGCTAAAGCAAATCGCTTGGATAAACTTATTTTTTTTGTCAAAAAGGTCCTTGGCCTCTGATCTTAGAAATTCCCATGTATGACGGACCAAATAATTTGGTCCGACATACATGTAACTCACTCATTCCTTTGCCGGACCAAACTCTCTGAAACTCCCATGTATAACGGACCAAATTTTTTGGTCCGTCGTAAATGTCTTAAATTGGTCCGTGATACACATGATCAGTATCGCTAAGTTCTGCTGCTTACTCCGTTGTAAACGTATATTTTTGATATTCTGACACGTCCAACGGCTACAGTGGCAGGTGCAACGGCTATATTCATTCCAAGTGGCTATATAAGCATTTCCTGAGCCATCTACCAAAATAGAGAATGAACTCCTTGACATTTTAGCATTCAAAATAGCTCTCATTCTCAAAAGGAGTCTGTGCTTCACTTTCAAACTCAAAATCCTTAACATCTCTAAGTGTTTTAGCTCCAAGCTGGAGTCTAGCTACGTGATTTGCGAGTGAACCAAGAGACAGAACTTGTGCAAAGTTTATTACTCTTGGATCTTAGTGATCCTAGACATCTTGGAGGAAGTGAAAAGTGCGACCTGTCCAAAGGTGATTGTGGAAGGCCACTGTGGTTGTGAAAGGTTTGGAGCTCACCTCACTGGAGTAGTGAAAGAGTTTCCTGGGTGATCACCAGAGCTACTACGACTAGCTTTGGAGAAGCAATACTTTGGAAGAAGTGCTTCAACGTGGAGTAGGAGAGAGGCTCTGAACCACGGGATAAATCTCTGACTCATTTGTGCTTTATTTCTCTTTGTTGCTTTCGCTGTTATTAGTATTTGCTTTTTACTTCTATCATATATTGTACTGAGTTATTCTCATAAAGAGAATAGTGAATTGTCACTAAGAAGTTAAAATTTGCAAAAGTTGCCTATTCACCCCCCTCTAGGCCAACTAGTTCCTTCAAGTGGTATCAGAGCCTGGTTTACCTTTATTAGCTTAATTAGCTTTGGTAAATGGCCGAGTGAAATGGATCTGCAACTGTTAGTATTGGTAGAGTACCAGTTTTTGATGGTACTAATTATGCTTATTGGAAAATTAGAATGAGATGTTATTTAGAAGCTGTTGGGTATGATGTGTGAAGGGTTACAGAGAAGCCTTTGCCTCCTCGTGTCATGCCCGAAGGGCAAACTATGTATGGTGAACCCACTCCTGGTGAGATTCAAAATATGCAGTATGATGTCCAAGCTAGAAATACCATATTTTCCTGTCTCAGCTTAGATGTTTTTGATAGAGTAAGTAATCTTACTTCTGCTAATGACATATGGACAACATTGCAAGAAATTCATGAAGGTACTTCTGATGTAAAAGAAGAAAGATATTATGTTGTTCGAGAAAAATTTGATCAATTCAAAATGCTTCCTCAAGAAAATGCTAATGACTTGTTCTCTAGGCTAAATCCTATTGTCAATGAACTAAAAGGCCTAGGAACTAAAATTTCTGATGTTGAGGTTTGCAAGAAGATGATTAGAGTGCTTCCTCGAGCGTATCACAGGTTGATCACATATCTGTCCAATAGTGGTGATCTCAAGAGGCTTACTCCAACCGAGCTACTAGGTAAAATATCTGCTCATGAGCTCACATTAGCCGAAGAAGATGCTCCAAAGAAGAAATCTATTGCACTCAAAGCCAAGGAAGTTGTACAAGACTCATCTGACGAGGATGATGATGAGTCAAGTGAGGATGAGGATGAAAATGTGAAGAAACTAGCTCTACTCATGAGAAGAGCTAACAAAATCATGAGAAGAGTTAATTTCAAAGACAAAGGAATGTCAAACTCTTACTACTCAAAGAAAAATCCTTTTGCTAATGTTATATGCTTTGAATGCAATGAAAAGGGACACATAGCTGCTTGGTGCCCCCAACAAAATCAAGAAGAAGAGCAAGTACAAGAGCAAAAATGATGAGGATGAGGAGAAGACTCATGAAAAACCCAAGAAGAAGTTTTTCAAGAAAGGCTACTTCAAGAAATTAGCAAAGAAAGGAAAAGGAGAAGCTCACATAGGAGAATGGATCACTGATGAAGAAAGTCCTAGTGAAGATTCATCCTCGGATGATGAAAATTCAAAGTCAAAGGGGCTAGCTGGACTTGCCTTAGATGAGTCAACTCCACCACCACCTTCATTTCCTCTATGTCTGATGGCAAGATCAGATGAAGAAAAGGTTAGTGACTCACCTTCTTATGATGAGCTAGTAGAAATAGTTGAAGAGCTAAATAATGCTTTGTATGATAAAACAAATTCAACAAGAGCTCTTAAGAAGACTATTGCTGGCTTGTTTAATGACCAAAAGTTGCTAACAGACAAGTATGATAAGCTTATGCATGAACATGAAAAGTCTGTATAAACTCATAACGATCTATTCACAAGTCATGCTTTGCTTGTCAAGAATCATGAATATTTGCAGACTAAATATTATGAGCTAGAAATTGAAAATGAAATGCTAACCAACAAGTCTAAACATGTTTCTTTATGTGATGCATCAATTTCATGTGACTTACTTAAAGATGAAATCATGACCTCTAGTTTTTTGGTGCTTGTAATGAAAATTGCAAATATGCTTCCTGTGCTAAAGAGCTTAAAACTGAAAATGAAGAACTAAAAACAAGGTAGCCAAATTTGATAAAGGTTTAGAAAAATGCTTTCTGGGTAGTGCTACTCTTGACAAAATTCTTGTTGAACAGAAATCCAACTTGGGCAAAAAGAGCTTAGGGTATAAACCCAACAGCTTGCTCAAGAAAAATGGATCAAACAATTTCGAACAGATTTTTGTCAAGAAGAGCACTCAATGCTATTACTGTCATAAATCAAATCATGAATCTAAAAATTGCTATCTTGCAAATGTCTCTCATGCCAAAAGGGGTTGTATGGTGGATGCCCATTACATGCTATTTAAGGATTTTAGGGGCAGAATGAATGTAAAATATGTAGGTCCCTCAAATCTTGATATGAAACTTAAAGTTGTTTGGGTACCTAAGGCCATGTTGTTAAATCCTTTTAGACCTAAACTTGCTGTAACTAACACCAAAGGACCCAAAAGTATTTGGGTACCTAAAGTTAAGAAATGAATTTGTAGGTGAACTATAAAAGTGGAGGCCGACATTGGGTAATTGACAGTGGCTGCACTCAACACATGATCGGGATTCAAGAATGTTCACTTCAATTGAAGGAGAAAGTGATCCAAGTCACAAAATCACCTTTGGAGATAATAGCAAAAGAAAGGTAAAAAGTCTTGGTAAGATTGCTATATCAAATGATCACTCTATTGACAATGTTCTTCTTGTTGATTCCTTAAATTTCAACTTACTATTTGTTGCTCAATTGTGTGATCTTGGATTCCATTGTAACTTCTCATCTGATGGAGTAACTGTGTTTGATAAAAATGAAAAGCTTATTTTCAAAGGTTTCAGATTTCAAAATCTCTACTTAGTAGATTTCAAATCTAACTCCTCATGCATCTCGACCTGCCTGTTAGCTAAAGTTTCTCTTGGATGGCTTTGGCACAGGCGTCTTGGGCATGTAGGTATGTCTAATCTCAAAAAGCCTTTCAAAAATGAGCGAGTGGTGGGTTTGAAAGATGTTAAATTTGAAAAGAATAAGCTATGTAGTGCTTGTCAAGCAGGCAAACAAGTAGCTAACTCTCATCCAATCAAAGGTATCATGTCCACCAATAGACCACTTGAGCTTCTGCATATGGATGTTTTTGGCCCCACTTCATATACTAGCATTGGTGGTAACTCATATTGTCTGGTAATTGTTGATGATTTCTCCAGATTCACTTGGGTATTCTTCTTGCATAATAAAAGTGAAGTTGAAATTTTTTTCAAAACTTTTGCTAAAAGGGCCCAAAATGAATTTGATTGTCCCATCAAGAAAATAAGAAGTGACAATGGATCTGAGTTTGTTAATACAAATATTATTGAATACTGTGATGAATTAGGAATTAAGCATGAACTTTCTGCCACTTATACTCCTCAGCAAAACGGTGTGGTTGAAAGAAAGAATAGAACTTTAATTGAAATGGCTAGGTCTATGCTAGATGAATATGATACTTCTGATGCTTTTTGGGCTAAAGCTATCAATACTGCTTGCCATGCTGTAAATAGACTTTATCTTCATAGATTGCTTAAGAAAACTCCTTATGACTTATTGGTAGGTAGAAGACCCAATATATCATATTTTCGTGTATTTGGTTGTAAAGTATATATCTATAAAAAGAGAACTCATTTGGGTAAATTTCAAACTAGATGTGATACAAGCATCATGCTAGGATATTCTTCTAAGTTCAAAGCATATAGAGTATTTAATAATTCAACTGGCCAAGTAGAAGAAACTTATGATGTCAAATTTGATGAATCTAATGGCTCACAAGGTGAGCATGAGAATTTAGATGATGTAGGTGATGATGGATTGGTGCAAGCAATGAGAAAGATGGAAGTGGGTGACATTAAACCCAAGGAAGATAAGGATGAATCTCCTACACAATCAATGGTGCCACATGATGGAACCCAAGAAGGAGAGGAAGAAAAGGAGCAAGATCGGCCAGTCATCATCAAAAGTCACCATGCCATTGCTAAGGATCATCCCACAGACCAAATCATTGGTGAAATCAGTAAGGGTGTCCAAACTCGTTCTAGACAAGCTTCTTTTTGTGAATATTACTCTTTTGTCTCCTGTATTGAACCTAAAACAGTGGAAGAAGCTCTAGAAGATGCTGATTAGATAATAGCTATGGAAGAAGAACTTAACAATTTTGAAAGAAACAAATTTTGGAGCTTAATAAAACGCCCGAAGGATCACAATGTTATTGGTACAAAATGGGTGTTCCGAAACAAGCAAGATGAAAATGGAGTGGTAATAAGGAATAAAGCTAGACTTGTAGCTCAAGGATTTATTCAAGTGGAAGGGTTGGACTATGGAGAGACCTATGCCCCAGTGGCACGTCTTGAAGCTATTCAGTTTCTTCTTACCTTTGATACTCATTTTAAGTAGTATAGTGACATGTCTTCCGATTTCCTTTTCCAGCACGTAATATATGGTCTTTTCCTTTTCTAGAACGTTTGTTCTCTTTTCCTTAATTCCAGGATATTTGTTTCCTTTTCCTTGAGATGATGCTGGAGGTAGAGGAAGATCTATTGTGGGCCACAGGGATGAGTTAGACAACATTAAACAATGGCCATCGGATGTGGGTGAGTAAAGCTGAGGAAAGATCTGAGAGGTTAATTTTGATGGAGGCAAGTTTCTGAGGACGTTTCGCTGGGTGCATGAAGGTTGGGCCATCTCTAGTGGGGTGCATTATTTGGGGTGGACGTAGAAAAGAATGCTTAGGTGCATTATAAAGGGGTATAGATATCACTCTTTCAAATGGATGTGAAAAGTGCATTTCTTAATGGATTCATTGATGAAACTGTTTATGTTGAGCAACCACCTGGTTTTGAAGATTCAAACTTGCCAAATCATGTGTACAAATTATCTAAGGCACTCTATGGTTTAAAACAAGCTCTTAGGGCATGGTATGAGCGTCTTAGAGATTTCCTACTTGATAAGAACTTCAAAATTGGGAAGGTTGATCCAACATTGTTTATAAAAGACATCAATAGAACATTAATGATTTGTCAAATATATGTAGATGATATCATTTTTGGATGTACTAATGATTCTCTTTGTAAGGAATTTGGTGACATGACGGCCAAAGAGTTTGAGATGTCTATGATTGGGGAGCTGTCATTCTTTCTTGGATTCCAAATCAAGCAGTTAAAGGAGGGAACCTTCATTTCACAAGAAAAGTACACCAAGGACCTCCTCAAGCGCTTTAAAATGGAAGAATACAAGACAATAAAGACTCCCATGGCAACTAATACTCATCTTGATCAAGATGTGAGAGGTAAGCCTGTTGACCAAAAGCTTTTTAGATCTATGATTGGCTCATTATTGTACTTGGCAGCATCTAGGCCTGACATCATGTTTAGTGTTTGTATGTGTGCTAGATTTCAGGTTGCACCTAAAGAAATTCACTTAAGTGCTGTAAAAAGAATATTTAGATATCTCAAGTTTACTTCTAGTATTGGTTTATGGTACCCTAAAGGTGCTCCATTTGAGCTTCTTGGCTATTCAGATTCTGATTATGCCGACTGCAAGATTGATCGTAAGAGCACCTCAGGGGGTTGTCATTTGCTTGAAAGATCTTTAGTTTTTTGGTGTTCTAAAAAGCAAAATTCTATAGCACTGTCCACTACCGAAGCCGAATATGTGGCTGCAGGCAGTTGTTGTGCTCAAATTCTATTCATCAAACAAACATTTCTAGATTTTGGGATAAAGTTTGATAATGTGCCTCTGTTGTGTGATAATGAAAGTGCAGTGAAAATAGCAAACAACCCGGTCCAACATTCCAGAACTAAGCATATTGAAATTCGACATCACTTTATTCGTGATCATATTGCTAAAGAAAATATTATGCTTAGTTATGTAAGAACTGAGGACCAATTGGCTGATATTTTTACTAAACCACTTGGTGAGGCCAAATTCTCAAAATTAAGAAATGAACTGAATATCATTGCCTATTCAAATGTTGTTCGATGATGTCGCACTTGGGGGAGCAAGTTTGCCTGCTATGCATCTCTTGATACCCAATGTGTGAATAAATAAATAAATTCAAAAGTGCTGGATTCAGAATAAAATGCTTCTTTTCTGATTCAAATAAATCTCTTAACTAAAAATGAGAAAATGCTGCTATAAGACTTACCTTACTATGCTTCTTTCTTATCCAATCCAAAATATAGTAACTAAGTCAACATCTTTATTCTCCTCAAATTTGGTGGCAATAGTTAGCTAAATATCTCTATTCAGCACTTGAGTCCTTCAGCTGAGCTTAAGTTGCAATTACTTATGCTCATTTGAAAATTAGACTCAAACATTCCCTGAGAACTCAATTCTTCCAGTTTATTTCTTTTTGTGTTGGTTTGGTTGCTAATCTTAGCTATATCCCTTATTTCTAATCTTCAGAAACATACTCATATTGCAGACTAAGATCAATTGAAGTAAAATGGCAAGTACCCATTTGCGACGGACCAATCTAAAAGAAAAAAAAAATCAATGCACACCGAACTAAAAATTTGGTCTGGCATTAAAGGAAGTTTTGGTCTCGATATTGTCCAGAGCAAAACCCTTTAATCACGGACCAAAATTAGTCTAGTCTGTATTTGAATCGACTTGGTCTGGCACAATAGGTAAACTCTCTGATCTTTCAGTCAAAATAAGTATGGCTTATGTTCAAATGTTTCTAAGTCTAATTCTTATCTAAATTCAAATGGATTTTATCTATTTCATAAAACTTTTTCTTCTCTTCTCAAATTTCAAAATTTGTTCAAAATCTTGCCTATTGCTTTAGGACTTATCTTCTGCTAACCTGACCTTGTTTTCGGGATTCCATGTATTTGCTCAAACCGATATACCTAAAGGGGTCCCACCACCTTTTTACCAAGATGCCTGTTCCCCTCAACCACCTTGTTTAAAGGCATCAGTTACCAAGATACCCTTATATTCTTTATTCTCATTCAATGTAGTTACTTCTTCCATCAGAAATTCCCCTTTGGTACATCCGTGCTTGCGCAAATCTTCTCAAAGCCAGAAAAATCGTCTTAGCACCGAAGCAAATCCCTAATCGGATCTTAGCAACTGTGTTCATCTGGCATTCTACGTAAGAATCTCTTTCAGGCTCAGTAAGTTTACCTTAAAACCCCTTTTCCCTTCTTGTCAAAAACCCTAGACCTAGATCTTAGACTCTAGTGTTTATTTTTGTTTAGGTCTGGTCATTGTGCTTAAAAAGGGTCTACATTTGAGTCTGTCTAAGCAAGAGTTGAACATTAGTTGGTAGTCAAGATGAGGTCGAAGAACCCAGATAAAAGGGGACTAGTTGGAAAAATTGTTGATAAAGTAAAAGGCAAGAAACCAAAGGTATCTAGTTCATCTCCTGGAATAACATTACCTAGACAACCTCAAGGTCCTGTGCTCATTCAAGATGTTCATAATGCTGTCGGAACAAATAAAAAATTGGTCACTCCAACAAGTAATTGAATCTGAGACATCTTCTGAAGATAGTGCCTATGAGCCTAGCAGTGAATCATCTTCAGAAAATACTGAGCTGCTTGCTGAAGTTGATACTCTGAGTAGTGAAGAATTAGCTGACCTAAGAGGTAAGAAACTGAGGGCAGTGAGATTGGTTAATGAGAAAGTTTGGTTTCCTGAGTCAAGACTAGCTTTGGGTGAAAATTTTGTGTCTCTTCTTCACAAAAACATATATAATGGTTATCTGAATAGAAAAGATGGTATCAACCTTGTCAAATCATCAATATGTGGATTGGGATCAAGTGAACTCCATAATTAACTCAACAAGATTGTTTGACTGCATAAACTCAACTCCTGGATTAATTCATGTAATGTCAAATAAGACAATACCTTGGATTATCTCAAGAACACTAGAGTTCTATGCATCTTTATTAGTGAACAAATAGAGAAAACATATTATGTTCACTATGAATGAAAAGATAAGAAAAATCAGATCTACTCAGTTTGAGTCTGCAATTGGAGCATCAAGTCCATTAGTGAATAGAACAAGAATATTTGAAAAGATGTATCCTTGTCAGAGATGGAGGTTGATTGGTGATATGCTTGATTTACAAATATCTGCACATATATACAAAGACACCACCAGTACTGATTTCAATCCCAACAGAGTCTCTTGTTTATCTGAAGAAGCAAAGGTACTGCTGCTAGTATTAAGGCATACAATTTTTCCCAAGTTTGGATACAAGGAAGGTGTGACCCCAACCCTAGCGTGGCTGTTGCATCTCATTTTGTCAAGACAACCTATAGACTTGGTTGATTACAATCTACAGAAAATTTGGCAGCCCTTTACCTTTTGCTCAACAAATCACTGAAGTTCTGTTGGCACAAGGTATAATTTCCCAAGATGATCTGAATAGGGAATTTAAGTGTTTCCCAAAGAAATATAATATGCATAAATCCACTGGACAAAACTTGAGGGTCACTGGTTTTCTTCGAGGATTGCAAGAGAATCAACCTAATGAAGGGGAAGAACCAGAACAGTCTGATCAAGAAGAAGGAGGAAATGAGTCAAGTGCAGAATCTGAAAATAAGTTTGACAACAACAGCCGAAGTGGGTATTCACAGGCTAAAGGCAGTGACTGCTGGCATCAATCTTATGGAAGCCATATGTCTCCTACTTCTCAAGCTTATGAAAGTCATCATAGCAGCAGCATGAACAAGTCTGGAAAAAGGAAAGAGCCAAGTGCTCACAGTGCAAGTAAGACCAAATCTGGAAATAACAGAGACCCTAATGCTCAAAGTGGAAATAAAAGTAAGGCCTCAAGTCATCATAAGTCCGCTTACTCTCCAAGGCCTTTCACTCAACTTCTAACCTCTACTCCAGAATCAACAGAAGTGATTCATGGAATGAGGATGCTGCTACAACTCAAGTTATTTCCAGCTCAGTTGCTAAGTCTTTTAATGAGGAGCAACAACTTTATCACCTTCAAGAGTCAGCGACAGCAGCAATATTCATGGAAACTCAAGGTTTAAGGCCAGGCTCAAATGATTATAAGGCAGGAGGATCTGGTATGCCCCAAAAGGTTGAATCTTATTATCCTCCATCAGCTGTTCATCCTGAGCATGATCAAAGGGATACTTTTCCTGGTTGGCAGAGTCTATTCGATTTTCAGCACCCTCCTTCGTCTCCTCAAAGGCATGCTGAGCAAGCACAGGAAGATACTTTTCAAGCTCAGAAAAATATCTTTAACTCTCAACCTGCATGGTTTTCCTCTTTTGAACAACAATATTATGCTGACCAAAGAGGATTTCAAGCAAGATATATGGAAGATCAAGTAATGGCAGCTCAGAGATATGAAGAACAAGCAAAATTCCAAAATGAAATCTTTTCTAGATTTGATCACCTCAATAGCAATCAAGGGGAGTTAAGACAGTGGATCCAGCAGCTTGGTAACAATCAGGATCTGTTAAAGGACAGACTGCATGACATGAATCAGAAAATTGATAAACATCACAAGAGTCTGTTATATCAAGTTGAGGCTGCAAGCACATCAAATAAGAGTAATTAGACATGGATCATACAAAATCTGGATCATCTCATGGACTTCACTGAGGATGCCCTTATACACCATACACAACTGGCACAAAATTGCATTAATGATGTGGGTCAGATCCTCGTAGAAACAGATACCTTAAATGAGTCCTTGAACAAAATGCAGTCTGATCTTCATAATCTGACCATTCAACCGGGCAAACCAGGTTATCCGAGCTGGCATGATCAAGCCATGACCCAAGTGCCAAGTACTCAAACTCAAGAAAAATCAGAAGCAGATGATGATCAAATTGTTTCCCCTCCTAGGAAGAGCTTAGTTCTTGGTCAGCTCAAAAGGACATTTTCTCGGCGCAAATAGGACCCTTTTTGGCTATTGATGCCAAAGGGGGAGAATATTCCTAGGTTCTGTTTTGTAGGCTGGACAAGAGTCTGTTAAATCTGTTAAGGCTATTATTGTAATTTCTAAGATAGTATCTAATGTTCTGGCACTAGTGGTATCTGATCTTTATCTGGTTTATTTGTGCTCTGATACTTATTTTGATATCTTCTTGTTGGTATTATTGGTTGTCTGGAAGTACTCACTCTAACTCTTTTTGATCTGACCTCCGGTTATTAATGAGAAAAATTAAAAATAATAATAATGTATTTTAAGGATCTAATATAGTCCTAATATTTCATAACTTTCAAAGTTCAGATCATGCATTCATTAAGGGGGAGCACATATATCTACAACTTCTGCATAATATTCTGTCTAGCTAACTCTGTTTTGCAGAATGAATGAGATATTATTAACTGAAAAGGTATATTGTCATCAATCACCAAAAAGGGGGAGATTGATAGCATCTAGGCCTCCTCAATTTTCATTATCATGTTTTACTTTAGTTTTGGTGTTGATGACTAAGTTAATAATGCTTAAGTTTTGAAGAGCATGTGCTGAAGTCAATGATGAAGCAAGTTGGACTAACAAGTTTAAGGTGTTCTATTACTAATTTATGACTTGGGAGTTGATTCAAGTCACATAGCTAGGTTTATTTTCAGTTTGGCTGTACTAAAGGGGTACTTTGCACAAGCTAGCAGATTGGATCATAAGGCAAAGACAAAATTAGATTGCTCGGAGTAAAAAACTCTTAGTCATTGCTCTTTGAATAAAAATTCTCCTTTATTTCAATAGTCTAAATATGCGACGGACTAAAATTCAGCTATCCATTTCTTAAGTCTGTTGCATACATGGCCAAAATCCTTTTCCAGTCAAAAGCTACTTTAGTCCAGCATTGAAAATCTTCCTTGTCAAAATTCCTATCAAGGTATCTACTCATCGGACCAAACTTCTTATTTTCACATATTTTAGTCCTTGGTGAAAATTCCTTGAAGATATCTTGCAACCAAGTGTTTTTCTATGTATGACAGACCAAAGTTTTTGGTCCGGTATACATATAAAGTCATACTCCTTCAACAGACCAAAAAACTTCTCAGATTTCCATCTATAACGGACCAAATATTTTTAAGTCCGGCACTTATTCAGATTATAAGCCTTTTTGCCGGACCAAACCTTGGAGTTCTATTTATTAAATCCATAGATAGATATACATTCTTATTCGAAAGATTTTCCTTTGTTGACGGACCAAATCTTCTTGTTTAAAATTTTAGTCCATTGCTAAAGCAAATCGCTTGGATAAACTTATTTTTGTTGTCAGAAAGGTCCTTGGCCTCTGATCTTAGAAATTCCCATGTATGACGGACATGTAACTCACTCATTCCTTTGCCGGACCAAACTCTCTGAAACTCCCATGTATAACGGACCAAATTTTTTGGTCCGTCGTAAATGTCTTAAATTGGTCCGTGATACACATGATCAGTATCGCTAAGTTCTGTTGCTTAGTCCGTTGTAAACGTATATTTTTGAAATTCTGACACGTCCAACGGCTACAGTGGTAGGTGCAACGGCTATATTCATTCCAAATGGCTATATAAGCATTTCCTGAGCCATCTACCAAAATAGAGAATGAACTCCTTGACCTTTAAAATTCAAAATAGCTCTCATTCTCAAAAGGAGTCTGTGCTTCACTTTCAAACTCAAAATCCTCAACATCTCTAAGTGTTTTAGCTCCAAGCTGAAGTCTAGCTACGTGATTTGCGAGTGAACCAAGAGACAGAATTTGTGCAAAGTTTATTACTCTTGGATCTTAGTGATCCTAGACAGCTTGGAGGAAGTGACAAGTGCGACCTGTCCAAAGGTGATTGTGGAAGGCCACTGTGGTTGTGAAAGGTTTGGAGCTCACCTCACTGGAGTAGTGAAAGAGTTTCCTGAGTAATCACCAGAGCTACTGCGACTAGCTTTGGAGAAGCAATACTTCGGAAGAAGTGCTTCAACGTGGAGTAGGAGAAAGGCTCTAAACCACGGGATAAATCTCTGTCTTATTTGTACTTTATTTCTCTTTGTTGTTTTCGCTGTTATTAGTATTTGCTTTTTACTTCTGTCATATATTGTACTGAGTTATTCTCATAAAGAGAATAGTGAATTGTCACTAAGAAGTTAAAGATTTGTAAAAGTTGCCTATTCACCCGCCCTTTAGGCCAATTAGTTCCTTCAGAACCCTCTCTTGCGCACTCCATTTTTACCTGTAGAAGCGGCTCTCGTAAAAACCTCAACTCAAAAACAAGAGAAAGGACAGAAAAATTCAGCAAAGGTGGAAAGCGATAAAGAACGGACAAGTCAAGATCATTTTTAATCTTTCAAGTTAATTTTGGTTTTAGAAAATAGTTTTTTGAACACTCCTAAGACGACAAACTTGTTAGAACTTGACCTACAGTCAGTATGGCTCTGATACCACCTCTGTCGGGACCCGAATATGCAAACTCAGACTCTCTGTGTATTCTGCACTAGTCCAGAATCACGCTAGTTCACACAGGCTCTACATAGATGATTATCACAATCATACTCATCGATAATACAATAAAGACTTCATCAATTTAAATATAACTGTTAGACGATCTTGTGATTCACCTTACATGAATATGCCTCGTAGGGCTAAGATTGAAAAGAAATAAACTGCAGCGAAAATAAACTTATTCGTAGATAAACCCTTTAATTTGCCACACACAACGGACAAGGTTTGCACCCTAGTTATTCGTTTCCTCCTGATACTCCTCCTCAAGAGCAGGTGTGGTTTTTTCTCTAACTAGTGATGTTTGGTTGCAAAGGGTGAGACAATAAAGCACTCAACAAGTTGTGCACAGAATACAAGTCTAATATACTATATGCATAGCTTATTATAAAGGATTGGCTAATATGGTTAACATGGCTTATTGGCTCGGTTTAAAATTGCTCCAATTACACTCGTTTATTGGTTAAACATTGAAATGAGTAAATTTCGAATGAAATTAGATTTTGCTCTTGGTTGATTCGTTAGCTCGATTCTAAAAATACTTCTAAACTATAAATAAAATAGTATTAAATTAAATTGTATCAACTTCAGAAAAAAAAAAACTCGACAAAAATAGAACTCGCTCGATTTCCACCCCAGATCCGAGGCCCGGCCGGTATTGAAGTGGGCCACTTCCGCAGGCACAAGCGACCCAAGAAGCAGAGCAAACTCGCCGGATCTCGCGGCCACGCCACCACCGGTCGGAGACCAGAGGAGGAAGCAGCAGCAGCAGATCCCGAGGGCGGAGGAGCCAAGGCGAGGGCAGGACGGGACGACGATGCTGCCGACGACAGCGTCCAAGGGGCGCGGGGCCGCCCGCTCCGCGCCGCCGCTCTTCGGCCCCTACCTCCGCCGCATCGTCAAGGTTGGTGATGGCCAGTCCTCCTCCTCTTCCTCGGCCTGCGGTGTTCATCTGACGTACGAGTTCGGGCGGTTGGTTGGTCCTGGAGTTCGACCGCATGCCGCTTTAGCTGCCGCGATTTGTGGCCTGGTGTGACGGCAACCTCGAATTCTCGTTAGCGTTTCACTCGCCGCGGAAATGTGGGCTTTCTATGCCCAAGATCCCATGTGTGCGAGGATTTGTTTCGGGGGCATACCGCGTATGAGGGAAGGATCTTAGGAGTTTTGGTTCACTTTGTACTAGCTGGGGCTGTTTCTGGAGTGGATCCCCCATGCCCTCAACCGTGGAGGACGCTAAGGTGAGGTGAGGTTTTGATGCGCGAGTGTTAGGAGCTTCTCCAAGGCTGCACATTTCAATTCACATTTAAAGTTCCTGGCTGTCTGGTTGAGTTTGCACATTACTTTGCACCCAACGAACTGGGAATCATAGTTACCGGATTCGCTATAAACCCCCGCGAATTGCAAACCGGATTCGTCGAATCCAAATTGATTTAGAGTACGGGGTTCATGTTTGTAGTGGAAATTGGAAGAAAAGTGGTGAACTGCCAACCCGAATCCCGTACCACGAATTGGACGAATTGTGTTTCTGGTAACTATGCTTGGAATTGGTTTGATGCTGTAAATGTGATTTTGCAATCTCTTGATCTTTGATGCATCAATCACCAAATAAGATGGGTCTAGACATGGGCGAATGGGCGATGCTCTCTTCGTTTCTTGGTTGGATTCAAGACTGTTGACTTCAACTTTAAACGGTAGCTTGTTGTTCTGTCGATCTGGCAAGTTGGGAATTGGGTTAGTTTGATTGATATTGGGATTCTTTTCAGCTGCCTTCTCGTCCGAAATTTGGCAGGCACTGTGGCTACGCCAAACTGAGTAAAATTACCTCACCTCAATTATGTGAACTACAGGAATGCCAATGTTATGCTCTTGTATGATGTTTTTCCTCTCAACAACTTAAACTGGGGTTCGATTGATACAACAAGAAGTTTCTTTAGGACTACCTTCACCAGTGTTCTCCATACAATAAAGTAAAGAAAGTAAAGACACCAGTAAAAAAAAAAAGAAGAGATCTCTTTTGAACGCTAGGTTTTTCTGTTGTAGCTTGGAGAAGTTGCTAGATTGTGTTGATGCTGGGTTTTTTGTCAGCTGTGTTCTGGCACATATTGTGGCCAACCACTGTGATTAGACTAAATTAATTACAATTGGTTTTTTGCAATCCTATGCAAAGCGAAAATTTTGATGTTATGTCCTACTCATTGATTTGTTTACCTTTGGCAAGGAAAATAATATGGATGGCAGCCTAGCACAAACACTTTAGATGGTACTACCTGTTTAGTAAGGTAGTGTTTGGTTGGTGGGACGAGGTGGGATGAGATGGGATCGTCCCGAATTTAGTGGTCGTCCTGTGTTTGGTTTGGGGGATGGGACGAGGTGGGATGATATGGATTGATCCCACCTCAGGGAATATTCTCTCCAAATGCGGACAACACCCATACCTCAAGTAGTGTTTGGTTAGGGATGGGATGGTCCAGCTTTTTTGGCCATCCCACCCCACCACCTCTCTCAAACCAAACACTAACTAAAATACTCACTCCATTTCAAAATATAAGGCATATAGTTTTTTCAATTCTGTTTCAAAATATGAGGTGTGCATGCAAATTTAATGATCTTTTCTATCTTTTTTCCTCATTTATGTTTCCTCTGTCTTCAGCATTTATTTGTAAACATTCGCACTAACTATTCTCTCTTATTCCCAAGACTCCCAAGACATTCACAATAGGGATATCATGGTCATTTCCCTCTACCATTCTCTTTCTTCGTCTTATAACCTCCATAATCTCTGTGCCTTGTCATTGGTCAAAATATGCCTTATAAAAAGAAATGGAGGGAGTGATCTGTAGTTGAGAGGTAACCTTTCTTTCAAAATATTCTCTGTGTGTATATGTGTATATGTGTGTGACAGAGAGTTTAAATCATTCTTCGCCATGTAAACTTGCACGATGTATGTACTGTCCTTGATCTATGCATGAATCTCTTAAAAAAATGAGTTGCTGTAGGGAAGCTTGGATTAAAGCTGCCAAGATTACTCTACAAAAGCAAGTAAAATGAACAGACCATGGATGCTCATGTTTCATTCTTCCAATATGGAGTGATCTAATCTTGGTAGTCGTGGGGTCAATCCGTCCCTCTTCCGTATTTTGTAGAAATCTTTTAGCAGTTTCATGGTAGTTTGTAAGTACTTCTGTGAAGAGATTCTCGCTGATATTCACTTGATCTTAACTTATAGTTGATACACCAAACTTGACCCTCTTATCTACTTGGAGGAAATATAATTGAAGACTGTTCTGGCACCATTTTGTGCTTCATTCTATGTTATAGGGTTGGGATAGCACCAATTGAAGAAAAGCTTGTCCAAAATCGTCTAAGATGGTTTGGACATCTCCAACGGAGGCCTCCTGAGGCACCGGTGCGTAGTGGAATTTTAAGTCGTTGTGAAAACATAAGATGAGGCAGAGGTTGACTGAGACTGACGTGGGAATAAGTAGTTAAAAGAGACTTGCGGGATTAGAACGTTCCCAAAGATTTGGCGTTGAATAGGAGTGCATGGAAGTTAGCGATTTACGTGTCAGAACTATGACCCAAGATCGAAGGTTTAGGGGTTTTATCGACTTTGATTGTGTTTCTTTCCTAGCCTAGACCAACATGTTTGGGATAAAAGGCTTGATGGTTGTTGTTGTTGTTGTTTTACTGTTTTGGCACCATTTTGTGCTTCATTCTATAATTACAGCGAATAAGTAAGGAAAATGTTCTGGTCTTGTTCATATATGCCTTTTCTGGTACTGGTTGTACATATTCCAACATAGGTTCACAACAACATATGTGTATCTTTATGGTAAATATCCATATAGCTTCAATTCTAATTTATTATAAAATAATCTAATACTGTTTTTCTCATCAACAGTGGCAACAAATGGATATCGAGTACACATTTTGGCAAATGGTTCATCTCTGTACTGCACCAAAAGTAGTGTACGCATCCTGCACTCAGTTCAGATCCTCATTGTTTGCATTGGTTATTTTATTATGTTAATGTTTTCTGTAAATATTGTCATAGTAACACTAACTCTTTCACAATGGTTGAATTGATATCATGCAAATTCTCAATACTAAATTGCTAATGTTAGATACTTGTATCCTTCTACTTGCTAAGTTCTAATTAAAGCCAAGTGTATCATGGAATACCATCCTGTGGGCATAACTTGCATAGCACCAAGATGCTTGAAAAAGCTTGGCGAACTTCTCTTTGAGCTTTCAAAGTTCACACCACCAGCAGCACCAAAAACCCCATTGGACCACCTACCTGTAATGGGAACTACTTCTGACCAGTTGTGCCTGTACACAAAGCTTAGCTGGCTTATTTTGCTAGGATTGAGGAACACATCTTCACCTTCGTTTCATCGTTTGAAGTTGTATGATCTTAAGATGAATTGTCCATTACCCTTCCTTTTATTTTTTGTTGCTTAATGCTCATTTAATGGTTAAGCACCTGATTGGCTTTTGTCTATTTGTACGCATGTCATGATTCTGGAAGATAGCTATCAGCACACCAAATATCACAAGCGTACGTGGTCTACTTTTACCATTACTTATTACCACATAACATATAATTTACTTGCAAACATCTCAAACCGCATGCTCTTTTGATGAGCAATTTGTTGTGAATTTAGTGACCTTTTATTTTGTTCTTTGGACATAATATTTCTTGTTATGTACTTGTGATGCTTATGTTAGATTTCATTAATATATAGAGGATGGTGATATTTACTTGAGGAGCTTACATTCGTTCAACCTTGAGAGACAATTAAGTTTTTTGGGGGCTTTGATATTACCTCTTTAGTCCTTAGGTACAATTTCCCTAGGTATATTGAAGGGTGAACAATCGACATACTGAATATATTAAATTGTTTCTTTGGTTGAGCTTAGTGGAAATCAGTGTTCCCCTAGGCGGCACCTAGGCGCTAGGCTACATCATCCCGCCTAGCCCGCCTAATTGGCGATTAGGCGCTAGGCACCGGTGTGCCGCCCACCTAGCGCCTAGGGAAACACTGGTGGAAATAAATTTGATCACTCATGAACATACAATATTTATATGCATGCACATTTCTTCTGTATCTACCAATGCCGAATACACATTTATACGATTTGTTTCTAAATTTAAGTGGTGCTATTCTGTCAAATTGATGGAAGGCTTAATATATTTTTTGACATCTATATTGCAATGTTTCTCAGCTGATGCACTAGTAATCTGTTCATGCAAAATTTGTAATATACGCTTGGGCGGATATTGTGCCCAGGAAGGAAACGTTTCGATATTTGGGATCGATGCTACAGAGTGATGGCGAGATTGATGAAGATGTGAGCCATGGGATACGAGCGGGGTGGGTAAAATGGCACAAAGCATTTGGTGCCCTGTGTGATAGAAAAGTCCATCAAAAGCTAAAAGGTAAGTTCTATAGGACAACGATCAAACCTGCGATGGTGCATGGAGCGGAATGTTGGGCGACTAAAAGACAACATATACAGAAGATGAGCGTCGCAGGGATGTAGATGCTGTGATGGATCTGTGGTCATATAAGGCGAGATCGAATCCACAATAATGATATACGTGATAGGGTTATGGTAGCACCAATTGAAGAAAAGTTTGTCTAATATCGTTTGAGATGATTTGGACGTCTCTAACGGAGGCTTCCTGAGACACCGGTGCATAGTGAAATTTTAAGCCTTCTCAAAAACATAAGGTGCAGAGGTCGATCAAGACTGGCATGAGAAGAAGCACTTAAAAAAGACTTGCGTGTTGAGTGGTTGGAATGTATCCAAAGAATTGACGTTGGATAAGACTAGGAATGCATGGAAGTTAGCGATTCACGTATTGGAACCATGGCTTAAGATGAAAGGTTTAAGGGTCTTTTGACTTTGATTGGGTTTTATTCCTAGCCTACCTCAACTTGTTTGGAACAAAAGGCTTGGATGTTGTTATGTACTCGGGTGGATATTCTGAGAGAATTAGAGGAAAATTGCTCCACTGTTAAACAAAGAATTTGAGTTGACACCATCACTGCCATTTTTCCATTGTGTGTCCATGACAATTGACACCGTCACTGCCATTTTTCCATCATGTGTCCATGATCACTGCCATGGCAGCTAGTCAAGACTCAAGAGAGAAGAAACTAAGACAATCTTGGTTGGGAGCATCTTTGGCACTATGCCATCTTAAACTCACCTTTGTTGGACTCATGTTGAATTCACTATATAGTTTGTCTTTGGAATCGAACAAACATGCATTCTGATCTTTCCCAGCACTTTCATACGTTTGTTGGAATTTATTTCCTTCCATCCTATGTCAGTCAGTTACTTGTTTTGCATTCGATACTATGGCAAATTCCTTATTTCTCTTATTTTTTATTTTCAGAAACAAAGAACCAGTGGGCTCGTGATGATCCCGCATTTGTTGTCATTCTAATTCTTTTCCTTGTGTTTGCGACTTCAGCTTACTGTGCAGCGTGAGTTCTTTATAGTCTTTTATTATCTTTTCAATTCCTGTCCATAAGATAAGCAAGAATTATATATTTTCTGGGTGAGGAGCAAGAATTTTTTATCTTGATCATTGTTCAAATCTATCTTTTGTTTGCAATTTATATATTCTCTCGTCTTAATATATGTAGTGTGGGTTTGTCTTTATTGTCTGTTGTATAGTCAACTTATTGACTTTTTTTTCATTTTTTTATTAAATATTTGGCTTCTTTTATGCAAACGATATATTATTGTCTTTGTTCTGTAGGTATGGAGAGAGTGCCTCACATGCTACTTTAACAATCACTTCGGTTGTGTTTGTCCATTTCTTGTTTGTGGGGATTGTTTTGGCCACACTTTGCTGGTAAGTATTTCATGTGCTAGTGCTCCATGTGGCAACGTCAACATCATCTTATCAGTACTTCTCTGGGCACCGAAGTGGGAACTAGATCGAAAGTTTTGTTAGTGACCTCATGTACTCTTTAGTTCTTTCTTGCTGTTTTTACTAGCTTGTGAGATATTACCTCAACATGTGTGATACTATTGAAAATGAAAATAAGAAAAGTTATAGTGCTCGAACTACAGGTGGTCATGTGTGCAATATGTTCAATGAATGTTGAAGCTTGCCGTAATGAGCTAGTGGCATATTGGTGCCACAGTGACAATTATTTTGAACAATGTGTATTGCTTCACCATTCTACTCACAAGTTGTAGCAACTTTGTAGGTTTTAGTCTACATTCTTGCCTATGTTATATTTTTGGTCAAGTGATGCTCTAATGATAATGACCAATCTGTTAAAATACTTAATACACATGCAAATCTGTAAATTGAAAATCAGAACTAACATCTGCTATGCTTCAATGCAGGTTTCTTACAAATTCTTACTTGAGGGAGGAACCTAACAGTCATGTGGTTGAACAACATGTCGAGTGGTAATTTTTCTATATTCTACCACCTGCACATTTTCTCTTGAGTTATTCCACCATAGACGTCATATTCTTTTTTTTTTTGGACATTTGATGAACTTAAAAAAAATCAGTTATCAGAAGAGTTGTTCTATGAAACTCACGGACTCATGGCAGCATGTTTATGAAATTTCCATGGGAGCTAGACAACACTTCTGTCTTATTTGCGTGTATGATACACAATCTAGCCCATTGTTTTGTTGCCTAGTAACGAACTTTGAGAATATAATTACTTCTTCCACTGCTTTGTTCCTAACATCATGGTCAAAATCAGTTACAATGTAAAAAAAAAAATCTTGCAGGCTCTATGCATTTGATGTTCACTGCAACTCATTCTTCCCAGCATTCGTCATCCTATATGGTAATAATAAGGGAACGTTCTGTCTATTTGAACATTAGTCGCAGCATGTATGGCAGTGCATCTGACAATTTCTCTTCTCAGTGCTTCAATATTTCTTGTCGCCTCTATTGGTCGCACATGGTTTCTTTCCTGCTCTGTTATCAAACATCTTGTTCATGGTGGCAATTTCTTATTACCACTATCTGAACTTTTTAGGATATGATGGTAAGTTTAGTTTGATCTTTTCGGAGACTTTGTTGCATATGTATGTCGGCACTTTTGTCCTAACAAAATTTATCTTGGGATGCAGTTCTTCCATTTTTGGACAGAACAACATTTTTCTTGTACCCAATTGGGCTTGTCATCATACTCTCTCCACTTAGTAAGTGCATTTTGTACAGTACTGAATTTACCTCCTGACAATTTTCTCACATTTTCCCCCTCATCTTGCAGTGATACTCATAGGGTTCAATCCGACAAGATACCTTTTGAGCTTGTACTTCCGTTAAGGTTGATAACTAGAATGCTAAGAAGACTGCGGTGACAAAATGAATGGCAGATTGGGATACACACTTTTAAGCAGCTTTTTAGATCTCTATGTGTGAATTCGAGGAGAGCAACGTTCAGAAAAGCTCGGAGCATTCTTGGGATGTATCATGTGCATGCGCCAGGTCACCAGCACGAGCCTTTTGATTGGAGTCCATTTTGGTGTCAACTTGTTCATAATATGTGTCGTCTCCTTTTGATTTGAGCCAGAGGGCCAGTGTACAATTTTAGTGAGAAGTACAGTCTATTGTATAAAATTGGTATCAGCATTGCACGTCATCTGTCTACCACCATCAACGTTTCTCGATGGTATCCTTTTCTTTCTGCAGGAATGATTAAGCTTGAGGGTATAGCTTATCGGTATTAATTAAGAAGCATAAGAAGGTTCGGCTTGTTCCTGTGCACTTTCATTATGACTTGTCTGGCCCCATTGTCCAACGGTCTTTATGTTTTACCAAATATATTTGTGCTGTGGATTTCAGTAGGGTTTGCTGATCATTGTTTAGAAATTTAACAGATCTAGAAGCCCATAATTTTTTGAAGAACCCCCCCCCTTTTTGTAACTTTGTAAGCAACTCTGCCTTTTAATATTAATTTCATTTACCCTCATCTTCTGAGAAGGGAGGAAGTTTATATTATCCACTGTATTTCATGCTTTGAAACTAAATGACCTTTCGTCACTCATACACTGGTAAGACGAGTGCAATTTTGATCCTGCGTCCAAATCTTATGACCACAATGTGTAGGGGTCATGGGTAGGGGCATCTGTGGGAGTCTGGGCCTTTGCTATTTCTTTGAGAGGGATTGGGCTAATAAGATGAATTTTTTTTTATTTAATATTTATTTTTATTCTTTTTTTCAAAACTATGCGTCCGAATGAAAAAATGACAAAAATGCCCCCCGTCGCCCGTGTATGGGCGATCGCTTCATACACAGGCGATAGCCCCGCCACCGTTAACGCCAGTTAGCGGGCGCTTGTGGGGCCCCATCGCCCTCTCAGAGGCGATCGCCTCTGAGGCGGCAGGACCAGCAGTTTTTTTTTTAGTTTTGTTTTGTAATTACTATATGCTTTTAATATAAACCCGTAACTTTTGTTAGGAGTGTCCAAATTAAATGAAACTTGTTTCTAAATTTAAATTTTGGAATGAAGAATTAGAGTGTAAAATAAAAATCCATGTGTTGTTTGCGAATTTTTTTATTTGAGTTGAATGCTAGGCTCTAGCGTGGATTGTGAAGGAATTATAATGTGTGTTGATCCATAATTCATGAAATAAATAGAATAAGTTACTACAACCTTATGCACTTCATTTTGCAAAAATATCTAAATATGATTGCATTTTGAATAAAAGATGGCTAGTTTAAACCCTTTATAACAATCATTGTTCAAGCGGTTAGAATAATATCTGAACGACCTCAAAACTTGTGAACCAGTTTTGTTGCATTCTTGGGCTTGCATAGGTCACAATTATGTAAAAATATTTAGATGTCACTTTAGGTGCACTATTTTATTGTTGTCCAGAACATGCAATCGGTAAAACATGAAAATTGCCGTATCTTTAAATAAACGATGGTAAAACTCGATGAAATCGGATATGACGAATGAAAATGCTATAACCTATCTCGATGGAGAAAATAACATCATTTGGGACACGGAGCGATGAGGACACATACTAGCCCTCCGGACGGTGAGCATACTCTTGAAGGTTGGGCCTTGTTTGTTTATTACGACTTAAAACTAAAAGGAGTACCACGAACAAGGAAAACCAAAGTTAACACAGACGTCTATTGAGTGCTTGAGGCCACTTCCCATTCGCCCATGCCTCCGTGGGCTTCTCCGCACGTCGCGCCTCTCTCGCTTCCTCTCTCTCTCGCCTCCTTCTCCTCCGCTTCCTTCCTACATGCCTCCTCGCGTGCGGCATCGCAGCTGTTCTTGAAACCGCCGCGTGAACTCATCCTGCCGGTTGGCTTGGTCAAGAAGCCGTTGGTCCTCGGGGTTGATCTCCGTATCAAACCACTGCTCAAATTCACGATGGCGGAGGTGATCGCATGAAACGTAAATTAGCAAAGTTTCATTCACAAATATTATGTAACCCCGCACGATTGTTACCATGCGGCGATCCTTGAGCTCTTCTCCGTGGATCGAAGGCGAAGGCGGCACTTCCAATACCTCCTCTTCCAAGTTGAAATTTCCCAAGAGCGGACAAGCCTGCAAAGATCTCCGCACATACACATGGCGCTCTGACCCACGAGGTAGGAAGAGATCTTGGTACGCTAAATTCAGCGGGCATGCACTCGCTTCTTCCTTTGCCTTCCCTTACCCTTTGCACTTGCGCCTCGGCATTTTCGATTGATGCTCACCTCTATTCTTTCTCCGTTGTTCTTTGCGAGACCGCTTGAGAACGAATGTTATAAAGGCGATATCGCCGGGTATGGGGCGATCGCCTCATATTTGGGCGATTGCCCCATGTAAGGGCGATCGCCTCACATTAGGCGATCGCCCTACTAGAGGCGATAGGTGCACCAAAGCGTTGGTGTGTTGTCACGTCGTGTGGCATAGGCAAGCAATGCATAAATGATTTGAACAATTTATAGTGATAACATTGTCATGTTACTAACTCGGAGTTATACAATGTCTTCTTGAGCGTAAAGCCATTAAAAAATACATCTGTACAACAAGTCAATCACGGCCACGCTTCCTAATCTGGGCCGTGGGGTAGGTGAGTGGCGACGGCGGACGGACGTCCCTCCTAGGCCGCCTGCGCGCAGCGTAGAAGTAGTCGCGCGTGGCGAGGCCAAGTCCTGTGGCGGCGCACCCGAGAGCTGAGAGGGGTCGAGGTAGTCGGTCGAAAGGTACTCCTCCAGGTCGAACTCGTCGTCGAAAGGCTCGTCGAAACCACCCTGGGGTCCTGCTGGGGCGCGGGACGAGGAGGAGCCTCCGCAGCCCGCTGCCCCCACTGCTGCTGCGTGGGAGCGTAGCGAGGAACCGACAGGGTAGGGCGAGACGCAGAAGGAGCCTCCCAGCCCACTGCCCCCACTGCTGCTGCGTGGGAGCGTAGCGAGGAACCGACGGGGTAGGGCGAGACGCGGAAGGAGCCTCGTCAGCCCACTGTCCCCCTGCAGCTGCGTGGGGGCGTGACGGGGCACCGGGTGGGTAGGGCGAGGTGCTGGGGCGAAGTGGCGTGGTGTCTTTGCGCCCGCCGGCGTCTCGCGCCCTCGGCAGGTGGCCAAGCGAGCCAACCGCCTCACCGTAGCGAGGACCCGACCCCAAGCTGTCTCGGACTCGGCGGTGGTCACCTGTATGCCCCCCTCTAGGCGCGTCAACATGGACACAGCCTCCACCTCAATCTCCGCCAAGTGAGTCCGCATGTAACGTCCAGTTGGCATTACGTAAGTTACATGAAAAGGCGTGCCCATGTAGGTTCGATTGTGACACTTACCGAGGCGTTGTCCTGCGGGACATCTGTGAAGGGTGCGTGTCCGCTCTCGATACTGCCGGCGACGTCACGGTCTTGGTGTGTACCCCACCGAGGCGAGTCGCTGTGAGGCGAACCACTCCATGTCTTGATCGTACATGTCATGGTCGTCTGGCCGGGTCTCGGTGACCCTCTCGTCGAGTCGCGGCGCCCCTGCGCAGGCCCATGGCTGCATACGGTCTGTGAATCGAGAGCCACCGCAAAGACCCATCCGGTCATCCGCAATGCAAAAGCATGAAGTACGTGAGACATTAATTTCGCAAAGATGCGGAGTAGTAGGATCGAGGCAAGTACCTGTGAGCGCCACGTGCGACAACGTGACGAGGCGGCAAAGGAAAGGACTGGAACAGGCCGAACTGCCGCAGCACTCGGTGCGGGGAGTACTCCTCGACACAAAGGTCAAAGACGAGCACCTTACGGGTGAGCCAAAAGGCCTCATCTCGCGTGCAAAGCACGGAGACCCGTGAGGTGCTCGGGCGTGACGTCGACGCGGTGTATGGCGCCCACCGCACGCCTCGTCGTGGAGGCGGTCGAACTCCGAGCGAACTCTGATAGGACCTCCTCACCTGTAGGTGCGCGAACCTCCGCTGCGAGGAAATAAGAAATGGCGAAGGTTATTCAAGTGCGTTAGTGGGGAAAAAGATACGAGGGCGTACCTGTCGTCGGACCCAGTAGTGGCCCATGGTGGGCCAGTCCACCGGGTCGTCTCCGTAAAGCTCCTCGAGTGCGGTGTCGTGTCAACAACAGCCTGCCGACGGAGAAGCGCTCCCAAGACCACAAGCGGAGGAGTAGGGCGCAACCGACATCGTCGCGTCGTGCTCGCTTGAGAAAACGGCGTCGCATGCAGACCTCATGCGTCGCCGCAAGCACACCGAGGCCCACGACCACCTGCATCACTGTTTACAAGGGGAGTTAGGCGTGTTCCGTTGAGACGAGATTGAACCGAGTGTGTTACCTCATCCACCGGGTGTCGGCGATGTCTTTGGCGACTCGATCGGTGTGACGGTCCACCGTGTTCCGTGGGAGGGCGGAACATCACCCAACCGAGCAACAACGGAGGTATGCCTCCAAGTGGCGGGCCACGCCCGCCTCCTCCGCGTCTTGGTGGAGAAGGTCGACTGCGGCGTTCGCAACAAACATTATCGGCAACTTGGCGCTTCTATTTTAATTCTCAAAGAAAGAGGTACTCACCGTGAATGAAGCGACCACGCCTTCGTCGGTCCGTGGCGCTCGGCCTCCTAAGGGGTGGTAGGGGTTGCCGGGGTGCCGCGCACCTCGGCAAAACGCGCGGACAACTCGGCGTGCCACGTGGCGGGCGTCGTGCGGCACGATCGCTGGGCCCGCACAAGGGAGGCCTAAGAGGTGCGACACGTCTGCGGCGTCGGAGCCATCTCTCCGCACGGAAGGTGGAACGCAGCGTCTCCGGTCTCCACCGGTCCACGAGTGTGGCCGGCAGGACCGGTCGTGACCAACCGCGGCACCTCCTTGCCCTCTAAGCAGGCGATCACCACTCCACCATCCTACAAAGAGGAAGTAAGCCACCGCCGCAACTTTGCATGTAGTTAGAATTGCATTCACGGTAAGTATGTGTGCGTAAAGAGTGCAAGCGTTCGCGACTTACCGTGGAACCCGGCGTGGGTCGATGCGGCGGCCCCGGGCACTCGAGGTCGGTGGCCTAGCACTCGGTTCTCCTCTGCGGAGTACCTAGACCGGTGGGTCGCATCGACGGTCACGCCCAGCACTCGTGGCAAGGTCGCGCCATCGTGGCTGTTACAAAGCAAATACAACAGATTTATCGGTAATTACATGTGCACACAAAATGAAATGCGAAATAACGAATTGTACCATACTCAACAAACAATACAACCAAGTGTGGAGAGCAAAAAAACTCGGATTGCAAACATACGAAAGACAAAGACATGTTCGACGAGGCACACTGGCGTCGAGAATTACATTATCCTCGTAGGTACTAAGCGGGACATCGGAGAATAACATGATGCGAACAACAACTTACTAGTACATTGAAAATTACATCGAACATTACAACGTACATTACGACTTACCGATCCATTGAATAATACAAGATGGGAACAACATGCAAAGTTACATTATCCGCGGTTGCGGCGCGCCTCGGACTCGTCCATATCGTTCGAATCGCCTTGTCCTTCGACGCCCGACCTTCATCTTCAACATTCGGATGTCCGTACCCATCGATGGTCGGAGAGGGCTGTTGTGAACGATCCATCCACTCGGTACCGTACACCTCATGATGCCACGTGTTGAGAGCGCTCCGCTTGTAGTAGTGCGGGAGATGAGCGGACGGCGAGATTGATGCGTCTCGCGGCTGCGGCAATGGCGTCGCGAGCACGGCAAGTGCAAAGCGGCGTGGTTCGGCGAGAGCACTCGCAATCGGTGCTCGGGTATGCACAGATGGGAAGTCCTCTCCGGTGGGCACCCTGCGACCTCGGTCACCGCGATGCACGTGGTATCTCCGTTCCACGCCACTCTCGGTGTAACCCGATGTGTCTGCGCCTTTCTTGTTTTCTTGGACATGTAGGTAGACACAACAGTTGAGTAAGACAATCGATTGTCCGACATACATGCTGCGGAGGTCTTGTATCGCTCAATGAAATATCTCTGTGTCCCTAATAAGACACCTCAACTATACCCACGGTGGAAGGCATCCGGTGCCTTTCATTACCTGATTGTAAATCTCCGCTTGAGTTCGTTGTCATGATCCCATAACGCGAGCCGCCCGCGTCGTGCGAAGGACCATTTCTCCAAAGGCTCATGTCGTATCCAATCGGTGAAACTCTTTATCTTTGGTACCGGCCTCGCCGAGGTTTGGGGGTGCTGTCGGCGCACATAAAGGTGTGGGGTCCTCTCCTTGCTCATGGTACACCATCGGGTTCCTTGATGAACTAGCGGTACCTCTGGGATCCATTGATTGCTTCTTCGTTAGTTCGCCCAACGTCTTCCAAAGCGCGTCGAACTTCCTCCGTTGGTTCTGTTTGCACAGCGCTTGAACATGTTCATAAGCTCCTTATTCTGAATCGACGGAAAAATTGGCACCCATGTGCCTCATGCACCACTGCTCCTCGGATCCGCCACTTTGCTGCTCCCACGACGGCGGACCCTTGTTGCATATCCACGATCGCCCTTAGCAGCCCCGCATGTCGGTCATGGATGACACAAACATCGAACTGTCGAGAACAAGCGCCACTTCACTCTTTCAAGGAACCGATACCAGCTCTCGTGTTTTCCCCTCCACGAATGCCAACGCAACCGTAGAACACGGTTGTTGGCATCCACCGCGATCATGATTAGAATCGCCCTTGTACTTCCCGTGAGAATGTGCCATCCATGCAAAGGACCGGCGGCGAGTGCGGAACGCATTTATGCATGCGCCAGGCGAAGAATGCACGCCTGCAATACCCACTTCCGGTGCACGCACCACCCGCAGGAACTCCGCAAGGTCGATGGATGTCTGGGGTTCCTTTGTGCGATTGCCACGAGCAAGTGGGGAATATTCTCGTCTGAAGCCTCGTGACGCCCCGAACCGTATTTCCGAGCTGTCCTTTTGCTCTCCATGCCTTTGCGTAGCTAATCTTATCTTGAAACCTCTCCTCCACGGTGTGATAATAGATCGAGGTGCGGATGGGGATTGTCCACGATCGACCATAAAACACATTTGCCACCCAAGTGGACGACAGATTGCGGTGTCCCCGCTCCGCTTCTTCCATTCGCGATTATGCTCCATCACTATGGAGCATTTCCGATCAGTCCGTCCACTTCCTGGTATGCATGCACCGCCATGGCACGAATCAACTACGCACTTCACGTCGTAGTCCTTCTTGCTGGACTTCACAACCCTGAATTGCCGCCGGAGAGACATTGCCCAGTACTTCACCGCATCCATCACAGCCTCCTTGTCTTTATATACGGCCCCCTGCGTCACCTCGTTCTCACGATACTCCCATGCATCAATGTTCCCTTCATTCATTGTTAGGTCTTGAAATTGTAATTGGTCCACGCACGAGGATAGGCACCCAGGCGTTGTCCTCCTCGTCGGAGTGCTCACCATCAGGGACTTCCTCATCCGCACGGTCCTCCTCTTCCATCAAGTCAACAATGTCCTCCACCTCCTCCCCCTCGTCGGCCACCCCTCGCGCCTCCACCGCTGTCTCCTCTGCCCCCCCGGTCCCTTCGTCACCGCCAGTCTCGTGCTCCTCGTCTCGGGCTCCTCGCCGCCTTCCTCTTCGCATCCTTCTACATTTGATGTCCCTCCGCCGTAATGTCCACCCGACATCACGAACTTGCGACACCGATGGAGCTACGGGTAGCCTTGTGCCAACAACATGAGCGGCCAACCCGCTCTACAGCAAAACCAACATAACTCCTCCATGTGGACGTCGAGTTAACAGGAATCAACTCTCGTAAAAGCGGTCTTGCGCTCGGCTCACTCTGCTCGACCAGAACCCGAACGATCCGGGCATCAAACCGAACATCCGAGACATCCACTCCAACAAACCCTCAGATGTCCTATCGCTCGATCGCATATGCCCGCACGACTCTTGAAAATGATGATAGATCCACCCCATCCGCCCCTGTGCTATCTCCCCATCTCCATAAAATATTTGGAAATACAATTTCTCCGACATCTTTGCAACGTCCGACGGAAAAATATTACTCTAAAATACAATCTACAAAATACGACTATGAATAAGTGATTCGACTAGCCTACTATACGGTCTAATATTAAATTTCTACTACATTACATTTGTATATATTGCCTAATACATTACTAACATAATAAAATTAGTAATACACGACCATACTAAATTAAATTCATACCACATTACATTTGTATATATATTGCCTAATACATTATTTGCATAACAAAATTACTAATACACAACCCTACTAAATTAAATTCAAATATTGTCTAATATTTCTACTATATTAAATTTCTACATCTTGAATACTACATTAAATTTGCACATACTTACGATACTAAATTAAATTTGTAAATACTACATACTACATTAAATTTCGAATATTAACTGCTATATTAAATTTCTAAACAATACATAATCCTAAAATTTCTAAATACTACAATTCCTAAATATTAAATGCTACATTAAATTTTAAATCTTGTATAACCTAACAAAAATTCCTACATTTACCTCTACAAAAATTGATAAACTAACTCTACAATAAAATTCAAAAATTTACCTAAATTTTTCTTCTCCTTCTCTTCTTCTTCTCTTCCTCTTCTCCCTCTCTTCTCCCTCTCTTTTTCTCCTGCGGTGCGCTCGCTCCGCTTCTTCTCTGCGCCGACCGAGTGGGCGGGGATAAAGGAGCTGTCGCCTCTGAGGCGTCGCCTCTGAGGCGATGGGGGCCCCACAAAGCGGCATTAACGGGCGGGCGGCACTAACTAGGCGGGGCTATCGCGGGTGTATGGGCGATCGCCCATACACGGGCAACGGGGGGCATTTTTGTCATTTTTTTTTTCGGACGCATAGTTTTGAAAAAAAGAATAAAAAAAAATATTAAATAAAAAAAAATTCCTAATAAGATATACCTAACATCAGAAGCCAGCATTCGGTGGGGCCACCCCTTCTCCTCCTCCCCTGTCACACGCGGGTCAACAACTTTCAATCCGAGAAACACAAACTTTTTATCCGGAAAATTGACCTTCAAATTCACACACATCCGAAACTTTCAGAAACACACTCAACTTCTTACTAAAAAAAATCACTTACAACTCGAAAAACATTGCTGATTTTTCAAAAACTTTCAAATCGGGATTTCAAAAGCTTTCAAGTTAGATTTCCAAAAAAAAGACCCTTTCAAATCGGGTCCCAAGGCTTCCAATTGCTATGCGAAAAACTTCAATTGGTTTAGTATGGGGATTTTTGAAACTCTTACCTAGGAATCCCCGAAACTTTCAACTTCAGGGTGGCAACTTAGGGTGTGTTTGGTTGGTGAGATGAGGTTGAATGGGATGTGATGGTTCTGTACTATTTAGTTACATTGTTTTGAATGAATGAAATGGTTCAGTATCTATAGAGAATATTCCTTAAAATTATATCCCACCATCTAGATGATTCAGGATGGGATGGTTCGATTCAAGCAACCAAACACATGAATGTATTTTCTTAAACCATCTCATACATGTACCACTTGATACAAATAACTAAACACACCCTTAGGCTACGGTGGTGGACGGGCGTCCACAACAGTGGATCGTGTGGTTGATGACGGTAGTCTCCTCTCAACGATTTTGGGTTTTAGGGGCAGGACGGGCTGCCTACTTGCGTGGTCGGAAGATTAGAAGAAGAAAAAACAGATTGACAACACAAAGAAGAGGAGTTGCTCCCCTGCGTGGCCTCATCTTAGCACGTGGGCCCATTGTTTCGACCGACTAACGATTCTCAGCCAGTAGGTAGCTAGGGCTAGTGACATGGGTCGTTCGTTCCATCTTCACTACAAAGCATCAAGCGTAACTTTGGATCCATAAATCCAAATGAACACGATGGTGTCAACCACTGTCTCACTATAACAACCTGCGATAAATGAGTTCGCTCAAGAACATGCTCGTGATCCACATCTACTCGACCATACAAAAAAGTAGACGCATAATTCCTGCAATCTCACGAAGAAATCGCAAGAACAACAAAGGTATTTTCAAGAAAATCGCCCAACTCCCAGATGACAGTGTGTAGCATAAACTAGAGAATAAGCAATATTAGCTATCTTGAAAATAACATAGTCTCAATAGAGAACAACACAAACATATAAAAGGGATTAAGGGGTCGTGCAACCTAGCCTAGGGCCCGCCATGGTGGGTCTCACCGTCTTGGACTCTATCTCTAACTCAAATTACTAATATAATTCGACTAATATGGAAGCTGATACTTGTCGGCCAATTTAAAGATAGAAGGAAACCGATTTTGGTCACTTCGTTATGGAGTAAAATAGATATGACGTTCCAAGCTTTCAAACAAGTACAAAAACACTGCAATCTTAGTCTGTGTGTGAGAATTATGGTCTTTTTAAATCCGACTGGTATGGCATTCCGAATTTTTCTTATCTCTTCCTTTGTTTCTTGTCTTGTCCGAATTGGGCTTGGGCCTTGCATCCTTGCACCATGGTAAAGTTGCCTTGCTTTTCACTTGGGCCCTTGCGCGAGTGGGCTTGTCTCGTTGGGTGGCCCGTGCTGCCTTATAGTCCTTCCATGTAGCTCCCATCCTCTTTCGCCTCTTGTTGGGTTCCACCATGATACCTTGATGAAATTTGACTCCAACTAATATTTATGCAATCTTTATACCTAACAAGTAAAAACTCGCTATTAGGTAGTATATAATTCTCATGTAAATATATCGAAGATTGCTTAAGGAAAAGATCCACCTATTAATATTTGATGCGGCTTAGTAATTCTTTGACGTTAATTAAGATATTAAAATGAAAATTACTTGGCGTATATATCCGCATCAGTTAGGCTCCTCCGTACCACATTCGAGCCATGCCATCATGCATCCCCGGTCAGCCCTAGGGATGTCGTTGGGTACCCTCCATCCATATAAATGTTATTGGGTTGGGTATGGGTGAGGAAATCATGCCCGTTTGAAATTCGGGTATGGAACAAGTACCCATTTACCCACAAAACACCCATAATCACCCAGATCCAATTATGACCAACAAAAATCCAACTAAAAACTTACTCTCTGCCTCTCTCCTAATGTCGCCATTGTTATACCTGGTGTACCACCAGCGTAGGTAGTCAAGTCAGTGCCTCAAGCTGTAGTCATCAGCCTCCCACCATTGGTTGTGCCTTGGCTTGCGGCACCAAGTCGCTACAGATGTTGGCCTCCCACCGTCAGTCACGCCTTTGATCGTGCCCCCCAAGTTGCTACTGTTGGCCGCACGTCATCATCACCCCGAGGCACTCTCCTGGGCTCAAGCTTGCCGCTGAAGGATCGAGTTGGTCTAGAGGGGAGTGAATAGACAATTTCAACAAATTTTAACTATTTTAAACAACTAACTGAATTAATCAAAGAGCAGATTACTGCAAGGATAATACAGAATTCAAAACAACTAAAGATAACAGCGAAAGCAATAAACAAAATAACACAGGAGAGACAAAGATTTATCCCGTGGTTCAGAGCAGCACTCCTAATCCACGTTGAATCACTTCTTTCGAAGTTCTGCTTCTCCAGAGCTAGTCGCAGTAGCTCTGGCGATCACTCAAGTAACTCTTTCACTACTCGAGTGAGGTGAGTTCCAAACCTCTCACAAATACAGTTGCCTTCCACAAACACCTTTGGACAGGTGACACTGTTCACTTCCTCCAAGCTGTCTAGGATCACTAAGATCCAAGAGTAATAAACTTTGCACAAGTTCTGTCTCTTGATTCACTTTGCAATTCACACAACTAGACACTGACTTGGAGCTAACACACTTAGAGATGTATGAGAATTTTTGTGTGAAGATGAAGCACAGACTCCTTTTGAGAATGAGAGCTATATTTCAATACCAAAGTGTAAGGAGTTCATCTGTATTTTGAAGAATGGCTTAGGAAATGCTTATATAGCCATTTGGAGTGAAAGTAGCCGTTACACCTGCTACAGTAGCCGTTGGACGTTTCAGATGTCAGAAACAACAGAAATATACACGTACAACGGACTAAGTATCAGTGCCTAGCGATACTGGATATGTGTATGACGGACCAAATTTGAGAGTTCACGACGGACCAAAAATTTTGGTCCGTAGTACATGGGTTACTTATAGAGGATGGTCCGGCATACAACTGAGAGACAAAATGAGTGACCGACCAATTTATTTAGTCCGTTACACATGGACTTTTAAAAGATAGGACTGGCATAGAGACCTATGTACGTCGGACCAAATTTTTGGTCCGTCATACATGGACTTTTCAGAAGATTGGTCTGGCACAGAGACACATGTACGTCGGACCAAATTTTTGGTCCGTCATACATGGACTTTTCAGAAGATTGGTCTGGCACTGAGACACATGTACGTCGGATCAAATTTTTGGTCCGTCATACATAGACTTTTCAGAAGATTGGTGCCAAGGACCTTTTCAATAAAGATAAGTTTTTATCCAAGCTTTTTATTTTAGCAATAAACTGAGATATTTTAAACACGAATGCTTGGTCCGTTTCCTGAGTAAAATTCTTTTGAAGATAGAGAAAACTCATTTTAGGTTTCGATTCAAAAAGACATCAAAGATTCAGTCCGACCAAAATTTATAAATCGAAGAGTCTTAGGACCAAATATTTGATCTGCATTGTAGATGGGAAACCAAGCGATATTTTGGTCGACATATATAGGCAAACTTTTGGCTATAGGAAGATTTTCAAAGAAGGTTTTAATCACGGATATGTGAATATGAAAACGAATATCTAATGATCAGATATCAAAAAGGGAGTTTTGACGTAGAATAGTCTCAAGGTACGCAACGAACTGAAGAAAAGGATAGATAAAGATTGGTCCGATGTACTAAGAGATAAGATCTCACAAGGATAAAGTCTAAGTGTCTTATGCTCCGAGAGATCTAGTTTTGCCTTTGCCTAACAACCTATTTGCTTGTGCAAAGTCCCTCTTTTGGACAACCAAAAAGAAAACAGACTTAGACTATTTGTCTTGAATCACCTCCCAAGATATAAACTATAAACTGAATACCTTAATCTTGTTAGCCCAACTTGTTCCATCATAGATTCCAGCTTCTTTTCTTCAAAGCTTTGAGTATTACAACCTTAGTCATCAATACCAAAATCATAATAATACAGTAATAGAATTAAGGGGTGCCTAGATGATATCACCGCCACCACCAACTACACATCTTAGCACCACCTCTTGTGCCACAAGTCCAAACCGGCACATGGTCCGGCCATTCACACTGCTACCACTTCATCGTGGCCGCGGGCCACCGCGCAGCTCCCTCATTCGAGCCACCACTGACCAGCCCCTCGATGTGCTCACCATTCTTTCTCTCATGCCCATTGGGTAACCCATAACTATTTGGTATAGCTAAATTTTTTGGGTTTGAGCTATATAAGCTAAAATGGGTACGAGTAGATTTTTCGTCCCAATGGCACCCCTAGCTGGCCCGGATGAAGGATGTCGATTGCAACAGATCTTCTGTAATACCCCGACACTTCATGTGCTCAAAATATTACCACCATTTATTTTTTTCAACACTTTCAACATGATTCTAACTATAATTTCCATAAGCATTCTAAAACAATTAACACCTCTACTAAACAATAACAAAAACAATAATAAACCTTGGAACCACGCGCCCAAGCACGCCTGTAACATTCTAAAATTTTTGTAGAATTTTTGTCTTTAAAATAAAGGTAAAAATTATTAAAAACTAAAAAACAATTATTTTATTAGCTTTTGTGAATTTCTAGAGAATAGTTGATTTTTTTGGATTTTCTAGTAATTATTTCTAATTTTTGGAGGTTTTATTTGATTTTGTTTGGATTTTTAAAAGGATTTTCCTATTTTTAGAAATTAAAAAAATTGTGTAAAAATAAAAATCAACTTTATGTTGGAAATGATTTTATTAAGTTCAAAATGTTTCATGGAATTTCTCTGAATCGTTCCCAAATTTTTAACGCTATTTGCTTGTTATAAAACCTGTTTGGATTTATGCAATTATTTAAAATTGAAGATGATTTAAAATCTAGAAAATCTCCGTCGGCCATATGCCCATTCCCTCTGTCCCGTTTCTCTTTTTCCAGCCAGGTCCGTTGGCCTTTCTTTTTTCCCTAGCCGGCCCATCTCCCCCTCCGGCCAACCCACCCATTTCGTCTCTAGCTTACCTATCCCGCCTCCCTCTCCTCTGTCTCTCATCAACAACTAGGCCCCACCCGTCAGCCTCCTTCCCTCCCCTTCTTCTTCCTCATGCACGCTCGAGCCATAGCCACCATGGCCGATTTCGCAAAGCTCCAAAGGCCGACTGTTTCTTCTCCCAAACATGCTCATTTAAGGCCATTCACCACCTCCACTCACCCCGCACTCTCACCGTCTATTCTCCCCGCATTTAACATGCATTTTTATGAAACCAAACCGCCGACCATCGAGCTCCTCATCACCGTTTATCCTCCTTCGATCTCCCTCTTGCCTTATAAAAGGGAGCACCATGATGGCCATCCATCACTCGCTCCATTTTGCCCATCGCCGAACTCCCCCTCCTTCGCCCGGAACGTCATCAAGCCACAGTCTTCTTCCTAAGCGCCGAACTCCCTGACCAACACCTCGTCGCCACCACCTCGGTGAGTCCCTAATGTATTTAAGAGATCAAAACATGTTCCATGCCACCTTGATTCTTTGCCCTCAACCAATTTAGTCCTGTAGCTGTTTGTCAGATCTAAGCAGTTCTTCGCCGTCAGTCGCCATCCACTTCGCCGTCGAATTTGCTGCCGTCCGTGCATCATAGCCACCACCACCTCTATCACCAGCTTGGTCGCACCACGTTCTAGCTCGTTCGCCCAACTGCATCACCAGTCCGACACCAGTGCACCGCTACCATAGCCCTGACCGCGTCACCGCTGTAACATTCCAAATTTTCGCATTTTAAAATTTTCCTTAAGTTTTAAAATTTTTATGAATTTAAATTGAGCTCTCAAGTGCAACCAATTAAATTGAATAAAAATTATTATTTTAAATGAGTTCAAAATAATTTATTTGGGTTCAAAATGTTTAAAAGTTTTTTGAGATTTTTCTAGAATTTTTCCTAATTTATTTGCTATTTATTTTGGCCTTTTTGCTTTTTCTGGAATTTCTCAAATTGCAAAACCCTTTGTATTTCTTAATTTTCGCGTGGTTCGCATTCCCCGCTGCCTACTCATTTTCGCCCGCCTCGACCCAACTGTTTCTCCCTCATCCTAGCCCAGTCTCTTTTCCCGCCCGGCTCGCCTTCTTTCTTTCCCGCTCGGCCTGCCTCCCTTCTCCCTGGGCCGCCACCTGCTTTCCAGCCGCATAGCCTGCCAGGCTCCGTCGTCCCCGAGCCGGACTTCTTTCACCGTCGAGTTCACGCAACGGCCGCCGTCGAATCCGCACCTACTCGCGCGGTATCCGTGCCAAACGCCTCATCGCCCGCACCTATTTAATGCGCCGCCTCGCCCCTCTCTCGTTTCCAGAGTTTTGCCTCTCGTGCGCCACCAAAATCCGAAACCCTAGCGTCGCTGTCCTGTGAAGCTCTCCCGCCACCGTTTTTCACCTCCGGTGAGCTTCAGCCGCCTTCGTTTGCACCTCTGACTTCCTCACAACGCGCATTGTGTTTTACCCTCAAGCCCCGCTTGTTTTCGTTGTGTTTTTGCCCGTAGCCGCTTCATCTTCCCCGACTCCGACATGCCTACACCGCAGTCGAGCCAGCGTCGCCCAGCACCGCCCGTGTCACGCTGGCATTGCGTCAGTGCCACGTGTCGCCCGCGCTACCTCGCGTCTGTGCCACCTCTTAAGTGCTAACAGTTCTCCACTCCTTCACACTTCGCGAAACTCTCGCATCATGTCCTCTAAGATCCTCGCCACTGCACATGGTGATATGAATGGGTTTCAATTCGGATGTACGGTTTGATGAAGAACGTGAAAGAAGAAGAAAGACGTCGACGGGGCAGTGACGCTAGTCGACAGGGGAGACGAGGAGGGCACGATAACGACACCACTACCATTAGAGTTTAGCCCTTCTCCCTGCCTTATATATAGAGGTGGGCGTCGTGCCGAGCCGGGTCGGGCCGGCACGGTCCCATCGTGCTTCGAACCTAAACCGTGCCGGGCCGCAACGGCCCGTCGTGCCCGCCATGCCGTGTTGGTGGCCCGCTCTCGCCGGTGAGCCGAGCACGGCCCATTTGCGCCGATGCTCGCCGTCTTGAGCCGACCTGGACCGGTCCATTTACACTATTGCGATGAGAGGAAAGGACCCGGCACGGCCCATTTGCCTATTTCCCCCTTTCCTTTTTTTTCCTTTCCCTTCACTGGCGCCCTTTTTTCCCCTCTCACCGACGCTCTTTTTCCCGTTCCCCCCTTTTCCCTTGAGCCAGCCGCGCCCACGGCCCACCTCCCTCAGTCCCTCTGCCTGGCTCCCACCTCCCCTCCGCCTTGTCTTCCCGCTCCCGTCTCGCCTCCCTACCACCTCACCAGTGCCTCCCCTCTCCTCTCCCACCGCCACAGGTCGAGCACTCGAGCTCCCCTCCTCTACTCACCTGCCTAGGCGGACGCGACGCGGCGCGGGAGGCGGAGCGACAGCAGTCGCGGGACGAGGAGCGACAGCAGTCGCGGGACGAGGGAGCGACCGTGCGGGAGGAGGGAGGCGGAGCGGCTGAGCGTTAAGCTGAGCGACCGCATGGGAGGAGTCGAGGCGTCGGGACTCGGGACGCAGGTCCACAGCGGTCACGGTGCGGGCGCGACCACGCTGACCACGGTGACGTGGCCAGGTACGCGGAGATGGAAGGGAAGGGCGAGGAGGGGAGGGATGGGCGGGGCGGGCGTGGCCACACGACTACACGAGCACTACAAGACTGCGGTGGGACGGGCGGGGCCGATGCGACCATGGCGACCACGTCCAGGTACGCGGGGTCGGTGCGGCCATGTCGTCTCCCTCCCCACGCGCTCCCTCTCCCTTCACGTAGCCCACGCCTCGCCTCCCTCCATCTCCCCTCCCCACACCGGTGGCCCTCCCCACCGCTGCCTCCCCATGGCGCTCCCTCCCATGGCTGGACACGCCGCCACTCCCGCGGCGTGGCGTTCTTGCTACTCGGTCCGGGAGTGACAGCAGAGGCAAGGTAACTTCGCCACGAGGTCGCCACAGCGAGGTGGCCACGACGCGAGGTGACACGGGACGGCGAGAGGCTGCGCGTGTATCGCCGCGCGCTGCGCGGCTCGACCGCATGCCGCGACGGCCGGCGTGCGCCGTCGGGCATGTCGTGCCCCGCGACGCAGGCTCTTCAGCCGTCGGTCTAAGCACGGCCCAGATCGCCGGCGGGCCGGCCGCCACCGTGCTCGATTGGCGGGCGACACGGCCGCAATCGTATGCGACCGCCCGTCCTTCTTAAAACAGTGTCGTGCCAGACCGTGGATCGTGCTGGGCGGGACGTGCCTCGGACCGATCCAAAATGGTGTTTGGCCCGGTGCCCACCTCTACTTATATATTGCCGGCCGAGAGTTTGACTCGGCACGCACACCAAAGCTTACCGGCGGGACGGCCTGGCCCACGAGCCTTTAGCAGGCAGCCAGTGCACGTGGTTGTTCATGTCCCATAGAGGCATTGCCAATTAATTCGCCACCTCACATTCGTCCGTACGCACGCGGTAAAAGATACTAGTGTTATTCATGTGATCTGATGGGTACGGTGGTCGTGATCCATCGATGAGCAGGAGCAGCATGCTGCGTGCACATGGATCACATTCACTCACATCGATCTCGGTGCCGGCCACGTACGCTGCTGATGGTACAATGGCGTACGTAGGTGCAGTGCAGCAATTCACGTAGCAAGATGGATAGGAAGCGGACGTACGGCCGGGAGGGATGCAGCAGCTCAGCTCCCTCCTTCCTCCGTGTCGCCTCGCCAGCGTTGCTAGCTTTGCTGTCGGCGGGAGTACATGACAACCTAGCCCTCGTACGGCCTGCTTCCAAGTGCCCTCCTCTCTCTCTCTCTCTCTCTCTCTCTCTCGCTCTCTACCTACTAAAGTAACAAGTAACAAGACCCCGTTCTCCAATCTACCATCAAAAGTTTGCAATTTCTCTTTTTCGCCGTTACTCCATTAACGTGCTGTTTTCTCTTGCCATTGTCTTGTCAAATGCCATTGACTACCGTTAGCTTGTCGTTTTATTTTCTAAGGTAATCCTCAGAAATCCTACTAACGAAATCAGGGGATCAAACAAACTTCTTAAGATAAAAATATTAACAAATTTTCATACTTATCTCCAGATGCACTGAAATCATTTTCTGCAGTAAATCACTTGAGTAGTATTTTATACCGTTTTGCAACAGGAGCACCGGAATGCACTCTCTCATCGTTGTTGTATACGCAAGCTAGTAAAAGTCCATATAACACTATAAACTTTGCTTCAAAGAATGTCAAACGCTCCGAACTATAAAATCAAACATTGACCCTCCGAACTTTATAATACAGTTCAAATAATACCTTAACCCAATTTCACGTAATGGTATTGCTCGTGTGATATGGTGAGTACCAGTGGGCTGTTTTGCCACGTAAGATGACGTATTGGCAAGGTTTATGTGAAGGACATGTGGGCCCGCAAGTGGCTTCTCATCCTAATCGAAACAGAGAGGGAGGTATCTGCAGTGGTCAGATGTCTGGTTTCCTGAAGGTTCAAAAGTGTAGCGCTAGCTTGTTCCTATATATGCAAACACCACACGTCACTAGCCAAGCCACCCTAACGATCAAAAGCTCCTTGCAACAAGACCCCAAACAAACAAACAAACACAACAGTCCTTCCAACCAAACCAGAGTGGCGCGGGGCCACCGCAGGAGGAGAAGAAACTTGGAGTCGTGCATGCTCTCAAAATTAAAGACGGGCTCAACATTAATTATTACTTTACTTTGCCAAGGCATATTGGCACATTAATTACTTCTTTAATTTTGGACCCCTTGGCAGAGGCACAAGATGACACACACCCACCACAAATCAAGCACCAACGAATTATGAGAATTGTACGAGTTTGAAGTTAGATGCCCACCGTGATTAAACAAACTAACATGTACTACTAGCCTATCAGTGTCAATTAAAGCTGGAGCCAAAAGCTAAGCTTAGTGTGGTACACACACACAAAAACATATATATATATATATATATATATATATATATATATATATAACGGAATGACTTGTATTCGAACGTTTTTTTTTTCGGATGCTTACAATATTTTTTTCCCATGTGTGAAACATTTTCTTACCACGTGTGCAATATTTTTCTTCGATAGCAGTAGAAATATCCGCGGAAAACAAAATGTTGCAGACGTTGAAAAAAATATTGCAGGAGTGGAAAAAAAATGTTGCACGACACGTCTGAGGAAATAAACAGTCATCAGACGTCCAATTGCTAGTATCACACTTATGTATAAACATCCGTTGAACACACCTACATTTCTTCCTTGCGTATCTCTCTAGTTGCAAAACAGAGTAGGCATGCATGAGCCGATGTTAACCCTCCATTACAGGATATAATTAAGACGCGCGCGTATTCTGACCAGGCACCAGAACTAGTGAGGAGGTTATAAGGCCAATATCACGATGGAGCGAGGAAGTCAGTCGATCCATGCATGGTATAAATGTTGCTCATAAGCAAATACTGAAGAAAACAAGCATGGGAAGAAAAACAGCAAATAGCATCTTATATAGATTCCATTTAAACAAATTAAGCTCCTTGCTCACACGCTGGAAACAAACAGACGAGTGGTGTGTGGCGGCCACCGCAGGGGAAGCAACTTAGTAGGAGTGGTGCTCTGCTCTGAAAAGGAGGAACTAATCGGTCGCCATGGCATGACGAAGCATATTCCATATACCTTACCTTCCCTCCCCTGGAAAGCACAAGATGGCACATCCACCACAAAATTAGGCACCAACAGAAGAGGAGCATGTGCTTTGGCCGTTAGATGATTCCCACCATAGCCAAACAAATTATAACATATAGTTACTAATCTTTGAACGCCAATTAAAGTTAGAACCAACAAAGCATGCTTAGCGTCGTATTAACATTGCTAATACATATCTAAAAAATACATATCTAAAGGGGAGTGAAAGGAATGTGGAGGAGCCAGTGTAAGTAGTGGAATGTGCGTAGCAACTTATCCAAGTGTCAATGGAGCATAACTTTTGAAGTGGGGGAATTAAGCAAAAAGAGGCAAGGGAATAGATATATCATATATCTGACTGATAGATATTTGGCGTGAGTGAGTGGATTACAGAAGGCTAGCTGCTGCCTAGATTCCATCAAAAGGGGGTAGCTGCTCCCCATCTACTAAACCATCACCAATGATGGGTTTTGGTTTATGAATAGTGTTCAGTAGTGGCAGTATAATTAATTAGGTAGAGAGATATAATAATTGTTTTGAACCAGATGGAGCCAAACACAGACATTTGAATTGACCATAGATTTTAGACGAAGTAAGGATCAATTGTAACAAGCTATTACACGTTTTAGGCTCTTGGTTGTTACATGACTACAGTACAAGAAGCCATTTGTTTTGTCACTGTAATGCAGAAATACTAAACTTGAGCCCTCTTTTTTTTAAAAAAAAAACCTGATCCCTTAACTATTACGGATCCACTTCTTAATATTCGGATTTGACCGTTGTATACCTGAAAAAAAAAGTCTCTTTACTAAAACTATGTTGTGTGGTGTAGGACTATCAAGTTGACCTTAAATCTAAGCTGCTCTCACTGTCCATTAATGCCATCATGCAGGGGTATATTGGAAATTCAGTTAAACAATACAAAAGATAGTGCATTATTGCTTCCTAATCAGCATACAAATTCTTGCTGGTTTAGTGGGAGCTCCAAAAACTAGCCCATTTACTTTTGTTAACTCTTTTCATGCACAGAAATCAACATGACTTTTGTATGCAGTGACCAGACAGAACAGATACAGGTCAGTGTATCTGGTGACAAAATGAGCTGTTGCAACCGTTTTGGAGCCGTTTGGCTTGCGCTTTTCTCCCTCTCTTTGTTTCTTACTTCACATGTAAGATATCCACAGATGCTGCCTGCCCACTTTGCAGCAGGCTCCAAAGCCGCTTTTGGACAATAGAAAAGCCAAAAACATGCACCAAGGAGCAAAAAGAGATCTCCACCACTATAAGAAAACAAGAGTAGTAGTAGCACCTTGGTGTTAAGCAGTAATCAAGATCGTCTCTCTCTCTCTCTCTCTCTCTCTGACTGGTCTACAGCATGGCAATAATTGGTCATCATGTCCCTATAGAACTAACTAAGGAGAACTAAAAGTAACTAGGGTTGTCAAAAAGCGAGGAAACAGAAACTAGAGCTGTCTTCAGTTTTATTTTACTAGTGGCAAGATAGATTACTCTTTTGATTTTTTTTCCTGCTTTCATGCATAGGATCAGGGGACTTGACCTATTTCCATAAAACTATATATGCTGATGAGCAAATGCATCCCTATTAAAGAACCCTTTTCAAGACCTGTGAAAGCTGCAATATCAAATATGCTCCTGTAAGAAAGAGAGCAGTTGTCACTATTCTATACCTAGGGCAATATTAGTGGAAGACCAATTTGGGTAGGATCAATAACGTATATCGTAAGATACTATCGAAATTCGACCAGACTAGCGCTCTGAACAATGTCCAATTTTGGCTTCGACGCACTTGGCCACGGAGGCAAAAAAAAGAAAATGCGAAGTAGAAGTTGAAAGGTGTCGTTGCCACTGCGGGGACTAAGCACAAGTTGGTAGTGCATTTGTTCTCTTCTCTCGCGATAGTACTTGCAGTCCTCATCCAACCGAAACGGACGGATGGATGCTACAGAGGAAGCAAGACTAGCCGACTTGGGTCCAGTTTGGAGTTGTGCTTCAGTTTTGAGCCAGAACTCCTCCTCCCAAACAGGTGGGCTACACAACTGCTGCAAAGCCAAACCACAGCAAAAGCTGTAGCCGGCCAAAACGTGCTTCAAGCTGCTGTGCTTCGGCTGTCTCCATGCTCGCCCGGTCACCCGCCTCAGTTGCCCTCCTAGGCCGCGTCATCACCGACCTCGTCGCCCTCTCCTCGCCCGCCTCTTCGCCGACCTCCTCGGCAACCTCAGCTAGCCTCGTCACCCGCGTCGTCACCGGGCTCCTCGCCTGCCTCCCGGTCTCCACCCCATCGCCCGAGCTCGATCGCCGCCTCGACGTCCCCCACTCGGTCTATCGAAAGGGAGGGCTATCGGGAGAGAGGGCTATCGGGAGGGGAGGAGAGGATTTGGGGAGGATTGGAGAGAGGATTTGAGGAAGGGACGAGAGAATTTGATAAAAGCCATAGCCAGTTTACCAAAAAGTCAATGAGAAAAAGCCATAGCCGCCGACCACAGCAGCTTTTCTGCCTAGCAAACCAAAAGCAACTTTTCAGTCCAATCGCAGCCCTTGGATTGGTCACATGGATGTCCGTACACGAGTATGTATGTACACGTAGCATTTCTCCACTCCACACATGGTGACACATGGGCCCTGCACCTAGCCCCTCACCCTAAGTATCCATCCAAGCTGTTGAATAATAAATTGATCGCAATAGATATTACCAATCAAGAATATTGAGAATATCCGAATAACAATCATAGAATAAATGAACACAAGATATAAATGATCTCAACTATTTTCTCTTTATTGATTGTAGAATGATTCTCTTGTACAATAGATTATATATTTATAGTAAAAACCTATCGGGGGTTGTTTCAGAATTCGCCCACCAAAACCAAGAATCCGGTTATATCACAATACTTTCACTTGATCGAATACCGCGTAATGCATATGCCTCATCAAAAACTCCTTCCAAAAACCCAATGAAAAAAATAATGAAGAAAATAGTATATTGCATCTTCATATTGTGTTACACTTGATGCATCATTAAAAACATTTATGTGAGAAAACTTCAGGAAAACCCCTAAGGGAAAAAGAGTGTATATTATAATCTTCTTGATTAGGGTAGTATCTTCAGGATCAAACTTAGGGTTATGGTTCAAGGTTTTACTCCTTCTGGACTCTGCATCTCTCTAAGTCATTTTATTCCAATGCCATGAACATATATTTGAAAACTGGATTTTGGCAAAAACTTACTGAATAAATCAGACAGATTTTCACATGACTTAGTTTGCAGAATCTTTACTTCATAATTCTTCTAGAGTTTATAAGGATAAAAAGATGTTGGAGCCAAATATGCTTCGTGATATTGCTCTTAACATAACCTATTTGTATTTTTTCAACACAAGCAGTATTATCTTCATAGATAATTTTAGGGGTAGCAACGATGTAGATGCCACATGACTTCTGAATATGACTAATCACACATCTTAGCCAAACACATTCATGTGAGGCTTCGTATAATGCAATTATCTTTGAGTGATTGGTAGAGGTAGCTACCAAGGTCCGCTTAAAAGACCGCTAAGAAATGGATGTACCACAGCAGAGAAATACAAATCCAATCTGAGATTTGGTAATGTGAGGACTAGACAGAAAGCAAGCATCCATATATCCTACCATATTGAGTCTTTGTCCTTCCTATAAAATAAGCCAAGAGCTAGTGTACCTTGGAGGCATCCGAGTAAAGTTTTGACATCAGCACAATGCCTTCTGCTTGGAGCTGCACTATGTTTAACTAGTAAATTTACTGTAATACAATATCAGGCCTGGTCCCATTGGGAAAATATGAAGATTATTTATCAGGAGTTCATCATGCTTCTCTGTTTCTAGCAAAGTGTAGATAAGTTCAGAGTACTTATGATATTTGGCATGGCAATAATTTTGCTGTAGTATCCACATGTTGGGGTGGAAGGTACAAAACATCTTGTCTATCATTTGAGTATCTATAATTTCTGGTTACGGAAATGCTGTTTAGAGACAAGCTTGTGCACGATAGAGTTGTATGCTATCACGGTTTTATAGTCTTAGAAGCGTAGGAGGGTCCATTCGTGTTGTGCTTTTGGCAGCAAGATGATGTTTACTGGTCATAGCTTTCCTTTAGGGAATTTCATAGTGCCAATGGGTCTCCATCAAATACTCGACCTTGAAGTCCGCGTGGAGATGGTGCCTTGGAAGTGTAGAGCTGCACACTTGGCGACTTCAGGAAGAGCAAGGGCGTCAACTTTGGGCTAGGTAATAACAACTCCAAGAGATTGAGCTGTTAGGTTGATCTTGGCATCTATTTCCCAAATCAAGTAAATGTTGCCATTCAGGATAAGCTTGGCAAATTCTATTTTTGCAACGTCCCACATATCTTATATTATATTTATGCAAAAATAAATTTTATTTCTGGTAAAATCAATATTTGCATGCTCATTCTTGAATCAATAAAGATTGGTCTATATCTACTCAGTAGAAAATTATCTATAATTTTTCAAGCATTTTTCATAATTTTTGCTAATTATTGAGCAATTTTTAGAATTGCCAAAATAATAATAAAAAATTCAACATGTGTATAAATATGGAATTATGCTAGGAAAGTAAACCGAGTGATATGAAGCTTCCAATGTGTGCTGGATCTAAGGTTCAACAATTACAAAAGCCCGTATATCTAGAAATTTAGTTTCTATGATTTAATTTAAATTTTTAGAATTTATTAACAATTTTTCGTGATTACTAGATATATCAGGGTCTAAATTGTAAAATGTTCTTCATCCCGATAAATCTATGTAAATATGCGGAACTTCAGGGTCTTTTCCACAAAATTGATGGCTAGTTAACGCACATTGGCTGAATTCAGTTTTACCAGGGCCGGATTCAGTCCAGCACATTTAGCTTCTGAGCGCTAGGGTTTCTAAACCCCAGCGCCCAAGCGTGGCGGTAGCAACGACATTGTCGGCAGGAGTACGACTGCGGCCAACGGTGGCGGTGCGCATTGGGAGCTCGGTAGTGGCACTTCGGGCTACGATAACTTCCCCACGTAGGAGATGAGCACCTTCTTGATGGACACCGGCTTTGGCGAGCCTACGGGACTGTCGATGCCTGTGGCCTTCTAGTACCTTGATCTGGCTGTGCGGTTGGGTCTGGACCTGTTTGGTACTCGCGGTCCCACCTCCCACAGGGCGAAGAAGTACCCCTCCTTCTCACCGTACAACGCCATCCTTGGGAGCCTTCATGGGTCGAACTTGTAAAGGTCGATCTCGACGATGATGGGCAGACGGTGCAGCAGCGGCAGAGGTAGTACATCACTAGCTCCTCATCCATCGGGTGGAGCTGGAACCCCAGCGGCAACATCAGATCCTGACCATCGCTCATCTTCTTTTTTGCCTTGGAGAGCTTAGTACTAATAACGTGTTGAATAATAAATTGATCACCGTAGATCAATCTTAATATCAATCAAGAATATTGAGAATACCCGAATAACAATTACAAAATAGATGAACACAAGATGTATAGGATCTCAACTCTTTTCTGATTATTGGTTGTAGATTAATTACCTTGTACAATAGATACTATATTTATAGCAAATATCTCCTCGGAGATAGTTTTAAAATTCATCCACCAAAATCGTAGGTCATGTTATATCTCAGAGCAAGCAAGGCAAACTAACTTTACAGCGGAGGTCGTTGGAAGTGCAAAGTTCTAGCTGCTAGCGTGACGTGGCCTGGCCTCGGGATGTGAGCCGGCCAACAGCTGCAAACACGACCACGACACAGAAAGAAAGAAGGAAGGAAGGAAAGAAAGAAAGAAAGCAATGGTTACGGTTTGTTACGGAAGAAGACAGGCTCTTTTCTCATTAGCCGGTCGGTCTTATCGTCCATCCACCCAAATATTCTAGGTTACCTCTCTCAAGGAGATATTCTTAGATAAACATATATGAAAAGAAACCTAATTAATTTGATAAAAAAATCCTTATACGACGGGGAGCTTTGCGACGGCGGCACGGGTGAAATGGGGATGGATGCTCGAAGAATATGGTCAATCTCCACTCACCGGTAGGGCCTACTTGTCAAATTACATTGAGTTTGGACTTCGCGACGGTGCACATGAAGATTTGTTTTTTCTCCTTGTGTGATGATGCTTTTCGAAATATACATACGAGAAAGACAGAAGATTTCTTAGAGACAGAAATTGCTGTACCTATACGTATAACAGTACGCTAGTACAACATTGCTGTACTAGCTACTTGCGGTAAACCATCAGTATGCTTGCTAGCACAATGTTTTCATGGCTGAGCAACTTTGTGTTAGTTCTAGCCTTTTTCAGCCCTCTGTCACCTCGTTTTTTCAAATCTATTCCCTTACGTGCGAATTTGTAAATTTGATCATCTCTCCTACCGCGGAAGGCATGACATGCGACAAGTGTCTCCTGCCACGTCTGGGGAGCGCCAAAGCGGCCCTGCCACGATGAACCATGATGTTCTCTCGATCGACCAAGCTCCACAAGCTTTCGCACTCTTCAGTCACGATAGGGGGTTAGATTTATAAAGAGGTTAGATTTGTAAAAAGTAAGGTTTACAGGGCTAGTTAAGGGATGGATTCCCGCTTTGTACTTCTAGTAGCATTTGCCGAATTTTCCTGTGGTCAAGAGACGCGCGTTGAATGCACGCTGGGAAAGTGACACATTAATTAATTAACAAGAGAACTAACAAAACGTAAAATTATTAATTGAACCCAATCCGGCTAACTCTCAGACGCAGACGCACCAATCACACAGCTGTGTATCATAGTTTGACCATGTTAAGTGCTGTAGAAGAAAGAGATAATTTCATGTGACCTATCTAATATTTTGGGACATAGATAACAAGAAGCCCTAGATTTTACAGATTTTTTAAAGAATAATATGTTTTGGAACAAACGGTTTTAAAAATCGTTGGGTTTACTATATCCCGTTCTAACGGGATATTACAGGTGAGACCCACGTGGCGTCATACTAACAAGTAGAACCAGTCTATTGGACCCACCTACTAGCCATGGTGGACGGCACGATATTTAGGGGTGGGTATTTTTAAACCAAAATTGAAAATCGAAGCGAATTAATTGATTTTTTTTGTTTATTCATTTTTCGGTTTCTGGATCGATTTTTATTTTAACATTATTCGGTTTTTAGTATACAGTGTGGTTTTTGGATTTCGAAAACCTGTTTGACCAAACACTAATTAGCCGTTCGGCCCATTCCCTAATTCACGATCGCACCGATGCCATCCCCAAATCCCCAAGACGAGGTCACGCACTCACATGGAGACAGTGAGACACCAACGCTTGCATACCCACCCCACCCTACCTCACCTCCGATACCATCGCCGATCGCCTCCGCACCCAAACCTAGCGGCTGCTGCCTGCCGTCCCATGGCGAGCCAACCCCGCAACCGTGGACGCGGGACACCCGCAAGGGCCAGTGGTCATGATGGCCTCCAATCCTGTTCCGCCCGCGGCAAGCGTGGCGGCCTATGAGGACACGGCGCCATGGGGCCGAGCCATGGCAGACGAGCTGGAGAAGCGCCTACTTAAGAACCTGGAGAACACCTACGCAGCGGCGCTGGCCCATCTCGTCGACCCCATCGCCAACATCGTCACCAACGCCCGTGCCTTCCTCTTTGACCCGAACTCGCTGACAGGGCTGGCAGCTTCGCCGACCTTCCCCGCCTCGAGGAGTACTCCCCTCCCTCTCACGCGCCAAGGCCACGTGGTTCCTCCTCTCCAGCGACCTCCATCTCGAGTAGACCATCTCCATGGATGTGGATGATTTGGTTAACCAAAAATCAAATTAACCAAACCGATTTTTTTTGTTAAATCGGTTCGGTTTTTTTATTTTTGTCTGAGAATTTTGGTTCAAAAATTGAAATATTTTTTAACTGAATAAATCAAATTAAAAAAACTGAATGCCTACCCCTAACAACATTCAATGACGCTAAGCCAGTGCTTCAGAGCAAGATAAATTTTGACACGGAACAAATGGTTCAAACCTGAAAGAGGCCTTGCAAAAAATGTTGAAAAAAGAGAGAAAAAATGTTGACAGAAGGTGCAGACACGACACCGCAGTGGAGTGGCATTCACAAATCACAACCACGTATACATCAGCGGCGGTTGGGTCGTTACCGTGTTGGATGAAAATGTGTCCAAGGAAAAAGAAAGAAGCGTTTGGCGGTTGGCACTAGCTACAGGGTATAGTTATATTAAATGACAGGTATACAACGCACGTACTCGTATGCACGTGAGTACGAGCTGTGATAACGGGTCAACAAGCGAGAATTGCTAATTGATCTGTGAGATACCTGATTTTCACAGTACCATATACGATACTACAGCAGAAAGGTTCATCCGCGATCCCCCATCGCTGCTGAGAGGCAAACTTTATTTTGTCTTATCACTGCCGGTTCCCAGTGCAAACCGACAGTAATAATACACAGTAAATTTTTCTCACGCAAACGGCAACAATATCACTGCCGGATTTAGAGATAGAACCGACAGTGATATATTACTGCCGGTTCAAGAACAAGAGCTGACAATGATAATATGGCCCTATATATAGCCCGGCTTCCTTCTCCAACCTATCCAGAACAAAGAAGAGCACTGTTCTTGCTCGGTTGGGGAAGAGAGGAGGAGAATTTTTGCTCTCAAATTTAGTGGAGTTCACTTCTAATTCGTGATCTAATGTTCGTATGTTGATGTACATTTCATTTATAGTTGATTAGTGAAGGACCGAGATAGCAAACAGAGGCGGGGTGAATGGTCGCAAATAAAATTTCCCCCAAAATACTCCAACAAAAACCTCGACAAGATCGCTCAAAGGAAATCGTGAAAAACCTGAAAAACTAGACAACTATGTGTACCCCAAGCTTGCATGGATAAGTACCATAAAATATCTGGGGATTTTGAGTCACAATCTGGTTGTCTAGTGTCCAAGATAAAGAGGAATCAATTCAAACTCTTGCTTTTAGAAAGGACATCAATTCAAATCACAAAAGTCACTTTCAGAAAAGCAAAAACAGAATTTTCAGAACTTGTCCTCAATTTGCACAAGAGGTTGGTGGGTTTCTGCAGCTCAAAAAATTTTGAAACTTGAGTCGTGAAGAACTCCACCAAATTTCTCCTCAAAAATTCTTACAGAAAAAACAGGAAAAATCTAAGAACACAGTCTGGTAAAGAACTTCGAGCAAAAAGTTTGGGGCTCGGTTTTCACCTCATGGCGCCCAAACGGTGCAACAAATGAGCTCCAAAATTTTTATTCAAGTGGATATCAGAGTCCCGCACCTCCTCCAATAATAATCACTTGAAAACAATTTTTATAGAAATCAAACACTAATGCTGCGCGAAGAACAAGTTCTGAACAAAGTTGGAACTTGAAAGAAAAGATGTTCTCTACTCAATCCAAGAGTGCAAAAGAGATGTAAAACCATATGAACACACTCAAAACATCCAAGATCAGCAGCATTTAGAAGGAGGAGGCAAATCCAAATTACATGAAAGTAAATTGAGAGAAAGTAATTGCGGGAAAGTAAATACTGAATTTAAATTGCGTAAAGTAAGACATAATGTAAATGCGCAAAATAAATTCAGAGATGGATGGATAAAACTTTCATTTCTGGAAGGAGAGGTTACAAAGCCTCACTTTCATGTGGGTAAAGCTCAAAGGAGTATTCACAAACCTCAAAACCTTCAAAGGAAGGAGGCTACCCCTCCACCCCTATTTATACTACTCTTGGGCCACCTACCACCCTTGGATGAGTCCCTCAACCCTAAAGCACTCATCTAAGGGCTAAGATTAACCCACACACACAGCCATGCAAGGGCTAATCCAAAACCCACACACATACCGGGTTTTCTTGCACGGTTTTCAAAGCATACTATCTAGACCCGATAACCTATCAACTAGACCTCAATCCGACGGCCCTCATTGATCCACGCGGCATCTAGCTAGCATCAACTCCTTTTCTTGTCTTCTTGACTTGCCCGGTCTCCATCTCCGATCATCTTTCGACGATCTCCCAACCGTCTGGACCTCCGACGCTCCTCGCCTAGTCCCGGTCATCCTTCGCCTCACCATGACCTAGCACCGTCGTCCTGCAACCATCAAAGACAAGGAAAAACCTTTCACATAGCAATGCCCACAATGATATGCAATAAATCATCCAACTCATCACTACTGCGCCCATACGGTGCATCTCGCCACTCTGGCAGAGACAGCTCAAATTGCTTCATTTTGAAAATCAATCCAAATCAAACTCAAACTTGAGCACACCTTGCTCAAATAAAGTCAAATACTCATCACAAACATGGATGGACCTCCACATGGTCCTTCAATCTCCCCCTTGATGAGTATATTGACAAACCACACAAAAGGCATAAATTTGAGTTTGAATGAGAGAAGAAGAAAGCAATTTGATTGCAAAGCCAAACTTGGTCCAGAGATAGAAATTAGAACCATGACCAAGTTGACGAAGATGAATTTAGATTTTAGAGTTAAATTTAAGAAAGAGCAAGTTTTCAACAAAAACTCTAAAATCCAACTAAACATGTGAAATGTGATTATGAGATTATGATCCAACAGAAGTAGTAGCATAGTTTTACAAAGATCATAATAACCAAATAAGCATTCACATTTTTATCTTTTTAGTGATGCCTTTTCCATGTTTTCTCCCCCTTTTGGCAATATAGACATCAATTTTTTTTATGTATGCATGAAATGCAATCGAAAGAGCTTTGAAGATTATCCAATTGATCAAAATGGAAGGATATTACACCAAGCTTGTCAATTTCAGAAGATGACTAAACTAAGACATGTCCAAGTGCAAATACGAGCTTAGTTTTGAATATTTCATTTTTAGCAAGGTTTGACAAGTGCAACACTTAGCTTTAGTTTCAAAAATAGAAGAATAGCCACTCTAAGGATCAAAAGGAAAACTTAGAGTTCAACCTACTCAACACTTTGGGGAATCTAGAAGAGCATACAAGGTCCTTCGGGCTCATTTATCACTTAATGCAAATTTTGATTTATCATCATACAAGACATAGAGGGGTGCAAATGTTTGACATTATTTGCATTCTTTACCCACATATGTCTTTGTTTTTAATTTATTTGCATTTTCTTTTGACAACCAATTGACTCAAGCCATATGCGACCATCTCAAGATGAACTCTTAAGAGGATGGTCTAGGTCAAACACGATGTATTCCAAGTTCATCCCAAGTGCAATGGGAAGCGGTCTTGTGAATGCAAGGTGTTGAGTCGTATGTGCACAAGAAGAGACAATTTTGTTTAATTTTCATTTTTAGCACAATGATTCATGAGCAATTGAAGGACTCTAGCATGGATCAAACTAGTTTCACCCAAGTTGCTATAGGGACTCTAGAGAACTCCAAAATTTCTCAAATTATGGCACAAACCTCTAGAGAAGAAACCTAGCAAGTAAAAGCAACAAGTTTCATCAAGTTTTTCATTTAAAACTTATTTCATTTTTAAGCTTAGCAAGTTAAATGAACTTGAACGTATCTAAGCTAGTGATTTCCTCCATATGATGTAGCATGGTGTATAGCATGAAGAAGAAATCGATTGCATATTAGACAAAGCTCATTAAACAAGAAATGCAGTCTATATGAAATGCACGAACAGATTCCCAAACTCCCCCTCAACAAATGAATCAATTTTAAACTCAAATCTGGTTAAAGTTGAGTTATTATCAAGATTAGGCATAAAGAAAACCCGAATGAACTCAATAATAACCAGAAAAACAGAATGAGGAGAATAAGTCGAGAAGCTGCAAAACTGGATGGCTATTGAGCATAGATAAGATAGAAGAGACTCACTACGGCTCGGACTCGCTCTTATCTTCCCAGAGTCGACATAGGAAGGCGACTCTAGATCCCAACTAATGAGTGCACACAGACCCTGTCTACCCAGGAGGCCCAATACCTGCTAGACTTATAAGACTGTGAGGGAACTCAACCTAGAGAGAGGAGAGAACAGCTAATCACGCATGATAGCAACCTAAAGCACAAGATAAGAGATCCATGCAAGGCATGCCAGAAGTTTAAGTGAGTGAACTCAACTCAAGAAAACAAGTCCAAAGTCACCCAAAAGAAATACAAAGAAAAGAAAAGCTGGAAAAAAACATATAATACATAATATACAAACCAGCTCCCCTTCACAAAAGGCCGTAAGGGCTCACGACTCCAAGCTCACTCCTCAAAGCAACAAATCTGGAGCTATCCAAAGGCTTGGTGAAGATATCGCTAATCGAAGGTCACTCTCACGAATCGAGCGCGATATCTCCCTTCTCCACATGGTCTCTAAGGAAGTGATATCTAATATCAATGTGCTTGGTCGGGAATGTTGCTTTGGGTTTTCAAGCAATGCAAATAGCGAAGTGTTGTCACGAGAAAAGTGGCACACTCTCTATCTCTAACCCATAGTCCGTAAGGTCGATCTCATCAGAGCACTGCACAAACAACTAGCTGCAGCAACATACTCGGCCTCAGCGGTGGACTGTGCAACCCCAGACTCCTTCCTAGATGACCAAGAAACAAGAGAAGTGCCAATGAATTGGAAAGTGCCAGAAGTGCTCTTCCTATCTATCCTACAACCAGCAAAGTCAGCATCGGAAAAGGCCCTAAGAGATAGACAAGAAGAAGAAGAGTACCAAATACCATAATCAGTGGTAGCACGAAGGTACCTGAAGATGCGCTTGACCGCCTGGCGGTGAGAGCGCGAGGAGAAGCTTGAAATCGGCGCACGGACACACAATGAAATGTATGTCGGCCTCGAGCGGTGAGGTACAAGAGGAGCCGATCATACTCCGAAACTCCTTTTGATCAGCAGGCTCACCATCCTCATCGGGCTCGAGGACAGCAGTGGTGGCCATAGGAGTCATCACCGGCTTTCCATCAGACATATCGAAGCGCCTCAGGAGGTCACGGTTATACTTGCCTTGATGTAAGAAAGTACCCTCCCGAGTCTGCTTGATTTGGAAGCCAAGAAAATAGCTCAACTCGCCCATCATACTCATCTCAAACTCTGTGCTCATCACCTCAGAAAACTGAGACACAAGCGAATGAGATGAGCCACCAAAAATGATATCGTCTACATAAATCTGGACAAGAAGAAAATGAGACTCATGATGTCTGATGAACAGAGTTTTGTCTACTATGCCCATTTTGAAGTCATAACTGAGAAGATAAGATTTGAACCTCTCATACCATGCTCTGGGGGCCTGCTTGAGTCCATACAAAGCTTTGGAGAGCTTGTATACATGACTCGGAAACTTGGGGTTCTCGAATCCTGGAGGTTGTTTAACATAAACCTCTTCCTCAATATAGCCATTGAGGAATGCACTCTTGACATCCATTTGATAGAGCTTGAAGCCCTGTGATGCAGAGAATGCAAGCAGGATCCTAATAGCCTCTAGTCTAGCTACAGGGGCAAAGGTCTCCTCAAAGTCAAGACCCTCAACCTGAGAAAAGCCTTGTGCAACTAGCCTAGCATTGTTGCGAATGACAACCCCATCCTCACTCTGCTTATTTTTGAACACCCACTTGGTCCCAATGACATTATGACCAGATGGGGGCTCGACAAGCTGCCATACCTTGTTCCTCTCAAACTTCTCAAGTTCCTCATGCATAGCATTAATCCACGATTCATCGGATAATGCATGAGAAACATCCTTCGGCTCAAAGGAGGGCGAAGGCGAGTGAAGGCGGCTGGACAAACTGATTTTGATCGAGTGACCGCTCAAGCGGATCACCAATGATCGATCGGTGAATGAGCTTTCGGATATGTCGGGGAGGACCGAAGTAGTGGCCTCTACCTCATGCACAGAAGAGGTAGGAGCAGAGCCACTCGCTGAAGGAGAGTCGGAAAGTAAGGGCTGGTCTCCTTGAGGTGCAGAAATGGAAACAGGAGGCACCTTAGGTGTAGAGGGAACCGGATCCGGTGGAACACCATCATCTCCATCATCCTCATCTTCTACAAAGATGGTCTCGGAGGGATAAGAAGAGCACGAAACATCGAGGTCTAGCTCACAGGCTAGCCTCATCAAAGGTCACATCACAGGTCTCTATGATCCTATGCGCATCAACACTCCAGACCCTATAGCTACGAGAAGAAGTCGAGTAACCTTAAAAGATACCATCAGAAGAGCGAGACTCAAACTTATCTAGGTTACCAGACTTCAAGATAAAACACTTGCAACCGAAAACACGAAAATGAGACACACTGGGCTTTCGCCCATACCTCAACTCATAAGAAGTGCGATGCAGATGTGCTCTCAAAAACACGCGATTAGAAACATGGCAAGCAGTAGCTATAGCCTCAGCCCAAAACTTCCTAGGAGTACTGTACTCGTCTAGCATCGTCTTGGCCATCTCAACCAAGGTCCTGTTCTTCCTTTCCACTACGCCATTCTGCTAAGGGGCGTAGGGAGAAGAGAACTGATGCTCTAAACCAGACTCCACACAGAAACTCTCAAAGTAGGAATTCTTGAACTCTGTGCCATTATCACTGCGTATAGCTCGTAATGCACCTGGGAGCTCAATAGACAACCTACTGACCAAACCCCTGAAGTGAGAAAAAGTCTCATCCTTCGAGGCCATAAAGAATACCCAAGAGTATCTAGAAAATCATGAACGATGACAAGAACATACCACTTCCCTCCGCCGATTGCACTCTATTTGGACCAACGATGTCCGTATGTAAAAGCTGTCTGGTGCATCAGTCATCACTACTGGATTGGAGGATGAGAAGCGATAACCATCTTGCCATGTCGGCAAGGAGAGCAAACTAAATCTTTGACCATCTTGAGTTTGGGCAAACCCGAATGAGATCGTGGCTGCTAACTCGGGTCAAATGATCAAAACCAATGTGACCAAGTCTCCTATGCCAGAAGGAGAGATCACGGGACTCAGAAGCAATCAGACATCGAAGAGAGTCTCCAGAAGAAGCAGAAAAATCAGCACGAAAAACTCTCCCAAATCTAGAAATCCCGCAAACTAACCCTCCTGATGAATCAAGAATTCTACAGGCATTACTCTTAAAGCTTACCTCGAAATAGTCATCGATAAGCTGAGAAACAGAGAGCAGATTGTATTGCAATCTCTGTCGGGACCCGGATTTGCAAATCCGAAACCCTCTGTGTATACTGTACTAGTCCAGGATCACGCTAGTGCACACAGTGGAAACATAGATGAAATACCATTCTATACAACGAATTAACTAAGAAGAAGCAATTTATTATTAATTAAAGCAAACGACCTTATGGTCAATGTTTACACCATTATGCATTAAGCCTTAAGAAACAAATACTATTGCAGCGAAAAAGATAACTTGAGCCATTCGACATGCCACAGGCAATCGTCTGGGGAAACGCCTTCCTAATCCACGTAGTCTTCATAGAATTCCTCTTCATGATACTCATTATCTCCTTCAGCAACTGATCAACAAGAGCATAAAGCCGTGAGTACAAAAGTGCTCAGCAAGCCGTAGGGAATTGATGCAATATATTCATGCACGGCTTGACAAGGATGGCTATATAGTTCATTTGCAGAAAGCAACAACTTGAATTGAAATACAATAAATAGATTGAAAGCATATTTATGAAAACATAAATAAATAACTAATATATCAATGATAGACAATAATCACAACAGTGAACTCCCCGTTCACATCCCAACAATTCCACATTCCACAATTCATGAAATACTCTATACCCCGTGTGAAATTCTCGGGCTTTGTCCATGACCGCGGACGCGGCTATTCGAATAGTTTTACACTCTGCAGAGGTTGTACAACTTTACCCACAAGACATGAAATCTCTTTGCGCAATCGATATTAACACACTTCCTTTGGTGTGTCGCAGAGATATCATGACAAAGCCTTTACAATGCACTGTCTAAACTCGGTACTGCCCGCTAAGGTTTCGCCCCTTAGGGCCCACTCTTGCGCCTTGCGAATCTACCCGTCCATCCGGAACCCACACCACCAGCTGGCGTTACTCAAGGCTAGACATTGCAAATTAATCGACTAGGTCTGTCCTATACGGACTTGTGGTAGTGCAGTTAGGCCCAGTTCAATGGCGCACAAGATTAAGTCCTTGAGTTGTCTCGGGCAAGACATCCACATCCCAATGTGCTAGAAAGCACCCTTTACTTCACGATCACTTGCGAGGAAAACAATTGCGTTCAACCAAGACCAATGGCAAACCCCACCATGGTACAACAAATTTTACAACAGTGGCTACCGGCCACGATTCAATATCTCATTAAGTCAAGATTAACATTATTCAACATGTGATATGAATCCCAACGTATATATAAGCATGTCTAAGCATAACTACGATAACCTAGGGTTGGTATAATGATCATGTCCAACTAGTAATGTCCCAACCTAGGTTTGACAATGGATACATGGCATACAACTAATCAAGGTGGCATAATGTCAACTAGGTATACATCTACTCCCATTAAATAAACATTGATATGTAAATAGCATGCAAGTGTATAAAACAAATTGCTTTGCAAACATAGGACCGATATGATCAAAGGTTACGACTTGCCTTGCTGATCTGGTGCTGAGTCTTGGTCTTCAAAGTCTTCGTTTGCTCCCTCGGAATTAGCGTCTACCGGAAAAGAAGCAACAAAACCAAATAAATACAAAACAGAGACACAAACAAGCTCAAAACTGAAAATAAATGGCTCTGGAAGATAGATCCTGATTTTAGAAAAATTTAGAAACTCGAATCGCCTCAATCGGAGTTAAATGCGAGCGAAACAGGCCTCCGAAAGATTAAATTCACACAAAATACGAAAATCGGAAAATCGAAATTTACGGATTTATTTTTATACGGAAAAAGGATTTATTGCGCAGCGCGTCGACGTCACCGGCTCGGTGGACTCGATCCACAGCGCGACCTCGGTTCACCGTGCGCTCGGCGCACGGTAGCGTCATCATCACGACGCGGAGCGATCGGTCGACGCGGCCCAGCATAGCGGCCACGCCCGGTGGCCACGCGGCAAGCCACGCGTCGCACATCGGCGGCTGCGATCGGATCGGCGGCGAGAGGCGAGGGCGCGGACAGAGGCGGCAGCACGATCTAGGGCACCTTCGCAGGTCGGACGGCGGGGTTTATAGCGAGCAGCGGCGAGGCGGGCGGCGCGCTTCTACGGAGAGGAGGAAGAAAGCGAGGCCCGCGGCGAAGCGCGACAGGCAGGCACGGCTCGAGCAGATCGGAAAAAGGGGTCACGGCCGACTCGAAGATGCAATCGGGGCGGCGGAGACCTACCGAGGCGAAGAAAAAGCGCGAAAGCCGGCCAAGGCGAGAACTCCGGCGAGTCGCACGCGAACGGCGGCGTCTCGGCGGCGAAAGGCGGCGGCGGTGCGGGGAAACGGGAACCTCGGGAGTACGCGGCGGCATAAATAGAGGGCTCGGGGCGTGCCGGCCGGATTCAAGACGACGGCGTGCGGCGCACGGACTCCTGCGGCGGCTAGGGTTAGGATTCGGGACGGCGGCGGTGGGGCGACGTGGAGGCTTCTTGGCCGCACACGTGGCGCAGATCCAACGGCGGCGGCTGCAGCTGGCTGGCTGGCCACAGGTGGAGCGGGCGGAAGAAGCAGGCGGGGTGAGAGCGGGCGGGCGATTCGGCCGAGGGCTTTGGAAATAAAATCATTTTCCAATTTAAGAAATATCCAGAAATTTGAATAAATGCAAATAAATTCAAATAAATATCAAATAAATTCAGAAAAATCCCTAAAAATACAGAAAAATTCCTTGGATCACAAGGAACCCAACTAAAACTAAAAATCTTGATTTTGGTGAATAGTTTAGCCAAATTAAATCCTTTCATTTATGGAAAGTTCAATTTAAGCTGGAATTAATTCAAGAAAATGCAATTGGTTTATTTTTGATTTCAAACATTCCAAAACTTCAAATTTTGGGATGTTACAGCTTACTTACTAAGGCAACATCTTTAAGAATGAAATTTTGGTTAATGCAGATGGTACCTTTAGCAATGACTCTACCTGAAGATGCATCCCCAAAAGTGATTAACTCATCACCGGGGGCTCGGACTAGGGAAGAGAACCAACGAGAATCTCCGCCATATGGCGAGAACAACCGAGTCAACAATCCAAACATCGCCCTTCCCCATCCGGACGAACTGATCAAGACAAAGAGAGAAAGATGACTCGATCTTGGGATAGAGTGAAGACTTAGGAATCCAATCTTGAACCATCGACACCTCAGTACCGACCACGAAGAAGATGGACTCGAGTGTCTCTCTGACGCTCAACTCTCACGATCGGGAGCAACTCGTAGATAATCTAGGAGTCAAAGCGGGTTGGCACGCAGTGGTGCAAAAGCGGACCATCGATGGGTTGCACGGATCTCCTAGGAAAACACCTACGCCGCGATATCTACCTCGATGGAAAAAGAGGAATATCAAGAGGGCGGCGAAAAAGCGACTACGAACAGCTCGGGACTAAAACTCGAAGAATTAGCATGAAAACCAAGTCACGGGCCTTTGCCCAAAAACAGCGATTCTCTAACTTTGTCTAGAAGCGGTGTGTGTCTTAGGAGTATTCAAAGTCGGAGATGACCACGAATACCCTAAGAGCGACAACACGCTCACGCGAAGTGATCTTGGCGCGCTGAGCGTAAATCTACTAGGTGACCATCCTTCTTACGAAGTTGCATATGTACTTCGTCTTGCTAAAGCGAAGCAATAGGAGTAACACCTTACAGTCGGAAGTCCTATGGACAACCCAGTGGACCTAAACACGGTGGTACTCACTCAGGAGCTACCACAATCTCACCACTCTTGGAGCCGCGCACAATGGTGGGAGGATGCGCCGAGCATGCTCCAAGGGATCAAATCCTAGACCTTGATTGAATCTACTAATCTTGGATTGGTCTAGAATAAGATTGAGCTTCTTCTTGCCTCCAATAAACTTCTCGAGAGTGCTCATAAGATACTGGCAATCTCGGAAGAAAGAAGTACAAGAAGAACAGGGGGAAGGAGAGGAAGAAGAAGAACTAGAAAGAGAAGATCTCTCAGCACGTGCTTTTTGTTCCCTTAGCACGGCTGCCTCAATCTTGAGGGCCTCACAAGAAACGCAAGGAGCATCTCTAATCCTAAGGGTTTGGTCTTTTAACTTCTTCTTAAGCTCGACAAGGATTTGATCCACATCATCCTTAACCCCAACACACACGACAAGCAACAGTTTTGACTTAACTAGTAAGTCCTTAGCAAGTTGATCACACTTGATATTCAAAGCATCATTGTCAAGTTTTAGTTGCCTCTGACCCTCACATGGCCGATTGGGTCCTTAGAAGCATGCAATTCAAGTTCATCATTTCTAGCGAAAGCTTTCTAAGGTGTTCGCTCATGGCATCAATTTCAGCAAGCAATTTAGAGCAATTAGCACATGATGGAGTGGAGTGAGCGTGAAGAAAACTAGCCTCTACAGGAATAGCATCAACAGAACTAGTGCTAGCATTCTTCAACCTAAGACCATCAAGTTCAACAAGTACACTATCATGTATAGTCCTTAGGTTCTCCAACTCCACAAGAATAGCATCACACAAAGAGCAATCATCAGTGACTCGGGAGGGAGAAGATCTAAGTGAAGCTAACTCCCGAGTCAAGGTACCTACTTCCTTCTCAAGCTCCGTACACCTAGCTCTAGCTCTAGCATGAAATTTTCCTAATTTGCAGAAAGCTTCGTTGAGCTGGTCATAGGAGGGTACCTCATCCGAGTCGCTGTAGAGCTCGGAGTCGCTGATGTTGTTGGTGTCGGCCATGAAACACATGCCAGAGAAGTCGTCACCGCCCTTCTTCTCTTGCGGATCATCCTCGCCCTCGTCGCTCCATGTCTCCGTGTCGGAGAGGTTGATGTCGTCAAGCGCGGCGAGGACGCGGTGGAAGTGCTTCTTGTTCTTGGAGAAGTTGCGGTACTTCTTCTAGTGTGCCGGTTCACGAACTGGAGGCTTCTTGTTGCGATTCTTGTCGGTGTAGTCGTTCTTGCCCTTCTCCAGCTTGTGACAGTTCGCCCGAATGTGGTTGGGGCCACCACACTCGAAGCAGGTGATCATGCCACCTCTCTTCCTCTCTCTCACCCTCTCGTATGCATGAGAAATCTTGCGAGCGAGAAGAGCAAGCTTATTTTCTGGAAATTTTTCCAGTTGGTCATCGCTTAGCTCGCAAAGGGCGGAAAGAGAGAAACCAATAGAAGGATCAGAAGAAGAAGATCCAATGGGATCGGTGACCAAAGCCATCGACTGAGATTTCGTCTTCCGAGAGACGACATCGATCTCATGAGTCTTGAGGCGGAAATAAAGCCCATTAAGAGTCAGAATCGATAAGTCGGTGGTGTCCTTGATGGTGGTCACCTTCATCTCCCAAACCCGAAGGTCGAGTGCGGTCAAGAAATGTCGAGTATTGTCCGAGTTAGGGTATATGCAACCAACTGCTCGGAGGTCGCTCAAAATCTTTGTAAACCGACCAAAACACTCGTCGAGACTCTCACCGTGTTGATCAAATTTGTTGTACTCGCGCTTGAGGCGGTCTTGCCTCACGTCTTGATTTGAGTAGAGCCCTCATGGTAAGCATCGAGGTTACCCAAATCTCTGAGCGGAGCGAAGGTGAAAATCTATCATACTCACGCGGCTAAGACCCTGTATGAGAATGTTCCTTGCCTTAGCATTCGCCTCAACGTCAACCATATTGATGGCGTGACATTTTCATCAACAGAACCTCATACGGAGTTTCACCTTACGCCATATCGGTAACCACAGGCGGTGATGTATGACTCCATCGGGACTTCCAAAAGGAAAATCAACTCCATTAAAGATGGGAGGCTTGGTGGAATATTTGTCCGTCGCCATGGCTTTTGAGACCGGTCAAGATCTATGGAAGAGCAAAACCGGCTCTGATACCAATTGAAGGACCGAGATGGCGAACAGAGGGGGGTGAATGGTCACAAATAAAATTTCCCCCAAAATAATCCAACAAAAACCTCGACAAGATCGCTCAAAGGAAATCGTGAAAAACCTGAAAAACTAGACAACTATGTGTACCCCAAGCTTGCATGGATAAGTACCATAAAATATGTGAGGATTTTTGAGTCACAATACTGGTTGTCTAGTGTCCAAGATAAAGAGGAATCAATTCAAACTCTTGCTTTTAGAAAGGACATCAATTCAAATCACAAAAGTCACTTTCAGTAAAGCAAAAGCAGAATTTCCAGAACTTGTCCTCAATTTGCACAGGAGGTTGGTGGGTTTCTGCAGCTCACAAAATTTTGAGACTTTTTCTCCCTATGAGAATCAGAGTCGTGAAGAACTCCACCAAATTTCTCCTCAAAAATTCTTACAGAAAAAACAGGAAAAATCTAAGAACACAGTCTGGTCAAGAACTTCGAGCAGAAAGTTTGGGGCTCGGTTTTCACCTCATGGTGCCCAAACGGTGCAACAAATGAACTCCAAAATTTTTATTCAAGTGGATATCAGAGTCCCGCACCTCCTCCAACAAGAATCACTTGAAAAAGATATTTATATATTTTTATAGAAATCAGACACTGACTGCTGCGCGAAGAACAAGTTCTGAACAAAGTTGGAACTTGAAAGAAAAGATGTTCTCTACTCAATCCAAGAGTGCAAAAGAGACGTAAAACCATATGAACACACTCAAAACATCCAATATCAGCAGCATTTAGAAGGAGGGGAGGCAAATCCAAATTACATGAAAGTAAATTGCGAGAAAGTAATTGCGGGAAAGTAAATGCTGAATTTAAATTGCGTAAAGTAAAGACATAATGTAAATGCGCAAAATAAATTCAGAGATGGATGGATAAAACTTTAATTTCTGGAAGGAGAGGTTACAAAGCCTCACTTTCATGTGGGCAAAGCTCAAAGGAGCATTCACAAACCTCAAAACCTTCAAAGGAAGGAGGCTACCCCTCCACCCCTATTTATACTACTCTTGGGCCACCTACCACCCTTGGATGAGTCCCTCAACCCTAGAACACTCATCTAAGGGCTAGGATTAACCCACACACACAGCCATGCAAGGGCTAACCCAAAACCTACACACATACCAGGTTTTCTTGCACGGTTTTCAAAGCATACTACCTTGACTCGCTAACCTATCAACTAGACCTCAATCCGACGGCCCTCATTGATCCACGCGGCATCTAGCTAGCATCAACTCCTTTCCTTGTCTTCTTGACTTGCCCGGACTCCATCTCCGATCATCTTCCGGCGATCTCCCAACCGTCTGGACCTCCGACGCTCCTCGCCTAGTCCCGGTCATCCTTCGCCTCACCATGACCTAGCACCGTCGTCCTGCAACCATCAAAGACAAGGAAAAACCTTTCACATAGCAATGCCCACAATGATATGCAATAAACCATCCAACTCATCACTTTCGCGCCATACAGCCGGTACTGCCACTCCTGGCAGAGACAGCTCAAATTGCTTCATTTTGAAAATCAATCCAAATCAAACTCAAACTTGAGCACACCTTGCTCAAATAAAGTCAAATACTCATCACAAACATGGATGGACCTCCACATGGTCCTTCAATTAGTTGGATATTACATTCTATATTGTTGTAGGATCTGAGAATTATTGATTACATAATGAGCACAATTAGAACTCTAATTTAGAAACTAGATTTCAATTTACCACCTTTTATATGTATAGTGATTGGTGAGATTAAGATGTAGCTTGAATTCAAGTATTTATGAGGACTAAATTAGTGATTGCATTTAATACGTAGATTGAATTTAAATATGGTAGCACTACATAATTAATTATCGTTTAATCTAATTACTTATTATTGTTTCCTTATTTGGTGTGTATTAATTTAATACTTTTTTAAGTAATGCAAATTTACCGGACGGACCATTATAACTAATAGAAATTATTTAATTGATTTTAAAAGCGAGATTTGGATATGGATTTATAAATAATAAAAATTTCTAGATTAATTAACACTACATAACAAATTAAATGAATAAAACAATTTGTGATCACTTATTGATTTACTGAGATTTTATTTGTTATAAATATTTGTAGATGGACCGAAAATGGATGTATGAAGCGGACCGTCGCGATAGAGAGTACTTCAACGGTGTGACTAGCTTTCTGATCGCGGCTGCGGCGTACAAGTCAACTAAGCCGACGGACTGTATTTGTTGCCCGTGCGTCAATTGCAAGAATGAGAAGCAGTTTTCTAACCTTGAGGCGATCCTTGCACACTTGCTTCGACGGAGTTTCAAGCCTGCCTATACCTGTTTGACTGAGCACAGTGAAGATGAGATTGTACTTGAAGGGCATCTGATTGATGACGATGACGAAGACAACGACTCGACGGCGGTCGAAGATACGTTCGTGGACACCCAAGAAGATATGTTCATCGATAACCACGAAGATGATCTAGAACAAATGTTGCATGATGGGGAGGAGGACCTCATGAGTGAAAGGGATTTTCAGAAGTTCCAGCATATGGTAGAGGACTCTACAAAACTTTTGTACCCGGGCTGCAAGGAGGAGCTCAAAAAGCTGCATGTTGTGGTTACACTGCTGCAGTTGAAGTCAAGAAATGGTTGGTCCGATAAGAGCTTCACAGAACTGTTAGGTTTCTTCAGGGACGTGCTTCCAGAGGGTAACATGTTGCCAGCAACCCCGTACCAGGCCAAGTAGGTTGCCTGCCCGTTGGGACTGGAAGTATAGAAAATACACGGATGTCCAAACGATTGCATATTGTATCGCAATGAGTTTACAAAATTGGATGCGTGTCCCTTGGCCCGTGCGGCTGTCCCTAGACTAGCTCATGCAGCCATGCCCTTGGTTGGTTCATGTGGCTATAGTTAGTATATGTGTTTCCTCCATATGATTTACGTATTGAAGGCACGATATACTTCTCATACTTTAGAGTTCTAATCATCCTTTCTTGGTCTTCCTATCAGACTTCCCTCTCGGCTACATGCTTGAACTTCTTTTCTTTGCTCAAAACAGTACCACTTTGATCGTTTATCTTGATTTGCACAATTGGAATACAATCCAAAGTAGTGCTGGTAATTAGGATCATATCATGATAGATTGGCCGTCACAGATGGAAAATCGTACAAAACAACCCCTTTGTCATCCATATGTGAAACCCCTTCTCCATAATGTATTTTAAAAGCTACTCACTTAGTTATACATGTCGTCGATTTTGACAAATAACTTGATGTTAATGACAGCTGCTTATTCAATTAACTAACGCGAAATAGATCTAATAACAAATGTGCTACTCAGATTTAAACTTGTATAGGAGGGGATTTCTCTAATGTGAAACACCCTAAATAAATGCAAAAAATCCGTACATGTTATATACAAATCGAAATTACTATGTATGATTCATGTATGTAGCATGCATAAATAATAATGGATCTTGCACAAACTGCAGATCTAATGAAACTTTGTATTATAGGAATAAATAGAACTATGAAACAAATACATTCTTCATATTCCAAATAGAACTAACTAGCAATCTATTGTTCTAAAACTAATCGATGTACTACAATTAACTACTACGAGAAAGCAATGAATCTACGAGAATAAATCCTACGATAAACTACTCTAAAGAACAACATATCTACAACAGACCAATACAACTACAAATCTAATCATATTATTTGCTAACCTACTATTGTGTCAAAAGAAAATCTACGACAAACAAAAAAATCACCTATAGGATGGAGAGATCCACTCCTCCTTTTTTTGGTCCTAATCCTCTCTACTCTCCTCTCGTCTCCTCTTCTCCTACTCTCCTACCTTCCCCCTCTTTCTCTTTTTCACGATTAGACTTGAGTTTCGGCCAGCTTTTTTTGTGTGCGTTGAAATGGCCTATCTTCTGCTGTTGTTTGAAATGGCAATAGAGGATTTCCTCTATCACTATTTCAAATGATGCTTCGTTGTCTCTGTTGTCATTTGAAATAGCGATAGATATTATGGTGGTTGATGTGGCACTCCATCGTACATTTGTTCGACGACAGACTCTTTGTCGCTATTTCAAATAATGACAAATACTCTGTCACGGTCTCAAATTGTGACAAAGCTATTGTCTCTATTTGAAATGGTGCTAGAGTTATATTTCTGCATTTGTTATCTAAGCATTTATTTATGTAATTAATAAAAATGATTATTTTTTAAAACACCTTCAGCTCATGCATGGGTGCAAATCATGCAGATTTTCTGACCGTTAGATCTCTATCCAACCGTCCAGATCTATTCCCTCTCTACCATATATAACCTCCACCGACTAGTCCATAACCCTAGCTCTGCCTCCTCCCTCATCCCCGATGACACCGTGCCCCACTGCCCAGCCGCCTCGCAGGCATTGTCTCCTCAGGCACCGGCAAGGCCCCTCCGCCACCACCTCCCGCACCATCACACCCTGCTTCTCCTCTCTCTACTGCATCTCCACCCCCAACTTGGACGCCACCACCACGCTCCTTTCCGTCTCTAGCAGCTACCTTCACCTCCTAATTGCTAGTTGTTTCTCATCATGCCCGCCGACCTCAATCACCCACCGCCGCGGCGCCATCGCTGCCTCGCCACTCTGTCGCCGCCACCGCCGGTCCTCCAGCCGCCCCTGCCCCCCTATATAGCTAGCTCCGGTGAACTCCAAACCCTAATCCGGCAAGCCCAGCCCTAACTTGCCGTCGCCATCGTGATGCAAATCGCAAGGCGAGAAATTTGAATGATTTGTACAGGAAACAAATCACGCGCATGATACATAGCATTTCCGGGGTTTTTTTGTTTATGAATGTGTTTGCACCAAAATTTAGCAAACTTGGTCAAATCGGGAATAAAGTCAAAAATACGGAATTAACGGACAGGATGGAAAAGGTTTGGAGATATTTTGGTAACTGCAAGATTTCAAAACGACCGTCCGAGATAAGGCCGATACGAAATGGACTTGAAGCGTGTTGTAACAGGACACGATCGGCCGCGGGTATAAAAGAAGGACCAAAGCGAACTGCAAAAAAGGAGAATCCAACAACACAATACAATCAACCAGCTTTTACTTTCTTCCTTCCTGTCGACTAGGAGTAGCTTTTGTAATTTAGTCTCTGTAATCGATCTTGATCAATAAAGTTGCGCATCGCCGATTGTTGATCTTCTTCAATTACACCCCAGGTTTGATTTATTCTGATTTTGTTGTGCATCGCCTTCTTCAGAATCGATCTACCTTTATCCTCTGATTAGCCTTAATCGGCTAATTAGACTTATCTTGTTACTTTGATCTTAATCGGCTTCAAGCTGATTGGGTCTAAGCCGATTGATCGTTACGATCGGCTTTTGAGTAAATTTTATATTTTACCTTGTCGGTTATAGGTTAAATCGACTCGCACGCTCTTGAACGGTGTTAAATGCGGTGTCGCCGTCGAAACCCTTCTTCAAGTTTTTTGACGCCAACACACTTTTGGCACGCCCGGTGGGACACGCAATGTCTTCATCAGGAAAGTCGATTCCGCCATCAGATCTCAACTCAGAAGCTATAATCGTCCCAACAATGGGCGATTTATCTGCGAACAACGCCAATGATTGAAGCTCGAAAGGCGCTAGAAGAGATGATGCTAAGTCGCTATCGAAAACAAGGCGTGGCGTCACTCAAAAATCCGCCTGCCGACGGTCAGCATACAGGCGATGCGGGTGTAATGAACAAGTAAGCCGATACCGCCGCTCAAGCGAATTATCGGCTATGATTAATCAATCATGCACCACGCCTTAATAAACCAATCATCGGCTCTTGTTACAACACTCAAGCCGATAATAGCGAATAGTGTCAAATCTATAGCCCAGGAGTTAGCCTCGTCAGGAAACCTGCTCGACCCACTACAAGCTCTGCCAAATTATCCTGTTTTTCAATATCACAAAATACGCGAGCACAATGGCGATCCTAAACCATTGGTGTGACCTCACCCCCACCATGATGCCCACACAACCCACGGTCATATTGCCTAGGGACCCTCGGTCAGCGGGGTGAGCCATTACCACGCCTATACCGATGCCGCTAGGATGGATGCATCAATCAATTTACCTCCATGGCTCCGTTCTCGCCTTTCCTCAATCGGTTTCACACCGATCGGCTCAGAGAGATTCCACAAGAGTCTACCTCGCTAAGGAACCCGGTCCACATAGGGTAGTAACATACTCGAACCATTTGCCCGATCTTTAAGCTCAAACCGGGCATAATCGACGCGATCGGTATGGTCGTGTGCCAGCAAGACAAACATAATTAGCAACCCGAGCTTGCACTCGGGGCGGGACGCCGATTATGACCGACATTATCAAGGATCCGCTATGCCAACGGCCGATAACGTTAAGCGGGCCGTCGGATCTCGGCCGCTTTGAGAGACCAATTGGCATACAACCAAAAGGAAGGTTATCGGCTCTAAAGCCGTACTCGATTACATAGATCGCATGCCTTACCCTCATAATTTGAGTCCGGACTTTGCCAAATTCTCGGGATGATTCTATTACCACCACGGAGCATGTTGGGCGCTTTATCGCGCGATGCGGTGAAGCGGCCCGATCCAACAGGCTAAAAATTAGACTATTCCCTTTGTCTTTATCAGGGGCAGCATTTACGTGGTTCACCTGTTTACCTCCGGATTCGGTCCATTTATGGAACGATTTGGAAAGCCGATTCCTTGAATACTTCTTTTCAGCGATCGGGCTCGAATTTGATTTGAGTTCTATCGCCAAAAGTTTGGGAATCGGTGACGGATTATATCAAGAGGTTGGAGAAATTAGGAATCGGTGTTTTAGCGTCACGTTGCGGACAACCAACTCGCCGATTTAGCATTTGAGGTTTGATCCGCCGCTTAGGAGAAATTTGGAGGCAAGAATTCACCGACCTTGGCCACTTATTACATCGCGTATCGGCTCAAGAAAGCCGATTCGCGATAATAAGGTATTCAAGGACGATTCAAAACAAAGCAATAACAAAGAAAAGGACAAGGCTTAGGTCAATATGGTTGAATATTGCCCTAGTGATTCGTCGGAAGACGAGGAAGCAGAAATAAATATAGCCGAATGGGTAAAAGGATTCAAGAAATCCTTAGTCTGTTCCTGGCTCAAGCCGACTAGGAATAAGTCGGAAGTTAAGTACTCTTTTGATGTTTCCAAGTGCGATCGTATTTTTGATTTACTTCTGCAAGAAAAGATAATACGATTGCCAGAGGGACATGTGATACCGTCGCTCGATGAGATCAAAAAACGCAGGTATTGCAAGTGGCATCATTCTTATTCGCATAACACTAATGACTGCAATATCTTTCGTCAACAGATTCAATCTGCTATTGAAGATGGTCGGTTGAAGTTTGCCGATGAGCCGACCATGCAAGTTGATGTTGATCCGTTCCCCATCAACATGGTGCAGTGTTCGGCTAGAGGAAAAGAGCCGATGCAAGACGTGCAGAAAAAGGGTAGACAAGTCGACATACAATCAAGCTCGGACGGCGGTCAAACACTGAAGATTACCATCGGTTCCTTACAAATAGAAGCCGATCAAGAAGGAAAAGATTCAAGAACCATTAAACCCAAGGGGAATCCCCAGGTGGATAAATGGTACAAAGCAGAGAAATCTCTATCAAGGCGTCCAGCGAAAAGGTCAGGTCCAACGTTCTCGCAATTAATGGAGAAATACGAAAGGATGAATAGCCGACCACGGAGTAATACTCGCCGGTCGGATAATTTGTACCGAACTGAGAACGTTGAGAGGGCACATAGAAGGTGTCCCTTTTGGTAGTTTTGCTGGGAAAGAAGAGTAGCGTTACCATCACCGTACACCTGCCCGATGGAACATTATCCCCAAGACGATTGGCCAAGACAATCGACCAGAGATAGGCTATCTAGGTCGATCAGAGAGTAGGCGAAGTCACGAAGGCGGTCCACGAGAATATCTAAACCGAATCAAGAACCAAGCCAAGCCAAGGCGCACGAGCCCAGTTCTAATCAAGAAGATTTGGTGGTCAAATCACGAAGCGGTGGAACCTAAACCCGGTGGTGTCCATCGGCTGAGCCGTCGCAACGGCGGCGGCTTCAGAGGTTAAGGGCGCAAGAGATTCGTGAGGCCGATGCGAGAGAGAGAGAGCGTAGTGTTTAACGAACCGTCGATTAAATGCTTCAAAAAGAGTGGAGAAGAAAAGAACAAGCCGAAGAAGATTTTGAATCGGTGATGACTTGATTCTCCATGATTCGGGATGACACGCCTCAATGGATATTAACATGGTGTTCACATTGCTACGGTGAGTTGAGTCGAATCGAATCGGCCAAAGAGGCGATTGCTCGGTGTGCTCGCGCGTAACGCCCGACTTCGAAACCCAAAGATGATCATCGGCATTTGAAACCATTGTATCTGAAAGGGTATATAAATGGCAAGCCGATATCAAGGATGCTAGTAGGCAGGGAGCCACGGTGAATCGATGCCGCATACCGACATGCAAAAAACTGGGTAAGTCTGACGAAGACTTAATCAAAACTAACATGGTCCTGAATGACTTCACAGGTGACCCTACAGAAGCAAAGGGTGTCATGGTCACTGAGTTGACTATCGGCAGCAAGACCTTGCCGACAGCATTCTTTGTAATTGATGCCAAAGGAAACTACAGTGTGCTGCTCGGGCGAGATTGGATTCATGCAAACTGCTGTATCCCATCGACCATGCATCAAGCGCTTGTTCAATGGAACGGAGAAGAAGTTGAGGTCGTTCTGATCGATACATCGGCTCACATTGCCATGGCTAGCTCCGGCGCGAATTGGCAACACGAAGAAAATTGGTGTATATCGGGCAAAGTATTTGGACGATCGCGATTTCATTTGTGTGAGCAAGTCAGGTCTCATACCGATCAGTGTCAAGCCGGGCACTTTTGATCGGGCAAATGAAGTATTGCGCCGATGGGGACAAGAAAAACATTGAAAGCGCTGCAGGATAAAATGCAAAGCTATCGGCAAACAACGGATAGCTACGAAGCCATCGAAGATATTGAAGAAAATGAAAAGTTAGGTCAAGGCTTCACATCCACTGATTTACTTGAAGAAGTCGATATAGGTTGCGGTGATAGAAAAAGACCAACTTTTGTTAGTGCGAATTTAGATGTAAAGTACAAGGAGAAACTAATAAAAATACTTAGAGATTATAAGGATTGTTTCGCTTGGGAGTATCATGAGATGCCCGGATTAAGCCGTCAACTGGTGGAACATCGGCTACCTATAAAATCGGGCTATCGGCCGTTTAAACAGTACCCCAGGCGTTTTAATCCAGCCTTGTACCAAGTCATAAAGGAAGAAATAGAACGGTTGTTGGAAGCAAAATTTATTAGGCCCTGCCGATACGCGGAGTGGGTTTCCAACATCGTTCCAGTCATGAAGAAAAATGGAAAGCTTCGAGTATGCGTCGACTTCAGAGATTTAAACAAGGCGACGCCAAAAGATGAATACCCGATGCCAATAGCCGATATGCTTATCGATCTTGCATCGAGGAATAAGATAATAAGTTTTCTAGATGGTAATGCGGGTATAACCGGATACTCATGGCGAAGCCGATATACCAAAACGACTTTCGGATGTCACGGTGCAATAGGATTGTTCGAGTGGGCGATGAATGACTTTCGGCTTGAAAAGCGTTGGAGCAGCGTATCGGGCAATGAATCGATTTTCATGATTTAATTGGCCACATTGTCGAAATATATATTGACGATGTAGTGGTAAAATCTGCAGACGATTTCCAACATCGGCGATTTAGAGGGTGTTTAAAAACATAAGATCGCACGGTTTGAAGATGAATCCTTACAAGTGTGCGTTAGCGATCATTGGACAGTTTTAGGCTTTATGGTACATGAAAGAGGAATCGAAGTCGATAAGCGAGGTCAAGGCCATAGCCAATACCGAACCACCGACATGCAAGAACGAATTACAAAAGTTGATCGGCAAAATTAACTATCTCCGTCGGTTCATCTCGAACCTCTCTGGTAAAATTCGTGCTTTTACTCCATTACTGAAGTTGAAGGACAATGAAGAATTTATATGGGGGAGCCGATCAGCAGAAAGCTTTCAACGAAGTCAAAAGGTATTTGTCCAACCCTCCGGTTTGTTGCACCTCAAAAGGGATTCCTTCGATTATATGTCTCGGCCGAAGAAGATACTATTGGAGCTGTTTTGGCATAAGAAGTGCATGGTAAAGAAAGGGTTATCTTTTATTTAAGCCGACGGTTGCTGGACGCAGAAGTCAGGTACCCTTTTATCGAAAAACTATGTTTATCCTTGTACTTCTCGTGCACAAAGCTAAGGCACTACATATTAGCATCGGCTTGTAAGGTCATCTGCAAAACCGATGTTATAAAATATATATTGTTAGCTCCAATTCTGTGAGGTCGACTTGGCAAATGGGCTTACGCCTTGGTCGAGTTCGACTTATCATATGAATCGGCCAAAGCAGTCAAAGGACAAGTCCTAGCCGATTTTATAACAGGACATGACACAGCAGCAAACCTAGTCTTGGTAGCACCATGGCAACTGTTCTTTGATGGATCAGTATGTGGGGAAGGTGATGGTATCAGAATTGTACTCACTTCACCCAAAGGGCATAGCTTTGAATTTGCATTCCGGCTAAATAGCCGATGCTCCAACAACCAGGCCGAGTACGAAGCGTTACTCAAAGGCTTACTGTTGTTAGAAAATATTGGAGTAAGAGCTGTTGAGGCATATGGTGATTCACTATTGGTAGTACAGCAAATAAAGGGAGAATACCAATGTCGGGATGAAATACTACTGAGATATTTAGAACAATGTTTAGAGATCATCAGCTCTTTTACTTCATTTTCTATCGGTCATATTCCTCGTGAATTGAGCGATAGAGCTAATGCTTTAGCTCGAGCAAGCATCGGGATATAAGGATTTTGACCAAAGTCGAGGCGAGAATCGTGAACAAAGCGATCATGTGCGCAGATATTGCTTGATTGGAGAGCGCAAATAAAAGATTATCAAGTCGATCCATCCAAGCCGACGGAACGAAGATACGACAACAAAGCGTTGAAATATGTTGTTTTGGACGATATACTATATTATCGGACTATGGAAGGTTTGTTGTTGAGATGTCTTGAAATCAAGAAGCGCGGGTGGCAATGGGTGAAGTACGAAGGGATTTGTGGTTCTCATCAATCGGCACATAAGATGAAATGGATGCTCGAGACGACGAGTTATTTTTGGCCGACGATGCTAGAGGATTGTTTCAAGTACTATAAAGGATGTCAAACATGTCAAAAGTTTGGCAACGTACAACTAGCACCAACATCGGCTTTACATCCAATTATTAAACCTTGGCCGTTTAGGGGTTGGGGAATAGATATAATCGGCCAAATATTTCCTGCTTCGAGTAAAGGCCACAAATTTATTTTGGCCGCAACCGATTACTTTTCAAAATGGGTTGAAGCTATCCCACTTAAGAAGGTGACTAGTGTTGAGGCGATTAGTTTTGTAAATGAACATATCGTCCATCGGTTTGGAATACCACAAACAATCACGACCGATCAAGGTACGGTATTCATGTCTAACGAGTTTCAAGGTTACGCCACAAGTCTAGGGATCAAATTGTTAAACTCTTCGTCATATTACACTCAGGCTAATGGACAGGCCGAGTCGTCTAATAAAACACTAATCAAGTTGATCAAAAGAAAAATTGATGAGAAGCCAAGGAATTGGCATTCGACTTTATCGGAGTCACTTTGGGCCTATCGGTTGTCTTATCACGGAGCGACAAAACTTTCACCTTACCAATTGGTGTATGGACAAGAAGCTGTTTTACCTATAGAAATCAACATTGAGTCGACACGAATAGCCAGACAGAATGATTTGTCGGCTCAAGATTACAATGACTTAATGGTCGACAGCTTGGATGAGTTAGCGGAGTTACGTTTGTCTACGCTTGATCGGCTTAAGAAGAACAAGATCAGAGTTGCAAGGGCATACAATAAAAAGGTCATGCCTAAATCTTTCGATCAAGCCGATTTAGTATGAAAAACAATATTGCCTGTTGGTTCTAAGGATAACCGATTTGGAAAATGGTCACCTACGTGGGAAGGGCCATACAAAATTAATCGGCTAGTCGACGGAAACTCGTACTTACTGGAAACACTTGAGGGGTATGTATTGCCAAAAGCTATTAAAGAGAAATACTTGAAGAAATACTACCCTAGCGTTTGGATTGGAACCTAGCCGATTAGAGATCATATTCAGAGCCAAGATTAACACGATGCTGTTAATCGGCTGGAAGGATTGCAAACATAGAGAATATAAACAAAATAATAATCGGTTAAACAGCCGATTATAGACATAACAAGTTACAAACGTTCAGAACAAGCATTCAGAACAAGTGTTTAAAAACAACCATCAAAAGTTTTACAATTTAATACTGGATGCCCGATCCAGGAAGAGTCGCGCCCAAGGCCGACAGAGCACCCGCTGCCTTGGCGATGATGTCTTGAATTTCGTTTAGCAGGCGTTCATCGTCCTTAGCATTCCCGGGCACTGGTTTTACCTTGGCAGATTGTTTGGTCACATTTTCAACAGCCGCTGCAATGCTAAGTTTTTGATTCTTCAGCTCCGATGCAGTGGTCTCCAAGGTTTGTTGACCTTCTCCGATTTGTTTTTCAAGCTTGGCCAACTCTTCCAAGAGGAGTTTCTTTGTTTTTTCCAATTTGGAGAGGGATTCCTTGGTTGATTTAAGACGTTGAGCACCAGTATCAAACTTGCGCTTTTTGCCTTGGCATCGACAACCAATTCCTCCAAGAGTTTCGATCGGCCTCTTGGGCTTCACGACTGAATTCGATTTTGTGCCTCCTCCACTTCAATTTTCTATCATCCGGTGACACACATTGAGGAGGGCTTGCATTGCTTCCGGAGGAGATCGGCTTCAGCGGCGACCATGGTATCTCTTATTGGTTGATTGTTAGCCAAGATCTCCGATTGTGGTTGCATCACAAGTTCGAAAAGATTATCAAGGCGCTCTTTCATGCCCGGGGCGGAGGTGACTGTAGCCGATGCTTTTTCTGACACTTGAAGGATTCTTCTAATTTCTGCATCATAGTCATCAGTTGCCATAATCCCCGGATCATCAAGATCGGCCAAAGAAAATCCGAGCAAGTTCATTGGATCTGACGGTTCTGGCAAATCGGTGATTGGAGTGGGTTGAGTCGGCTTCGGTATTGGAGTTGGCACGGTTGAAATATTTGGAAGATCGGCTAAGATCTTCGCGATTTGAGCGGATTGCGTTGGCTAAAGGAGAATAAGACAATGGGTGAGCCAATGCATTAAAATACATAAGTTATTATACAAGGTATCGTAGCTTACTTCTCCGATAGCCGATACATGGGGCGAACTCTCGCCGCTTTGTTCTTTAGGCTTGGGCCCTTTCTTTGCTGGAGCCTTGGTATACTTTACCTTTTTCTTTTCTGAAGATACAAATTGGATAAAGGTTAGTTTGAGAGAAAAGGAGAAGATGGTATTAATCTATTATGTTAACACTTACTTGGTTGTTTTTTCTCGATATCAGATAAGGATGGATGTGAACCCCTAAAGTACGGAGGTATAGCCCGTAAGGCCAGTCAATTGATGTGCTCTCTTGCCCGATCATTCCGGATTGGCTAGAAATAGGTTTTTGCCGACATCCTTAGCACGCAAGTATCTGATAAAAACAATTAGAAAAGTGCATCCGGAAAAGACCGATGTACGAGATAAAGCTTATTGAAGCCGATACCTTATCTACTAAACTTGAGTTAGTATAACCCGACGAGCTAGCTTCACCGCTAGATTATTGTTAGATACTAAGGATGGCTCGTGATTTGGAAAAAATCTTTAATGATAAGCGATGGAGTCTTCTCCATGTACAAACACTCTGCGATAGCCGACCACCATGTCGTGAAACCCCCTGCGCGACGAGCATTCAAATGGAAGTGGGGAGATTGCGAAGTTGTAGCTCGTCGGCTAACTCGGGACTAACTTTGCCGATGTGGCATTGCGGACCACAGCTCAGGTCAAGCCGATCTAGAAGTGGCAAACTTGGGATCACTGGCGAAGCCAAGGCATCTTGCATATCTTGAAGGGTGGTAAAATTCGTATGAAGGTTGGAAGGTCCGATTCCGAGTATGAAGGCCGACATGGAATATGCACGGAGAGATGAAAATTCTATATAAGTCCAGAGTCTCCTGAGGCATCATAGAACTGTCGGCTTCCAGATGAAGAAAAGAAGGCCAGAGAAAATCGGCTGCATCACCATAACTAAAGAAATCTTGCTGCTTGAAGTTTTCGGTGTTCAATTGCAAAAAGAATGATAGAAATCTTTTGCAGCTGTCGGGAAAGGCCTTTGTCTCATTCTTAGAGCACATCATAAACCTCTCACCAAAAGATCGGCATTGCCTAAATTGAATAGGTGCCCCTTCTGGTATATCTTCCCTTGGAAAAGGAGTATCATCGGCTGAATCCAAGTTAAAAGGTAATTTGAATAAGCGATACAACCATATTTGTATAAACCACATTGGGCCACCTACGTTGCCGACGGTAAATTTTCCAAAACCCGTATACAGCCGACTCCTTATTATATAAAGCATCTGATACACAGCACCCAAGAAAATTTTTCCTAAAGCTAGCCGATGACCCTCAACAAGCTGCTCTGTTTCACTTGATATACCTGAGTTGGTTCAAGGGATGCTCCACAGAACAAAAAGCGGTCTAGCCAAAGGTTCAGGAAAGCAACGTGCTCTTCATCCGATACTATCCCATTAACCTTATTGTTGTTTTTGATATATTTCGCCCATCCTTTACCCTTGGATTTAATAAGCTTATACTTGAGCTTGGCACTGTAAGTCGATACCTGGTCCCCATCAGGTCTCAAGCAACACAACTGAGCCACATCCAAAAGGGTTGGGCCGATGGGACCAATGCAGAATAAAAAAGCATTAAAGCAGTCCGACCAAAAATAACAGGCCGTGGCCACTAAGGGCTCGTTGGCTTGTGGTCGGCTAAAGAAAGCGAAATACATTCGGCTAAGCCCATTCTTTCCCATTCACACCTCTTTTGGCTGCTACCGATAAACCAATTTCTCCATCCTTTGAGAGTCATCGGCCAAGCCACAAACTCTTATTCCACCCTTCTATGTTATGACCAAGAAATTACTGAGGCAATCGAGGACTTCTTGGTTTGTTCTGGTATGGATGTCTAGATTTCCCAATGGACCCAAAAATATTGGTCATTCTTTGTGCGGAATCGGAATAAGTACTGGTGGGGTCCATTGTAGCCGATGAAGGAAGTTGGATGAGTTAAAGGTTTGCTTGAGTACATCAAGTAAAGCTTAAACCGATTGCGGGTGATCGAGAGCTTGTGCGCGTGAAGAATGACCAAGGTGGGGGCGCATTTTATAGCACGGTGAAAATCAAGAGGCGGAAGTGAATCTCAAAAGCGCGGCGATTAAAGCGCACTACGCATGTCAAAAAATTGCGGCGCGAGTAAAAGCAACAGTTAATGGGTGAAGTTCAAACGTTAGCCGATTGAAAAGCCGATTATTGATATTTTTGAAAGATGACATGTCATCTCTTAAAAATAGGGGGCATATGTTTGCACCAAAATTTAGCAAACTTGGTCAAATCGGGAATAAAGTCAAAAATACGGAATTAACGGACAGGATGGAAAAGGTTTGGAGATATTTTGGTAACTGCAAGATTTCAAAACGACCGTCCGAGATAAGGCCGATACGAAACGGACTTGAAGCGTGTTGTAACAGGACACGATCGACCGCGGGTATAAAAGAAGGACCAAAGCGAACTGCAAAAAAGGAGAATCCAACAACACAATACAATCAACCAGCTTTTACTTTCTTCCTTCCTGTCGACTAGGAGTAGCTTTTGTAATTTAGTCTCTCTAATCGATCTTGATCAATAAAGTTGCGCATCGCCGATTGTTGATCTTCTTCAATTACACCCTGTGTTTGATTTATTACGATTTTGTTGCGCATCGCCTTCTTCAGAATCGATCTACCTTTATCCTCTGATTAGCCTTAATCGGCTAATTAGACTTATCTTGTTACTTTGATCTTAATCGGCTTCAAGCTGATTGGGTCTAAGCCGATTGATCGTTACGATCAGCTTTTGAGTAAATTTTATATTTTACCTTGTCGGTTATAGGTCAAATCGACTGGCACGCTCTTGAACCAGGTGTTCGTCTGGTGTGCTGCTGTCAGAAACCCTTCTTCAAGTTTTTTTGACGCCAACAGAATGGTTGCTAGTTGTTACCCGCCTTTCGGATTTGTTCTTGCGTTCTTGTTGCCTTCAATTAGTTGCTTCTTTTTTAATTCCATCTTTGGTGTTCCTAATAGTGTTTTGTTTGTCCGGCCGGATGTAGATTTCCTCCTTTTTGCTCCAACCCGTTACTGATCTCCATATATATTGTTAGAGTATGTTCCATCGATTCTCAGTACAGTTCTCTACGGGAAAGAATGAACTTCATATATTATTGGAGTATGTTCCATCGATGGTTAGTAGACTCAGTACAGTTCTGTAGGGGAAAGAATGAACGAAGAAGATGGCAAGTCAATTTCATGTTGATGCAGTCCATCAAGGGAGTTATAAGATGTAGACGTGGATGCTTCAATCCAATGGGTCATAAGTAAGGAGGTAAATAAGCCGAGGTCGAGCAAGTGTGGCCTCTTGAGCTCAGACATGGTAAAAGCTTTCGACAAACTCAAGCGAGTGAGTCCTAGCCTGATCTTTTTCTCGAGTAGACTCAAGGTTGGCTCGAATAAACTCGATAACAATTAACAATTTAACATGCACTAATTTTCAATAATAATAACAACTTAAGCTCGAATAAGTTTGATAAGAGTTAACATACAATAATAATAATCCCTTCGTCCAAGTTTACAGGACGTATTTTTTGAATGATTTTGTGCATAAATATAGACGTACTTCATAATCCAATACAAAATTGCCTTATACCCTTAATAAATATCTGCATTTAGTTTATATTTTTAATGCATCGACGTACGTGCCGTTTTGTTTCGACTCGGAGTTTGGGCGCGCGGCGTGTCGGTCGGTTGGAGGGGAGTAGGCAAGAAGCGACACTGACTTATCTGCTGCTGGTTGCGCTACTAGTACTAGCTAGTAGCCGCTGCTTTCTGGCAACGCTGTGCTTGCGTAGTTGTGTGCGTGTCTCTACTCACTAGTCCTGGTGGACGCCTTGCTCTGGGCCAGGCTAGATCCAAGACGGGCTTTTGGAGACCTGGCCCAAGCCTAACCCAATAATACCGGATTAATTAATCCACCTGTCCCCTTATGGCTCGTTTTAGGGAAAGGATGAGGAGGAGGAGGAAGGAAGGAAATCCGTAGGATCGATAGATGCAGACGGCTCGGCTCGGCTCGGCTCGGCTCGGCTGTTAGTTAGTACTAGTAGCAACTAGTGCTGCCGGTGTAGCGTCAACAAACGAAACGAAACGAAACGAGACTGAAGCGATCGAGTTAGTGGAGGGGTCGTGGAGTCGCGGCGGAGACTTTGACTCCTCCGCAACCGAGGGCGAGGCGTGCAAATCCAAGCGCGCACGCACGGATGATTGGTGTATTCACACGACAGACACGCGGCTTGGATGGATGGATGGCTGGCTGGTCGAAGCACAACGCAAGCCAGCGAAGCGACGGCGGCCTGATCCGAGTGAAAGTGCTAATAAGCGCCACTTTAACCGCTCTCTCACGCAAATCACAAAGACTCGTCCGTCCCCGTCCCCGTCCCCGTTCCCGTTCCAACCAGCGGATTTGCGCCACGCGCGCCTTCTCTCACGCGGCAGCTGCAGTTTCAGTTTGGCTTTCCTTCCGTCCGTGCGTCCCCTCCACAGGCCACAGTCCACAGCTAGTAAGTACTACAGTATTATAGTACATGTCAGCTAGCTATGCTAGCCACAACCGCACACGACCTCGCCTCAACTCCCAACGGCCACCACGACTCACCGGCACGGCACCTAGGGGTGGAAATGGAGCCAAATTCTACTGATCACATGCATATTGCACGAGTTATCCTGTGGGTTTTTCTAGAATTTTAACTTGTCACAAGCGGGCGGTGAGTCTTAATATAATTGCAATACCCAATTGTTTTCGTTTTTTTTCGTAAAACAAAATTAGCATGGTGCCACGTAAGCATCTATACTCAGGAAATTACTATCGCGAACTGACTGGGCTGGCGAGTAACATCCCGAGGTCCCAAAATTACGAAAAAAATTCATTGCAATTTGGTTCCCATCCATAGGGGGTGCAAAATGACCTTATTGACCTTCTTCTCCATGGATCCATTCATTGTTTCCATGGTAGCATAGGTTAACCTGACCTTGTAGGCATAGTTGCAGTTCAGGGTGATGGCGGTTGGAGTAACTCCAGGCGGCCGAATAGAAAACAATGAGACGGAGGAGAAGGCTTTAGGGGCAAATTTGGTATTTTAAAAAAATTCCCTCACTTTAACCGCAAAACAAAGGGATGTAACCGTAACAACAATGACGCTTGCAATAATTTTAAGACTTTGCGGTGGTACCGACCGGTCTACTATATTTACGTAGGTATTTTTCTATAGAACTTCTTAAATGATTCAATTTAAAAAATAATATTACAAAAATAATAGGTCCAAAAAATTACACAACTATACCTATGTCACCATTTGCGTCAATTCAAATAGTAACAGAGGCTTTGTCACAAAATAAAATGACAATAGAGACTCTGTTACTATATTAAATGACAACGACAGTGTCTGTCGTCAAACGAACAGATGACGGACTGCCACGACATCTGACACTATTTAATTCAGCGAAATATGAACTAGTCACTATTTGAAATAACGACAGGGTACACACTCTCTGTCGCCGTTTTAAATAATGGCAGCCGCGTTTTTGATAATTTCAGGGCTTCGCTAGGTTACTATCCGGTCCACTGTGTTTACGACGGTGTTTTGGTAGATATGGACCCACGGCGGCATGCACGCAGTTTGGTTTGGTTCATGCGATTGCGGGGTCAGATGGGGAGAGGAAGCAGCAACCCAGGCAGAGGATATTATTTTATTATTTGCCGCGGCCCTAATCTGATGAGCGAAGAGATGTGACCGGCGATCGAGGGCATCATGGTCATTTCGACGGTGCAGACGACGATCGGTCTGACACTAGTATGGTGTCGACGCGTGTCCCCTCGCCAGCTGTACCCAATCCACCACCATCAACCGCCCCCTCCTTCCCTCTCGCCGGTCACCTCCTCCTCCCGGTGACCCTCTTATATATGCCCCCTTCCCCCCCTTCGCTTCGGTCAGACCCATCATCTCCTCTTCCTTGTCTTCTTCTTCTTCCTCCTTCGTTCAGTTCCTTCCCCAAGCCGCAGCACTTCTTATCTTTGACGCTAGAAACCAGAGACGAGAACCAAGAAACCTTCCTGCCTTCCTGCAGCACGTTCACACGCAAACATGGCGGCGGCGTGCAGAGGAGGCGGCTGTAGCGCTAAGGACGTGGATCGGATCAAGGGGCCGTGGAGCCCCGAGGAGGACGACGCGCTGCAGCGCCTCGTCGCGCGGCACGGCGCCCGCAACTGGTCCCTCATCAGCAAGTCCATCCCGGGGCGGTCCGGCAAGTCCTGCCGCCTCCGCTGGTGCAACCAGCTCTCGCCGCAGGTGGAGCACCGCCCCTTCACGCCCGAGGAGGACGACACCATCCTCCGCGCCCACGCACGCTTCGGCAACAAGTGGGCCACCATCGCCAGGCTCCTCTCGGGGCGCACCGACAACGCCATCAAGAACCACTGGAACTCCACCCTCAAGAGGAAATATTCATCCTCTGCTTCTATGGCGGCTGGAGTGCCGGATGCCGGCGCCGCCGATGACGCGGCCGACTTAGCGCGGCCGCTGAAGCGGACCAGCAGCGACGGCCACCCGGGCCTCTGCTTGAGCCCCGGGAGCCCGTCCGGCTCAGACCTCAGCGACTCCAGCCACCACAGCCTCCCCTCCGTCATGCCGTCCGCCGCTACCGCCTCCAGCTCGCACCCGCAGCACCAGCAGCACGTGTACCGTCCGGTGGCGCGGGCCGGCGGGGTGGTCGTACTCCCGACGCCCACGGTGCCGTCTTCTCCGCCGCCGCCTCCTCCGGCGACGTCCCTCTCGCTCTCCCTCTCCCTGCCCGGCCTGGATCAGGCCGATCCAACTCCGTCCGAGGCCAGCCCGACGGCGTCCCCACCGCCTCTACCTGTACAGCCCGCTCCAGCGTCTCAGATGCCGCCGCCGCCGCCACCCATGCCGTTCCAGCTTCCAAATCCCGCGCCGGCGCGCCCGCCGGCGTCGTTCAGCGGGGAGTTCTTGGCGATGATGCAGGAGATGATCCGGATTGAAGTCCGGAACTACATGTCCGGCTTCGAACCCCAATCACCGGCCGACGGCGTCCACGCCGCCGCGGCCACAAAGCGCATGATGGGCATGGCCAAGATCGAGTAGTAAGCAGCAGCAGATCGATTAGCTCAAATCGGAGCAACAGCTCAACAAGAATGGAGGGAGCAAAGAAAAGAAGCGGCGGCAAGTGAAGAGAAGAAGAAGAGTTCGGCTTCAATTCCATCTCGTGTTTAGATCTCCCTCTCCTAGTCCTCTCCTCTCCAATAATTCCTTAGTTACTTGTCTAGTTTTATCTAGTTCAATTTTTTTCCTCCTTAAATCTCCCAAGATGTCCGTAGTTCTCCAGAGATCAGATAAAGAAAACTTCGTCTGTGTGGAGCTACTATACCAACAATAAGTAGCATCGAGTCCAGCGGTAGGATGAGAGTTCTTGCAGGCGGCAGCAGCACCGCTAGTTCGAGGTTCTTTTTGTACAGAGAAAGAAAGAAAAGAAAATGAAGGAAAAAAAAAAGGAGAGATGAGATGAACCGCCAAAGCCAATCGGAAGAGAGATCAAGTTAATGGATCACATCTTCTGCATGCCTCTGTCTTTGCAAACTTGTTCAGTTATTTCGGTACGACTGGTTGATGCAGATATTTGTTTGTGTTGGTTGTTTTCATTTCTAGCTGGACTGGAGTGTCCTGTGTGGCAGTGGCAGTGGAGAATGGTCGGGCGACAGCTAACTGCCTGCCTGTTGTGCACTTCCGTTCTCTCTCCTCCTTTGTTGTTGCTTATGGATGGCAGGGGATGAGCGAGAGAGAGAGAAGAGAGAGTTTTGAGTTCGAAACGGCACCTAACGCACGGACTCGGAGTGCAGTTATCTATTATCCCTCCGGTAGAACTGAACTGCCTCCTCACGTCATCATAAACCTCGCTTGCATTATTGGCCCCAATGAGGGAGGAGACCAGTCAAGTTTTTCGGCTCGTGTTTGGTTTGGAAACCGTTTTGCACGCCGGAGTTGAGTTTTTCAGATTCAGGGCCCGTTTGGATTCGCATTGCATTGTCTACTGCAAAATTTGTTAGTCCAAATTAGTAGCAATTTCTCCATCGAAATTAACGTTACAGAAACTCTTGTCTTGTACATCCAAATAACACAAATTTTTGGAAGTTGTTTTCTGAGGTACCTACGTGGAGAAACCGACCAAGTTAGCCAACCGGTGTATCTCTTCTCGGTGTATGAAAAGAGAAACCGACACGACCAAGTTGAAGTAATTTGAATAACGTCCTCACTGAATTCGGCCTTGAAGAAAAGAAACGAAAACTTTGCTGCAATTAGCTGACTATGTTCGGTTTCTTTACCTGCTTTGGATAAATTCAGTTCACAACTAGTAAGCACTACATGTACACAGCGGAGTACTATATAGTATTACGATGGTTTTGTTGTCTGTCGGTCTGTTCCGTTGGTGACGTCAGGCAAGGCGGCAGGTTGGTTGGTCGCTTTGCTACTACAAGAGTGTACTAGAATACGTATGTATATGCATGCATGTCGGCATCTGTTGATGCGGGCGTGTGATTCGCTTGCTTCGTACAAATGGTTCGTGTCAGCCTTACGCATAGTATTTTGGACGATACAGAGAGAAAGATATTACCTATTATTTACCAAACGGTCATATAAACGATTTTATATTATGTGTATTGCTGTATAGATAATCTATTAATTTTATGAGAAACTATTACAGATAGCTATATAGACGATTTATCGTATGAGTTATCTTTACTATAAATATATATAAAAATATATATATATATATAGATAGATAACATAGAGATGTATTACTCACAACCGCCGGATATATTGTTGGTTACGTGTTGTTTTCGGGGGCAGTTTATCATTTCTGGTCGTGGGCAACCTCATCCATCCACCTTCGATTCCGACCTGACCACCTAACGTACACAAAATATGCACTACCATAGTAAGACTAGCACAGGGTAACAGACAGGCAGTCGGTGCTTGAAACCTTTCAGAGAAAGGAAAAGAATGGAAAGGAGAAGTAAGCTTAGCTTGATCGAAAAGGCCGTTTTCTGTTACGGTGTCATTAGTCGGCAGTCGGTGCATGCAGCAGGGAAAACAATGGCTCCAAGGACAAAACCGACCGAACCTGCTGCGTACAGAATTTTCATGGTTGGGGCGTCGAGGATGGGTCGTAGTTGCTGGTGTGTTACTACCTGCTCCGCTCGATCGCCTAGTTAAATCGATCGGTTTATACTCTCTTTTTTTTTTAAAAAAAAAAAGCAGTGGCTTATTAGAGAGTCTAATTGAATCAGAGCTGCTTAGGAGTACCTTCGTTTCCAAATGCAAGTCATTTCGTTTGAGCCTTTTCGTTTGTTTCTTCTGTTTGTCCGAGCTAGAGATGCTTACTGAATTAAGCACGTTCCGATTTGTTGAGCATGAAATGACCGCTTTGCCATTGCCCACATGGTTCCGTGCAAGCTTGTTTATGTGGGCCCCAACTCAACTATGGACACAGATGGTAGTCACCCATGCCATATACCTGGCAGAAACTTCCCACCCATGCCTATGTCTGTCACCCGAGACGAGCACAGTTCTTCACAATGCCTGTTGCCCGCCAACTTTTGTGTGTATATCGAATACAAGCCAAAAATACAAGAACTAATTTACATCTGACATCACTAAAAGCTTTCCGTAAGACATGTTGCCCAAATAAAAAAGAGTAGGAGATTTGACGACGAACAATCCAAACAAGAATCGAATGGCTCGACGATCCAAACAAATATATTGTTAGACATAATTCAATATCTCAATTTACCATAACTTTTGATTTTATTCGAACAGATTGTTAATCCAAATCTTCTACAATTAAAATACTTTTGGCTATATAAGCTAATCCCTGCACATTTAAACATTGTAACATTATAGTTGATTGTTTCCCGTGTTTTTTTCGCGCAAGGATTTTTACACGTTAAATCTTAATCTCTGTTATTTTGTAGTGCTAACCCTAACATATATTGAAGACCAAAGGATCGAACAAATATATTGTTGGGTTGGAGATCGACAGCAACCAACTAGCGGCATGATGGAGGTGGAAGAGGGAGTTGAGCCAGTGAGAGAGCATATGCAAGTCTATTATACTATATGCATGACTTATTCTAAAGAATGGCTGAATTGGTTACTTTGCAATAAAGCAACATTTACAAAAGAATAACATAATTCAATTGAAATGAAAGTAAAATAAATAACTATAAATAATAACTTTTAAGTATTTATCAAGTAAACTTGGCTTCCATCCCCAAACTATATTTTCAACTTTCCAATTACATCTAGCCTCCCATCCAAGTTTCATTTTTACAAAATCTAACCCTTGACCGTAATTCCTAAGCATTGCTCAATACTGCGAGCACGGCTATTCGAATAGATCTTACACTCTACAGAGGTTATGCGCTTTACCCACACGACACGATCATCTCTTGTTGCCAAGCTATTGACACACTTCCTTTGATGTGTTGGCAGAGGGATCATGACAAAGCCTTTACAGAGCTCTGTCTTAACATATATAGGGGGTGTTTGGTATAGCTCCAGCTCCACCAAAATTCGTGGAGTTGGTGGAGCAGAGTATTCTTAGCTCTAGAAATTTATAGAGCTAGAGCTGTGGGTACATTAAGAGTGTTTAGGTGGGTCATCTTGTTTACATTTTAGACTAAAAATATAAACTTAATTAACTTTATTTTAGCCTACAAGCTTTAGATCTTAGGTGGAGCTAGGATCTGGAGCTCTGCCAAACAGGGCCATATTTACCACATTCAGGGCTCCCCTCTTGTGCCAGTGAGTTTACCCATAAAGTCAGGACTCAGACCACTACTAGTAGTACCAAACTAAGATATTGCAAATTAATCAGCTAAGTCCGTCCCATTCCAAACATATGGTTGCATGTTTGACTCAGGTCAAATACTTGCAAGGTTAAGTCCTTAAGTTGACCAACGCAAGACTAACAAAAAAATCACCATTACCGTTACCATTATCAAAAACAATGCGATCGCCCAAATGCCACATTGGCCACCATAAAATCACAACTCTTGCCACTTGTCTTACTCTAAATCATTTTACCACTCCAGTTGATTACCATGCACCACGTGCCATCAACAACATTGTGTGACAACACTTGACACACATTTTCAAAAACATGTTGCAGATTCAATTAAGCAAGATTAAATTTTCTCACATAAAATAATATCAATAACTCGTTGCACGGCTAAGCAAACTATTCATGTTCTAGCTAACCCACAATGGCAAATAATAGTCACCAACATATAAGGAACCATACTAGGGTGACAAATAAATCATGGCATACAAATAACAAGGTAGGTATAACTCAATTTGGATGAATAGCTAATCCCAAATTAATTGAAACAAGTATCAATTGAATTAGCATGCAATAGTTTAAACCAATATAACTTTTAAAACATGGGCTCAACATGATCAAAGCACAACATGCCTTCAAAAAGCTCTGGATCCTGCTCTAGACCTTGGTCTTGGGTTGGTTCCTCGCTCACAAATACCCCGGGCACTTCAATGTCTATGCAAAACAAACGATAAAGCAATAAATACCAAAAACAGAGAGCAAACTCAACTCCAAAAATTAAATAAAATTTACCATTAAATAGAGCTAAATTTTATAAATTTTTAAAAACTGGAATCACCTCAATCGGAGTTTGTATGAGGAAGAACGAGCTAAACAAAAAATTGAAATAAAAGATAAAGGCTGAAAAATAGAAAAACCGAATTATCAGAATTATTTTTGCACTGAAAAATAGCATTTATGATGTCATGCTGGCGTCAGCACCGAAATAGATTTCTACCGAATATTTTGTTTAAAGGAAAAATCGATTTTGACGTCATGCTGACGTCACTGGCCACGTGGTATCACCATGGCTTGACACGCGGCGCAACCACAGCGTGACACACGGCTCAAGATCTGACCAAGCATTACAAAACCGACGGTCACGATCACTCGGGGCAGACAAACCGTTGGAGGGTGCAGATCTATTGTGGGATCGACGTGTGGTAGAAGCATGGCCGTCCATCTACGATCCTACGGCGGACAGGGCGGGGAAGTTGTGGTGCAAGGATTACCGCTAAGGCGATGCGTGGAAGGATCCTAACCCTGCGATCACGATCGGACGGCTTCGGTGCTACGCGCACAGCGGCAGAGCAGCGAACACGCGGCGCGACGCAACCCGTCAATCCAAGATCTGATGGTCAAGAACTCGCGAGCACAGCGATTGCGCATTGTGGCGAGACCTTACCGGTGCTGGGATGAAGACCTGGTCGACGGTGTTGCAAAGCGAATCCGGCGTCGTTAATCGGCGCAATCGACGCGATGCAGCGAGATGATTCCGGATCTGGACACAAACACGTCGGACGACGGCGGACGGTGACGGAAACGACGAAGAACAACGGCGACGTCCACTGGAACTTCGGCGAGCTCGCACAGGAAAACGACGGCGCCTCGGCATGCGGGCTTGGAGCAGGAGATGCGACGCGAGGTGGAGAAAACGAGGGTGGAGGCGATACATTAAATAGCGGCCTGGAGAGGCATGAACGGCGAGGACAGCATCGCAAGCATCCACACGGGACCGATCGGGCAGCCGATAGCGCGCGTCGACGCGGAGAGATATCGGCCGTTGAGGGTTAGGGTTTCGGCCAGACTGGGCCGTGGTTGGCTAGTGGTGTGGAGGAAAACGGGCGGTGTCCGCTGGGCTCGGCCCAGAACTGTTGAAACATATTTTGGAAACATTTTTCGAATAAAATAAATACCAGAAATTAGAAATAGTCAAATAAAATAGCAAAAATATCAGAAAAATTCTAGAAAATGTTTTAAGGTATTTGGGTACTCAAATAAAATATTTTACACAAAGTTTTATTAGAAATTTTCCAATAAATAAATAAAAGATGACAAGAGGCTTAACTCAATAGATACAAAATAAATTAAATAAAATCTAGAAAATTTATAAAAGGTAAAATGCATATTAAATCCATAAAATATAAAATTTGAGATGTTACAATGAGTGGCGACCAATGCAAGGGAGGCGATTCCACAGCCAGATAAATAGGAATTTGGCTTGGTTAGACGAGAGTGAGGTGATGGATTTTATTTTGATTCGACGCCACTTGCATGGCTCTCCTCTATCGATCTGCTTCATCGTCATGGCGTTGCGATGCAATATATGGCCCGCCTTTTTGACTTGGCCGCTGGCTTCTTGCATCACTATTTCGTTTGCTTCCTTCCCTGAAATTCGTACTAGTGCTCGTTGTTGCATGCCAGTTGGCCAAACGACCCCTCACTCTCTGCCTCGTCATCATCGCCACTCACTTCTTGCATTTCTTCTCTTCTTTTTTTTTCTTTCTTTCTCTCTTTCAATTCTTGTGCCTCTCGTCCCACTGGCCGGTCATAAGTGGACGGTCCATCGATCACATTGGAACCTTCCAGCACAATCTGTTGACAGCAAGTGTATGCATGCATGCACGGGAAGCTTCAGGACGATATATATGATCATCTACTGTATATTCACTTGCCTAAGGCCCGGGGCCGGGAGTTCCAAGGAGGCCAAGGAACACTTGATGTGCATATCTACTAGCCAGGATCACGCGCAACACCACGTCGTGCGACGCTGCGCCGCGCGAAATTTGGTCCGACGGATATTTTCTAAAAAAAATTTGCGTAATTTCGGTATTTGTTTTTTTTAAAAAAAATAGGCTGTTAGGAGCCGTCGGCGAATCTGTGCTTTTTTTTTAGAAAAACGGAGAGACCTAAATGTATTTACATAATCGTTTTTTTCGTAATCTCGGTTTCCTTTTTTCTTAAAAAAATTGGGTTGCTAGAACCTGTCGGCGAATCTGTGGACTGTTATAAACCGTCAGCGAATCTGTGATTTTTTTGGAGAAAACCCTGGAGGGAACTAAACGTAATTTTATTTTTTTTAAAAATTGGGTTGCTAGGACCCATCGGCAAATATGTGTAATGCTATAAAACGTTGGCGAATATGTGTTTTTTTTTTTGAGAAAACCGCGGAGAGACCTAAACGTAATTTCGATTTTCTTCGGGTCCAATCTGCTAAAAACCGATTTCTCAGGACCTAAATATAATTTTCTTTTTTTCGGGTCTATTATGTTAAAAACCGCCGGGAGACCTGAACGTAAACCTCGGAGAGACCTAAACGTAATTTTGATTTTTTTCGAGTTTATTCTTTTAAAAACTGACCGAAAGACCTAAACGCAATTTTGAATTTCTGAAAGACTTTTTTGAAGAAAAGCTGATGTGGAGCTGCTCCCTGCGCTCAAAAGCTCCCCGCTTTAATATAAAGCTTTATATACGGTAGTATATATATATATATACACACATTATTCTCTCTTTTTTAGTACTTGTAGTAGTAGCTAGCTTGCAGCTAAGAATTTTCTTTCTCTACTGTACTATCCTTTTGTTAGTAATATCTCTGTAACCATCGGTGGCCTAGCCCCAAAAACACACAGAGGAAGGGGTGGGCAATCGGTTAATTCAGTTTTTTTTGTTTTTAAATATTTTGGTTTTTAGAATTTGCTAACCGAACCGAACTCATTTAAAAACCGAACCGAATTAACCGAACCAAATCGGTTCGATTAATTCGGTTTTCGGTTTAACCGAATTGGAAGAACAACCCACAGACAGAGAAGCGAGCAGGCATAGAGGTGGGCCGAAAAGGAGGAGGGGGAGGGGAGAGGGAGGGGAGGAGGAGGAAGACGAGGAGCGCGGCGGAGGAGAAAAGGAGGAGCAGTGCCGACACGGTGAGCAGCCGCGTTGAGGATCTACATCGGGATCTCGACGCTCTGATTTGCCCTTAACACGGCCCCACTATGGCCTCCACCGCGAAGATCTCCTCCGTACTGCCCCTCGGAAACCTTGTGGCTGAGGGAGCCTTGGGTCACGCGGTGGGGGCGAGGGGGCACCAGGCGCTGTCGTGCCCGCGTGAGAGGGAGACGAGGGACTAAGGGACGGAGGGGGAAGGGGGCGAGACCGCGGGAGGCTGGGAGGGAGCCGCCAAGCTGGCCACGGGGAGAGGAAGGGAGGCAGCGCACCGGCGGCGGCAAGGGAGGGAGGTGGGGCGCGAGGAGAGGAAGACGAGGACGAGGGGACGACGAGGAAACGGGGATCGAGTATGTGATCGAATGCTCGAATGGAGGCGGAGCCACCGAGCTAGTGCTACGAGATAAGATCGGTTTTCTCGGTTAGTTCGGTTTTTTAGATTCAAAAACCGAACCGAGTACCACAAACCTAATAGAGTCGAAATACAAACCGAACTGAAAACCGAAAAAACCAATTTTTTTGGTTAATTCGGTTCGGTTTTTCGGTTTCGGTTATAAATTACCCACCCCTACACAGAGGGGAAGCCGAGATTGCGTTGGATGTGATATAGGTTTAACGTTAACACTTTGCCTGTTCGGCCTCCCTCATCACGCGTTGTTCTGTAACATTCGAATTTTCAAACTCTTATTAAATATTTTATCCAAAATGGCAATTTCCAAAATTTATAGGTTTTCTCAAATAAATTAAAGCTTAAAATGAATTTCCCAAAATTAAAATGATTTAATGTGACTAATCCAAACTTCAATTAAATCCTAAAATGGTTTTTACTATTTTTTCCAAAACATTTCTGAACAAGTTTGCTATTTTTGTGACTAATTTGAATTTTCTGCATTTTCTAAAAAAAGAAAAACTATTAAAATTTTGAAAAAAAACCTCGTCAGCCAAATCTCTCTCCAGCCCATCTTTCTTCCTTTCTCTTCTCGAGCCGAAGCCCATCTCCCTCGTACCGTTGTATGTCGTCCCACTCAGTTTCCTCTCTTCCTCGCCTGGTTTTCGCTTGACCAACTTGCCAGCCCAGCTCGCCTCGTTCTCGCGTTGCTTACGCATGCCCAACATGTCCCCGTGCTTCCACCATTGCTAATCGGTGGGCTCTCCTTGTCAGCCTGCTACAATCATTTGTCCTCATGGTCTGTCTTTCGTACAACACCATTGTTGTCACTGAGTCGGACTCCGTGTCGCGCCATCGCGTCGCTTGCACATGCGCAACATGTCCCTGTGCTTTCACCATCATTGATCGGTGGGCCCTGCTTATTAGCTGCCTACTGTCCTTTGCCCTCCTAGTCTTTGTCTCCTCTACAACACCACCACGGTCTCCAAGTCGTACTTCGCATCGTGCCACCTCTTCCACCAATGAAAGGATGCCCTAAGCCCTCTGTGTTGGTGATATGCCCTTGAGGCAATCATAAAGATGATTGTATCACACCTTATGTTTATGGACAGTATAATTGTTTATCCTTTGAATAAATATTAATTGGATTAATCAACAAGTAAGTGACTTGTTCGTGCAACTTTTTTCATATATCGATGTTATTCAAGTTATCCCTGATCGATTATCATAATATAGGACAATTATGCTTCATAGATCAGCACATATATTGATTGATGACCAAGTTTCACGGGTCATAGAGATATGAAGATATTTAATCAATAATGTGGACACATATTAGAGAACATGCGTTGGATAGACCCATACAAGACACTGCGAGAATTGTTCTTATGTGTCATCAGTTGATCTCATGCATAGTATATGTATGATCCTTAGACCTAAGATTGTCATTGGTTTCCTAGATGTGTAATGGTTCACTTAGGAGCTCCCAAATGCTACTCTTTAACCTGGTAATTATAAAAGAAGCTTTCGGGTTTACCATGAAACATGCTGAGGTACATGAATGATCAAGATGAAATTTGCTCCTCCTATATAACGGAGAGATATCTCTGGGCCCCTAAAGGTAGATGGATTAAGGAATTGTATGGCCATGCTGAATGTGATTGAGAGTCAATCCAGATATATTATTCCACTACGGTATGAGTGAAGAGATCAAGCTGTCATAGGATGACACGACTCTCGCCTTGAGCTCGATCTGATATCGTAAAGCAAAGGGAACATTACATTATCACACTATAGTAGGTTAGTCCAATGCTTTATGGATATTTGGGAATCGATATGTATTGCTAGGTACCGCTATCGATTATCGGTCAGAAAGGTGTTTCCGAGTCATGTCCAAATATGCATGAACATACAGGGTCACACACTTAACGGGTTGGAATATAGTGGCACGGATTAGATCCGTCACTAATGGGCCAAGTGAGCTTTGTCCTTCAGTTGGGCCCTAATGTAGTGTTCCAACATGAGGAAGGGGGTGGCTATATAAAGGGGTCCGTGATTGCAACAGATAAAAGAAGAGGGCGCAGCCACCGAAACCCTAGCCGTCACCACTTGAGCCTTCCCTTGCGCTCTGGTGCTGGCACACCGATGCACGGCGTTCTTTTCCCCGAACGTGTGGACACTGGTAGAGGTGTAGCCTACCCGTATCCCTTCACTCTGATCCACATTACATGACACATAGGGATCCCCTGAAGCCCTATCTAAAGCCCTGAGTCATGCAAAGTCACTATATAGGGAGTTCGAAGCCACATCGCCACCGCTACCTTTGTCATCTAGTTCCGCCGCTACCAGTGAGCTCCAAGCTCCACTGTCACCACCCTCGAGTTCGCGCCGTCAAGATCTACTTCACCCTTCCTCACATTTGCCAGGAAGACACTAGATCTATGTCGTCGCCAAAGACTGTAGCGCCATCGTTGCTTCTTCCTCACTGTCAGTCGACTCTGTTGACCATTGGTTCCCTCGTTCTGCCCATTGAGTTCGCCATCATCTCCACTTCCAAACCTGTTGCTCCAAGCCCGCCAAAACGTTGCCGTGCGTCGTCACTACCAAAGCTGTACTGCCGCTCACTAGATCCGTAGTTCCCCAATCTCCTATGCTATCATCATTGACGTCAATACCCATGGTGCTAGGGCTGTAAAAAAAGCTCGAGGCTCACGAGAGGCTCGGTTCGAGCTCCGAACGAGACGAACACGAACTCGATCTCGAGCTCGCGAACTTAATCGAGCTGAGCTCGAATAGCTCACGAGCCTACTCGAGCTTGGACCGAGCTTACTCGAGCTTGTTACCTAGCTTACTCGAGCTTGTTACCGAGCTTACTCGAGCTTACCAAGCATACCAAGCTTACTCGAGCCGAGTTCGAGCCTACTCGAGCTTGGACAGAGCCGAACTTAAGCCTGGGTCGAGGCTCGGACCCCAACTCGAGCTCGGCTAGAGCTCGGCTCGAGCTTTACCGAGCTCGAGCCTAGAGGGCCTGGCTCACTCGAGCTCGGTGCGTTTACAGCCCAACATGGTGCAGCCACACTAGCACCGTATCTCCTCCACATCAGCCTGCTAGCCTATGTGTCCGCACATTCAGCCTAATCCCTAGATCGTTTTATCGTGGACCCGGTCCACCATAGACCAGTCTATTCACGTGTAGACCCCACCTATTAGAGAACTATGTTGTTCTTGGCGCCGAAAAATATGACGAATGATTGATCGGCTCAAACACTGGATTTATTTTAGTTCAAGGCGTGCCAGCCGATTTGATCCTGCAATCGGCAAGAATATTATAATATAAATAGTTATAATAGCCGATTATGTTTTTTAATAATAATATGATATAAATAGCTATTTAGCCGATTAAATCACATGTAACGATAAGTCTAAACCGCTTGTTAAAGCTGATTAGATAGTTTTGATAAAGGCGTATTTTCCCAAAAAAGGAGATGCGCAACAAGATCGGAGAAAAGCAAACCTGGGTGAAGATGATCAACAATCGACGATGCACATCCTTCTCTGATCTGTTATAAACTATGAACTTTATCGGGCTCAATTTCTTACAGACAACTCTATTTTTGAATTAATATCGACTAGAATTCCAATTGGAACTGAACTTTCCTTTTTGAACCGATATCAGCCAGAAAAATCCAGTTTCATCCTTTTCCTAGCAAATCGGCTATGTCTTCCCAAAATCTGGTGCTAACATATGCCCCCTATTTTTTGGAGATGACATGTTATCTTCCAAAAATCATCTGCATCGGCTTAAACATGAATTTTTTTTGCATTATTCCTGCCATTTTTCTCGGTAACTTTCCCATTAACTGCGCCATAACACCTCGAGTCGTACAAATTTCATCATAACTGCCCACGAACCGTCAGGAAAATTTCCCATCCTTTCACCTTTCACCCACCTATAAATATGGGGTGCATCCTCTTCTCATTTCCACACACTCAAGCTCTCAACTCTCCTGCCATCGGCTTCATCTTCATTCTCAGACTTCCATTTGGCAACTTTTGTTGGCTTGTCCGTCTTTTCCCAATCGGCTCAGAGAACCATGGATCCTAAACAGGTACTCATCCCCATACCCGACAGTAATGCTCAGTATTATTTAGGCCCGGTAGGGAATCTTGACCCATCAATTGTCATAGACAAGAAATTCCTCACCTTCCATTGTCGGCTCCTAAGTATAATATAGAAGGGTGGAGAAAAAAAATTTAAAGCTTGGCCGACAGCTTTGAAGGGTTGGCAGAATTAGTACAATCTGCTAGCAGCCCAAAAAATGTCTGAATGGAAACATATAGGGATAGCCGAGTGTTTTCCTTTGTCCCTAGCCGATCAAGAAGCCAGCAAACCCTTGGTGATCACAGTTTGTTATTTCTGGTCGAACACTTTCAACGCATTCTTGTTTAGAACAGGTCCCATTGGCCCAATACTATTAGATGTAGCCCAGCTTTGCTGCTTGAGGCCAGATATGGACCAAGTGTCGGCTTTCAGCGCCAATCCACAACACAAGTTAGTCCACTTCAAGGGAGAATGATGGAGTAAATATATAAGTAACAACAAAGGAATTGGTCCAGTGTCCGATAAGGAGCACACAACTTTTTTAAATGTGGCTCGATCGATTTCTGTTCTGCACTACTTCTCTTAGACCCACACAAGTCTATCAAGTTCTTGTTGAGCAATTGGTAGAAGGCCGTCGACTGGCCTTAGAGAAGATGTTACTTGGTACTGTCTACCAGATGATGCATACCATTCGCAGTCAGCTATTTACTGCATTAGGATCATACACTGTCGGTAATGTAGGTGGTCCTCTTTGGTTTATACAAACATGGCTTTATTGCCTCCTTAGTTGATCATTAAAAATTAATTCTGCTGATAGGACCCCTTTTCCTCGAGAAGAAACCCTAGACAACCAAGAGGTTGAATACAGAAATAGCCAATCTTATAAGGAGAAATATATCCTCTATTCTGGTAGTGATTCCAAAATTACGGCTATTGGAGCAAGGAAATTCTTGGCCTTTTTCTTTCAGCTGGACCATGAAGACTTCCGACAAAATGATTTTTTTCAGCAATAAAGAAGCCGATAGTTACCCTTGCCCATCTTTTTTGCACCTGATAGCCCATAGCGAAGACATGCTTGCTGAGACCCTAGAGTCATACAAGATTTTCCTTTCGCCGAGTGTTTTGTCTGTCGTCTTGCATGCTAAAAATCGAACATATCAGCCTTAGTATATGCCAGACAGCTCGGATTTGGGCAAGTCCCTCCAAGTTTTCAACTATTTAGTCGACTTCAACCAAGACATTAAGTAAGGCAAGCTTCATCGGCTGAAATCGCCCTTCATATAGCCCATGATCTTCAATTCAAGGACTTGCCCCACTTCTTTCTTCAAACTCGGAGAGCAGGGAGCTTTAGTGTCTGGTGGTTGGCTGTCTCCATGGCTTTATATCCAACAGAGAGGACCATCTCAACAGTTATATCTGAATTCTTCCCTGACTTAGTAGAAGAGCCGATGAAAAATACTAACTCCGTTAGTAGTGGCTAAAGTTCTAGCGGTGGTGCTAGCTCATCAAGCTATACTAACACTAGTTTTGTTGATGTTACTGGGGAGGTATCGGCTAATGTAGATCTTTTTGTTAATATTGTTCAAATATTTCTTGAACTCCACTGATCAGCTTTACTTTTGTTTGACAGACTAAGGCAGCAGGAAAGAGACCCGCTAGTGGGTCATCGGGTATCAGCCATCCCACCAAGAAACCTCGCCCCTCTGTCGGTATAGCCCTCAGCGACTACATATCGAGGACTATGGGAATTCAATCCCAATCTTTGTCCGATCTTTAAACATCAGCCATACTTTGCATTTCTACTGCTTTGCACGGCCTAGTACTTATGACTAATTCTCTTAACCAGAGTAGAAGCGTGGCCGACCGAATAAGAATGTCTTGGCATCAAGGGGGCAAAAACCCCTGGAGCAATCGGCTGAAAGCTCTCTACGTGGATCGAGCACAGATCAGGTGAAGTATTTTTAAGTCGATTTCAAGTCCAGGTTAATAAATTGACTAAGACTCTTCAACATTTCTTGCAATCTACCCCTACCGTGCACATTACCGATGTTCTAGCCAACCTCCCTGCAGAAACTGATCTCCCACCTCGGCCATCGTAGCCGACACCTCAGGCCAAGATTCCTCCGGTCATACCAAGTACCGCTACCACCTCTATTATTGATACAGAGCCAACGATCAAGCCGATGGAGCCTTTGACCAATGTCCTTGGATTTGATTGGTCGGACTTGGAGGATGAGGTGGAGGTGGTGTCGAGACCCGAATATGCAAATCTGGACCATCTGTGTATATCGCACTAGTTCAAGACCACGCTAGTGCATATAGGCTCAACATAGATGAATATCACAATCATACACAGCGAAAACATAATAAAAAGACTCCATATATTAATTATAACCTATTGAATGACCTTATGGTCAACCTTACATGACTCTGCCACATAGACTAAACTATTATTAACAAATTAAATTACAGCAGAACGAAAATGTAGATAAATCTCTCAGTGTACCATAGACAACTGACAAAACTCGCATCCTAAACATTCGTCTCTTCGAGATACTCCTCCAAAGCTGGTGTTGTCTCCTCATCAACTGGTGATGTTGTTGGTAAGGGTGAGTACTTAAAGCACTCAACAAGTTATGCACAGAATGCAATTCTAACATTACTATTTGCAAGGCTTATTCCAATGGATTGGCTAACATGGCTATTTTTGTAGTAAAGCAGCATTTATAAAAGAATACAACAACTAGATTTAAATGACAGTAAAACAAATAATAATAAGTAGTAACTTTAGTATTTCTCAAATAAACATGGCACCCAGCCCTGACATATTCCAATTTGCACCAGCACCCAACTTTCCATCCAAGTTTTCATTTTTTTTCAAAATCTAACCCTTGACTGTAATTCCTGTGCATTGCTCAATACTGTGAGCACGGCTATCCGAATAGATTTTACACTCTGCAGAGATTACGCGCTTTACCCACGAGATACAATCCTCTCACCACACAGGCGAGTGTCTTAACCCAGTACTACCTGCTAAGTTTTCAACACTAAAGGGACTGGTTACCACAGTCAAGGCCTCACTATTGCGCCATGTGAGTTTCATTGTTCAATCAAACATCACACCACCACCGGTAGTACCAAAGCTAACACGTTGCAAATTAATCAGCTAGGTCCATCACATTCCAGACATGTGGTTGCATTTTTGACTCAGATCAAATGCTTGCAAGGTTAAGTTCTTAGGTTGACTGAGGCAAGACTTCCACATCCCATTCCGCCACATAGACCCACCTTGGCATACTGCCCCTTGCCACTTGCCCCAATCTAAAATTATTACCACCCAAGTTGATTACCGTGCAACACATGCTATCAACAATTTCAACTTCATTGCAGAACAACACATGTTACTACAACTCACATCATCGTATGACAACACATGACACACCAATTCCATAAAAATATTCCATATTCCATTATTCAAGATTATCTTTGATATTTCAAAAGGCATGTGACATACGTGGCATGGCTAATCAAATTAAACACGATCTAACCAGCCCACTTTGGCATCTATTAGCATCCAACTAATAATGAACCATCCTAGGGTGACAATAATCAAGGCATAAAAATGACAAGGTAGGCATACTCAAATTGGGTTGAATAGCTATATCCCAAACTAATTTCAAACAATTTCTAAACATGAAATATAATACAGTAGATTAAAACAATATAGCATTTATAAAATTAGGTTCAACTTGATCAAAGCACAACTTGCTTGGGAATAGTTCTTGTTCTTGCTCTAGACCTTACTCTTGGTTCAATGATTCCTCCTCGGACACTCCGAGCACTTCAACGTCTACGCGTATCGAAACAGAGAAAAAACAAATTTTAAAACTCAAATAAAATTCATTATTAAATATATCTCAATTTAAAAAAAAAAAATTTGAATCGCCTCAATCAAAGCATGTATGACGGAGAACGGGCTCTCAAAAGATTTGATTAATTGAGAAAATCAGAAAATATTAAATAATTAATTCCCGAATTAAATCTATACTGAAAAATCATATTAAGACATCATCATGATGTCACTACCGTGCCAGCCAATCACAGGCAGACATGTCACCCCGATCTACGGACATGGTCCACCAGATCGGCCAGTCTACCGTGGACACGGTCCATGGTGCTACGCACGGTGTGCCCGACACACGGCAGCACACGATTGGATGCAACGCCGCCCACACAGAGGCTCTCGGTGGCTGACACATGGCAAAATCTCGACCGTCCCCATGCAAGATCCGACGTTCAGTATGGACCGCTAGACGACGTGGCAACATGAACACATGGCGTCTCGGGCGACAGCTACGCAACGCAATTATGGCCGTTCTCGATGGATCGGACGACCCTGGTGCTTCGAAGCACGGCGATGGCGACGAGGTGACGCTACTCATCGGACTCAAAAATGACGACCATGCGACGACGTTATGGCTCTTCCCCGGCGACGTTAACTGGCGAATCTAAGGCGTCTTGATGGGGGATCTCGGATCTGGTCTTCAAGGCGGCGAAGATGGCTTGACGACGGTGAAAAGTGATGAAAATCGCGGTGGCGCAATGATCTACTACGGCAAGCTTGATCTCCTCGACGAACACGTCATGGGCGACGTTAGCTAGGGCTACGAGTGCGGCTTGAGACGGAGACCACTACACGGGGGTCCTCGGGGTTATAAAGGCCCTCGGTGTCTATGCACAAGGCGAAAACCGAGGCGGATAAGGCTGCGGCGGCGTAATCCGGCTCGAACATGGTGGCAATGACGCGGCACAATCCTGTCCCACCACGTGGCACCACAGACCCTCTTGATTCCTTGTGAAGTGTTCCAATTCGAATCGTTCGCGGAATCCAACGACCTGATACGGTACGGTTTCCACGATCACATCCAATCGTCCGATTCAAATCCAATAGTGGCTGATCCAAGGTTTCTAGAGGGTGGGTCGACCCGGCCAAAATAGGCTAAGGCCTATGGGCTCTGGCACAACATTATTCAATGATCTTCCTAGAGTTTTCTGATTTATAATAATTTTGATAATTAAAATAATTCAGTTAAGGGAATAAAAAATATCCGGAAAAATTTAGAAAAAAATCCTAGAAATACTTTGAGACATTTGTAACCCAAATAAATTATTTTTGATAAAGTTTTATTTTAACTTTCCCATTATTTAAATAATTTTAATAAAAGGCCATATTCAATAATAATAAATATCCAAATTAATTCTAGAAAATCCAAAAAATCCATAGAAACCATATTAAATCCAAATTAACCAAAAATTAGGATTTTAAAGGTGACTACTGAAAGCTTCCCAGAAGAAATTCAAAAAATCCTGGTAGTCTTCATGGACACATCAGCTACAGTGGAATCGGCTCCTAGATGATGAAAAAATTGAGTAACTTCTTCAAGCTGCTCTTCACCCCATTGGCCAATCTTCTAAACAATACTCAGCCGCTTAGGAATGCCATGTCAATGGTTTCTGCCGATCTTCCCGAAGAAGCCATGGTCGCACTGCTAAATGTGACATATCGACACCAAAAAAGAAGAAGTGGAAGCAGCCAAGTCCAGGATTGAACGTCAGGAAGTACAGCGTGAAGACCAAAGACTGATGGAAAAGATAGTAGCCGACATCAAGGCCCAAAAAGCCAAATACGATGAGGAGATGCAATCTCTCAAGGCAGTCAAAGAACTGACCTTAAAGCTAGAATAGTCTAAAAAATCTCTCGAAGAAGAGCTTGCAGAAGTCAACGAGTCTCTGGCTAAGGCCCATAATGACATGACAACCTCCTCATCGGCTTTAAAATCTCAAAAAGTTAGCCTTGGCACGGCTATAGCATCATTTAAAAAACAATCGGCCAAAGTCGTGCTCGTCCCTGGAATCGCTGTAGAAGACAACAGAATTCTCGACAACGTGGAACAGACTATCGCCAAGGCTGCTGCTGCACTACCGGCTTTGGGCACGACTCTTTACTAATCTTCAGTCAGTTACTATTTTATTTATGAACAATGGATGTTTGTAATGGATGGGGCCGGTTCGAAAATAATGCTCTGAATGTTTTGTAAGATACTTATAATCGACTATTTAACCAATTATTTTGCTAATACATTAAGTTCTTATTTTATGCGAAGTATGATTTTTACCATTGGATATAATATTTATTATCACACTTCATAGCTAGAATTAACTGCAACGAGTTAATTTGACCTCCAAAGCCGATAGTCACCTCTAACCGATTAGGATCTAACCCAAATACTTGGGTGATATTTTTTCTAGTATTCGCCATTAATCACCTTACGAAATACCACTCGTTCTAGTGTCTCCAGAATATAAGAATTCTGACAATCTGGAATAGGGGTGTGGTCTATGGTTACCCCCTGGTTGAGCATTCGCAGCAACTTGATTAGAGATCTGCTGCATAGTCTGCATAATTGTGTTCATGAGCTGGGTTTGGGCAGCCAGGAAAGCTCCCAAATTCTGCAGATCAACCTACGGCGGTTGGAGAATTGGTTCCTCATTCTGGTTTTTCGTCTGATTGGCACCACTTCCACTAGCTCCAACGTTGCCACAAGTTCTCACCATCTGTTGAAAGCTCCCAAGGTCAGCTAATGTTGGGTCACCATCTGTTGAAAGCTTCCAAGGTGTCGGGACCCGAATATGCAAATCCGGACCCTCTGTGTATACCGCACTAGTCCAGGATCATGGTAGTGCGCACAGGCTCAACATCAGTAAATATCACAATCATACATAGCGGAAATATTATGAAAGACATCATACGATATATACTACTAGTTGAATGACCTTATGGTCAACTTACATGACTATACCTCGCAAGGCTAAATAACATATTAAACTGCAGCGGAATAAAAACATAGATAACCCCTCAGTGTACCACAGGCAACTGACAAGGCTTGCGCCCTAAACATTCGTCTCCTCCTGGAATCTTTCCTCTGGCATTGATGTAGACTCTTCAACTGGTGATGTTATTGTTGGCAAGGGTGAGTACTTAAAGCACTCAACAAGTTGTGCACAGAATGCAATTCTAACATAACTCTATGCAAGACTTATTCCAAAGGATAGGCTATCATGGCTATTTTGCAACAAAGCAGCATTTATTAACAAATACAATAAATAGATTGCAAGGACTGTAAAACAAATATCAGTAATAGATAGGTTTAGCATTTCTCAAGTAAACCAAGTTTCCAATCCTAAGTCAAGTTCCAACCTTCCATATGGCAATCCCGCCATCCCAACCAAGTTTTCCATTTAATTAAACTAACATTTAACTGTAATTCCCGAGCATTGCTCAATACCGCGAGCACGGCTATTCGAATAGGTTTACACTCTGCAGAGGTTATGCACTTTACCCACACGACATGATCGTCTCTTGGTGCCATGCAATTAACACACTTCCTTTGGTGTGTCGGCGGAGAGATCATGACAAAGCCTTTACAATGCTCTGGCTTAACCCGGTACTACCCGCTAAGGTTTCAACACAGGTGGGACTGGTTACCACATCCAGGGCCCCCCTCTTGCGCCATGTGAATTACTCCATAACTCGGCAACTCACACCGACCAAGATAGTACCAAAGCTAAGACATTGCAAATTAATCAGCTAGGCTGTCCCATGCCAGACATGTGGTTGCATGATTGACTCAGGTCAAAGGCTTGCAAGGTTAAGTCCTTAAAGTGATCAGGGCAAGACATCCACATACCCTCTGCCCATTGGGCCCACCTTGGCATACTCGCCCCTTGTCACTTGCCCCAATCTAAGTGATTATCACCCAAGTTGATTACCAAGCACCACGTGCCATCAACAATTCAATATCGTTGCATGACATGACTCGTCACTACAACTCTATCTGATTGTACGACTTCACATGACGGACAAGTTCACACCACTGTTCCATATTCCATTAGTCAAGATTAAATATCAATGATTCAAGTACATGTGATGACGTGGCATGACTAAGCAACTAATACGGTCTAACCATCCCATGTTGATTATCATTACTAACCAACTATAGTAGTCCAATCTGGGTTGGCAATAGATCACGACATACAAATGACAAGGTAGGGTATATAGATCAAAATGGCATAATAGCTAAGTCCCAATTTAAATTGAAACAGTTGTATGCTTGAAATAATATGCATTAAAGTAAAACAATATAGCTTTTGTATAAACATGGGTTCAACATGATCAAAGCACAACTTGCCTTGGAATAGGTTCTGGTCTTGCTCTGAAACTTGATCTTGAATCTTCCTCCGAAGCGTCGCACAATTCAACGTCTACGCGTACCGAAGGAGAAAAGCAAATAAATACCAAAACAGAGAGCAAATGAACTCCAACAATTAAATAAAATTCACCATTAATTAGATCTCAATTTTATAAATTTTTAGAAATTTGAATCACCTCAATCGGAGCTCGTATGAGGGAGAACGGGCTCTCGGAAGATTCAAAAATCATAAAAACCTGAAAATAGGAAAATACCGAATTAATCCAATTATTTTTATATTAAAAAATCTATTTATTGCATCGCTGATGACGTCATCCATGGTCCGATCCAATCACGGACCGACACGCGTCCCTCGGTGCACGAACTGGGTCCATGAACCTTATCGGGTTCACGGTGAACCGAGTTCACGCTGATCTGGTTCCTCTGACCTGTGGGCCCCGCGCGTCGGCTGACTCGGCGCCACGGAGATGCACACGGGACGCGCCACGCAAGCGAACTCGTTGATTTGGGTGCTGAGCTAGCTACCACGTCGGCACACGCGTCAACCCCGTAGCACGTCCACGCAAGCCGACGGAGCTCAAGGCCCTAGGGTCGTCGGTGGCCGCCGGCGAGGACACGGTTGGAAAGATCACGACATCGCACTCCTACTGACGCGGCTCAACGCTCACCTAGATTACCGGGGCAGTGAAAGCGATGATTTGAACATGGCGACGGCTTCGGTTCTACGGCGGCGACGGTGCTCCGGTGACCTCCTCGCGACGGCGACGCGCGCACGGGATGCGCCTCTTGACGGCGAACTCAACCTCACCGACCTCAGGTTCTATCCTCCCCGGGTGGCGACGAATCGACGGTTTCTCTCTTATGGCGGCGCAGGGTGGAACACCTTCGATTGCCTCGAAACAGCGGCGGTTTTCGAGGCTTAACCTTAGGGTTTTGGTTGCTTCGATCCCTGCGCACCTGATGCTCCCATTTATAAAGCACGCGGTGGCTGGGTTGAGCACGAATCAAAGCGGAGTCCATGGCGGCTACGGCACAAGGGACAGAGTCCAACTCAGAGACGCCTTGGAGAAGACGACCGGATGACTTACACGTGGCAAATCTGACGGGCACACACGATAGGGTTCCTCAGGATCCTCCTCAAATCGCAGCCGTCCGTCCCTGATCCGATGGTGCTCACATCGCCTTCTAGAAGATGGGCCGATCAGGCTGAGCGAATATGGGCCACGGACGCACAGAAATGGGCTCCGGCCCGATTACTATTAAATGATTTTTCGGCATTTTATTAATTAAAATAATTATGATAATCTAATTAATTAAGTTTAGACAATATAAATATCAGGAAAAATCCAAGAAAAATCTCAAAAATACTTTGAGACATTTTGAACTCAAATAAAATATTTTGGGCAAAACTTTATATTAAGTATATATATTTTTAATTATTTTTCTCAAAAGGCTAATATTCATACATTGAAATAATTTAAATTAAAATCCAGAAAAATCCAATAAATTCCAGAAAAACATAAAATGGACAATAACCAATAAAATGATATTAAAGCAAAATTTTGGGATGTTACACAAGGTCAGATATGAAGCAAGAGAGAAAAGATAAGTCGAGATTTCATTGATATTCTTGCTCAAGTTGTTAAATTCATAGAAAATAGTTTTATCTGCCAGACACAGCTAACCTAATTAGGGTCAAGACCTACAGTCAGCCTGCTCTGATACCACCTCTGTCGGGACCCGATTCTGAGAACCTAGACCCTCTGTGTAATCTGTGCCAGTGCAGGATCACGCTAGCACACATAGCCTTTACAGGGTTGAACATCACAGACATTCACAGCGATATAATAATAAATAGTGCAAACACGTATATAAACTTGAAAGTGCATCTAGGCACTTATGTTATTTTGGTGATTAATGACAAATGCATATAATGATAATCTATGAAATTGAGTAAATGCTTAGTGAACTCCAAGTAGCATTCCTTTCGTGCAAATGCATAGTGAACTCCAAGTAGCATGTTGATTATATATATGCACATTGGTTCATGTCATATTTATTTGTGCATATATATTCATTTGAGTTCATTATGTGCTTTGTTTTTAGTATGCATGTATTAACTAGAGTTAAACTTCATATTGCTATAGATTGACTTGGTGCATGCATGTCTTAGTTGTGTATCTTCTCATGCACTTCTCTTGGTGAAGTTTAATCTAGTGTTGGATCACATATTTACTCTTATTCCAAATATTATTTGCACATGTACAATTCGTGTAGATTCTATCATGTGCTTCATTTAAGTAAAGACTGTGATCCTTGCCATGATTTAATTGATTCATCATATTGGCAATTATCTCTCTAGTGCATATAGATCAATTACATATTCATCATGATGTACTCAGTAGAGAACATTTCTTATGTCAAGTGTTTCCATTTATGTTGTGCTTCTTTATATGAAACACTTGTTGTAATCAATTGTTCACAAATATCAACTTGTTTATATCTATTGAGCTTTTGGGACTAATGTCTATCATAAGTGGATTGGAAAGACTTAGGTCCCGTATGTGTATGATGACCAAGGTATCTTGGAGGATGATCGTTAAGCCGAGGTCAACAAGACGGCGGTGTCACCAAGAGTTGAGGACTAAGTCAAGATCGACATGGCGTGGAGATCGTCAGAGAGGATGATCAAGTCAAGGTTGATAGGACGAGAGTCTCATGAGGTGAATCGAGTCGAGTTGGACAAGGCGAAGATGTCATCAATTACATGGTGAAAGTCTTCATGCATCGACATTAAGAAAGAGGACGGCAAGTGACTATTTCTAGACTTATATTATCTTTGATTTAATTTGAGTCTAAGGATTGCCGTACTATTAAGAGGGATGCGATGTCGAATGACTTTTAGATGTGTCAAGTGCTCAAGTGATCCATCCTTGTGAAATTTAGAAAGAGAGTGGTGTTGGTGGTGCCGGAAAGTGAGGGTTGTAGGTCTCCCTTGGATTCTTTGTGAAATATGTGTTTATCCTTTGAGTTTTGGGTATTGAGACCTTGTTGGTTGTGTAGCCCTCGTTCTTAGCTTTCGGTAGAGTCCAAGATCTCTGAAATCGGAGTCCGGAGTCAAAAGTTATGCTCGTTTTCATCGGGCTGCTCAGTGCTGTTCGGACAATCCGAAGTATCCGGTGTTAAGTCCGGACACTTCGGGTTGAATTAGTCCGGAGTGTCCGGGGTATTTATCCAGAGTCTCCGGGTTGTACGCAGCTGTCTCCAATGGCTAGTTTTTGGGGGGGCTCTATTTATAGCCCCATCCTCCCTCATTTTGTGGGGGCTTTTACCCTGTTGATTAGAGGTGCTATACCCTTGTTCTTGATTCCCCAAAACACCTCTTTACCCTTAGATCTAAGTGATCCCCTTTATGAGAAGGGTTGAGAAGAGTTTGTGAAGGACCATGTGGAGGTCCATCCATGTTTGTGATGAGTATTTGACTTTATTTGAGCAAGGTGTGCTCAAGTTTGAGTTTGATTTGGATTGATTTTCAAAATGAAGCAATTTGAGTTGTCTCGCTAAGAGTGGCGATGACTGGTCGTATGGACGCGGTAGTGATGAGTTGGATGGTTTATTGCACATCTTTGTGGGAATTGCTATGTGAGGAGTTTCCTTGTCTTTGATGGTTGCAGGGCGACGGTGCTAGGTCATGGTGAGGCGAAGGATGACCGGGACTAGGCGAGGAGCGTCGGAGGTCCAGAGATCGCCGGAAGATGATCGGAGACGGAGTCCGGGCAAGTCAAGAAGACAAGGAAAGGAGTTGATGCTAGCTAGATGCCGCGTGGATCAATGAGGGCCGTCGGATTGAGGTCTAGTTGATAGGTTAGCGGGTCTAGGTAGTATGCTTTGAAAACCGTGCAAGAAAACCCGGTATGTGTGTGGGTTTTGGGTTAGCCCTTGCATGGCTGTGTGTGTGGGTTAATCCTAGCCCTTAGATGAGTGCTCTAGGGTTGAGGGACTCATCTAACGGTGGTAGGTGGCCCAAGAGTAGTATAAATAGGGGTGGAGGGGTAGCCTCCTTCCCTTGAAGGTGTTGAGGTTTTTTGATGCTCATTTGAGATTTGCCCACATGAATGTGAGGCTTTGTAACCTCCCCTTCCAGAAATGAAAGTTTTATCCATCCACCTCTGAATTTATTTTGCGCATTTACATTATGTCTTTACTTTACGCAATTTAAATTCAGCATTTACTTTCCCGCAATTACATTCCCGCAATTTACTTCCAAGTAATTTGGATTTGCCTCCCTTCCTTCTAAATGCTGCTGATCTTGGATGTTTTGAGTGTGTTCATATGGTTTTACATCTCTTTTGCACTCTTGGATTGAGTAGAGAACATCTTTTCTTTCAAGTTCCAACTTTGTTCAGAACTTGTTCTTCGCGCAGCAGTTAGTGTTTGATTTTTGTAAAAATATAGAAAAATTCGTTTTGAGTGATTCTTGTTGTAGGAGGTGCGGCACTCTGATATACACCTGTAGAAAAATTTTGGAGTTCACTTGTTGCACCGTTTGGGCGCCATGAGGTGAAAACCGTGCCCCAAACTTTCTGCTCGAAGTTCTTGAGCATACTGTGTTCTTAAATTTTTCCTGTTTTTTCTGTAAGGCTTTTTGAGGATAAATTTGGTGGAGTTCTTCACGACTCCGATACTCATAGGGAGAAAAATTCTCAGAATTTTGTGAGCTGTAGAAACCCACCAACCTCCTGTGCAAATTGAGGACAAGTTCTGGAAATTCTGCTTTTGCTTTTCTGAAAGTGACTTTTGTGATTTGAATTGATGTCCTTTCTAAAAGCAAGAGTTTGAATTGATTCCTCTTTATCTTGGACACTAGACAACCAGGATTGTGACTAAAAATTCCCCACATATTTTATGGTACTTATCCATGCAAGTTTGGGGTACACATAGTTGTCTAGTTTTTCGGGTCTTTCACAATTTCCTTTGAGCGATCTTGTCGAGGTTTTTGTTGGAGTATTTTGGGGGAATTTTTATTTTCGACCATTCACCCCCCCTCTGTTCGCCATCTCGGTCCTTCAGTTTGAGGAGTGAGGTGCTAGGTTGAGTGAGTTTTGAGTTGATTGAGCACTTGATTTCATCTCCAAGCTTGTTCTTCGTGAGCATTTGTTACTCTTGGAGGTTGAGGACTCCTAGACGGCTAGGAGGTCGCCTACGAGCCACCGGAGCTTTGTGTGGTTGCCCGTGGGAAGTTTGTGAAGGCCGGTTCCGCCTCCGTAAGGGAAGGAATCAAAGGAGTGAAGACCGGCGAGTGCATTCGTGCAACACCGGGAGGAAGAGGGTTGAAAGAGACCCCGGCTCAAGTGTGACCGAGCCGCCTCAACGGAGACGTATGATCCCCTCAAGGATCCGAACTTCGGGTGAAAAATCATCGTCTCCAAGTTTGCTTCTTACTATTGCTTTAGTATTTGATTTTGAATCTTGAAATTGCCTGATCTACTCTATTGTCGTGTTTGGCTCTAGATCTACATCATCCCCAGGTACCTGATAGCTTTTAGATCTTTTGTATTCAAGTAGATTGTTGAAAAATTGCAGGGATTTAAAATCTCATTTCAAGGTCTTAAATCCGGAGTATCCGGACTCCTGAACCCGGATAGTCCGGACATTTCGGAGTATTCGGAGATAAGTCCCGGACACTCCGGTCTCAGTCCTTCGGGTCAAATCCGGAGTATCCGGACTCCTGACCCCGGACAGTCCGGACATATCGGAGTATCCAGATAAAAGTCCCGGACACTCCGGACTTAGACCCTCGGGAGATTTTATTTAGCTACAAATTTCTTATTTTGCTGCAATTTAGTTTTAAATATTTTAATTCGCCTATTCACCCCCCTCTAGGCGACATCCCCTGTGTATCTCTGTCGGGACCCGATTCTGAGAACCTGGACCCTTTGTGTAATCTGTGCCAGTCCAGGATCACGCTAGCACACATAGACTTTACAGGGTTGAACATCACAGACATTCACAGCGATATAATAATAAATAGTGCAAACACGTATATAAACTAAATTGTGCGACCTTATGGTCTCCTTACATAAGATCAGCCACGTAGGGCTTACATTATCAGAGTAATAAAAGATAACAGCGGAAAGCAAATAAACTTCGTGGAGTCCCATCAACTTGCCACAGGCAACCGACTGGGCTTGCCCCCTTATTGTCCGGCTCTTCGATATACTCCTCCTCCCATGCTGGCGTAGACTCCTCCACTAATGTTGGGTTGAGTACTCAAGGCACTCAACAAGTAATGCACAGAATGTAGTGCTATTACTATATGCAAGACTTAGGCTGTGTTTGTTTAGGCCGAGTGGAGGAGAAGTGCTGAGTGGAAGAAGCCATCCGGCTCTTTGGAGGTGGAGGTGGAGCTAGAAGAGACTCGCTGTTCATTTAGTTAATTTGGTGAACCTGTGGTCAGTCTTTGGATGGGAGTGGAATGTCTGAAACGCCCATGTGTACTGCAAATTCTATTTTAAGTCTTGAGTGTGCTGATTTAAGGGTAATTAATGTGTTTAAGAGCTGTTTTAAGCATGAACTACATGATTTCGACGGGATTTATATGAAATTGTGTATTTTGTGTGGATTTATCATAAATTACCTGATTTTAATCAGATTTAACTAAAATTGAGTGTTTTCATAGAATTGATAAGCTTTAACAATGAGAATGTCATACATGAAATATTGCACATAATAGAAAATACTATTAATAAAGTCATTGTCATAGTCCAACTATATATATCATAGTTGCAACAAAATGAACCACTAATCATCATTATTTCATACTCCAATCAACATCTGGCAGCCAGCAGCCCATCAGCAATAGCTTCACGAGTGGCAACCATGTCCACATTGCCTTCTCCCTCATTGTTCCCCCCAGTTGTGGAAACCACATGCCCTGGAGGAATGTAGTTCTCATCACGATCACACTTATCGAAGTGTTTATCAAACAGTTGGCTCTCTCTAATAAAGTTATGCAGCACCATGCACGCGATGATAATCCTCGTTTGCTTCTTTATTGGGTAACTAGGGACAACCCGTAAGATGCGCCATTTTTGCTTCAACACACCAAATGCGCGCTCAATGACATTACGGAGCGAGGAATGAGCATAATTGAACAACTCTTTTTTACCACTTGGTGCTCGGCCTTGGCGGAACTCAGGTAGATGATACTTTTGTCCTTTGTATGGTGCAAGATAGCCAGGTTCATTGGGATAACCAGAATCAACAAGATAATATTTGCCTACAAATTACATATGTTAGTGAAAGACAACACAAACAACTGTGTGTATTATATATAGTTAATGTATTTAAAGAATTTATACTTGGTGGAGGATGTGGAAACCTCTCCTTGTACTTCTCGAGTGTATCCCTAAATATCCTTGGGTCATGAGTAGAACCTGGCCACCCAGATACTATGGAGGTGAATCTCATGTCAAAGTCACATACTGCCATGACATTCTGTGTTGCAAACCCATGGCGACCAACATGATTAATCATCTCATCAGCTGGCACAACAACTGGTATATGTGTACCATCAATTGCACCTATGCAATTGTTGAAGTGTGGCGAGAATCTTGAATCACGAAGTCTCTCATGCAATGTTGTGAAATAGGGATCAATGGGTTTTATGATGTCTGCAGCCATTATATTCAAGCATCTCAACACATGCCTGAACTTTCTATGGATGGTGTCCGTTGATCTATGGAAACGATTGTGCACTTGGCTCACAGATTTTGGTCCACCAACAGTCCACAGAAACATTGCAAGGGCCTCTTCAGAACACATAAACTTTGTTGCTTTCAATCCATAATGTTGTACCAAGGTATCATGCAATGCATCAAAACAAGACCTTGTCATTCTAAACATTTTGTAGCATTCTTTTGTAGACCCTAAAGTATCAAAGATCCACTGCTGACTAGTACACCTATGCTCCTTCTTCTTCCTTTTGTCAAGGTACTTTGCAACATGCACAATAGTAACATAAGCAGCATACAAGAATCTGTGCCGTCTTTTTTTTTCTTAGCTCCTTTCTCAAAGCAGCAGCAATATCACCATCACTTGAATCAGTCTCAACATCACTTTGACTTGTGCTCATCTAAAAACAAAGGAACAATATAGGTATCATTAAAAACAAATTTAGATAACATTACAAACAATATAGGTAACATTAAAAACAAATTTAGATAACATTACAAACAATATAGGTAACATGTAAAACAAAGTTAGGTAACATTACGAACAATATAGGTACCATTACAAACAACATAGGTTTCATTACAAACAAATTTTAAAAATAGTCTCAAGCAAGTGCACAAGCATTTCTAATGCCTCTTCCTGTCCTCATATTGCCTCTTCAACCATTGAAATCTCCCCTCACTTGTCTTCATAGCATAAAAGAAGCAACGGTTCTCAAGTTTTCTATACAGCTTTGTAGCAATGTAGTACTCATCACTTGTTTCAGCCGCCCCACACTTGATAACTTCAGCCATGATGGCTTCAATATTATTGGCCACAGAGACATTGCTAGATGCATTTGATTTGTCTTCACTAATGACATGGTCGACAAATCTCTTGAAGTCCTTTCCATAAGTATCTTTCTTAGGCCTCTTTGGACTGCTAGCAATAGCAGCAGGCCCACGCTTCTTTGGTACAGGTGCAGGGCTAGGCTGAGGGGTCGCTTGAGCTTCATTCTCCAAATCAACAATGTTTTCATTAATCTCAACTGTTGCAGGTGCAGGTGCAGTTGCAGACTCCTCCTCTTCAGCACCAAGCATTACCGAAGACTTCCCAGAGACATTCGCCTTCTGGAACATGGTCTCTAGCAACGGCAAATTGTCCGGAGGCCCATTCCAAAATCGTTTGATGTCCTTATGGACCTGCACATACAAAGAAGTTTTCGTTAGTACAAAAACATAACATGAGAATGAAATGGATAAAGCATTTGAAAGAGAAATACCATGATCATGCTATCACACTCTTCTTTACTAGCTGTTACAGTTTGTTTCTCATGATCCCATCCAAGTCCAGTTGCTTTTTGCAAGTAGTATACCCAAGCTGTCCAAATAGTCTTCAATTCATCCCATCGATTTTTCATTTGCTTTTTGGTATACAATCTACCAGTCTGCTTTTGAAACTCTTCAATTAAATTGTTGTAACCTGTTGGACTCAATGCCTTGGTAGGCCTATTGCCATTAAGGGTCTCATTGGCAGCAATTTCACATAATATCCTTGATGCCTCAACATCCCAAACTGCCTTTTGTTCCATCTATCATATGTAAATTCAGTTTATGAATACAATAGCAACCACATTCACAAACATGTTCATCTCATCATTGCTAAATTATGGTAAACCAAGTACACAAACTCATACAATAGCAACCAAATTCACAAAAAAGTTCATGCAAGTTTGTCCCTTGCACAGACACAAATAGCAACCACAGAATAGTATCAACAAAACTCAATATCCATCAAAATTGGTTGTTCATTGCATAGACACAAATATGCAGTTGTAAAGTAATCTAGCTAGTTCTAGATTTATGACCTTCTGGAACATGATAATGCAACTAGCTTGTTCATGAATCAAATGATTAACCTTTCTTTTTATGCTATCTGACTATCTGAGGCATGAAAGGTACAATAGGGAAAGGTTTCTAGTTGTAAAATTGAGTAAACAATCTAGTTCTTCAAACTGGTTAGTGCAGGTTAATATCATTTGATGGTAATAACCTGATTTCCTGTGGGGAGATTCCATGAGTTGCATACAAGAAGTGACATTTAGCAATTTGGTTGTTCTTATAAACTCAAGGATCAATTGGTCAGGGATAGCAGTAGCAGGAACCAAAACTTACAAACTCACATCAAACAGGGCCATAGCACTCAGCCTCTCCCACGCAGTATAACTCAAGGATCAATTGAATCACAGATTTTTTTTCTTAACAATTGAATCACAGAAATCACAGAAATCTAACAATTTAATGACAGAATTTTTTCTAACCAAGTACACACAACAATCACAACAATCACAAAAATCACAGATCACATAAATTCCCTTCCTCACGGGGCGTTGTCCGACGAGGGGAGGACGGGGCATCGTCTGGCCAGGGGAGGTCGCGGCGTCGTCCGGCGAGTAGGGAGGACGGGGCGAAGTCCGGCGAGGGGAGGTCGCGGCGAAGTCCGGCGAGGGGAGGTCGCGACGAAGCCCAGTGGTCACCTGCAGCCCGGCGGCGAACGCGTGCCCTCGGTGGGAGTCTGGGAGATCAGATGCGTTGCAATTGGAAGGGAAAAAAGCGTTTGTTCTGATATATAACGGATGGCATTTTTTGTAAATACGAGTTAAGTTGCAAGGGTAGTATGGAAGTGGAATTTTCAGAAGCACAAGCCGGCCCGAGAAGCATCATTTTCCTTGCTTCTCTCGCGTAGTGCAAATTGGGCTAGAGCTTCTTCTCTCTATCTGGCTGGAAAATTGATGTTTGTTTTGGCTTGTGGCTTATAGAGGCCTAAAAGCCAAATAAGCTCAAGCTCAAGCCAAAACAAACAGACCCTTAATCCAAAGAATTGGCTTACTTTGTTCATTTGCATCAAACAATATTTTTAAACTAACAATTTATTTAGATTAAAATCAGTGAAACAGTTAGAAATAGTACTAAGTTCTTTAAACAGTTTTTCTCCGTAAACTTGGCAGACAGCCTTAATCAATTCATTTTCACACTGGCACATAGCCACCCATTCCACATTTTATTTTTGAAGATCTAACCCTTGACTGTAATCCCCGAGCAATGTCCAATACCGCGGACACGGCTATTCGAATAGATTTAACACTCTGCAGAGGTTGTACACTTTACCCACAAGATACAGCCGCTCACCACACAGGTGATTGTCCGTAACAAAGTCTTTCAAGAACCTCTACCTTCACCAATGAACCTCTCCGGTATTGCCTTCACTATCACTCCCCTCACGCAGAGCTGAAGTATAGGACAGGCCAACACCGTTGGATGGGCACCAAGCCGTAGCACAGTGCGCTCCCCACACGAGATACACCCCGTGTACTGTCACCCCGAGGTATCAGAGGAAAGATATCAGAACCCTAATCAACTAGGTCTGTCCCATACCAGACATGTGGTTGTACGGGTGACTTAGTTCAAAGACTTGCAAGGTGAAGTCCTTAGATGACCAAGGCAAGACTTTCATCACTCAATAGTGGCACACAACCCAATGTGGCACACAGCCTAACAATTCTCATCAACCCTTTGCCACACAGGCCCACCTGGCACAAAGCCTCCTGCCACTTGCCCCAGTCTAAATCATTTCCCACCCAATTGATTATTATGCAACACATGCCAACAATAACTCAGCATCGGTACAGAACCACACAGGTCTCCGTACTTCAGTTTCATCATGTGGCATCACCACACAATTTTCAAATACATTCCATATGTCATTAATCAACGTTGTTGCATTTTCCGGAAGATCATTGATGACTCATTGCAAGGCCAAACATCTATTCACGGTCTAGCCTCCTGTGTTGGCATCATATTAACATCCAACGAGTACAAGCAATTCTAGGGTGACAATGATTTCAGGGCATACAAATAGTAATTTCAAGGTGGTAATAACAATATGGGTTGATTAGCTATATTACCCAAATTAATTTAAATTCATTTTTAATTATCTTAGCATGCATAATTTCAAAGCAAAATACATTTAAAAACTAGGATCAAAATGGTCAAAGCATCACTTGCCTTCAAAGAGTTGTTGGTCGTGCTCCGAAGCTTGATCTTGAGTGATGAACTCTTCCTCGAAACTTTCCGGCAAATTTGCGTCTACGCGTAAAAATCATATATGCAATAAATAACCAAAACAGTAGACTATATAATCTCAAAAATTCAAATACAATTCACCATTAAAAATATCACAATTTTACAAATTTTTAGAGACAGGAATCACCTCAATCGGAGTTCGAATGCAAAAGTTATAGCCTTTCAAAATTTGCAAAAATATTAAAAAGAATAAACCGAATTAACATAATTATTTTCCACTGAAAACGCGATTTATTGCGTCAGCATGACGTCAGCTGACACGTGACGCTTTCTGGTGCTGCCACGTCGCCTCGGTCCATGGACTGGGTCCACGTTCCAGCTCTTGGTCCACGGTGGACTCGGCCCAAGAACAGTGCACCGGGCCCCCCACCAGCTGACGTCATCCGACCAGCCTCGAGATTCGCGCACGAACACATGTCAGCATCTCGGCCGATCCTAATCGACGGTCAGATCTCAACCACGTGGCGAAATCGTGGCCGTCAGAAGAAACAACGGGCAGATCTCACGCGCTGCGTCGGAATCCGCGTGACACGCGTCGGCCATCGAGCGAGGATCTCGGATCCAACGGCCAGCACCTGCGTGGACCGGCGACGCTTCGCGCTCCACGCCCCCACGTGTCACCCATCTGATGGTGCTCACAAATCCAACGGCCAGCGCACGCACTGACTCGACGATGCCTCGGCTCACGCGAAGACACACGGCGAAATCTCAGCGGTCCGTTTGGAATCAACGGCCGAGATTCGGTCGTGCCTCGGTCAATGGGCACACGCGTCCGCACATGATTTGGCGAGGGTGAGGCGTCATCCGTGCCGCACGTTCAAAACTAAACGGCGCGGATTCACGCGTCACAGCTCGAACCCACAATCATCGCACAGATCCAATCCAACGGCCCATGGTGCCCGAGCGGTTTACTGTGCACTCTAGCAATGTGGCACTATCTCACGCGTTCATAAACGATCCAACGGCCCGGATCGCATCTAACACAAGAACCCAAGATCTAATCTATGACGTCCTTACCAGATCTAATGGTCACGATTAACGCTAAGATTTACACAGGAGAGGGAGGATGTGGACGAACCAGGATCGTGCGATGCGAATCGAACGGGTGAGGAGGCTCGACGGAGACAGCGGTGGCACAGAAAGGAGGACTCGCCGACGCTGAAGAAGATGTAGCCAGTGACGGCGCTGCAGTGGATCCCAGGCGTGAAGAACTGGCTTGGTCGACACGACGCTCTTCGGTGAACTCGAGACGGGTTGGAGCACGGCGGAAAGGCTCGGACGACGGCGACGCAAAGGAGCAACTACGGTGAGCTCTCGCGGGCAAACAACGGCGGCTCGGGAGGCGTGCGAGGAGTCAAAAGATGCAGCATGAAGAGCTCTGCCAGACGCGCTAACCGGTGCACTTAAAGGAGCCTCGACGTGCGTGAAACTCACCGGCGAAACTCACGGGCATCAATTCCCACGTCCCTCCGGTGATCTCGCGAAGACGAGATGACTTGGCGCAATCCTGCTCGTCCGCGTGTGCTCGGATCAATGGTCCGTAAGCGTTGACGACGTGGCAAACCGAGCAACGTTCGATCTGGATCCAACGGAGACGAATCACAACGGTCGACACAGTGTTGGGCCAGGCTGGGCACAGTGCTGGGCCAGCCCAATACTGCTCCAACGATTTTAAAAATATTTTTTATTTTAAATAAATCTGATAAATAAATAAAGCCAAAATAAATAGCAAAAATATTCGAAAAAATCCAGAAAAATTCTAGAAAATATTTTCGAGATATTCTGAACTCAAATGAAAGATTTCCAATAAAACTTTGCATAAACTTTTATATTATGTTAATTGATTCCAAGAATGACCATATTTAAATAAACCAATAAAACTCCAATAAATCTCCAAAAATTCTCAAAAATCAAAATAACTCCAAAATTTAAAATATGACAAATTTTAGGGTGTTACAGCCATGAATTTAGTAATTTGATTTCTAAACCTTGGGGAAAACCATGAAACTCATCGGACATAAACATAGTGCCTTGATCAGTCGTAGTCGTTTGAGGAATCCCAAACCGATGGATAATGTTGATCCATAACAAATCCAATTGCTTCAACACTAGTCACTTTCTTGAGGGTTATTGCCTCAACCCATTTAGAAAAATAATCGATCGTAACCAAAATATACTTATGGCATTTATTTGATGCATAAAAAAATTGTCTGATTACATCTATTCCCCACCTCTAAATGGCTAAGGCTTGATAATTGAGTGCAAATCCGATGATGGAGCCGATCGTAAATTGCCAACTTTTTTATAATCTTAGCATCCTTTGAAGTATTTGAAGCAATCTTCCAACAAAGTCGGTCAGAAATATCATGTTTGCCTTAGTAGCCATTTAATCTTATCAGCCGATTGATGGGTTCCACAAATACGTTCATGCACTACACCCATCTCCACTTTAGTTTCTTCAGTTTCAAGACATCTCAACAATAAACCCTCTAAAGTTTGATAATAAAACACATTGTCGAGCAAGATGTATTTTAGATCATGTCTCTTAATTTTTCGATCGATGGGTTTTGAAGGATCGGTCAGATAATCCATTATTTTTGCCCTCCAATCACCTGTAGTGATGCAGATAATCATTTTTTCTATCGGCTCATAATCTTCTAATGGCCAAAAAACTTTATAATCCGATGCTTGTTGAGCTAACGAGTTAGCCTTGTCATTCAATTCACGAGGAATATGACAAATTGAAAAGGATGTCAACGAGCCGATTATATTGAGGCACTACTCTAAATATTTGACCAAAACTTCATTATAGCAGTTATATTCTCCCTTGATATGTTGAACCACCAACAAAGAATCACTATAAGCCTCAACAGAATCGACTCCGATAATGTTGAGTAACTGTGGGCCTTTAAGTAAAGTTTCATATTCGACTTGATTATTAGAGCATTTGCAATTCAGGCTGAATGCAAACTCAAAATTATATCCCTTTGGTGAAATCAACACTATTCAGATACCATCACCATCTCAGCATACCGATCCATTAAAAAATAATTTCCAAGGGGCAACAAATACTAGATCGGTATTCATATCGGTTTCATATCCTTTTATAAAATCGGCAATTGCGTGACCTTTGATAGTCTTAGCCAATTCATATGTTAAGTCAAACTCGATGAGCGTGTATGCCCATTTGCCAAGTTGACCTTGTAAAATTGGAGCTAATAGCATATATTTTATGATATCGGTTTTACAAACAACTTTACAAGCCAATGCTAAAATATAATACCTTAACTTGGAGCAAGCAAAATATAATGACAAGCAAAGTTTTTTCACAAAAGGATACCTGGTTTCTGCACCGATTAACCTTCGGCTTAAATAGAAAATAACCAGCTCTTTACCATCGATTTCCTACGCCAAAACTGCTCCAATTGTCGCTGAAATGGCTTAAATGGCATGCCTTTCTTTTGGTGCAGCTAAAACTGGAGGCTTAGACAAATACTCATTTATGCTATCAAAAGCACATTTGTATGAATTCAATTTCAAACTATGTGCTCTTGTCTTTTGGAAAACTATTTATAAATCGGCTAGATGCTGGTAATCTTTCCTAGATTTCACCACGACATCATCGATGTAAATTTCAACAATTTGGTCGACTAACTCAAAGAAAAGTAAATTTATGTTACGTTGATATGTTGCATCATCATTTTTCAAGCCGAAGTTCATCACCCCCCCCCCACTTGAACAAACCTAGGGTGCTTGGGCACCTGAAAGCCGTCTTAGGAATATCGGCTTCTACCATGAATATTTGATTATACTCGGTATTACCATCAAGAAAGCTAATAATCTTGTTCCCTGATGCAACATTGATAAGTAAATCGGCTATAGGGATCGAATACTCATTTTAGGCGTGGCTTTATTTAAATCTCTAAAATCGACACACACTTTGAGTGTACCATTTTTCTTCATAACAGGAATGATATTGAAAACCAGTTCTGCATATCGGCAAGGTCTGATAAACTTAGCCTCCAACAATCGCTCAACTTCTTTAATTATTCTATTATACATGGCTGGATTAAATCGTCTATGGAGTTGTTTAAATGGTCGATAACCCGATTTTATTGGTAACCGATGTTCAACTAACTGTTTGTTTAAACCAGGCATCTCATGATATTCCCAAGCAAAACAATCTTTTTAATTTTTCAACAGCAAGACCAACTTTTCTTTATAATCTACCGCTAATTTTTCTATCACAATCACCTATGTTGACTTCATCCAGCAAATCAGTCAACGTGAAACCCTGGCCTAATTTCTCAACTTCTTGAAAGTCTTCAATGGCATCGTAGCTATCCGTTGTTTGCCGATAGCTTCGTATTTTATCTTGTAAAGCCTTTATTACCGATTTAGGCTCCATCGACGTAAAATTTCACCTGTTTGATCAAGCATGTTGGGCATTACGTTGATCAAAATGAGCCCAATCTTATTGATACAAATAAAATCACAATCGTCCAGGGCTTTACACAATATGCACTTAGCCTTAGCATGCTGCCAATTAGCGTCTAAACTGGCCATGGCTATATAAGCAGATGTATCAGCTTGAACCACTTCAAATCCATCCCCATCCCATTGAATGAGCATTTGATGCATGGTCGATGAGATGCAGCTGTTGTCGTGAATCCAATCTTGTCCTAACAGAACGTCGTACATGCCTTGGGCATCAATCACAAAAAAGGTAGTCGGCAAAGTTCTACTACCGACCGTAAGCTCTATCATTATGACCCCTTTTACTTCGGTGGGATCACCTTTAAAGTCGTTTAAAACCATGTTAGTCTTAATGAGATCTTCATCGGACTTACGCAGCTTTTTACACATAGTGTAGGGCATTAAGTTGACAGTTGCGCCTCCATCAACCAACATCCTTGATATCTTCTTGCCATTAATATATCCTTTTAAATATAATAGCTTCAAATGCCGGTGATCATCTTGAGGCTTCTCAAAAATCGCGTCTTAAGCACCCAAGCATAACTTAGCAAAGGTTTCTTTAGCCGATGTATTACTTATTTTGAACTCGACCGACAGAGTAAACACCATGTTGATGTCCATCGGAGGTGGAGCATCATCTCGAATCACGGGTGAATCCAAATCACTGGCCTAGTCAAATCATCCTCAACCAGTTCTTTTCTCCTCCTCTCCTGTTTAGCAGTCTTGATCGGCCGAAGTTCATCAAAAGCTTTATTTCTTGCTTTTATTGTTTAGCCTCTCTCATTTCTTGGGTCCTTAGCCTCTGAAGTCTTTTGTGTTTCTCCAATAACTAGGAGAAAGTTGGTTTTGGCTTGTGAATCGGCTTTTCTGGTGGCGATGCTTTCTCAGCCGTGTATCACTTGCCGATTTGCATGTCTCCCTTCGGCTTGATGGTCCGTGAATTCTTCCCTTCATGGTCAATTTTCTATTTGAAGTGAGCCGATTGTGATTTTTTGGGTTTCCTTGCCGCTAGAGCTTGACTGAATGTTATCATGACACGGAACCTTTGCCTCTGTACATTGCATCGGCTATGTCTCCTTCCTACAGCACTGAGCCATCTTGATTGGGAAGGGATTAGCGTCCAACTACATCGTAGGCTCATCTACAAATTTGTGTCGGTCGTCTTCTATAGCCGACTGTATCTGCTGTCGAAAAATATTGCAATCGTTAGTATTATGAGAAAAAGAATGATGGCATTTGCAATACCTTCGCTTTTTAATCTCGTTAATCGACGGTACGGTATGTCCCTCATGCAGCCGTATTATCTTTTCTTGCAGTAGTAAATCAAGTATACGTTCACACTTTGATACATCAAAATTATTTTTATTTTCGACCGATTCTTGGTCGGCTTAAGATATGAACAAAAATTAGGAATTTTAGGCCCTTTAATCCATTCGGCTATATTTATGTCAGCCACATCATCTTCTGATCAATAACTTGAACCATATTCAATGAGGTTAACTTTGGCTTTATCTTTATCTTTGTTATTATTATTTTTAAACTTATCCCTAAATGTTCTATCGATGAATCGGCCTTCTTGGGTCGATACACGATGTAGAAGATGACTTAAATTGGTGAATTCCTGCCCACCGAATTTCTCCTTCAGTTGGGGAATTAATCCTTGGAAGGCTAAATCGGCTAGCTGGTTATCAGGTAGGGTAACGCTAAATCATCGATTTCTCACCTCTATAAACCTTTTAATGTAATCTGTGACTGATTCCCCAAACTTCTGACGAGTAGAACTTAAGTCCAAAATTCTAAGTTCTAAATTCCCGCAAAAAAATATTCATGGAATCGGCTTTCCAAATCGGTCCAAGAGTTGACCGAATTTGGGGGCAAAGTTGTGAACCACGTAAAAGCAGCCCTTGGCAAAGATAGCGGAAATAATTTCAACCTCAACACATCGGTCTGAGATGCTTCACCTCATTGTGCGATGAAATGTCCTATATGTTCTAGAGTGGTGATGGAATCATCTCTTGAAAATGTTGCAAAATCGGGTACCTTGAAGTTGTTAGTATATGGTATCCGATCTATATAATCAGGATACGGCTTCTAATAGCCTGTAACCTTTCCTTTATGTTATATATACTGAATTGGTCTCGTAAAAAAGCAGATATCTGATCGGCCCAATCGACTGTCTGAGCTGATTGTAATTGAGGAACATACCGATTACGATCGTAATTGGCATGCTGCCCATGAGCGTTAGCTCGGGTTGTGGGTTATATGGGCGTTCATAGTCTATGTTAGATCTTCTAGCTGTTGGCTCAGGCAATGGAACAAAGGGCTCCAAGTACGTCACAATCCTATATAGGGCCAGATTTCTTTGTTAGATCGGCTCATGGTATTGTGGTCGTACCTGAGGCTCCGTCAGTTGTAGAGCCGATTGTGGAAAAATGTAAAATGGGGCTGACGGCGATAAACCGATTTGAGAATCCAACTTAGCACCGTTAGTATGCGCGTAGTAATGTGAGATTGTGTTTGCACCTGGATCCCGTAGCAAAATCACGGTTGGCTGGGTCGACATCAGAATCGGAGTCAAAACCGATGGCTTAGGATCGGCTAATGGACCAGAACTCTATGTATTTGCCGGTACTGAATAGACTAGATAATTTAGCAAAGCTTGCATCGGATCTAGAAAACTTACAGCCGATGCCAACTCCTAATCAACGGCTTTAACACTATTGGCTATCATTTGCTTAAGAGTTGTTACCAAGGCCGACGATTGGTTGATTAAAGTATGATGCACAGATTGATTAATCATACCAAATAATTCAGCTTGTGCAGGTATGTATCGGTTTACCGATGCATCAGCAGTTTTCGAGTCGCCAAACGGATTGACGGTCGGCAGCGTAGTATTCTGAGTAACACCACGCCGAGTCTTTTGATAAAATTGAACATCATCTTCTCAAGCGCAGCTTTCCGTTCTTCAATCTCATTGCGTTGTTCTGGTGTCAAATCGACCAGTGTCGGGACGATTATAGCATCGAAGTTGACATCGGACGGGGAATAGACTTGCCGGAAGAAGACATCGCGTCCCACCGGGCGTGCCAAAAGTGTGTTGGCGCTGAAAAATATGACAAAGGGTTGATCGGCTCAAACACACACAAACACCGGGTTTATTTTGGTTCGAGGCATGCCAGCCGATTTGATCCTGCAGTCGGCAATAATGTTATAATCTAAACAGCTATAATAGTCGATTAGTTTTTTCAATAATAATCTAATCTAAACAGCTATTTAGTTGATTAAATCACACATAACGATAAGTCTAAATAGCTTGTTAAAGCTGATTAGATAGTTTTGATAAAGGTAGATTTTCCCGAAAAAGATGATGCGCAACAAGATTGAAGAAAAGCAATCCTAGTAAATTGGCGTAATCGAAGATGATCAACAATCGGCGATGCGTAACTTTATTGATCAAGAACGAATTACAAAGGATGCTCCTAGTCGACAGAAAGTAAATAAAAAGTGGATGCGAGTTGTTTAATTGATTTGTTGTTGGTTCCCCTTTTAGATATGATGAAGCTAGAAATACTCAGATCCACAAATCTAATGGAGCTGAAGCTGTACACACCATAGCAATGAACGTATGCACGCAGCTGTTAGTTGTCATGCAGCTTTGACCGGCGGCCACGCACTCGCACCCAGGGTTCAAAAAACCGTCGAAAACCGCTCGGTTTTCGTGAAAACCGGCGGTACCGAGCCGGTTCGGTAATTAAAACCGCTCGGAAAATCGGCCAGATGAACAGTAAATTCAAAAAATTTGAAGAAATTTAGCAAAATGTGTCAAAAAATTTTAAATTTTTTTTGTGAGTTCCTGAGGTAATCCTAATGATTCTGTAAAATTTTCATATTATTATCAGATATGTACATTTTTTAAAAATTCTTACAGTGATACTATCACAATATATGCTCTTCAGTTTTTTATTTTCTAGGGGCACAAAATGAAGTCTAATATTTATTAAACTTTTTTTGTGATGTTATAACGTCATCAAAATGATTATGTAAAATTTTGAGATGATGATCAGATATGTGTATTTTTTAAAAATTCTGAAAGTGCTATTATCATTGTATATGCTCTTCTGTTTTTGATTTTATATGGGAAATAAATGAAGTCTAATATTTCTGAAAATTTTAGTACATGATCCTTTGTAATTATTTATATTTTCAGTAAAATTTTAGAATATAATAAATCATTTTACTATTTATAAAAATCTGACAGTGTATTTGTTCCTTTTCATTAATTTCTGTTTTAGATTTTTTAGAAGAAATAAATGATTTAAAAAATTGTAAAAATATCTCTTAGGTGTTTTATAGATTAATTGGGATATTTTTTACATTTTTAAAATTTTTTTGCAATTTTTTCAATTTGTTCTTTTATTTTAACTATTTTTCCTTCTGTCATCGGATTTCGATGTTCCGTTCATGTAGGTCGAATATGTCATTTTTGCGATAATGGAAGAGTGACGAAGCTATGCTTATGCCTACTCCACAACTTCAATTTAAATGCATTATAATGTAAATGGTGTTGATAAGTAAATGGTAGTGAAATTGCAAATGATTTTGCTTTGTAGTTATGTAAATGCTGATTTTTGCACTTATGTGATTGTAGTATTGTAATGAAAGATTATTTATTGATATATTATTGCTAAATACATAACTAACAACTTCTAATTCTCTAAAATATAGCAAAGGCCATGTCGATTTTTTTCCAAATTTAGGAGAGATCATTCTGGATTTTTTCACGTTTTCACATACCTTATTTATATATTTATTATATTTTTACTCAATTTTAACCTTCCCTGTATTTCTACAAATTTTACAATATTTTTTTGCATTTTTTCCCAATTTTTTTCGAGTTTTTCCCCAATTTTCCAACCTCGGGCGGTTTTGCGGTTTTTTCCAAAACCGCCGGTTTTTCAGCAAAACCGAAGCGGTTTCGTCGAAAACCGCGGTTTTCGCGATCTCATTTGACCAAATTTCAGAATTTTCAAATTTGCAAACCGTTCGATTTTTCACGGTTTTCAAGCGGTTTACCGCGAAAACCGGTACCGCCGACTTCGCGAAAACCGCCCGCGAAACGGTTTTGTGAACCCTGCTCGCACCACTACCACCTCTGTCGTCTTAATTGGTTGGTCTTAATTGTCTCCTAATCCACCATTGGAGTAGCGTTGTAAACAAGTCGGTCGGAGCTGCTGCTGGTGGTGCCATGCAAAATATTCCTCGTTTCTCATGCCAAAACTCGTCAGCTCAGCCTTTGGTGGGGCCAGAGCACATATGTTAGTCCAGTCATAGCCAGACTGACTCCTATATATATATATATATATATATATATATATATATATATATATATATATATATACGGACAACCCATTAATTCCACGCAAGAAAAATGAAATTCATTCACAGGGCGGTTGTGAAATCATTCGCTATATGCAAGTTGGATGTATCATGTATGTCAGTAACACAATCTATATCATTTTATATGGGGAGTAGAGTAGTATAGAATATATATATTGTTGAAGCCCATTTGGTAGATGGACTCTACTACGCTCCAGTCCAGAGGCACAGTACTACAGTAGTCGCTTTCCTGCGTCGGTTGGTTTTGAGTTTTAGCGTAATTATTCCCTCCCTCCATGCATCCATGATGTTGCTCTTGAGGTGACAATCACTTGCAAGGAAAACAAAACAATTGCCATTATCCTCTTCTTATTCCTTTTCCCGTTGGTTAGAGAGAGGAGGGGTGCATGCATGCATGTCGAATTGTCGATTGAGCAGCTGAGGCAAGAATTAATATATACTAGGAGGTTTCATTTTGGGCACACTTTTCTTAGCACAAAAGTTTGGGCAAGAATCAATTGTGCTGGCGATATACTACTAGTTTATTACTACTTTGGTGTTGCCGTGAGAACCCAAGACAAGCATTTATTATTATTATTATTATTTTCCTTTGGATGTGGCAGTGGGTATACACTAAACAGGATATTCATCAACGGTTTTGAGAATCTTAGTGGTTGAGGCACTCATTGTGATTCTCTTTGGTGGGAGCTTTGTTCTTCTTTTGTTGGATTTAGAGGTCTCTTTGTGGGCATACAATAGGTTGCAGTCGGTACGTTTTGTTATTGGATTGTTGGTGATAAAATTGATTTGCCAACGGCTCCACCGTGCTTTTCATTCCTGGTTGGAACTTCGGGAATAAACGATCGAGTTGTATTCTGTGTTGGCAGTGAGAAAAAACAATGAAATGGCTTAGGCTACTGGCTATGAAACATGCGTAAGTGTGCGGTTCGATATATGCAATAGATATATACTATAAGTTAAAGGAATAAAAACATATCTATTGTATAGGAGTTCTTAGCTTTTCTAGCACTCTTAACACCGTTTTTTTTTTGCAATCTAATCCCGTGCAAACGCAATTATAAAAGTAGCCCCCTCCTCGATCGTGTAAGCTCTGACAACTCACATGTGTTATCTACCGCGCCCATGTACCGCACCAAGAGGCCGGAGCCACGATAGGTCGTCGAACGCAACAGGATGGTGCTGCCGACCTGCCGCGCTGTCACCCTGTCGAGCCTCCCTGCTGTGGCACCTATGCTGCACCTGCTACCGAGTCATTGCTATCTTGTGTCGTGTTCGTGGTGCTTGGCACCTGGCTAGCCACAATTCTGACCCCCTATCGTAATACATAAGTGTGACAGGTGACACGTGTCAGTTATCAGCTCATGTCAGAAAACGGCTATTTTTGCAATATAATTCATATGAATGCTAGATTTATAAATTAAAAAAAAGGAATGGGCTGGGAAAGCTCAGCCTTCATCGTAGAGCTTAGAGGTGGGCATTTGGGCCGGGCTCTTTTGGGCTGGCCCGAAGCACGACATCACGGTCCAAGACGAAGCCGCACCGACACGAAGTGGGCGTCTTGCGCCAAGCACGACATCGTAGCACGGCCGTCGCCGGCTCGAGAATCGAGCACGATGGGCGGCACGGCACGGCACGACACTGTAGAATGGGTTGTACCGGGCCCGATGATTTAGGGTATGAGGAAGAAATCTAGCATGAATATCACTGACTCACAGAGCATAACCGGCATGGATGCACCTAGTAGTATTAACATCACCCCTATCACCGACACCTGAGAGAGACGGACAAAACGGAAGAGAGAGCTCTCTCTCTCGCCAGTCTCTCTCAATCTCTCTCGTTTGTCTCGCTCACTTTCTTTCTCGCCCATTGCCTCCTCTCTCGCCCGTGTTGAGTACATCCCCATCGCTCTATGTAATTGTTCAAAAATAAATAAATTTTAATTCTTTTTCTCATAATATTTGCATTCACTGCCTCAATTCTATGCGTCTCCGGCTCCTTTTCTCTCGTTGCAATAGTGCAAATGGATCGGCCTGGACCGGCACGGCACGAAGCAGGCACGAAGCGCAAATGGGCCGTGAGCCGGGCCGGCACGGCACGGCACGGCGGGCACGACGGGCCGTCGCGGCCCGACACGGTTTAAGCACGAAGCACAATGGGCCCGTGCCGGGCCGGGCCCGACGCCCACCTCAACTAGAGCTCTAACATCTGGATACAGTAATCTTCACTGTTACAACAACTAGGGAAGGTAGCATCTGTTGCGTAGCTGCAGACATGTCAATTGCTACAGTACCGAATTGATTAGTTCTGATGAAAAGACAAGAATACAGCAGGCGCTCAGTGCCAATATGTTAAAAGCACGCGGAGAGAGAAGAAAGACGTGGGGTCGGTAAACTCCGGCAGTCTAGGCGCATGATCATCCCACACGTAGCTAAACTGTTGCAGCTTAAACTCGAGAGAAGAAGAGTTTAACAATGATAGCATCTTGCTCCCTTAATGATGATAACAAAGGGAGTAGATGACCACATGTTTAGGCATTGGAACATGATAATGCACCAGCGTGAAAGCCCCTTAATTAGTGCATCCGAGTAAAAGCATCCGTTGTATAAGGTACAAAATACATTTCGGCTAGGATTTCGACCGAGGACAAGATTCTAAATCTCGACCGAATAAAACAATTTTAAAAAAATAAATTGCTATAGTGATTTCAAAATTTTCAACCGGGTTTCAGCTTTTTTGATTAGATTTGGGACAATACCTCTTAAGAATGTCATGACATTTTTTGGAAAAACCGAATTTTTGAGATATTTTTAAAAATAATAGAAGCACTGTCATATTTTTATAAAAATGTACAAGCTTAATCATGCTTTACAAAATTTATGGTATCATCTTTAGTAGTCTAGGATCATAAATAAAAAAATCTAAAAGAATTGAACTTCATTTGTTATGCCTGCAAAATAAAAAACAGAAGTAACATAAATGAGACTGTAAACTTGTCATAATTTTATAAATTCACTCGAGTGTGTTTATGATCCAAAATTTTTAGGAGAGCTTAAGCATTGCCTCAACATCTTTTTCTAAAAGTTTGAAAAATTCTAAACCTGTCTTGGTTGTTCAGTCAAATCTATATTCTATGGAAGAAATACATGTACTAAGCTTTTATTAGGACAATGGCACTCTCAGAATTTTAAAAAATTCCCCAGGCTTGGTTATCTTCTGAAAATTTTATGGGAATATTAGTGATGCGTCAGGATCATCCACAAAAAATTTCAAAATTTTCTAACATGGTTTAAACTATTTTTCATTCGTTTGAAATTTGCCAAGATTTTGGCCGAAATCTCGAAAATCCCGATCCAAAAAATTCATATTTAAATTTTGCTTTTTGAATTTTGTCTAAATTTTGTTCCAAATTTTGAAATCTCACCGAAATTTCGAATTTCGATCATCTCCGAGATATAGTCTGAAAATAAAATTTGAAACCTTGCGGATGCATGTTTGTCGCGTTTTCATTGTTGGCGTCGGTATGCCAAGTTGTGACCCAAACAGACTAGCCTTCAGTTGTTCCAAATTTGAAAAGATATGTTAGAGAATATTCCATTAGTTAGTGTCGTAAATCCCAGCCCTGAGTCTCTAACATCCTCGCGCAGGCATCATCGCAGTTTCCAAGGCACACGCCCGACACATGCTTGCAATAGTTACCGATGCTCCAAAACTATAGACTCTTTCGTTTGCTTTCAACGGTTACCAATATTTACCTTATCAAAATTTAGCAACGTTGATTAAATTTAGTAAGTATTTGTTTTACTATCAAATTTTGGTAAGATTCTCTTCTCTCATAGTTCTCTAGAACCTATTTGGTTTGTTGGCAAATTTACCGAACAAAACCTTATCAAAATTTGGCGTTCCCAAAAACTTGGTCACCAAATTGGCTACCAATCCTTTAGCCAAGGATTAGCAAGAAATTGAACTAAAGAACAAGGTAGAAGAGAATCTTGCTAAAATTTGGTAGCAAACCAAATACTTGCCAAATTTGATCAACGCAAACCAAACAGACCTTAGAGACATTGGTAGCTAATTTGATGATCAAATTTTGGTATAGTTTAGTGAGGTAAATTTGTCAACCAAACAGGCCCGTGTAACATCCAGCCTCTGCCCGAATTTAACAAATATTTGAATTCGATATGAGCTCAGTGTGAAAAATATAAATACTTGTATATGGTCAATCAGAACATCAATTATTGGATCTGGCTGACGATAATTAATCCATTGATTTTTTTTTCCCCAGTTATAATCGATTGTCGTCAACCCCGGCCATTACATCAACTTCAGGTTCTGGTCAAGCATGTACATCTCCGAGAGCTAAATTAGCATCCCAACCGCCAGTGATGCGACTTCCCGAGCGATTCCGAGGACGACGGCACAATGCCATGCCACCCACTCTCCATCGCCTACTACCATGAGCATTTATCGGGACACGTATATAAGTACTCCTCCTATATATTTTCATTTCAGCTCCCCTGCATTAAGATTTTAGCAAGGACGAAATCTGGCCGTTGCAGGTCGCATCGCGTGCGTCTCCGTTGATTTCTGATCGGCCACCAATAGTAGTATTTTTTATTGAGTCCATTGTGTTAAGAAACCCTAATAGCCCACTGGAAGGCCCATGTGGTCCCTTAGCCAAAACCCTGAATGAGCGCTATAAAAGGAGGAGGGGTCCCCCCTAATGTACATGCAATCAGAAAGCAATAAAGAATTCCGTTGTCGCTCCTCATATACCTGTGTCTCTCCCTCTTTCTGTTCTCCAATTCAGATCTGTTCGGGAACCCCGGACTATTCGATAGCGAGGTTCCTTAACACGTTATCAGCACGAATTGCTCTACGGAGATCAGAATTGAAAAGGTGAGAATCGGTGATTGTTTCTAATCGCTGTCGTTTCAATGCATGCATCTAACCTACGCATCTGGTACTGTCCGTCACGTGGCAAGAAGCTACATGACATGAATCTACAGTGCAAGAATTATCGCTCATCGAAAAAAAGGAAAACAAAGATGGCGCTCGGCGTGCGCCGCTACGCTTCACCTTCGCGCCGCAAAGACGTCGTTGTTTTGACCTTGGCGATCGGCTCGCACCGCCCGCGTCCGCGACTGTCGCACCTCGCCACGCAAGACGAATCCACCGGCGCATGACCCGACCGCGCGCCGCGCGCGCCGAAAGCAGCGCCACGGTTTTGAGCCACGGCCGCGGTTCCATCGCTCGCCGCAATGCAGATCGCCACTCGGCGAAGCCGCCGCCGCGGCCGGCGCTACGCAAGACGAAGCCGCACGAAGCGCCGCAAGATCGATGCGCTTCGCCGCCAGCGCCGCAAAGACGCCGCCCGGCGTGCGCGATGCCGATCCACAGGCGCTGTCGCGCGCGCAGCCGCGGCCGCTCGGCCTCCGGCGTCGTCGGGCCGCACGCGGTCGTCGTCGCGCGCCACCTCGGCCGCGCGCCGGCCGCCGCCCGCCCGGCCGCGGCCGACCGCCACATCACAAGACGGCCGCTTTTTGCGCGCGCCGCCTGCTCCACCGCCTCGACCCGCCAAGACGAAGCCGCAGCGCGCCGTCGGCTCGAAGCCCGACGCCGGCCGGCGCACGCACCACCTCGCGTCGCCCGCCGGTCGCGACCTCGCGTCGCCGCCGGTCGCACTCGCGCCGCCTACTGGTCGCGCCAGACCGCCGCCCGGGCGCTGTGGTCTTCCACGCGCAGTAGTGCCGCCGCTGCCGCCGCCGCCACGCCGCCGCCGCACGGCGGCTCGGTCGTTGCCGCCGCTGCCCCGCTCGCCACGCCGCCACCGTTTCCTCACGGCCGAGGCCGCCTCGCCCGCGCGCTTCGCGGCCGGCCCGAGCCTCGCCTCGCGCCGCGCGCGCGGCCGGCCGAGGTCGCTCCGCGCCACCGCGCCTCGCAACCGCCCGAGCTCCTCTCCTCCTTGACGCGCCCGCGGCCGGAGCGGCGTGCGAGGCCATGCGCCTTGTGCCTTTTCTTGGAAGTTGACGATGTGGCGGCTAGGGAGTGGAACCCTAGCCGCCGGTTCTCTCCTTTTCTTTGGCTCGGCCAAGCGAGCACAAATACCGGGTTTCAAGGCCCAAAGAAGGGCTCGGCCAATGGGCAAAGAGGCCAAGCGGGAGAAAGGCGGGCACGCCCAAAGGCCGTTTCTACGGAAGAAAATAGCAAGCATGAGCGGTCTGTTCTACGAAAAGAAAAGGAAAAAAAAAAGAAAAGAAAGGAGAAGAAAAGAAAGAAAAGGAAAAAAAAATTGCGGGAAAATTGCAGAAAATTTTGAAAAATTTGCCAGAAAATCAAGAAGATTTATTTGGTTCTGTTTTTAATTTTCTTGCTCTATTTCTCTGTTTTATGAATTTTCTTTATGAATTTTGAATCCTTTGCTTTATTTTATATAATGCAATGCATATGAATTTATTTTCCTGCACTTTATGCTTTTTGCAACCATTTTCCATCGATTACACGCATAATCTAAACCGTAATTTTGAAATCATGAATCTTGAATCGTGAGTTTGAAGAACTGGCCCCGCACGGTCAGAACTACCTCACTTGAGGCATCGGACGTGAAGATAGTTCTTGGGGGCAAGAAGCTCCGTGCTGCAATTGGTCTAGGGTCCTCGCAGGACGCGAAACCTACCATCGAGCAGAACGATCAAACCGTGCACTGCCGTTTAAATGCATGAATCGCATTTTCTTTTAGATTATGGTTGTTAGCATTTTCGTTTGAATAATGAATAGTAAGCTCTAGAAGAGCATACTTCTCTCATGAATATATATGCAATTTATTCTTTATTCCAGTATTCTTCCTTTGCAAGCAATATTTGAATTATTTTGCCTGCTTGATTGGAATTATATTTCTTGCATCTAGAAATCGTGTAGCGCCCAAATAGAAGAGATATGCATTGTTGATAGTGGCACAACAAATACCATCTTAAGAGAGTCTAAGTACTTCCAGTCGATCACGAAGAACGCTGGAAAGATTACTACGATCGCAGGAAGCGACTCATATGTAATCGGCTCAGGAAGAGCCACTATTATATTGCCTATGGGTACAACTTTGGTAATTGAAGAAGCCCTTTTGTACCCTGAATCAACGCGTACTCTCCTAAGCTTTAAAGACATCCGCGCCAATGGTTTTCACGTAGAAACCAATGAAGAAAATGGCAAAGAATACTTGTGCATTGTGAAGCACGCGGTATGTGGAAAAATGGTATTAGAAAAATGTCCCTCATATGAATCTGGGTTGTACTACACGAATATTCATGCACCCAAAATGTATACTTCCTTGAAAACTGTTTTTAGAAGCTCTGAGTTATTTTCTTTATGGCATGGTAGATTAGGTCATCCTGGTCTTAGAATGATGAGAAATATAGTGAACAACTCACGTGGTCATGGCATAAATGTTAAAAATTTCCGAATCATGAAGATTTTGTGTGCCTGCATGTGCCACCGGAAATTAATAACTAGACCCTCTGTCATGAAAGTGCAAAGTGAAATCCTGCATTCTCGAACGCATCCGGGGATATTTGCGGTCCGATTCAGCCCTGTCGGGGCGTTTCGATACTTTATGGTACTCATCGATGCTTCCTCGAAATGGTCGCATGTATGCTTGTTGTCAACAAGAAACCATGCTTTTGCAAAGTCGATCTCGCAGATCATAAGAATTAAGAATGCTTTCCCGATCATCGCGTGAAGTCCATTAGAATGGACAATGCCGAGAATTTACTTCAAAGGCATTTGATGATTATTGCACAAAGAACAGGGATAGCGATTGAGCACTCCGCACCGCAAGTCCATACGCAGAATGGACTAGCGTAAGCACTAATAAAGAGGATTAAGTTTATTGCCGCACCGCTTTAGCGAGTTGTAACTTGCCCAACACTTGTTGGGGACACGCAGACCTGCACGCAGCAGCTCTTATCAATTTTAGACCGTCGGCCTACAACATCCATTCTCCTATGCGGCTTGTGCACGGATCATCCCAAGATCTCCCATCTTAGAAAATTTGGGTGTATGGTATATGTACCTATACCACCCTCGTGATCGCAATGGGCCCTCTCCGTAAGTCCGGGATATACGTTGGTTATGAGAGTGCATCCATAATCGTATTTGGAACCCATGATGGAGATTTGCATCTGACCGATTCGTTGATTGCATCTTTGACGAGGATCGTTTCCGTCATTAGGGGAGGAAATCAACCTTTGGATGAAAAATGCCGGAAATCATATGGCATTCCACCGATCCCGCACATGACCCCGAACTAATGAAGCAAATCAAGAAGTCCGGAAGATAATTGATTTGCGAATTTAGCAAATGAACCGCTGATCATTTTTGTGATCCAAGGGCGTGGTTAAGTCGCATGTACCCGCAAGGAATGCACCGAGAGGGTGGAAATACCAAAGAAAATAGAAGGTATCCTCAACCTGCTCAGAGGCCTCAAAGAAAAGAGCAGCAACTGCTCCTCAAACCCAAAGTACCAAGACGCCCGAGAAAATCGGGCGAGAGGACTTACCACAACCAATCACGAAAATGCCCCAAGGAAAGAAGGGAGCAGTTGAGACTGCACCGGAAAGAAGCCAACAGAAAGGCAATTCCGGACTTGAATCTTCCATCGCAGAAGCGCGGAAATAATGTGCGCACACATAGGCGATGAAAAGCTAAAGGAACTTGCTCTGCGATAGGAAAAGCGGCGAAGAGCAAGTAGAAGTGCATGAAGCACCCCATGAAGAAATGGCCATAAACTTTGTAATAACAGGAGAATCCTGAATAGAGCAACGACCAACGTTGATGCATACTTGCAAAGAAGATTGCCTCGATCATTGATCATGATCCCGAGCCGCATCTCTCGCAGAGTGCAAGAAAAGGCTAGATTGGGAAGAATGGAAAAAGGCAATCACGGCAGAGTTAGTCTCTCCGAACAAGAGAGAGGTGTTTGGGCTCAGATACCGCACACCTCCCCATATAAACCCGTAGGTCACAAATGGGTCTTTGTTCTAAGAGAAATGAAAACAACGGTTGTAAGGTACAAAGCTAGGCTTGTAGCTCAAGGTTTCACTCAACGCCCCGGAGTTGATTATGAAGAAACCTATTCTCCGGTCATGGGAGGAATTACCTTTAGATATTTGATCTCAATGGCAGTCAACTTGAAGTTGAGAATGAAGCTAATGGATGTTGTCACAAGATACCAGATGGAAACTTGGATTCGAGATATACATGAAAGTCAGGAAGGAATTCCTATCCCAACCAAGATGGAGCAAATAGAAACTGCATAAAGGTGAAATTGGAGAAATCACCGTATGGATCAAGCATCAGAAGAATGTGGTACAATCGCTGAGTGACTTTCTCGCAAGAAAGGCTACACAAACAGCGAAGATTGTCCATGTGTGTTTATACAATGATCCCGAATGGATTCTCAGATAATCTCCGTCTATGTAGATGACTTGAACATCATAGGGACGGATGAAGAAATTGAAGAGGCATGCTCATACTTGAAGTCCGAGTTTGAAATGAAAGATTTGGGTAAAACCAAGTTTTGTTTAGGCTTGCGGCTTGAACATGTCCAAGGAGGAATCTTGGTACATCAATCAACCTACACGCAGAAAGTGTTGGAAAGATTTGGATTTGAAAAGGCATATCTGCGAAGACTCCAATGGTCAAGGTCACTCCAAGCGCACCTAGACCCATACTGAGACCTAGAGAAGAGGGAGGAAGTCCCGGGAGCAGAATTCCCATATCCGAGTGCAATTGGAGCGCTCATGTACCTTGCGAATAGCACTAGACCGGACATTGCGTCATTTGTGAATTTGCTAGCTCGACAAAGTCGTAACCCACCAAAAGGCATTGGAAAGGGATCAAGGACATCTTCCGCTACCTCCAAGGAAGCAAAGACCTAGCTTGGTCTGTTCTTCAGAAGAAATAATGAATTGAATTTGGTTGGCTATGCCGATGCTGGGTATTTATCGGACCCGCATACTGGCAAGTCTCAAACTGGCTATGTTTTCCTATGTGGAGGAACAGCAATTTCTTGGAAGTCGTCTAAGCAGACTCTCGTCTCGACGTCGATAAACCACTCGGAAATCATCACTTTGTATGAAGCATCACGTGAATGTGCATGGCTCAGAAGAATGGTTCACCACATCCAGAAGTCATGTGGTTTGAACATTGAGCAAACTCCCACAATAATTTATGAAGATAATGCAGCTTGTGTTGACCAAGCACAGATGGGTTATGTGAAGAGTAATCTCACGAAGCATATCAACCCCAAGTTCTTCTATGCTCACGAATTGCATAAGATGAACGAGATCAAGATATTGCATACTAAGTCATGTGAAAATCTTGCAGATTTATTCACTAAATCACTCCTAGCATCTACCTTTGAAAGGTGCGTGAAAGGAATTGGGATGATGAGACTTAGAGAAGTGCAGATTTCAAGGGGAGATATTTCACATACTCCCACATAAATCTCGAGCATGAATTATGAATACCCAACATGAATCATGAAGATTAGCAATTGAAGTTGGGAGAATTGTACTCTTTTTCCTTAGCAAGTTTTTCATGAAGTTTTCTTGCGTAAGGTTTTAACGAGGCAATTCGTGCAACATAGTAAGCGTATGCTATGTACTCTTTCTCCAAGTATTTTTCCCACTGGGTTTTTCCGAGTTTTGAGGCATATGCATCTCGCGGCAAAGGGCCCAAGGGGGAGTGTTAAGAAACCCTAATAGCCCATTGGAAGGCCCATGTGGTCCCTTAGCCAAAACCCTGAATGAGCGCTATAAAAGGAGGAGGGGTCCCCCCCTAATGTACATGCAATCAGAAAGCAATAAAGAATTCCGTCGTCGCTCCTCATATACCTGTGTCTCTCCCTCTTTCTGTTCTCCAATTCAGATCTGTTCGGGAACCCCGGACTATTCGATAGCGAGGTTCCTTAACACATTGATGTAGCAACAGAAACAAACATGATGTCGCGACCCGTATAATTAATTCAGGGGGTCGTATAATTAATTCAGGGTAACGATAGTAACACAATCGTTACTCTGAAATAATTATACTTATCTCAGTATATTAGCTAACAAAACATCAGTTAATACATCACACCGTGTTCAGAGTGTTACAGCAGAACAATAATTACAGGTTGAAATGGAAACTTATTACCACCATTACCACGCAAGGCTAAAGTTCAGTACACAGTTAACCTTACATAATATTCAAATACAAAAAGAATTAATGTGCATAAATACAAAATACCCAATGGATCGATGGGAGCTACCGTAGCGTCCAGGTAACATCCCAATTTTTGACTTGTCGTGATTTTATATTACTATTTATGATTTTTGGGAATTTTAGGAATATTCTGGATTTTACTTGGATTTCAAATAATATTTTTTGAATTATGCCTGTTGCAAATAATACTTAAATATGTGCAAAGTTTATATAAACTTTTGTCAAAAATATTTTTTTGAGTTCAACATGTCTCAATGTATTTTTATAGATATTTTCAAGTATTTTTGCTATTTATTTGGAGCTATTTGAATTTTGAGAATTGATTTTATTGGAAAATCCCTTGAAATTCGAGTTTTGGGTGTTGCACTGAATCCTTTCTCTTGGGTCGTTTCTGTTCTGCTCGATCCGGTCATTTGGCCCAGCGCCGTATATGCCCCAGCCTAGTCCGCTATGTCAGCCAAGTCCGACCACCGCTAAACCCTAACCCTAGCGCCGCCATGTTTGAGTCGGTCACCGCACCGCCGCCGACTCCGCCTCAGAGTCTGGCTTCTACATTGCACACGAGGGCTTTAAAAGCCAGGAGAATCCTCGGGTTGAGCTCCCCATCTTTCGAAGCATCTGTTGCCCCATCCATCGTCGCCCAAGCTGCTACCATTGCCAAGACCGAGCTCGCCGGAGTTCGCCGAGCTTCGTTCCCATCTTCACCCACGAGATCTCCTTCTCTGTTGCGATTTGGTCGAACCCGAGGTCATCTTCTTGTTCATCGTGGTCTTCTCATCCAGATCCGTGCGAAACCGTGGCCGAATCGTCGTCAAAACACCGTCGGCTAGGTCATCATCTTTACCTCTAGTGAGTGCGCTGCCGCCGGAGCTCACGCCCTAGCCGCAGGATCAGACGTGGCCACCATGTGGTCGCTACACAAGCACCGCGTGTCTACCGTGTCAACTGTCAGTGCTGACGTGTCGCTGGTCTGTGCCACGTCAGCCAAGCGACATCAGCGCTAGTCGGTCCCACCTGTTAGCCACTTAGGTTCTATGAGCCTAGTCCATCGTGGACCTGAGCCATTTCATAGACCTGGTCCATGAACAGAGGGCCCACCTATCAATTGATGGGGTTTTTTAGATTTTTTTTTTTTCAAAAATTGGTTGTTGACGTCAACATGACATCATAAATAGATTTTTATTTATAAAAAATAATTTGAAAAATTCGAATTTTCTCTTTTTATTTTTTTTCTTTTATTTGAATCTTTTATTTTTCTTAATTTTTGGAGTTTGTTTTCTCTCGATTTTATATTTATTTGGTGTTTGTCTCTCGATTCATGTAGATGTTAAAGTGCCCGGATCGTTCGAGGGTCAAGCGTTGACTCAAGCTCAAGGTCCAGATCAAAAACAAGAGCTTTTCTATGGTAAGTTATGCTTTGATCATGTTGAAACTAGTTTTACAATTGTAGCTTTCGACGAGATCTATAACTTTGGTATACAAATTTGTTTTTCATTTGAATCAATTTATATGGCCAAAAATGGGATAGAAAGTTCAGATCTGATTTTTAGATCTGAACTTTCTATCCTGTCTTTTGCCATCTAAATAGATTCAAATGAAAAAAGTTTGTATACCAAAGTTTTAGGTCTCGTCGAGAGCTATAATTTTCATACAAAGTTCATCTCCATCCGAGATCATATGAAAAAGTTATGATTTTCTTTAGAAACTGGCTGCAGGATAGGGGAAATGTCGCTCGTTCAGAGGGCGACTGTCGGGACCCGAATTTGCATATCCGGACCCTCTGTGTATATCGCACTAGTCCAGGATCACGCTAGTGCACACAGGCTCAACATAGATGCTATCACAGTCATACACAGCGGAATATAGCATAAATTCAATAATTAATAATAATTGTTGTCTTACATGATTATTGCCACAAAGGCTTAACTAAGAAATAGCAATTAAGCAGCAGTGGAAATAAAGTAAACGTAGCAGCTCCCCAGTTCACCACAGGCAACTGATGAGGTTCGGACCCTAAGCCTCAGCGTCGTGGTACTCCTCCTCCAAGAATGCCACAGATTCCTCCTCTTCTGAAGTTTATTGTTGCGGGGGAGTACATAAAGCACTCGACAAGTTGTGCATAGTAATGCAAGTCTAATATTCTACATGCTTGGCTTAATCCAAAAGAATGGCTAATATATCTATTTTGCAATAAAGCGCTATTTAACAAGAATACAGTAAATAGATTGAAAAACAGTAAAACAAATAACATTAATTATTAGATTCAGTATTACAAGTAAATCAGATTTCCAATCCTATGTCAAGTTCCATTTACTCTGTGGCAATCCTGCCATCCCATCCAGTTTTCATTTGAGTAAAGTCTAACCCTTAACTATAATTCCCGAGCATTGCCCAATACCGTGAGCACGGCTATTCGAATAGATTGTACACTCTGCAGAGGTTATGCACTTTACCCACACGATACAACCAAACACCACCAAGGCGAGTGATCATAACAAAGCCTTTACAATGCTACACCTAGACCTAGTACTGCTCGCTAAGGTTTCAACACTGAAGGGTTAAACCACCACAATAGGGCCCCCCTCTCGCGCCATGTGAGTTAAACCGTAAACCCGGGACTCACTATTCACCACGACAGTACCGAAATCTAGGCCTCACAAATTATTCAGCTAGGCTGTCCCATTCCAGACATGTGGTTGCAAGAAAGACTCAGGTCAAAGGCTCGCAAGGTTAAGTCCTTAAAGTGATTAAGGCAAGACTTCCACATACCCCTGTCAATCCTGGCCCACCTTGGCACACTGCCCCTTGCCACTTGCCCCAATCTAAATCAATACCACCCCAGTTGATTACCAAGCACCACGTGCCACCAACATTTCAATCTAGTTGTGTGACCTCCTCGCCACGACAACTTGATATTATTGTGTGACAACACATGACACACCAATTCTTAAACATTGTTCCATATTCCATTAGTCAAGATTAAGTATCAACATTCGGACACATGTGATGACGTGACATGGCTAAGCAATCTATGACGGTCTAACTAGTCCCATGTTGATTATTAATATTAACCAACTATAGTTCCACATCCTAGGGCGATAATTAGATCATGGCATACAATTGACAAGGTATGATTTAATTCAATTAGGCATATTATCTATTTCCCAGATTAATTGAAATCATTTATCCACATAAAATATCATGCATAAATTTAACAGACAAAATTGCAGTTTTCGTGAAATCAGGTACAACATGGTCAAAGCACAACTTGCCTTAGAGTTGGTGCTGGTCTTGCTCTGAGCTTGGGTCTTGAAGCGACGAATCTTCCTCCGGATCACCGAGCAGTTCAACGTCTACGTGAAACGATGCCAAAATAGCAAATAAACACCAAAACAAAGAGCAAACAAACTCCAAAAATAAAATAAAATTCACCAATAAAAACATCTTGATTTTAAATTTTTTTAGAAATTTGAATCACTCAAATCCGAGTTAAAATGCAAAAGATATAGCCTTTTGAAGTTTGAATAAGTATTGAAAATACAGAAAATAGAATTTCCGATTTTTCAGAATTATTTTTCTACTAGAAATTACCGATTAATGCGCAAACAACACATGGACCAATCAGAGACGGACACGTGGCTTCGGCGCATGGACTTAGTCCACGAAATCACGCTGGTCCACCGTGGACTCGAGGTACTGTGTTGTGGATCGGCTGATATCAGCATGACGTCATCGCGACACGTGGGCCAATCAAATTGCGCCACGTCGCTCGGTCTATGGACCACATCCACGGCACGCGTTTGTCCACGGTGCACTCGGCACACGACGCTTCGGTACACGCACCGACACACGTCGCACATCCGCGAGATGATCCAACGGCTACCGCACTACGCACACGCGACTCAATCCCGAACGTCTGTTCAAATCTAACGGCCAGAGCTTTACCCGAGCGGAACACTGCTGACGATGGAGACGTGGCACGATCTGGACGGTCCAGTGGAGATCCGACGGCTGTGCGAAGCTTCGAAGCACGGCGATGTCGCGGCGGTGCCGAGTTCCCAGAGACGAAGACGACAACGGGTCCGACGGCGAACTAGCTCCTTCCGGCGATGAAGAGGTGGCAGCTCCGGTGCGGCTCGATGCAGTGAACCCGAAACTGGAACCCACACGGCGGATGGAGGCTTGACGGCGGCGAAACGGCGAGAAAACGAGCGGCGGCGCTTGAAAACTACGGCGAGCTCTTGTGGCTAAACGGCGACGAAACTGGCGAAGAGACTAGAGCTGCTGGGTGTGCACTGGGATGGCGATCCTCGGGGTGCGGGCTACGGCTTTTATAGCCTCGGCATGCGTGCTAGGATGGAAACCCTACGTCACGCGGCGGCGACGGCAAGTCGGCGATGGATTCGGAAACCGAATCGGAAACGACGACTGCGGTCCGTCCGATCTGCGATGAACGGCCGAGATTCCCTCGAACGCGATACGATCCGATCCGCACCTTCCAAAATCAACGGATACGATACACTCTTACCAAAACTAACGCGAAGCAATCTCGGCCCGATCCAACGGCTCGCAGGCGCTAGGGTTTTGCGGAGATGATGACCGCACGATCTTGATCCAACGGTTCACGCGCAGAGCAGCGGCGAAGAGGGCCGAATGGGCCTCACGTGCTGGGCTCACGCGCGCACAGTGCTGGGCTCGGCCCAGTACTGTTCACCAAATTTTCTAACGTTTTTTTTTATTTAAAACAATTCCCAAAATTGGATTAATTCATTTAAGGCAATTAAAATATCAGTAAAATCCCCAGAAAAATCTCATAAATACTTTGAGATATTCTGAGCTCAAATAAAATATTTTTGTCAAAACTTTATATTAGTTTTTATCTATTTATAATTAGTTTTCACAAAAGGTTCAATATACTTAATTAAAATAAATTCAAATAATTTCTGGAAAATCCAATAAATTCAGAAAACCACCAAAAAGCACATGAGTGAAATTATAGGCAAAATTTAGGATGTTACAGCGATAGAGGCATGCTACATACCTTTGTCGCCCTTTGAACGGGCAACATTTCCTTCTCGCCTTCTAAAAGGGCGACAGAGGTATATCTTTGCAATTTTTTGAGATCAAGGTGTATTTTTGCAATTCGAATAGAAAAATGTATTATTTTAAAAAAATCTGATACTTTATGCTTATAATTGTTTTCAATTAATTTGGGAGACTAGCTATTCAGCCTAATTAGATTATACCTACCTTGTCATTTATATGCTATGATTATTTGTCACCTTTGGATGAATAATTATTAGTTGGTTGCTAGTAGATGCCAACATGGGTTGGTTAGATCGTGTGTAGTTTGCTTAGCCATGCCACGTACAACAGATAACTTTTGGAAGTGCAAATTCAATTTGACTAATGGAATATGGAACATGTTTATGAAAGGATGTGTCATATGTTGTCATACAATGATGTTGAGTTCTTAACAGTATGTATTACACAACAATCAACTCGGGTGGTAAATGATTTAGATTGGGGGAAGTGGCAAATGGCAGTGAGCTATGGTGGGCATGTTTGGTAATGGGTTTATATGTTGATGTGTGAGTGAAAGTTAGATGGTTAATATAAGTGAATAATTAGAAGTCTTGCATCGGTCAATTAAGGACTTAACCTTGCAAGTCATTTAACTAGGCTAATCATACAACTACATGTCTATTATGGGCCAGATCTAACTCAGTAAGTTACCAAGTCTTGACATAGGATGTCTCAGGTGGAATACCAAACTGTGTGTGCAATTAGTGGAGGGTGTGTTTGTGCAATGGCGTCACATCTTGAACAAGAATTGTTCTTAGTCCAACGATAAGTCCATCCTATTCCTCTACTCTGTGTTAGGGAAAGAATAATGAGTTCAGGCTTATAAGAACGGTCTATGTTCGGATAAAGTTTTTGAAAGGTTTTGTTATAATCTTCTTAGTCTTACGTCAATGGGTACGTGTAATGGCAGACAGTTTAAGATTGATCATATCTTATGGATAAAGTGTATAACCTCTACAGATGTTATGTTATATGTTTATAACCTCGACAAATATACACATAGCATACATATATATACATATAAATACATATACGTATCTATAGATATATATATATATATATATATATATATATGTATATATGTATACATATGTATATATATATATATATGTATGTGTGTGTGTGTGTATATGTGTGTATATATATGTATGTAGGGTTGGAAAAAAAAGCTCGTTGGTGAGGCTCGTTGGCTCGATTCTAAAAATGCTTCCAAACTATAAATAAAATGATATTAAATCAAATTGAGAAAACTATAAATAAAATGATATTAAATCAAATTGAGCCAGTTTCGAAAAAAGCTCGAAAAAATGAGAATTTGGCTCGATTTCCACCCCTATGTATATGTGTACATATATATATACATACATATATACATATATATATGTGTGTGTGTATATATATTTATAGATATGCTATTATAAAGCTACATGTACAATAGCTTATTCTAACCGCCAGACAGTTTTGAAGTTTGACCGATCTTGTGCGTGGCATTAATTAGCGCAACTGAACCCCCTTCAACCAGCTAATATGGGTACCAAATAGTAAATACATTTCCTTATTTGTACATTTTTTTATTTGTTTTAGCCATAACTTTTTATTGGCGGCTTTGATTCACAAAAGGTTTTCAACAGTAGCTTACTTACGACGAGAGGAACATAATGATATAAATCCTACTAATAAATAATCATTTTGCTATCCGATAACAGATATACATACATACATACTAACAAATAATCATCTTCCATATATACATGTATATAGATATACATAGATATACATGCATACATACATACATATATATGTATGTATGTATGTATGTATGTATACATATGTATATATGTATATACATGGATATGACATATACATACACACACATACATACATACATACATACATACATACATACATACATACATACATACATACATACATACATACATACATACATACATACATACATACATACATGTATATGACATTGAAATGGAACATCATTGTTTCAAATGCACAAATTTAAGTCAAATTCAGGTATATTTTTCTTAAGTTTTAGTCTTAAGGTATATACCTATCTATAACAATTCAAATAAAACATATACCTTTGAAAAAATATACTCGAATTCAAAGATTTTGAAGGAATTTAAATTACATATTTTGCTAATTTATAATTATATGTATATAATCAGTACATACCTACGATCAAAATATCTTAAAAAGACTACTCTAGTTTGTAGTGTTTTTTTACTAGCATTTTAAGAGATACTCCACTTTTGGACAAAAAAACAAAAAGAATCGTACGCAGTCAAGAGAATGGAGGGGCGATGATCACATAAATTTGTGAGGAATGGAGGGGGTTCGTGGCGAAGACACAAGAGGATTATGTTTGGCATGCAAGCATAGCAGAGGCTTGAGATGATTGTGTGTGTGTGGTTGGGGGGAAGACGACAAGCTAGCTAGGTACTATAGTAGTGACTAGTGAGCTAGGTACTATAGTAGTGACTAGTGAATATCATTCCGTGCCGTACGGCAGCAATGCATGCAGTGGCTGTCGGAGCGGTGCCTCCCTCCGTCCATCCAGCGGCGGATCTTGAACAGAATCCACCCGGGTTCACCGGACATATCATTGGGCTTAAACTGCGAGGTGCACACCTATGGATACATCTGGTTTGATGAGGTAAAACAACGCTGTACGTGGATCCGCCATGAGCAAGAGAGGAAGGTTGAGGAGGAGTAAAGGTTTCCTGGGCTGCTGTTTCGTGAGCGACACAACAAGGCGACGCACAAATCCAATGCACAAGCTAGGCCGGGATGGCTAGCTAGCTCCTCAAAATTGGTAGGTCCATAGCCAAAGTAAGCTGAGTAGTTAATTAAATTAGTTGAAAATTGTCGGGACCGGATTTTCAAATCCGAACTTACTGTGTATAATCTGTGCTAGTCCAAAAAAAACTGGCACATACAGTGAAAACAGTGATGACAACATATCCATATCACGAATCAAATATTATTAATTCAACAAAAAAGTAGCAGCCTTATGACCAAATATTACAAGTAAACAGCCTCTTGACTTAGTTCAATAAGTAGCAGCGGAAACGAAATAGTAGCAGCATAATAAATCCATCCATTTGCCCACAGGCAATCGACTGGGGTTCGCGACTTAGCAATCCGGGCCGCCTTCATCGTAACCACAAGCATAGAACTCGTAGTCACCTTCAGTTTCTACACACTCTTCTATGAAAAGTTGAGATGTTGCAAGGGTGAGCACAAAATGCACTCCGCAAGTCTTGGAGGCTTAATGCAAGATAGCTATATGCAAGGCTAAACAATTGAAGGCATAATATGGCTGTTTTAGCTTAAAGTAATGTTTAACTTTAAATATCAATAGTAATTTCACAAAGTATCATTTGATCACAATGTAATTGAATATAAACTTAATTTGAAGTAACAGCTAATCAGGTTATAACCACCTGACTGGCTCAAGCCGCCAAACCACAACCCGAGAGTTCCATCCACTCACAGATTCTCAAACCACCATTTTAATTTAAAACAAAACCATAAAATCTACAATGTGCAAGCATACCTCGCCTGCCCTTGATCGTGGGCACAGCTACTTAAGTAGTTTTAACTCTGTAGAGTTTGTACAGCTTTACCCACAAGACATGATCAACCCTTTTTGCCATGCAATTAACACACTTCCTTTGGTGTGTCGGTAGAGAAATCATGACAAGGCCTTTACAATGTACAAACCCGCTATTAACCTCGCCCGCTAAGGTTTCACCGATGAAGGGTTACATCCACCCAGTTAGAAGCCCGTCTTGCGTCAGGTTGGGAAAACCTGTCTCCATCCGACACCCATATTCCACCGACTAGCGAAGTCAATATCGAGACACACAAATTAATTAGCCAGGTCGTACCCATATAGACTTGTGGTTGTACGGTAGTGCTCGGTCCATGGTAACACATGCTTCGGTCCTTAAATGACTAAGGCGAACATTCACTTTCAAGGTCTCGTGCATCCAGCACCCACCAAACATCCCTCCGCCCCGATCTAAATTATTTTCACTTTATTTCATTTAAATAACAGTAACAATACCAATTGCCGTGTCTTCACAAATAAGTTTGAACAACATTTGAAATGATTCCTATAATAACATAATTCTGCAACGTTGGACTAAGCAATTCTACCGTTCCATACTACACTATTGGTTATCACCGGATAAATTAGCTACCATCATCTAGGGAAGGTTCGAGATGATCAATACCAATGAGGGTATAACAAATTTTGGAATTTAATTGTACCTTAAACTATATTTAAAATACATTGCATAAAAGTAATCATGCAAAATTTAAAACAACATAAACATTTTATAAAATTTTGGATCAACATGTTCAAGGAAGGCTTGCCTGGATCGAAGGGTAGGTGATCAAGATCGTCGGTAGCAACTCCTTTCGGCTCTGCGAAAACTATACGCGAAAAGCATTCAAATTCAAATAAAATCCAAATAAATTCAAACAAAATAAAAAAACTTTTACAAATAGATATAGTATAATTTTATATAAATTTAGGAAGAAAAATGAGGTCGATCGGACTTAAGATGAAGGAGATCGGACATTTTGAATCCAAAAATTGGCCTCTTGCCGGACTTGGAGAAAAAATGATTGCCAACAGAGTTCCGGTGAGAGTTTTCAAAATCTGATTTTATCCAATGTATATGACACCGAGAGGAAGCTCCAGAAAAATTTGAGGCCGAATGGAGGTTGGGAGTAGCCGGGAGAACTCGTCGAATGTTCGCGAGAGTTCAACAAGAACAGCTTGTACAGGGAGATCGAGTGGATGAATTGGAACAAATAAAAGCTGAGAATGTGAGGAATGAGGAGGAGAACATGGGTTTCAATTTATAAGTCCATCCGACCAGTGGATCGTCAGTAAATGCTCGCCGAAGTTATTGCTAGAATAGTAACTGAGTTCGTTGGAGTAAATGAGTGAAACGGATGAGAATTCAATGCGGGTTGGGTCCTTTCGCGTACTGTAGCGTGTGGGGGTCACTGCAGCTTACGGGTGGACCGGGAGGCGGTTCGGGAATCGGGAGGAATGAACAGTAACCGAAAATAATAAATCCCGAAAGCAATTATTTTTCTTCGAAAAAAACTTCATATTAAATCTGAAAATTAGCAAATAAATTATATTAAATATGGGAATTTGAAGAGATACCGGTTTCAGCAATAAAAGCATGAATAGATGTTTTTAAATAATATAAAATTACTATTTATGGCACATTAATTAATTTTTAAATGCTGAAAATTAAATAGGCTTGGGAAAAAAAGTAAAAATGTTCTACAAATTCTGGAATAATTCTCAAAAATACTTTATAATATTTTTAACCCAATAATATTATTTTACAAATTTTTAAGCTTTTAAATTTTCTGCATAAATTCATTTTATAAAACTGAGAATTGCGAAAAGAGCTTTAATAAAATCTGTAAAATTCCAAATAAATTCAAAATTAAATAAAACAAATCAAAATGAAAATTTTAAGATGTTACAAAAATAGAATGGAATGCACTGTAATTTGTGATTGGTTGTTGGTTTGATTTGCTAGATTTCAAGAGCTATCTTAGCATCGTGTCGAGCGCTGATAAAGTTTTACTACTGATAATTTCTACTGGTTCATGCCACCTAATCTAGAACTTCCGACTCTTCGTTGACTCCACGTAGATCTAGGTAACGGACTCCGCTGGCGCTGATTTCTCACGAGCTCAGCAGCTTCCTCCCAACTTCGTCTGCGGCCAATGCGCACTTAAACAACTCGATCGCATTCTCTGCTTAATCTGATTGATCAAATTGATTATATATATCTATATATCCGATCGATCTCCGTTGCTAGTTTTGTTTATTCCCACTGCACCTCGATCGGATGCTCGCCGCTGGCCACGAACAATAATCCCACATGCATGGATCTAATTGGAGCGTACGCCGCTGGCCATCATCTCCGATCTTGCCGGCCGCACATGACCTGCACTGCATCAGCATGAGTCGTCGTCTCTTCCCCGACCAATTAAACTCTTGTTCATCATCTCCAAAGATATCTTCACGGCCGGCCCGTTCCGTCCCCCAAATTAAGATATCTGCATCTCCACTAAAATATCGAATCTTTGCGCAATCTGCTCGTGTGTGCACGCCCGGCCCGGTACTCCGAGCTTAGCACGTGTGACGCGTTAAAAATTTTATATATAGAACACCTCCACGAGTCTTGAGGTTTAGGAAAACGTCACTGATCGCTTAATTTGTGTTGAAATGCACGCATGTTGTTTCTTCCATATATATTATGGCATTTCCAGATTAAATGTTAGTAAAATCTGTAAGACTATATTGGCATACATGGAAGTATACCTTGATTAAAGATCTATTAATTACTGCCATCTCTGTGTGATCACAGGAAGGATTTGATGTATACTATTTCTCCACAGGTTTTTAAAGTCTGATTGCAATGAAACGATCGACAACAATTGAGGAAAGGAGTTAGTAATAACATCTGGTTAATTACGGTAAATGTAAGCTTGGTGTAAGCTTGGAAAGAGAATGTACTGGTACTGCCTTATTTTCGTCTAGTTTACTTTCGGTACTTGCTTCTCTGACCATTTTGGTGGCCACTAATCACCAGATCCCTGGGAAAATAATTAACCTTCTTTTCGCATCTCTCCCTACCGCATCAGATCCCACCATGGTAGAGCGAAAGTGCCTTAATTTCCTACTAGCTAGGTACGGTCTTCAAATCCCTCGACCTACAAGCTAGGGTTTGCTTGGCGGCGGTTCACGGCCGGAGTTCGGCGGTGACAGTGGTAGACGAGGAGCCAGATGTTCATGCAGACAAGAGTTGGGGTGTTTAATTAAATGGGTTCAAATTGTGATATTGGTCGGTCTAGCTTCCAGTTATATAACCAAATCTTGCGGAATTGGGGTCAAATTCCAGAATTGAATTCCAAAACATCCAAACAGCCTCTGAATCGGAACTACAATTCCAATTCCTCGAATCTAGGGCAGAGATCCAAACGGGGTGTTAACCCTCCTAGCTCAGGATGTTAACTCACCAAAATGGTGAAATGAACTACCTTACTGTTACGAGATACGGTTACAATCTATCTTTTATGTGTGGGCGAATCCGAATCTATCTTTTACTATCTTCTACTATATATTGGGCACCCCCTTGTGCAAGAGATCAATCTAATAAAGCGAGAGAGCTATGCCTCCTACTTTGTGTGTGCTCCTGTTCTTCCTCTTGTGATTTTGTTGGCGTGCTATTGATTGATCGCGGGTGAACGACTACGTTTTACAACACGTTGTCAACACGGTTTCATCGAGGCCGACAGATCGTCACTCGCGATAATCTACACGGCATCGAATTTCATCCTGCTACATGCGATCATCCTACATCAAACTCTATGTAAGCGCTTCTAGCAAAATTTGATCCTGCAGATCATCGTATCTCTTTGCAGATTAATTACGTAGGAAAATTGCTAGCAGTATATGCGTACTATTACTGTTCATAACCAATACACGGAAAAATCAACGCCATCTTTGCTTGCCCCGAAGGCGCAACTCAGCGGCCGCGCCCACACTACGCGGCCGCGCCCAAGCCCACCTCGGCGGCGGCACCCGTGCCCGCGTTCCGGTCGACGGCGTTCGCCGTGTCCGAATCACACCTCACGAAGAGGCGGCGGCACGGCTCCTTGCCTTCTGCCCAAAGCAGCATCGGCTCCTGCTCTTCAGTCTGAAGCGCTCGTGTCGTAGCTCACCAGCCTGAAGCCGACCCGCGCTCTTGCTCGACGGAGAAGACCACGTGGCGACAACGACTGACCCAACAAGCATCGGTGCCCGCGGGACGGCTGAAGCAGCGGCGGCCATGGCGGCTGTGCCCGTATGGCATCCATGGCAGCGACACCCGAACAGCCACACTGGCGTCCGCGCCCGCCGTTTCATATTTTGCCCCGGCAGGCGCTTCGCGTACTGCGTTTTTCAGCCCGTTCGCCACTTCGCAGCCCGCGCTCGAAGCGCACATCCGCGAGCGGCGGCGCCTTACTTTCCTCACCCGCAGCGACGGCTGATTCTTCGGATTCCACATTTGTGCCCGAAGAAACGCGCAGCGACGGCGACGCTGCGTCTCGGCTCCTACGCCAAGATGGCACGATGCCTCACTTGTGCGCCCGGTGCCGACTGTTAACGCACCTGAGACCGCCACCGTAGGCTAACGCGACGGCCGGTATGACCCGCCGTTATGCGGCCGCTTGAGCTGGTAGCTCGCCCGTCGGCTGGCGTTGCGCCGCCGGCCACCGTTATGCCCGACGTTGCCGTGGCCACCTGAGATTATGGCTCGCCCGCCGACCGCCATGGTGCCCACGGATGCTCAAACAAAAGTGTGCCAGTCGCATGTGGACTAGTGGCGGCTAGGGTTCTGGAAACCCTAGACGCAGCTCCTCCAATCGGCAAATTGGGCCAAGTAGCCAAATGGCCCGAACCGGCCTACTCAGCCCACAATTTCCAAATAAAAGGTGGCAAATGGCCGGTGGGCCATACGGCCAGTAGATGTGCGGCTCTGCACCTCCTGAGGCACCATCTTCATACGGACCTAAAGGCCAAATAGTTGATGGAAGATGATCAGCTGGTACTTTTGGACTCCTTGAAGGAAAAATATATATCCAGCAAAGATCCATTATGTTGCCAGAAGTACAACGCGAATGCATCCTCCTACGCTTTCAGGATTTTAAAGGATGTGGCAACATATAATTTTTGTCATACACAAGCTTATCATTGATATAACATTATGTAACCAAAAAGTTACTGATGCTAAAAAAATCGACAAGATATTGTGCACATTCCACTTAATATAATGATATCGCAGAATAAAGATTATCGCCAAGTACCAGAAGTACTTCGAGCTTATATGCATTTTGCTAGAAGCAGAAAAGTATGATGAACTCTTGGTGAAGAATCATCATGTACTTCCTAATGAGAGTTTTGCAATGCCCAAAGCACATGCAAAATGCTCAATAGGCTTGCAATAGCCAAAGCGCAGAAAGTGATGAGACCATGCTCGTCCTGGATATGATCAACGCTATATCAATTTGGCGACACTTCACGGTATCCTCTGTATCATCTACATCTACTAGGATGGCTTTCCTTCACAGGGGGGAGGAAGCGTCCAAGAGTGCAAGCTTTCAACATGCCTTTATATGCTGGAAAGAAATATTGAGCTTTGTGGAGGATGATCTGAACATGAGAATACTTTTTGTTGAGGTTAAGCTAAAAGCAGAGCATGAGTCGAGGACGACTCAAATTCAAGAAAGGGAGGATGATGAGGACATCACTACTACGGATATGACCACATTTGGTTGTGCCTACTCCAACACATCATCCACGGGCCAAGAAGAGAGAGAGATCAAATCCATCACGTTCGAATCCAATTCGGCCTCCCGAGACAGCACCAACTTAAAACGGCCATAACTTTTGATCCAGAAGGGTGTTCGGGTACATGAGTACTTGATTGAAAGCTTTCGTCGCCCTCTTTCCAATGGATCCAGTCTCACCTTCAAATTCCTTCTGATCTGTCCGGAAACTGCAAAACAAGTCACGTCACTTTTCCAGTCCGAGTCAGAGTGGGCCTTGGGCCTTGTAATCGAATTGTATTTGGTTTCCTAGGGTTTTGAACAACCACGTCCTCTTGTTATCTCATAAATAACCAGCCGCAACCCCATCTAGGGTTTTGGGTTTTGTTTGATTAGTTTAGCCAAGTGCAAACTTTGCGTCTTCGAGTTGTGCCGATGACCACCTTGTCAAGACCTTCAATAGAACCCCACCTTATTTTGGCCTTCAATTCTTATTTGCAATTTCAGATTGCTTTTACCATTGTTCTTGCTTGTTCTTCGTTGCTTGTAGGAATTGAACTCGTGTTCAAAGTTGATCGTGCTCACGGCAAGATCAATAACACTCCGAGTTGGTTTAGCGATTGCTAAGGCGCATCGTCGTCGTGACGCTGTAGTCGGATCGCCAAAGTCGGTTCCACAAATCGATAGTTATCGCCTCATCGAAAGATCGGACACAACTTCACATCGTGGTATCGAGCGCCAAGTTGCTCGGTGAGAGATTATATATCGTAGATTAGTTTTTGTTTTCTGTCCTAAATTGAAAATTACTCCACAAAAATTCAACCTTTAGATTCAATCTGTTATTTTAGTGAGTTTTGTTAGGTTTTGATCCATTAGAGTCCTTGTTTTAGTTGTTGATTGTTTTTCCCTACGCGTAGCTTTTCTTTCAATCTGTCCAAGACTTTGTTTTGTTCATAACTTTCGATACGAGCTCGGATTCTAGTGTTTTTGCACTTTCCTAAAACCTGGGAACGATCTCTACAAAACCTAGTTGGGCTTGAACTCTAATTCTGGAGCTAAATCTATTTAACTGATATCAAATTTGTTGAAGCAAGTTGTACTTCCAATCCAGATCGGTTCGGTATTTTGATCATGATTCTCACGTCCGAACTCCGTTTGGGATGTTTTATACTTTCCTGAATCCTTGAAGAGTCCTCTACAAAACGGTTTTGGGTGTCCTTTCTGATTCGATTCCATCAAACCGAATTTGATTCGATTCGAATTGGTCCCGTGGGCTAAAATTGGGAGTATTCTGTGCAGTTCGGTTTTTGAGCCATAACTTTCACACCCGTGCTCCAAATTGCATGTTCTTGTATTCCTTTGAAAGCTGAGGACATAAGCTTCAATTCTTTCCATAGTGAACCTTCTAAATTCGGTCGTTTTGAATCTGTAATCTAGGCGACAAATCTGCTGCCCTAGAAACTTTGAATTTGGGTGTTTTGCTTCATTTCGTGTTCTAGTTTTGTTCCTTTGAGTTGGTTGAGTCCAGTAGCATCCATAATCCATAAAACTCCAAAATATCAGTATACATACCTTTGTTAACCAATTCATCCTTTGCTAATACTTTGATCCCAATTGAGACTAGCTATTTGATATTGCTTAGGGTGTTCATATTGATACATTGCATAATCTTGAATTATCATATCATACTATCTTGTGATATCAAGTTAGGGATTCCAAAACTTTGCTCATACTAGTGTTGGCCGCAAGTCACCAAAAGAAAGAAGAGAGAAAGAAAGAGCCAAAAGGCCAAAAAAGAAAAGAAAAGAAAACATAATAGTGGCAGCAAAGACTACATTGAGCTAAACCCTAAATTGTGTTCAGATTTTCAGATTGTGCAATTGTATTAATTAGTGAGCAATCTTGTGCCCTTTTATCTTTTCTGAAGCAATTAGCTAGTGTCTCTCTATAACTTATGCAACACGAGCTTTGGTACTGAAAATTTTCTTATTTAGCTCATTCCATTGGTTGCATTAAGTTACATCATCTTTGCGCGTGAGTTGCCTTGAAATTCGCTTATATCTTTGAGATCGGCAACTAGGACTTGTGATTTCTATTTTGGGTCCTTACTTGTCATTACAATAACTAGAATTATCAGATTGCAAGGAAATAAGTATAGCCTACCAAGCTCCACATATTTTACCTTGTACGTTTGTTCGGTCCCTTGCAATCGCTTTATCCAAGCTTCGAAGAACTTTTGACACCGCCAACGGCCGACAACTCCTGCTGCACGGTAAGAACTTGTAAGAGCTTTGGTTAAGGCTTGAGAGTTGAGCGACTTTTCTCCACTTCCTAGTAGTTGATTGGGAATTACATAAACCTTTGTCTTTCCCTTTATGCTACTAACCATGTCGTGACAAGAGTTCATCGATCATTCTCCACGCACGAAGGGCAATGTACAACTCACTAATGAGCAAATGTCGCTGCAAGAAGACCGCTTCCGGTCCATCGAGATCGCCAGGAGTTGCTAACACTACCCTTGCTACTATTTTGTCTAGACTTGATGATATGCTTGCAATTGCTGTCCCTCGAACTTCCAGTCCTCCGCCTCGCCTCCTAAGCAACAACAATGGTGTACTACGTGCACAACGGTTTCCCATTGCTGCCCGACTTCCCAAAGATGGACGCGCCGTGATCGGTCGCCCCACCACACATCGCCACGGGTTCATCCACCGATGATGAACAAGGTAAAATCAAGTTTGAGTTGCCTCCTTTTGGTGGAAAGTTCGATCCTAATGCATATATTAATTGGGAGATACCGGTAGATAAAGAATTTGCAAACTATGACTTATCCGAAAACCAAAAGATTAGTGCCGCAGCTTAAAGTGTTAACGCTGATGCAAGATATTGGTGGAAGCATATATCTAGACATGATAAAGACCCTAAAACTTGGAATGCAATGAAAAGACTTATGAGAAAAGATTATGTTCTGAATATGTTGCTAAATATTTGCTTACTAAACTTCAATGCTTAAAACAAGGTTCTAAAACTGTTATAGAATACTTTCATGATTTGCAAAATTGTTTGTTGCGTTGTGGTTTACAAGAATGTGAGGAAGCTACTGAGCTTAGGTTCATACGTGGACTTAATCATGAAATTCGTGATGTTCTTGTTGATAAAACATATAGTTGTCTTTCGTAATTGATTGAATGTGCTTTTAGAGTGAAAACATGCTTATCTTGAATCTTTGAAAGAGCCTTTAGCTTTATTTGAGGTGCCCATTGTTGCACCTTCGTTGTAGCTAACATTTTGCGTAAAAGTGAGCACCATCGGAGAAAGATGAAGAAGAAAATGTGAAAAAGAGGAGATATTTGCTGCTCCATACGTATGTGAAGAGTTGGAAATTGAAGTTGCACCTACAACCACGGAGAATGATTTACAAGGTAATGTCAAAGGTATGGATGTATACATGGTGAAAATCATTTTGAAGAGATAAAACTGTCCATGAATCGTGCTATCGAGAGCGACTATTAATGGAACCCATTGCTGATTTTGTTGCTATTCCTAGTGATAAAGAAGAGTTGTGTCATAATGCTTCACTTATATCCACGCCACAATTAGTGAATGAACATGAAATATTTATATTTGAACAAAACACTTATACTGAACATAGACATGTTATTCAAATTGCTAGTGAAGAAGATGAGATTAAATTGATGTCTTCTTTAGATACTTTAGGTTACATTGAATTTGATTTTCGTGTGATCCGGATAGTTTCAAGGAGAAGATTTTTGTACATTCGATTTGCCATGGTTATCACGAAATATTTTCTATGTTGTTGGCAAACATAATGATAAAGGAGAATACAAAGTGCATAGATTATACATTTGTTCAGATCTGAGACCTCCACATCCTATGCAACAATGTGATCAATTTGATAATTCTAATATCATATCAAGTACCCCTACTGTCGATTATAATCTATATGATAGTTTTCAAGAAAGGGAGTGTTTGGGTGATTTTGATTCACGAGACATTGATTTGAGCACAAAAGATATGCATGTTGCTTTGCTCTCTCTCGCTACTAACATTTTGCAGGAGAATGTGATGGAGTCGAGGACGACTCCAATTCAAGAAAGGGAGAATGATGAGACCATGCTCGTCCTGGATATGATCAACGCTATATCAATTTGGCGACACTTCACGGTATCCTCAGATCATCTACATCTACTAGGATGGCTTTCCTTCATGTGGGGAGGAAGGCCCAAGAGTGCAAGCTTTCAACATGCCTTTATATGCTGGAAAGAAATATTGAGCTTTGTGGAGGATGATCTGAACATGAGAATACTTTTTGTTGAGGTTAAGCTAAAAGCAGAGCATGAGTCGAGGACGACTCAAATTCAAGAAAGGGAGGATGATGAGGACATCACTACTACGGATATGACCACATTTGGTTGTGCCTACTCCAACACATCATCCACGGGCCAAGAAGAGAGAGAGATCAAATCCATCACGTTCTGGAATCCAATTCGGCCTCCTGAGACAGCACCAACTTAAAACGGCCATAACTTTTGATCCAGAAGGGTGTTCGGGGTACATGAGTACTTGATTGAAAGCTTTCGTCGCCCTCTTTCCAATGGATCCAGTCTCACCTTCAAATTCCTTCTGATCTGTCCGGAAACTGCAAAACAAGTCACGTCACTTTTCCAGTCCGAGTCAGAGTGGGCCTTGGGCCTTGTAATCGAATTGTATTTGGTTTCCTAGGGTTTTGAACAACCACGTCCTCTTGTTATCTCATAAATAACCAGCCGCAACCCCATCTAGGGTTTTGGGTTTTGTTTGATTAGTTTAGCCAAGTGCAAACTTTGCGTCTTCGAGTTGTGCTGGACAGCCACCTTATCAAGACCTTCAATAGAACCCCACCTTATTTTGGCCTTCAATTCTTATTTGCAATTTCAGATTGCTTTTACCATTGTTCTTGCTTGTTCTTCGTTGCTTGCAGGAATTGAACTCATGTTCAGTTGATCGTGCCACGGCAAGATCAATAACACTCCGGAGTTGGTTTAGCGATTGCTAAGGCGCATCGTCGTCGTACGTTGTAGTCGGATCGTCAAAGTCGGTTCCACAAATCGATAGTTATCGCTCTCATCGAAAGATCGGGACACAACTTCACATCAGAAAGGGCCAATGGAATATAAGGGATAAGTGGAAGAATAACAAATCAAATAGGGGAAGAGGCAATTTATAGTGGAAAAGTAGAGGTAAAGGGCTAGGGGATTCCAGAAGTAATGTTGCAAGCCCTGAATAACCCTGTTTTATGTACGGATGCACTGGATATTGGTCATGCAACTATCGCATCCCGAAGCATGTGGTAGACCTTTACATGCGATCCACTGGAAAACTAAATAAGACCCGGCGAAATAATATTAAGTCATACTTCACCATTCAACCTATTGTTGATACGAATGTTGAGAAGTGTGATATGATATGATTCTTGAAATTATTGAGTTCGAGGAGTCCCAGGAGGGCACCTACATCTCATATGGAGACCTGAATTAGTCTTCTAAATATCCCTTCACTTTGCTAAGTCGATGTCACATATTCCTTATAAGTCTCCTTATCAGTTTAGCTCAAGTTCCAGAATGAACATTTGGTCTACGCTCCTGTTGAGCGATTATCATTCAAAAATTGAATCAATTGATATTTCCTAGATATTTGATTAATTGTGCTATGTCTGTTCTATATTCTACAATTTGTTCCTGATGCAACAATTGTTTGATTGTTAAATCATACTTCCGATATAGAACAAAGTATAATCCGATGGCGGAGGAGAAGATCTGTCTAGAAGACAATTGTACCACACTAAGTGAATTGAAAATATTATGACTATTGCCAGAAGCGATACTCTCATAGTTGGCACTAGAAGAATGTCATATTATACCCTGAGTCCAGTCGTACTACCTTAAGTTTTAATGATATTGGTCTGAATCATTTCCATATGGATACAAAGAATGAGGATGGTACAGAATACCTACTCATGACTAAGTTTAATGGGTGTAATAAACGTGTGGATAAAAAGCTTCATTCATTTTCCTTCGGATTATGCTATGCACATATAAAACCTGAAGTTTGTGTTGCGATGAAAACCTAGAAATATTTAAGATCTGGCAGATCGACTGGTTACTCTGAGTTGAATATTATGAGAAGAATAATTATTATTCTGCTGGCTATAGCATAAAGACTTTTCTAGACCTAAAGTTTTCTTATGTCTGGTTATGCTAAAGGAAAGCTTATTCTTAAACCTTCTTACCTAAAAAGTTAGGGAAGAATCACTGAATTTTCTGGAGAAAATTCAATGTGATATCTATGGACCTGTTCAGCCCCTGTCGGGCTCTTTTTAAGAAATTTTATGGTACTGATAGATGCTTCTACTAGATGGTCCTATGTATGTCTCTTATCTAAGAACCATGCTTATGCCAAAATTAATTGCCCAAATTATTAAGTTAAGAGCCTACTTTCCAGAAGAAAGGATCAAGTCTATTCAAATAGACAATGCTAGCGAGTTTACCTCAAAAGCATTTAATGATTATTGTATGGCTCTGGGAATTAATGTAGAGCATCTCGTACCTAATGTCCACACTCAAAATGACCTTGCAGAGTCATTATATTAAAAGAATAAAAACTTATTACTTGGCCTCTCTTGCAGAATAGTAGGCTTTCCACCAGTTGGGGCCACGCAGTGTTGCATACTGCGGTATTAATTCAACTCAGACCAACTGCACATCATGAAATTTCCCTGTTGCAGATAGTGTGTGGAAAAGAATTAAATATTTCTCATATGCAAAAATTTGGCTGTACTATATACATGCCAATCTCTCCACCACAGCGTACCACCATGGGACCTTACCAGAAGTTGAAAATCTATGTAGGTTACGAATCTCCATCATGTATTAAAATACCTAGAGCCTATAATAGGAGATCTGTACACGGTTCGGTACGCTGATTGTATTAAGGATATTTTTCGGCATTAGGGGGACATAAGTACCAGATTAGAGAATACCGAGTCCTTAGATCCACGCACTATAGAGACCGAACTTGAAGTTAGAAGGATAATAAATCTACAATAAATAAGCTTATAATCTGCCAAATAACTTCACTGTTCATAAGGGAGTGAAAAGATCTCATATACCTGCAGTATATGCACCTGAAAGAGTGAAAATACCCTAGAAGGATATTGAACCCACTCTTGACCCACATGATTGTAACATCCCAAAATTTGCTCAAATATTATTTTATTGTCATTTGTGGATTTTTTGGAATTTATTTGGATTTTTCTGGATTTATTTGAATTAATTTTAAATTAAGAATATTGACTTTTTGCTTAAAACTATTTAAATTTGTGCAAAGTTAAAATAAAGTTTTGCCAAAAATATTATATTTGAGTCCAGAATGTCTCAAAGTATTTTGGGGATTTTTCTTGGATTTTTCATGATAATTTATTTGCCTAAAACCAATTAAATGAATTTCTAGAATTATTTTAATTATTAAAGAGTTTAAAAATCATTTGAACAGTGTTGGGCCGAAACCCAACACTGTGCGCGTTCGGCCTGCCTCGGTGCGGCCCAGTCCAGCCCGCTAACCGCTGCGGGGGAAAAACCCTAGATCGGCGGCCGTTCGCGTGCGATCCAATCGGCTCAGAAAGGCGCGTGTGCGCCACGTCTGGCCGTCGGATCGGGGACACGCGTCGCGCCGTCGCCCTTCGTCTCCGATGCGAACTCGAGTCCGCCCAGAACGACTCGGACTTCCCCGCCGTGTAGGGCTCGAACGCCGAGGCTATAAAAGGAGGGGGTACTCGCCCGAGGTTCCTCGTGAGTAGCCGCGCACTTTGGTCGGACCCGTCTGGCGAGGAACGTCGTGGTGAGCGCAAGGGAGCTCGTCGGAGTCAAAAGCTTGTAGCCGCCGCGGTTTTGCCTTGGATCATCGCCGATCTGTGGTCTTCCGACACCTTGGTCCCGGATTTGAAGTCGCCAAGGTGTACCGCGTCTGCTACGCCTTTTCTTCGCATCGGAAGCGCACCGAAACGCCGTGGCCCTGGTCTTCTTCCTCGCCTCCGGTGAATCCCTCGTCGCCGCTTCGCCGTTGGTCTCGGGTGTGTTCGTGACCGTAGGATCCAAGAGAACGGCGCAGATTGTGCCACGTGCACCCCTGTCCGTAGCCGTCCGATCGGATTCAAACGCATCGGAACGCACTTTCGCCGCAACTAATTGTGTGCCGCCGCGTGTCGAGCGCTGGTGCCGAGGCGTCGTGAACCGGGTTCACCGTGGTCCAGCGCTGCGCCGTGGACTCAGTCCATACACCGAGACACGTGTCGCGTTCTGATTGGTTCCAGATCAAGGCTGACGTCATGCTTGCGTCATAATTGAATTTTTCAATTGGAAAATAATCCGATTGGAAATTCTGTGATGATGACATCATCATGAGGTCACGCTGATGTCATAAATCGGTTTTTCAGTTTAAAAATAATTACATTAATTCGAATTTCGATTTTTGCAATTTGAGATTTAATCCAAACTTCAAAAGGCTATATCTTTTGCATCTTAACTCGGATTTGAGTGATTCAAATTTCTAAAAATTTGTAAAATTGAGATATATTTAATGGTGAATTTTAATTGATTTTTGGAGTTCATTCGCTCTCTGTTTTGGTATTTATTTGCTTTTCTCCTTCGGTACGCGTAGACGTTGAATTGTGCGACGCTCGAGGAAGATCCAAAGAACTCAAGAGCAAGCTCCAGATCAAGATCAGGACCTATTCCAAGGCAAGTTGTGCTTTGATCATGTTGAACCCATGTTTATACAAATGCTATATTGTTTTACTCTATTGCATGGTATTTCAAGTATACAATTGTTTCAAATTAAATTGGGACTTAGCTATTATACCAATTTGACCTATACCCTACCTTGTCATTGTATGCCATAATTTATTGTCACCCTAGATTGGTTCATTATAGTTGGTTAGTAATGATAATCAACATAGGATGGTTAGACCGTATTAATTGCTTAGCCATGCCACGTCATCACATGTGATTGAATCATTGATAATTAATCTTGACTAATGGAATATGGAACGATGTTATGAACTTGTGTGTCATGTGGGATCACACGATGAGATTGAGTTGTTGTGGCGAGTCATGTCACGCAACGATGTTGAATTGTTGATGGCACGTGGTGCTTGGTAATCAACTGGGTGATAATCACTTAGATTGAGGCAAGTGATAAGGGGCGAGTATGCCAAGGTGGGCCTGATAGGCAGAGGGTATGAGGATGTCTTGCCTTGATCACTCTAAGGACTTAACCTTGCAAGCCTTTGACCTGAGTAAATCATGCAACCACATGTCTGGTATGGGCCAGCCTAGCTGAGTAATTTGCAATGTCTTAATTTTGGTACTATCTTGGTCGGTGTGAGTTCCCGAGTTATGGAGTAATTCACATGGCGCAAGAGGGGGGCCCTGGATGTGGTAACCGGTCCCACCAGTGTTGAAACCTTAGCGGTCGCATCGGGTTAAGCCAACGCATTGTAAAGGCTTTGTTATAATCACTCGCCTTGGTGGTGTTTGGTTGTATCGCGTGGGTAAAGTGCATAACCTCTGCAGAGTGTGAAACTATTCGGATAGCCGTGCTCGCGGTATTGAGCAATGCTCGGGAATTACAGTTAAGGGTTAGCTTAATTAAATGGACAACTTGGTTGGGATGGCGGAATGTCATGGAATTTGATTTAGAATTGGAAACTTGGTTTACTTCAGAAATGCTGAATCTATTTATTGTTATTTGTTTTACAGTCTTTACAATCTATTTATTGTATTTGTTCATAAATGCTGCTTATTGCAAAATAACCATGATAACCTATCCATTGGAATAAGCCTTACATATAGTTACATAGAATTGCATTCTGTGCACAACTTGTTGAGTGCTTTAAGTACTCACCCTTGCCAACAACAATAATCAACAGTCGAAGAATCTACACCTGTGTTGGAGGAAGAGTTCCAAGAGGACGCGAGTCATTAGGGTCCGAGCCTTGTCGGTTGCCTGTGGTGAACTGATGAGCTATCTACGTTTTCTACTTTCCGCTGCTTAATTATTAGCTTATATTTCCAGTCTTGCCCTGCGTGGCTTAATAATGTAAGTTGGTCATAAGATCATACATTTAGCTATATCAATAAATGAACTATTATTTCTATTATCGTTGAGTATGATGTGATATGTACCAATGTTAAGCTGTGTGCACTAGCGTTGATCCTGGGACTAGTGCAGTAAACACAGTGGGTACGAATCAGTGGATTCGGGTCCTTACAATGATAAAAAGAAGGGGAGGCCTCCAAGTGCACGGTACTCAATTCCGCGAAGACGTCCGTAGTAGTAGAGAACCGAACAAATGAGAACACTACCCATGACAGTGGAAGAAGCTCAACCTGATGTTGAGAAGATCCCTGAAGTGAGCTATCCTAGAGATGGTAACATCCTTGAAATGATCAATCCTGAAGATGATAACCCCAGCATATATTTGCGTGCACAATTCGACGCTGGGAAATCAGAACACCCAGACTCCATCGTTGTGAGAAATCACGAGGAGCTGGAAAACATTTATAAAGAGATCCCTGAAGTGATGCAGGTGAATTGTATAAAAGAAAGACTATAAATGTCGACATATAATTGCCTCTAAAATTACAAAAGCTGGATCCAGAACCAAAGTCCATGGCAGAGTGCCAGAAGCGCTCAGATAGGGTCAAATGAAAAGAAGCAATTGAGACATCGCTCACTTATTAAAAGGAAAGCTTTGGTCACGTTGATCAAACATCTCCTAAAGTGACACCTGTAGGATCAAAAGGGTTTTTTCATCCGGAAGAGAAATGAAATACCCAGGTGGTGAGATATAAAGTGAGGCTTGTAGCACAAGGGTTCACGCAGAGACCCGACATCGATTACGATGAAATATATTCTCCTATAAAGAGTGGAATAACGTTCTAAAATTTAATATTAATGGCAGCAAACTTAAACTTATCAATGCAGTTGATGGATGAAGTGACCTCATATATATGGATCACTAGATACGGATATTTACATAAGAATCCCTGAAGGAGTTACAATTTCGAATCCTAATAATCGCAACATGTATAGCATCAAACTGAAGAGATCGCTATACGTATTAAAACAGTCGGGGAGAATGTGGTATAACCGACTTAGTGAGTTCCTCCTTGAAAAAGGAATATTGCCCCTGTGTGTTCATAAAGAAATCCCAGAATGGATTCTGTATCATCTCAGTTATATGTCGATGATCTGAATATTATCGGAACCACAGAGGAGATAGAGGAAGCAAGTGCTTACCTCATGATGGAGTTTTGAGATGAAAGATTTGGGTAAAACCAAATTTTCTTATGCCTGCAGCTAGAGTATTTCCCAAAAGGAATCCTTGTACACCAGTCTTTCTATACCAAGAAGGTATTGGAAATGTTTAATATAGATAAATCGTATCCATTAAAAAACCCCACAGTCGTAAGATCCCTTGAAGTAGATAAAGACCCCTTTCAGACCAAGGATGGAAAATGAGAAAGTCTTAGGACCTGAAGTCCCATACTGATGTATCTTGCGAATTGCACAAGGCCTAATATTGCATTCGCAATAAATTTGCTAGCAAGACACAGTGCAGCTCCAACCAGAAGATATTAGGCTGATGTCAAGACTTTACTCAGATACCTCTAAGGTACTCAAGATCTTGGATTGTTTTTCCAGAAGAACCAAGACTTAACCATGGTGGGATATATGGATGTTGGCTGGCTGTCTGATCCCCACAGTGCCAAATCTAAGACTGGTTTTGTATTTCTCTGCGGTGGTATAGCCGTTTATTGGCAGACCTTGGTAGCTACTTCTACCAACCACTCAGAGATTATAGCTTTATATGAAGCCTCACGTGCATGTGTTTGGCTGAGACATGTGATTAACCATATCCAGAAGTCATGTGGTCTTAACACCGTCGATACCCCCACAATTATCATGAAGATAATGCTGCTTGTGTTGCACAAATGCAAATGGGTTATGTGAAAAGCAATATCACGAAGCATATTACTCCTAAAATTTCTTATTCTCACAAACTCCAGAAGAACGGTGAGGTAAATATTTTGCAAACTAAATCATGTGAAAATCTTGCAGATTTATTCACTAAGTTCTTGCCAAAATCTACATTTCAAATATGTGTCAATGGCATTAAAATGAGACGACTTAGAGATATGCAATGTTCAGGGGGAGTAAATCCCTGAACCATGACCCTTTGCATGATCCTGAAGGTCATATTTTAAATCCTAAAGATTTTAAGTTGTACTCTTTTTTCCTTAGTGAGTTTTCCTGAAGTTTTCCCACATGAAGGTTTTTAATGAGGCAACTAGTGTAACACGGAGTGCGAGTGCAATGTACTCTTTTCTCCATCCCTTTTTTCTCACTGGGTTTTGATAGCATCTAGGCACCCCTCAATTTTATTTTTATTGTTATGGTTTTGGTATTGATGACTAAGTTAGTAATATTCAAAGCCTAAAGAAAGTGAGCTGGAACTTATGATGAGATAAGCTGGGACAACAAGATTAAGGCTTTTGATTTATAATTTATGACTTGGAAAGTGTTCTAAGTCAAATAGCGTAGGTGTTTTGTTTTTGTATAGCTGTCCAAAAGAGGGACTTTGCACAAGGAAATAGTTTGTTAGGCAAAGGCAAAACTGCACCACTTGGAGCAAAAGACACTAAATCTTTACCTCTTGAAAATATACCTTTCAGTTCAATGACCAAAATTTCCTATCTATATTCTTGATCATTGCAAACCTTGAATCTATTCTTTGTCAAAACTTCCTTTATACATCTGTTTTTTGATTAAAATATACTCGCTTTCATATCCTCATATTCCGACAAACATTCCTCGAAAATCATCTTAGTCGAAGTTCGCCTATGTATGACGGACTAAAATTTTTGGTCCAAGATACATGCATTTTTCACTCCTCAAGATCGGACCAAAGATGTCCTAGGTTTTCTGCTCGCAGACCAAAAGATTTGGTCCGCATTCCTTTTCTGTACAAGTGTTGGTCTGACTAAATCTCGATGTTCTTTTAAATCGAAACCAAAAAAAAAGAAAGAGGGTATTCTCTATCTTCAAAAGAAGTTTCTACTCCGAAACGGACAAAATATTTGTGCTTAATTTCTTTAAAACCGCTGCTAGATTGAAAAGCCGGATAATTTATATCTATAATAGAAAAGGTTCTTGGCACAAATCTTCGTGAAGTCCATGCAACACGGACCAAAAATTTGGTCCAAGTACATGTGTCTTCTCGCCAATTACCTATCTTCTCTAAAGTCCATGTATCACGGACCAAATTTTTGGTCCAAAATACATGTGTCTCTATCCTCGCAAATTTGTTTCTTAGTCCATATATGACGGACCAAAATTTTGGTCCCGCGTGACATAGATCTCTATGTCTAAGCAAAATCTTTTGAAAGTCATGTAACGGACCAAGTCACTTAGTCCGATACTCATATATATCTCCCGATTGTATGCCGGACCATCTTCTTGATCAACCCATGTCTGCGGACCAAAATATTTGGTCCGTCGTGAACTCAAAATTTGGTCCGTCATACACATACCCGAAGATCGCTAAGCACCGATACATAGTCCATTCAGACGTGTGTTTTTCTCGTTGTTTCGACATCCGACATGTCCAACGGCCATCAGAGCAGTGTAACGGCTATATTCACTCAAAATGGCTATATAAGCATTTCCTAAGCCATCTACCTGTAAGATACATGAACTCCTTACATTTTGGCATTGACATATAGCTCTCATTCTCAAAAGGAGTCTGTGCTTCATTTTCACACAAAATCTTCATACTTCCCTAAGTGTGTAAGCTCCAAGCAAGTGTCTAGTTTTGTGATTTGCATAGTGAACCAAGAGATGTAACTTGTGCGAGGTTTATTACTCTTGGATCTTGGTGATCCTAGACACTTTGAGGAAGTAAAGCAGTGTGACTGTCCAAAGGTGTTTGTGGAAGGCAAGCTGTGTTTGTGAGAGGTTTGGAACTCACCTCTTTGGAGAAGTGAAAGAGTTACCCGAGTGAACACGAGCTCTGCGACTAGCTTTGGAGAAGTCAACTTGGAAGAAGTGCTTCAACGTGGATTAGGAGTGCGGCTCAACCACGGGATAAATTCTTTGTCTCTCCAAAGATCTTCTCTTTATTGCTTTCATTTGTATTTGTTTGTTGCTTGATATCCGCTTTACTCTTGCTATAAGTTTCTCTCGTTAAAATAAGTTAGTAAATTAAAATTGCAAGAATTTGTGAAATTGCCTATTCACCCCCTCTAGGCCATATCGATCCTACAAGTGGTATCGAGCATTGGTTTACCTTGTTTAGCTTAACTAGCTTTGGTAAATGGTCGAGGAAATGGTTCTCTCATCGTTAGTATTGGTAGAGTACTTTTTGATGGCACAAACTATGCTTATTGGAAGATCGAATGAGATGTTATTTAGAAGTCGTCGGGTATGATGTGTGGAGGGTTACAGAGAAACCTATGCCTCCTCGTGTCATACACCAAGGGCAATCAGATATGGAGAACCCACTCGGGTGAAATTCAAAATATGCAATATGATGCCCAAGCTAGAAATGCCATATTTTCTTGTCTTAGCTTAGAAGTCTTTGATAGAGTAAGTAATCTTACTTCTGCATATGATATATGGACAACATTACAAGAAATTCATGAAGGTACCTCTGATGTAAAAGAAGAAAAATACTATGTTGTTAGGGAAAAATTTGATCAATTCAAAATGCTTCCTCAAGAAAATGCAAATGATATGTTCTCTAGGCTAAATCCCATTGTAAATGAACTAAAAGGCCTAGGTACCAAAATTTCAGATGTTGAAGTGTGCAGGAAGATGATCAGAGTGCTTCCAAGATCATATCACAGCTTGATCACTTATCTATCCAACAGTGGTGATCTCAAAAGGCTTACTCCAACTGAACTACTGGGCAAAATATCTGCTCATGAGCTCACCTTGGCTGATGAAGATGCACCAAGAAAGAAATCCATCGCGTTAAAGGCAAAAGAAGTTGTTCAAGATTCATCTGAAGAAGATGATGATGAGTCAAGTGAAGATGAAGATGAAGATGGACACATAGCTGCTCGGTGTCCAAACAAAATCAAAAAGAAGAGCAAGTACAAGAATAAGGACGACGAGGATGAAGAAAAGACTCATGAAAAATCAAAGAAGAAGTTTTTCAAGAAGAGCTACTCTAAGAGATTTATGAAGAAAGGAAAAGGAGAGGCTCACATAGGAGAATGGATCACCGACGATGAAAGTGAAAGTGAAGACTCATCCTCAGAAGAAGAAAGTCCAAAGTCAAAGGGGCTAGCTGGACTCGCGCTAGATGAGTCAACTCCACCGCCACCATTATTCCCTCTCTGTCTTATGCCAAGATCAGATGAGGAAAAGGTGAGTGACTCTCCTTCTTATGACGAGTTGGTAGAACTAGTTGAAGAACTAAATAATGCCTTGCATGATAAAACAATTTCAACTAGAACTCTTAAGAAGACTATCTCTAGCTTGCTTAATGATCAAAGGATGCTTACAGCACAAGTATGAAAACCTTATGCATGAACATAAAAGTCTGTACAAATTCATGATGACCTTGTTGCAAGTCATGCTTTGCTTGTTAAGAATTATGAAGACTTGCAAATCAATTCATCGTGAACTAGAAATTGAAAATGAAATGATGTCTAACAAATCCAGTCATGTCTCTTCAAGTAATACATCTGTTTCAAGTGGCTCTTCATTCTTAACTTGTGGCTCTTCTGATGCTTACAAAGAAAATTGCAAATATGCTTCTTGTGTTAAGAAGCTTGAAGTTGAAAATAAAGATCTAAAAGCTCAGATAGCCACATTTGATAAAGGCTTAGAAAAATGTTTTAGGAAGTGCTACTCTTGACAAAATTCTTGTTGAACAAAGACCAAACTTGGGCAAAAGGGCTTGGGTTACAAACCCGTCACCGCTAAATAAAAATGGGCCAGTCACATTACACAAGCTTTTGTCAAGAAAAACACTCATTGTTATTATTGTCATAAATCAAACCATGAATCCAAAAATGCTATCTTGCAAATGTTTCTCATACCAAAAGGGATTGCATGGTAGATGCCCATTACATGCTATTTAAAGATTTCAGGGCAAAACAAATGTGAAATATGTAGGTCCCTCAAATTTAAATAAGAAGCTTAAAATCAGTATGGGTACCTAAGGCCATGTTGACAAACCCTTTCAAACCTAAGATGGTCAGTAATTAACATCAAAGGACCCAAAAATATTTGGGTACCTAAAGTGAAGAAATGAACTTGTAGGTAAATTATAAGAGTGGAGGCGACATTGGGTCATTGATGGTGGCTGCACTCAACACATGACCAGTACCTCAAGAATGTTCACCTCAATTGAAGGAGAAAGTGATCCAAGTCACAAAATCACCTTTGGAGATAACAAGAAAAGAAAGGTAAAAGGTCTTGGTAAGATTGCCATATCAAATGATCACTCTATTGACAATGTTCTTCTCGTTGATTCCTTAAACTTCAATTTATTGTCCGTTGCTCAATTGTGTGATCTTGGATTTCATTGTAACTTCACTGATGGGGTAATCAGATTTGATAAAAATGAAAACTTATATTCAAAGGATTCAGATTTCAAAATCTCTATTTAGTAGATTTCAAATCTAACTCCTCATGTATCTCAACCTTGCTCGTTAGCTAAAGTCTCCCTGATGGCTTTGGCACAGCGTTTGGGGCATGTAGGTATGTCTAACCTAAAGAAGCTTTTCAAAATGAGCTTGTGGTGGGTTTGAAAGATGTTAAATTTGAAAAGAATAAGCTATGTAGTGCTTGTCAAGCGGGCAAACAAGTAGCTAATTCTCATCCAATTAAAAGTATCATGTCCACCACTAGACCACTTGAGCTTCGCATATGGATGTGTTTGGTCCCACCTCATATGCCAAAGATCGGTGGTAACTCTTATTGCTTAGTAATAGTTGATGACTTTTCCAGATTTACTTGGGTATTCTTTTCGCCAAACAAAAGTGAAGTTGGAAAATCTTCAAAACTTTTGCAAAAGAGCTCAAATGAATTTGATTGTCCCATCAAGAAAATAAGAAGTGACAATGGATCCGAGTTCGTTAACACAAATATTATTGAATCTTGTGATGAATTAGGAATTAAGCATGAACTCTCGCAACTTATACCCCCCACAAAATGGAGTAGTTGAAAGGAAAATCGAACTTTGATTGAAATGGCTAGATCTATGCTAGATGAATATGAAACCTCCGATGCTTTTTGGGTGAAGCAATTAATATCGCTTGTCATGTCATAATGACTATATCTTCATAGATTGCTTAAGAAAACTCCTTATGAACTCTTGGTAGGAAGAAGACCAAATGTATCATATTTTCGTGTGTTCGGTTGTAAAGTTTATATCTATAAAAAGAGAACTCATTTGGGAAAATTTCAAACTAGATGTGACCCTGACTTCATGCTAGGATATTTCTCTAAATCCAAAGCATATAGAGTCTTTAATAATACCACTGGACTGGTAGAAGAAACTTATGATGTAAAGTTTGATGAATCTAATGGCTCACAAGGTGAGCATGAGAATTTAGATGATGTAGGAGACGATGGCTTGGCACAAGCAATGAAGAAGATGGAAGTGGGAGATATTCGACCAAAAGAAGACAAGGATGAACTTCCCACTCAATCAATAGTGCCTCATGATGGAACACAAGAGGAAGAAGAAGATGAAAAGAGCAAGATCATCCTGTTCTCATCAAAAGCCATCATACCATTGCTAAAGATCATCCTCGATCAAATCATTGGTGAATTCAAGAAGGGTATTCAAACTCGTTCTGACAAGCTTCTTTTTGTGAACATTACTCTTTTGTCTCGTGTATTGAGCCTAAAGCAGTGGAAGAAGCACTAGAAGATGCTGATTGGATTATTGCTATGGAAGAAGAACTTAACAACTTTGAAAGAAACAAAGTCCGAGTTTAACCAATCGCCCAAAGGATCACAATGTTATTGGTACAAAATGGGTGTTCGTAAATAAGCAAGATGAAAATGGAGTGGTGATAAGGAATAAAGCCGGACTAGTAGCTCAAGGATTTACTCAAATAGAAGGATCTGGACTATGGAGAGACCTATGCCCTGATGGCTCGCCTTGAAGCAATTCGGTTCCTTCTTGCCTTTGCTACTCATTTTAATATCACTCTTTTTCAAATGGATGTAAAAGTGCATTTCTAAATGGATTCATTGATGAAACTGTCTATGTTGAACAACCACCGGGTTTGAAGATCCAAATTTGCCAAACCACGTGTATAAATTATCTAAGGCTCAGATGGTCTAAAACAAGCTCCTAGAGCTTGGTATGAACGCCTTAGAGATTTTCTACTCAATAAAGACTTCAAATCGAAAGGTTGATCCAACATTGTTTTTAAAAACATCAATGGAACATTAATGATTTGTCAAATATATGTTGATGATATTATCTTTGGTGTACTAATACTTCTCTTTGTAAAGAATTTGGTGATATGATGGCCAAAGAGTTCGAGATGTCTATGATTGGGGAACTATCATTCTTTCTCGGGATTTCAAATCAAGCGACTAAAGGAAGGAACCTTTATTTCGCAAGAAAAGTATACTAAGGATCTTCTCAAACGCTTCAAAATGGAAGAATGCAAGATCATAAAGACTCCCATGGTTACTAATACACATCTTGATCAAGATGTGGGAGGTAAGTCTGTAGATCGAAGCTTTTAGATCCATGATAGGCTCTTTACTATACTTGACAAAGATCTAGGCACGATATCATGTTTAGTGTGTGTATGTGTGCTAGATTTCAAGTCGCTCCTAAAGAAATTCACTTGAGTGTCAGAAAAGAATATTTAGATATCTTAAATTTACTTCTAATATTGGTTTATGGTACCCCAAAGGTGCTCCTTTGAGCTTCTAGGCTACTCAGATTCGATTATGCGGATGCAAGATTGATCGTAAGAGCACCTCGTGGAGCTGTCATTTGCTTGGAAGGTCTTTAGTTTCTTAGTTTTCTAAAAGCAAAATTCAAGAGCACTATCCATCGCCGGCCGAATATGTGGTCTTTGGAAGTTGTTGTGCTCAAATCTTATTCATCAAACAAACATTTTGGATTTTGGTATAAAATTTGATAATGTACCTCTGTTATGTGATAATGAAAGTGCAGTGAAAATAGCAAACAATCCGGTCCAACACTCCGTAACTAAGCATATAGAAATTAGACATCACTTTATCCGTGATCATGTTGCTAAAGGAAATATTATGCTTAGTCATGTAAGAACCGAGGACCAATTGGTCGATATTTTCACTAAGCCGCTTGATGAGGCCAAATTTTCAAAATTAAGAAATGAACTGAATATCATTGCTTTTTCAAATATTGCTCGATAATGTTTGACTAAGGGGAGCACTTTTGTTTACCATATATATCCTAATGCTCATTTCCTTGATTTCTTACCCCACTTTGCATAATTTTTGTCAAAATATCGCTTCGTTTCAGTAACTCCCGCTTTTTCCGTATCGCTCTAACTTCAAAGTCGCTGGATTTTGTTGCATTTACTTTTTCTCATCTCAATGGCTATAAAAGGCGCAGAGACCCCGAATCCTCAACTTCTCTCTTCTTTCTAAACTAAGCTCTTCATCATGCCGAAAAGACCCTTCAACGATGATCGGTCGACCGAGCTCGCAGAACTCGGAAGGAGTTCGATCGTGTTCTAGAAGAGCTAGTCAAGAAAGGGCTGTTGCCGAGACAGTGAGGCAAGAGATGCTTTTCTTGAAGCCTTCCCACTGTCCGGGGCGAGCCGCGCTCATAGAAGCTTTAGGCGCGCGTAGGGAGGAAACTAGTCCTGTTCTGCCTTGTCCCATATCATCTATGTAAGCCGACAATGTTTATAAATAAATAAAAAGTTCGGTGTTCTGAAAATACTCTCTGGATCTTGTATGTTTTCTAAATTGAATGGATATTCATACGTGTACGTCGCTAAACATAACTTCGACTAGTCGCTCAAAACATTCTTGGTATCTTTCGCGCTCTAGTTCGACAGATCATTTATTTCGACTACACGATATGGATAAAATTATAATAACTCTTTGAATTTTTTTAAAAAAATGTGTGTTGCTATAAGACTCATCTTTCCATGATCATCCTTTTCTAATCAAAATTTTAAAGGAAGCGAAAAATCTTCATTTGCCTTTTTCAAAGAAAGTGTCCATATCAAAGTACTTGAGTTCTTCAGATAAGCTTGGTTTAAAGAAATACTTAAGCTTACTTGATTATTAAACTCAAACAATACTAAAGCTCTTTGTTTAATTGATTTTGGTTGATAATCTTAGATATATCTTTTATCTTTAAAATATTGAAATATAGACATGATGCAAACCGAGAACAACTAAAAGATACGAGGTTCTGCTGGATCGGACTAATCTCAAAATAATCGACAATGCTCACGGACTAAATTTTTTTGGTCCGTCGATAATAGGAGCTTTGGTCCTAATACCAAGCGGACTAAATCTGGTCCAGGCTGAGTACAAAACTTTTGGTCCGACCCAAAGTGCAATCTGTCCATATTCTTTTAATAGTCAAATCTGCCTTATGTTTAAATACCTCTAAGTCTAAACTCTTATCTAAACTCAAACAATTTGCACCAAGCTTAAATAAATTTCCTTGTTCTCCTCTCAAGTTTTCAAAAGTCATTCAAAGATCTTACCTATTGCTTTAGGTCTTACCTATTGCTATCCTGTCCTTATCTCTTTAGGACTCTCTGTAACTGCTCAAACAGACTTTAAACAGAAGGGGTCCCACTGCTCCTGTTCCTCTTCAACCACCCTGGTTAAAAGGTGTCGATTTCAAGGCTTTTATCGCCAATGCATTCAATGCAAGAACTTCTTCCATCAAAACCTCCTTGTTATTGCCTTGCTTTGCAAAAACTTCTCTAAACCGAAGTTTCCTTCTTCTCTTCACCAAGCAAATCTCGATCGGATCTTGGCAACGGTGATCGCTCAACCTTGTGCGCAAAGAATCTCCTTCAAACTCAAGAAGTTCTTTAGAACTTCTCTTTGTCTCGCTTTTTTAAAAAAATTTAGACCTAGTGCTTAGATTTAGTTCTTCCTTTTAGGTCCATTCTTTTGTTTGAAGAGAGCACGGTCCCGAGTCCGAGCAATTAGTCCGTGTTTAAGTCGAAAGCAAAAATGAGGTCAAAAATCGACAAAAGGGGCTTGTTTGGAAAATCTTTGATAAAGTTAAGAGTAAAAAGCAAAGAAGATCTAGTTCATCTTTCAAACAAATATGCTCGAACAACCTCAAGGACCGCTTATAATCCCCGATGTTCATAATCTTTGGTCGACCAAACCGCAAAATAGTGACCTCTCATCCAAGAAAAGGAAAGCAGATAGTTGACTGAATCATCCTCCGAGGATATTCCCTATGAACCCGACAGTGAATCATCCTCGTAAAGCAGGAATCGATCTACGAGATTGATGTTCTTAGTAGTGAAGAACTGGGAAAACTTAATTCTAAGAAGTTAAGAGCGATTCGGTTGGTCGCTGAAAAGGTGCAGTTCCACGAGTCAAGGCCATCCGAGGTGAAAACTTTGTGTCTCTTTTACACAAAAACATTTTCCATGCCTATCTAAATGAAGAGATGGAAAAGGAAAGCCGATTTATGCTCACAAATCACCAATATATAGATTGGGATCAAGTGAACAATATCATTGGATCATCTGGGTTGTATGATTGCATAAACTCCACTCTGGACTAGTAGGAATCATGTCAAATAAAACAATTCCATGGAGTGTTTCAAGGACTTTAGAGTTTTATGCTTCTCTTCTAGTGAACAAACAAAGGAAATATATCATGTTCACTATAAATGGAAAAATGAGGAAAATCAGATCATCCCAGTTTGAATCAAGAATAGGAGCTTCTAGTCCTCGGCAAATAGGACAAGGATCTTTGAAAAGATGTATCCACATCAAAGGTGGAGACAAAGTGGAACTTGCCGATTTACAAGTGTCGGGGCATATATACAAAGATACCTCAAGTAAGGATTTTAATCCAAATAGGGTGTCTTGTGCATGCAGAAAAAGCCAAGGTTACGCTCTTGATATTAAGACACTCTATATATCCCAAGTCCGGATATAAAGAAGGAATCACCTCGATTTTAGCTTGGTTGCTACACCTAATTCTCATCAAGACGACCTATACATCTAGTGATTATTTTTTTGGACAGATGGAGAAGCCATCTATAAAAGGTTCAAGACTCTCGCCTTTTGCCCGATTAATCACGGGTGTATTGTTGGCTCAAGGCATTATTTCTCAAGATGACCTAAATAAAGAATTCAAATGCTTTTCAAGAAATACAAGATGCATCAAAGCATTGGACAAAATCTAAGGATTTCAGGCTCCTTCAAAGAGTGGTAGAGAATCAACCATTTGAACTCAAGAAGAAAGTGCGAGAAAGGATTGAGGTGAAAATGAGTTTGTGAAATAGTGCTAGAAGTGTTTCCCAAGCACAACAAAGTGATTTTTGGCATCAGTCCTATGGAAGCTATCATCAAGAGTATGAAAGTCATCATATGTCCGATCGAGCGAAATGACAGAGAACCTAGTGTTCAAAAGGAAAAGGGAAGACACCGAGCCACCATCTCAAGAAGCAATCAAGTAATTTATGGAAGTGAATCATGGAACACAGATGATCTTCGCTACTCAAAAGCTTTCAAGCTCGCTTGATAAAACCTTAGATGAAGAACATCAAATTTATCAACTTCAAGAAGCAATTTGCAGCAGCAAGGTTCACTAAGCGCAGAGTTTGCATCAGAGCAAACGAAATGAAGTGGAGGGTCCGTATGCCATCAAGTACCCCAACCATATAAACTGTCTATCCTTCAACTTCACTCATCCCGAGCATGATCAAAGGAATACATTTCTGGTTGGGAAAGCTTGTTTGACTATCGTACCCCAACTCATCCTCTCTCAAGTATGATGAACAAGGACAAACGACACATTTCAGGCTCAAGAAAACATCTTTGAAACTCAGCCCTCCTGGTTCTCCAACTTTGAGCAACAATACTATGCCGATCAAAGGGGATTTCAAGCTAGATACATGGAAGATCAGAATACAGCAGCTCACAGGCATGAGGAAGAAATGAAATTCTTTAATGAAGCCATGTCAAGATTTGACCACCTAAGCAAAAATCAAGAAGATCTTAGACAGCATGTCCAACAGATGGATACTGCTCAAAATCTGATCAAGGACAGATTGTATGACATGAACAAGAAAATGGATGATCAGTACAAGAAACTGAGAAATCAGGTTGACGCTGAAAGTATATCACATAAAAGTGATCACTTGTGGATGAGACATCAATTAGATCATCCATGCGATTCATGAAGATGCCCCGCTCGACTATACTCGTTTGGCACATAATGTCACATATGATGTGGGCGACGTCCTTCTTTGAGACTCGAAATATGAGCGATTCTTTGGACCGATTGGTCGGATCTTCAATCGTTGGTTATCCACCAGAGAACCGGACTATCCAAGTTGGCATGATCGAGCTATGTCTCAAGGGCCGATAATCCAAGCCAAGAAGATCTTGATGAACAACCCGCCTCTCCACCAAAGAAAAGCAAAGCTCAGGCCAGCTCAAAGACTCTTTTCAAGGCGAAGTAGGGGCCCTTTTTGGCTATTGATGCCAAAGGGGAGAGAAGATCTTAGTTTTCCTCTATAGGCTACTACTGGCTTATCTATATGAATATTATGAGTATTTGTTTGAGTATTTGTTCGAGTATTAATTATTTTGTGCTATGTTTATGGTGTGATTGGTTCAACTGTCTAGATAACATGCTCAGATTCTCTACTTTAATATGAATGCTTTCATTAAGGGGGAGCAAATTCACTCTCTATCTCTGCTGTCAGTATTTCCAGCTAACTCTGTTTTGCAGAATATATACGATATTACTAACTAAAAGGTATGTTGTCATCAATTACCAAAAAGGGGGAGATTGATAGCATCTTGGCACCCCTCAATTTTATTTTTATTGTTATGGTTTTGGTATTGATGACTAAGTTAGTAATATTCAAAGCCTAAAGAAAGTGAGCTGGAACTTATGATGAGATAAGCTGGGACAACAAGATTAAGGCTTTTGATTTATAATTTATGACTTGAAAGTGTTCTAAGTCAAATAGCGTAGGTGTTTTGTTTTTGTATATTTGTCCAAAAGAGGACTTTGTACAAGGAAATAGTTTGTTAGGCAAAGGCAAAACTGGACCACTTGGAGCAAAAGACACTAAATCTTTACCCTCTTGAAAATATACCTTCAGTTCAACGGACCAAAAATTTCCTATCTATATTCTTGATCATTGCAAACCTTGAATCTATTCTTTGTCAAAACTTCCTTTATACATCTGCTTTTTGATTAAAATATACTCGCTTTCATATCCTCATATTCTGGACAAACATTCCCGAAAATCATCTTAGTCGAAGCTTTGCCTATGTATGACTGGACTAAAATTTTTGGTCAGCATACATGCATTTTTCACTCCTCGATGTCGGACCAAAGATGTCCTAGGTTTTCTGTTCTCAGCAGACCAAAAGATTTGGTCAGCATTCCTTTTCCTGTACAAGTGTTGGTGGACTAAATCTCGATGTTCTTTTTAAATCGAAACCAAAAAAAAAAAGAAAGAGGGTATTCTCTATCTTCAAAAGAAGTTTCTACTCTGGAAACGGACAAAATATTTGTGCTTAATTTCTTTAAAACCGTTGCTAGATTGAAAAGCCGGATAATTTATATCTATAATAGAAAAGGTTCTTGGCACAAATCTTACGTGAAGTCCATGCAACACGGACCAAAAATTTGGTCCAAGTACATGTGTCTTCTCGCCGAGACCTATCTTCTCTAAAGTCCATGTATCACGGACCAAATTTTTGGTCCAAAATACATGTGTCTCTATCCTCGCAAATTTGTTTCTTAGTCCATATATGACGGACCAAAATTTTGGTCCGCGTATATAGATCTCTATGTCTAAGCAAAATCTTTTGAAAGTCATGTAACGGACCAAGTCACTTAGTCGATACTCATATATATCTCCCAGCTTGTATGCCGGACCATCTTCTTGATCAACCCATGTCTGCGGACCAAAATATTTGGTCCGTCGTGAACTCGAAAATTTGGTCCGTCATACACATACCCAAGATCGCTAAGCATCGATACATAGTCCATTTGACGTGTGTTTTTCTGTTGTTTCGACATCCGACACGCCCAACGGCCATCAGCAGTGTAACGCTATATTCACTCAAAATGGCTATATAAGCATTTCCTAATCCATCTACCTGTAAGATACATGAACTCCTTACATTTTGGCATTGACATATAGCTCTCATTCTCAAAAAGGAGTCATGCTTCATTTTCACACAAAAATCTTCATACTTCCCTAAGTGTGTAAGCTCCAAGCAAGTGTCTAGTTTTGTGATTTGCATAGTGAACCAAGAGATGTAACTTGTGCGAGGTTTATTACTCTTGGATCTTGGTGATCCTAGACGGACTTGGAGGAAGTAAAGCAGTGTGACTGTCCAAAGGTGTTTGTGGAAGGCAAGCTGTGTTTGTGAGAGGTTTGGAACTCACCTCACTTTGGAGAAGTGAAAGAGTTACCCGAGTGAACACGAGCTATCTGCGACTAGCTTTGGAGAAGTGAACTTGGAAGAAGTGCTTCAACGTGGATTAGAGTGCGGCTCTGAACCACGGGATAAATTCTTTGTCTCTCCAGTATCTTCTCTTTTATTGCTTTCGCTGTATTTGTTTGTTGCTTGATATCTGCTTTACTCTTGCTATAAGTTTCTCTCGTTAAAATAAGTTAGTAAATTAAAATTGCAAGAATTTGTGAAATTGCCTATTCACCCCCCCTCTAGGCCATATCGATCCTACAGGTTTTTGGGAGGAGTTTTTATCGAGACATGTGCATTACGCAGTATTCACCCAAGGGGGAGTGTTATGAGATAATATCCGTAACCGTTTCGGTTACAATCTATCTCTTATGTGTGGGCGAACCCGAATCTATCTCTTGTTATCTTCTACTATATATTAGGCACCCCCCTTGTACAAGAGATCAATCTAATAAAGCGAGAGAGCTATGCCCCCTACTTTGTGTGTGCTCCCGTTCTTCCTCTTGTGATTTCGTTGGCGTGCTATTTATTGATCGCTGCTGAACGACTACGTTTTACAACACTTACCACATACGTTTTACAACACTTACCACAACTAATCATCCTTAGTTCTGATTTCCTATCACTACTAAGAACACTATATCACTGCCGGTTTCAAACTGGCATCACTGCCGGATTTTGGAACCGACAGTGATTGGTCGACAGTGATAGTCCGGTTTGTATGCGAACCGGCAGTGATAGTCTGGTTCGTAAATCACTCGGTAAAATAAAAAAAAATTTATTTGCATCCGGACCGACTACTCTGTATTCTACGCACGACCGCACGTCGCAAGTCACACGATTTTCGCGCGCGTGCGGTTGCTAGGACTCGAACTCGCGATCTGCTATCTCACGCGAGGCCACCTTACCATCTCACCTATCACTCATTACTCAACAAATATAGGATATATTTTCCTTTTGTTCCTTTGTCTCCGAACCTTTTGATGATTATTGGGATATCTAAATGAATTCAAATGGAAAGATTGTCAACTACAAAGTTGTAGATCTGGTCGAGAGCTACAATTATCATATAAATTTTATCTCCATCCGACTCCGTATGGAAAAGTTATGAGTTTTCAAAAAATGATTGGGAGCATTATTACTGCTGTCGGCATTTCGAGCACCGGCAAGTAAATTTGTAAGTCGGAAGGGGCCGCACGTTCCCTCTCCCTAAATGGTTAGACTCGAAAGCCCAAGATGTATACTGGTTCGGGCCGAATGTCCCTACTCCAGTTCGTGTGGTGGTGTTGTATTGCCTTGGATGCAGTCAACTGCACCACGCTTACAAGTGAGGGCCGAGGGCTTATACACGAGAGCGTTCGTTGTCTGTTCGTAAAGACTTAGTGAGAAGAGGATCTATCTCCGTCTGTGTGTGTCTCTCCCGGAGGGCCCTGCCCCCTTTTATATAGTCGGGAGGGGCAGGTTACATTGAGAATTGGGAGAAGGAAGGAAGGAGAAACCTATACTACGAGCCCTAGTCCTTCGTCTTGGTGATTGGTCGCTGTCCGGCCTCGCCCACACCGGGTTTGGTAGGCTTGCTGAGCAGAGCAGTTCGCCGTTTCCTTGGGAAGCAGCGCACCGCCTCTCGGGAACTGGCAGTCCGATGTTGCGGCGTGGCCTGGCGCGCCTCGGGAGGGCGCGATCCCCATACCGTGTGATTGGGCGATGGGGTGAAGTTTTGACTTGGGCAACTCGTGGCCGCCTCGGAAGGGGCCACCGCCTGCACGGTCACTTCGAACGATCCTGTCCGTGGGGCACGTGGCCAACAGTCGGCGGAGGCCTGACACGTGGCCCTTGGCGAATGTTGCCTCAGCTTGGTCGGGGCACGGGGGAGCCCGACCTGTGACGTGGGTCAGCGTCCTACTTGGCCAGGATTGCTCGCCCCACTCTGGTCGGGGACGAGCGTCTTTTTGTGGCCCCGTGGGTCCCTTGGTCGGAGCTAGGCCCGGGGGCGGCTTGTTAGGTCGGAGCTGGGCTTGACGTGGCCTGCTTGCCATACTGGGCCGTTGGGGTACCCCTGGTATGAGTATTCGTCAACTGCCAGTTAGGAATACGAACCGCCAACCGGCAGTGATACTATTATTTGGATATCTAAATTACTTCAAATGAAAAAGTTGTCAACTACAAAGTTGTAGATCTCGTCGAGAGCTATAATTTTCATACAAAATTTATCTCCATCCGACTCCGTATGAAAAAGTCATGAGTTTTTGAAAAATGGTTCGTTACGTTGGTTGGGAATACGAACCGCTAACCGGCAGTGATACCATTATTTTGATATTTAAACTATTTCAAATGAAAAAGTTGTCAACTACAATTTTCATATAAATTTTATCTCCATCCGACACTGTATGAAAAAGTTATGATTTTTCGAAAAATGGTTGGTAGCATTATTACTGCCGGTTGAGAATACGAACCACCAACCGGCAGTGATACCATTATTTGGATATTTAAACTACTTCAAATGAAAAAGTTGTCAACTACAAAGTTGTAGATCTCGTCGAGAGCTACAATTTTCATATAAATTTTATCTCCATTCGACCCCGTATGAAAAAGTTATGATTTTCCGAAAAATGGTTGGTAGCATTATTACTGCCGGTTGGGAATACGAACCGCCAACCGGCAGTGATACCATTATTTGGATATTTAAACTACTTCAAATGAAAAAGTTGTCAACTACAAAGTTATAGATCTCGTCGAGAGCTACAATTTTCATATAAATTTTATCTCCATCCGACCCCGTATGAAAAAGTTATGATTTTTCGAAAAATATCATCACTGTCGGTTCTTCTAAAAACCGGCAGTGATAGTATTACTGCCGGTTCGGACACGAACCAGCAGTAATAAGGGATTTATCATTGCCGGTTCATCAGAAAAAAGTCGTTACTGTCGGTTTTCCATCCGAACCGGCAATGATAATATTATTACTGCCGATTTTTGATGAACCGGCAGTGATATGGCGGTAAGAATAACTGATTCTGTAGTAGTGTATCTAGCCAAACAATAATTTAGTCTAACTATGTTGGTTGCCACACACAAACAATAATTCACTAGGGTTTTGATAGAGACGATGTAAATCATCTTTTTTTTTTCTCCACTTCTGTATAACAACAATTAAAATTATTTAAAATAGCATCATCGAGATGTTTCCAATTATAAATTGAATTCATTGATTGATTAAAAATCCATTTACATGCAAAGCCTTTTAAGACAGTAGGTAAATAATTTGTCGTTACCTTTTCCTCACCGCCTGCAGCCGGGACAGCGGTAGTGTAAATCTGGAGAAATTCACAGGGGTTCCGCATCCCATCAAAGCTTTCCAAATTGTTCAACTTGAACTTTTCCGGTCAGGTAACATATTTGAGTCCGGATGAGAATGCCTTGCGTCATGTGTAATAAGGTCCAAGTCGTGATCTCACGTTAGGAATATTATCATGACCAGTTAGGGAACATGGTCATCTATTTCTTGATAAACGACTGTAAGTGCGTCCACTTGGAAGTAGCATGTCGAATACATTACGCCAAAGCGGATCGTTTGCTTGATGGGCAAGGTGGTCGTCATTACGGTTACTAGAATCAATTTAAGATATGGCAGATTGAGACAGGCTTTGGAATTCTGCAGCAACCTCTTGGAGGTCCGCAGCCAAAACGAACAAACGATCAATAGATATTGTTCATTGCTTACTCCCTTCTGAATGATAGCACTTGCCAATATGCGAACGCGATCTACCGGACTTTCTTCCTGCGAGAGAGAAGGTAGTACAATATTGAATACTCATACCGATGCTCGCAGGAGGACTTGAGGCGTGGCCGGCGACCGCTCGTGATCGCCATTGATGTTGGTGCTGGACCTCCTGAACGTCCCCTCACAGACTTTATCGCCGTGAATAATGGAGTTACAAGAAGTGCGGAAAGGAAGTTCCTATCCTTGGAGGCACGTACCTTCCTTATGTCTTGAATAATGATGTACTAATATATAAGCGTCTCCTAGCTTAACGCACATATCTTCCTTATCATGTCTTGAATAGTTGCGTACTTTATCAACCATTGTGCCTCGTTGTAGTAGTTGTTGACTACTCTCACATAATCAATTTATATGTAGTCATTGGTTGGGGAAGTTGATTATTACCCTAATTTACTGATCGTCAATGGATGTAACTAGTCAACGACCAGTTATATTAAATAAAACTTATCTCTCTCTAGTTCGAAGCGTAACTAGGTTTAATGGGCCTTATTAAGGTACCAGTCGGGTCTTGGCTAAATGGGTCTAAATGAAATTCTCTTTTGACTTCTCTTGACAGAAAATGTTAGACTTAGGATGATGGTGTTGCGGTGATGGTGGTAAATCGGCATTGTTCCGGTTGGCGGTGACTACCATGGTTGATTTTTGTTAGAGGAAGAAGGAATGCTTAAAGGAGAAGAGGTTTCGGAAATACAATGGCACGTAAGGGAGAGAATACTTTGGACGGCAGATTAGGGATACCGAACAATTGCAATAGCATATAATATTTTTTTTCTTCCCTTGGTCATATATCATGCGCTGTTTTATGGAGTATAGCAAGCAATCTGTTAGTGTGCACATGATGGATGAATTAACCATGCATGGCTGTGGCCGCCGGGGACGTCGATTGAGCAGCTTAGCCTGAAACTTCTTTAGAATCGCGCGCCGTCGTCCTGCGCTACTCGTTCGATCTGGGCCGTGGAACATCCATCTGACGAAGACCCGATCGCGTTGGATATTCGCGATCCAATCCGGGAAGGGCCTGTCAAAGCTTTGGGCCGTGCGAGTTGCAAATCGAAAGGCCCCACTCGGCTTTTCTTTCAGCTGGGGAAGTTTTGGCCTGTCCTGCCCCTTATGCTCCTTATTTCCAAATATAGCCTCCTCCAAAATTATTTATAAATTTAGTCTCTTCTTTGACTACAGTAGGTACGTGGTAGACCGTCGTTTCAACTAGTTATCTAGCGATGTAATTAAGTGCAATTAATTAGTGGTTTTAATTAAGTGATGAATTAAATAGTGTGATTAAATTAGTGGCTAATTACTCGCTTTAATCACTAATCGCTTACCTGATTGCTGTACAATACACTGCCGAGCAGCCGTACCTCAACAGGTGCCTACCGAGGAGCTCAAGCGTGAAAGCAGGCGATAGATTCCTGTTGTGCCATGGCTGGTAGCGTTCTCCTACCACGGGGTCTCCACTAGCGTGGTTAGGGACATGTATCACCTGTCATGATTAGAGAGAGCTAAATTTGCAAATGAGTTCAGAGAAACAGTATATTTGAAAATATCATGCGCAGGAGGGCTATGCCTTCAGTCCTCAACTGGGAACCCTAATTTTCGTTTAATTAAAAGTTGGTGAACACGCGCGCCACGACGAGTTATCCAGTTCGTACTGCATGTCCTCGATATCCTGTCCTTATTTGTATACGTATCTTGTTCAAATCCGAATACTCTGTATATTAAATCAGGAAGGTTTTCGGCTCTCGCGCGTGTTCTAGGTGGATTCGGGACGACGTGTTCGCTCTGCGGCCGGCCACGTTGCTCTTTTTGCCCGTCCGTTAACACGGCTTAATTAATTTGTCACGCTCGATCGAATACGAGGGCTGCGTGGCTCAGCGGTAACATGCTTCATTGCTGAAGACGAGGTCGTGGCTTCAACCCTCGCCCGCGCGCATCCGCATCGCCCTGCGCGATTTTTGCCTGCAGGTGGCACACGCGGCGTCGCTCGCGTCTACCTCACATAATAGGCTCATATATTTTTTTTACACAACATGAGCATGTTGCTCGGATGGTAGAGCGTTTTCTTCACATGCGCGAGGTATGGTGTTCAATTCCGATTTTTTTGTAACAACTTCACTAATTTAATTGAGCTACTAAATCATCTTGAAAATTTTTGAAACTTTTTGAGAAGGGTCCTGAGAGCATACCTAAGCTACCATAAATATTTTAGACCATGATCAAACTTGTTTAATTTTTAAAAATTAAGACAATGCTACTAATGCACTAAGATTTCACTGTTTTAAATTTCCTAGCTGCTAAATCATCTTCAAATTTTTTGAAACTTTTTTAGAAGGGTCCTGAGAGAATGCCTAAGCTACCATAAAATTTTTAGATCATGATCAAACTTGTTCAGTTTTTAACAATTCTGAAAATGCTACTAAGGCATTAGGATTTCACTGTTTTTTATTTTCCAGCTATTAAATCAGTTTAAAATTTTTTGAAACTTTTTCAGAAGAGTCTGCGAGCGTGCCTACGGTACCACAAAAAATTCCAGATCTACTAATGCATTAGGATTTCACTGTTTTTTATTTCCCAGCTAATAAATCATCTTGAAAATTTTTGAAACTTTTTTAGAAGAGTCCCAAGAGCATGTCTAAACTACCATAAAAATTCCATATCATGATCAAACAATTTAAATTTTTAAAAATTCTGACAATGCTACTAATGCCATTAGATTTCACTATTTTTTTATTTCCTATCTATTAAATCGTGTTGAAATTTTTTGAAATGTTTTTAGAAGGGTCCTCAGGGCATGCATAAGCTACCATAAAAATTCCAGATCATGATCAAACTTGTTCAATTTTTAAAAATTCTGATAATACTACTAATGTATTTAGATTTCACTGTTTTTTTATCTCCCAGAGGCATCAAATGATTTAAAATTTCCCTGAAAATTTTTGAAGATGATCTAAGGGTTATTTAGGATTTAATTAAATTTTCTCTAGATTTTATATTCATTTTATTTTGAAATTTAAATTTTAGAATCCTCATTTTGACCGATAAAAAGCTGTTATTTAGATAGCAAAAAATATGAGAAATTCGTAAAACAGTAAAAATTCATACCAAGGCCAAAATTAAGATTTAGATTTAAAATTTTATTTCTTTTTATTCTGAGTCTGTGCTTTGTATATTATAGCCACCCTCTGTTTTAAAATATAGGACATATATTTTTTTGATTTATTTTAAAACATAAGGCCTGCAAGTGAATTTAATTACATTTTCTTCATTTTTTACCTTTATTTATCTTCTCATCTCTTCGATATTTATGGGTAAATATTTACACAGACTTATCGGCTCTTTCATAAAAAGCCTCTTCAAAAATTTCTGAAAATGCGTTTAGGTTATCTTGCCGACTGTTTTGCCCAAAAACTCGCGATTCCGCAGTTTCGAGTCAAACTCCTTCTCGAGCCCTTTTGAAAAAAAAATCCCTTGCAGTTTAAAAGAATTCCGTCTAAGTCCGAACCATGCCATGCCTTTTTTTTAAAAAAAAAAGACAAGTTCTATAAAATCACCCTCGCGTGCTTGCGCGGCGTCGCGCTGTGAAATAACAGACGATACCGCCACCAAGCCTGCTCTCTGCTCGCCACCGTTGCGCTCGCTCATCCATTGCCATATGAGCTTGCTGGTCGCTCGTCGTGGCTGCAGCCACCACTGTCAAGGACCCTCATGCCGGCTACGCGCCACTTACTACACCTGCACGGTGGCTACTGCTGCGCTAGAGAGGGGGGAACTCGGGGCCGGGAGAGTGAGGCTTTTAGAAGGAGATGCCATCCGGAGAGTTCACGTGCGAGGTGGGCACAAGGTTCCAAATCTCGTCAAAATCTCGTCGAAATTTTGGATTTCGGACCACCCCGAAATCTAAAGTACCGGCCGGGAAAAAATTGAAATTTTTTTAAATTGCTACAGTAACCCAAAATTTCGGTTTCCCCAGTGAAATTTTGCCAAATTTCATGTTTTTTGGATGGTTTTGGAACTTTTAGGGCCGGATTTCGTCCAATAACCCTTAGGAAAGTCATCTCCTATGAAAATTTGTTGAAAACCGAATTTTTTAGACATTTTAAAATTTTGGCAGAAACACTGTCAGATTTTTATAAAATTTTACAAGTTTTATAATAAGATGAAAATTTTATGGAACTATCCTTAGTAGTTTAGGATCATACATAAAAAATTTCAAAATAATTTAAATTTATTTGTTATCTTTAAAAAATCAAAAACAGAATGAACATATTGGGACAGTTACATTGTCAGAATTTTATAAATTGTCTTGGGTGTGATTATGATCTAAAATTTTTGTGAGAGATTAATAATTGAATCAGTAACATTTTATAAATTTTTCAAAAAAAATAAACTTTGTTTGTTTGGTCAATCAAATCTATGTAAGCATTGAACTTTGTTTGTTATATTATATTTCAAAAATCAAAAAGAAAAGAACATAAATGGTACTGTGCCTTGTACGAATTTTATAAATTCACTAGAGTTTGATCATGATTCAAAAATTTTATGAGATATTAATAACTTCCTTATCACCATTCTGTAAAATTTTTAAAAAATTTAAACTTTTTTTATTGCTAAAGCAAATCTATGTATTGATCATCAGACTTTTATCAGGACGTAGCACTGTCTGAATTTTTAAACATTATTTGAGAATGATCGTTATCTAAAAATTTTAAATAAATATCAATGTTACATCAGGATCATCACAAAATTTTCAAAAGTTTTTAACGTGGTTTAGATAATTTTTCATTTTTGTTTAAGTTTGCCAGTAAGCATTTTAAAAGGGCAGTAGTACTGTTCGAATTTTTAAACATTTATACAGTTTGATCATCATCTGAAAATTTTATGAGAGCATTAGAGATGCATCATAACCATGCAAAAAAAAATTCAAATGTTTATAACGTGGTTTGAACCATTTTGCATTCGGTTCAAAATTGCCGGTCAACGTTTTATCAGGACAGTAGCAATGTTTGAATTTTTAAAAATTCCACCAACTTCAGAATAATCTGAAATTTTTATGGAAATATCATCAATATGTCAGGGCTCTCCAAAAAAAATTCACAATGTTTCGATATTGTTTGACCCACTTTTTGTTCTGTTTCAAAAAGTCCAAAATTTCGGATATTTCGCCCGAAATTTCAGTATTTTTCGACGAATTTCGTTTTTTCTCGGTACAAATCAAACCGGATTTGAATTTTTTTTTTTAATTTTTGACAAGATTTGTCCAAAATACCCGAATTTCGCCGAAATTTCGGAATCCGGTCTAGGACGGTATTTTATCCGAAAACGAAATTTGAATCCTTGGGTGAGCAGCGGATGTATATGTAAAGTGGTATTGGACGACCTGTAACGGCGAGGGGAGGGGACGGGACGGTCAAGCGATGTACCGTTCGTTCATTGGGACTCACACGCTACTATATCATGGATTAGTTTTTCTGTAAATTAAACGCATGAACAGTGATGTCTTAATTTTATGGTATATATATAGAGCATCTGCTTTTGAGCGATCGATGCGCGATAAGAAAGCTTTTACCCGTACGACTCTCCGCTGACACACGCGACGCAATGCATTCACCACACCACTTTTCACTACTGAAGTACGTGATTGCAGGGGGGGGGGGGGGGGAATCTCTCCACTTTGCTTCGTCCGTAGGAATACTTTTACTCCCAGCAGAGAACAACAGAGATTCCTCTCAACTCAAAGCTAGTTAAACAACACGTTACTTTCTTTTCTTTTTTACCACCCTCGAGAGAGATATCTCGATAATCTTGTCTCGCTTGGGGGCTTAATTTATATAGGTAGTACAACAGATTAAGTCTAGTTGAAGCATCAAATGGATATTGTTTGTTTGCGAAAATGGATATGTGCAAGTAGCTCAGCACTGCATGCACGGCACGGAAGAAGAATAAAATGCCAAAACAGAAGTAGAGAACAGAACAGAGTCCTCAAGGGATGATAGAGAGATCATAAAATTAAATAGAAAATTCCTTATTTACCATGAAAAATTAACCGGATGTCTAAAATATCATTATAAAACCACTCCGCTCTTCATTGCCATTGGATCTCAACTTTCATCTCTTTTTACCACTCCCGTTAGATGATCATAGAGGGCTGCCGTTAAATCCCTTTATGTTGTCAGATTTTTGAACAAATAACAGCCTTAACCGTGAGCCTAGTCCACTTCTTTCTCTTTCCTCTCATCTTCTTCTCTTCCCTTCTTCCTCGTTTCTCTCTGTCCCATCACGACCACGCCACTTCTCTTTGACCCATGCCGCCTCCCTTTGCCCGCGCCGCTTCCCCCTACCCATGCTATAAGTTCAAGCTCCATTGGTTTTGATGATTGGTTTTAGATTAGTACTTAATCATTGTTTAATAACAAATCTAGTCATCACGAGACTAATATAATTATTGAGCTTTATTCTTACTAGTCTCAAATTTGGATGGAAAAATGAAAAACCTAAGGTATGCACTCGTATTCGTTTTATTATCCTATTACATACTTTGGATTCAAGTTAAAGAATGAATTCTTCCATTAGTTTAAACCTCAAAATGTGCATTATATTTATAAATCCATATTACATGAATGCACACATCTAGGGGGAGTTCGTACTTTAACTTAATGTTTCAATTGTATTGATACATGTCTTCTTGCCAAATAATATAAAGGATCAAGACTTTGAAACAACTCTTTCAGTATATATAACTTGTATAGTTGTAATATACTCATGCAAATATAGGATAAACTCAAATGCTATCTAAGATTGATTATGTGCATATTGATTCCAAATTCAATTATTTATATGCACATATTTAATAGATTTTATTTTATAGTTGATGGTCTCAAGAGTATTGATCCCTTTCTATCACTCCAATATATTGGATCATTACTTTCCATCAAATTGAGTATATGAAACTTGTGTAGTTAGATATACTCATATCAATTTAAATGAAATTTAAATTGAGATTCGCTTGTGTTTTTAATCATCAAAGAACGCTTCATAATGTGTTAATGGTGTTCCTTTGATTGATTAAGGACAAACAAAAAGTTCTTAAGTATAATAAAGCATTAGTCACATCAAAGTACTTAAGACACAATTAATCATTTAAATTGATTTGGGTTGTGCTCAATTGATCTTAGGGCATCCATTATATGTTAATAGAGTGCAATTGATGATTGAGACAACCGTATTTGTTAGACTAACAATATTTCATGAGTTGCGAAGTAGGTTGAGCCCAACGATAATAAAGAATCGGGAAGAAGTCATCATATGTTGATGAGCTTCAAGAGGAATCCCAAAGTGAAGAAAAGAAAAGAGAAAGTTCATCATAAGTTGATGAACAAGAAGAAAGGATCCGACTTGGAGAGAAGATGATTAAACATCATAAAAGCTCCAAGTAGTTGCGTGCGGCAAAGGTATAATTAGATAGGCTAAGATATGTTCCTAGTCTTTTACTGGTCTCAGTGTCTGGTTGAGAGACCGGGTTTCTAATTTAGTGTCGTACTATTAAGAGAGGTTGAGTCATTTAGCTTGAGCTTCATCATGTGTTGATAAAATCAATCCGGTTCACTCAAGCTAATTCTCTTATTTGGTTTTTGCATGACCTAAATATTTACATGTGTTGCAAATAAGGGATATCATGCTTACTTCTTATTGAATCTTAATTGATTTGGATTTTGCATGGAGCTATGGATTTGCATGTATTGCAAAAAGGAGTTAGCTCATGCAATTTGGTTTAAGTGGTTTTGCATGGAGCTAAGTTTTGCATGTGTTGCAAAAGGAGAGAGCTTATGCAACTTGATTTTAAAGCTTGTTGTTTGCATAGAGCTAGATATTTGCATGTGTTGCAAATGGGGAGCTCATGCATTGGTTTTCCTTAGCATGTGGCTAATAAAGTTTGCAAATGTGTTTTGCAAATCACTAGAGATCATGTGTTAATCACCACATGGCTAAGAAGCTTGTTGTTTTGCAAAATGAGTCTTTTTGTAAAATGTTGGTTTAATTGCATCTTATGTTGGAGCATGTGAATAGGTTTTGAAAATTGACTTGATCGTGAGTTGATCATCACATGGCTCGATATTTGCTTTTAAGTGGTTGGAGTTATCATTTGCAAATGTGTTTTGCAAATAAGCTGAAAGTTATGGGTTTCGATCCTAGAGCATGTGTTGGCATTTGCAAATGTGTTTTGTAAAATGTCATGATCATGTGTTGATCATTACATGGCCAGATGATTGATCTCATAGACTCTTGGTTTATTTGCAAATAAGTTGGAGTTTTAATGTGATTATTTGGAGCATGTGAATAGGGTTTGCAAATGCGTTTTGCAAATTGACTTGATCATGTGTTGATCGTCACATGACTCAAAGAATCAATCCTTATTGATGTTTGATTTGAAAAGAAAAGATTTCTGTGTGAAATCTGGATTTGTTTGGAAAATCTGGTGCTACCGCTGTGTTGAGGCCGGTACTACCGCTGGTCTAGTAGTACCGCCCCTGAGGTCGGTAGTACCGCTCAATCGGTACTACCGTCCCTCAGGACCAGTAGCTATTTTCCAGAGAAGCGTGTTTTTGAGTTGCGCTGAGTCTGGTAGTACCACCAGTGAGGATCAGTACTACCACGCCCAGTTGGGCGGTAATACCGGATTTTCTGTGCAACGGCTAGTTTTCTAACTGTTGGCCTGGAGGCCGGTACTACCGGCCTTAAAAGGGCGGTAGTACCGAATTTACTAAGGTTTTTTAGAATTACCCCCAAACAACTAGTTTTCTTTGTGAGGCTATAAAAGGAGGCCTTGGGGAGGCATTTGTTGGTTGCTAGAATTATTGAGAGTCTTGTGGGAAGTGTTGCATGTGTTGCTCTCTCCCTATTGCTTCTTGAGCTAAGAGTGAGCTCTAATTGCATGTGTTGCAATTAGAAGTGGATTGAGAGCCTCTTGTGCATGTGTTGCATTTGAGGAGGATCCTTGTGCATGTGTTGCACTTGGAGACCACCATTGTGCATGTGTTGCACTTGGTGAGGTTCAAGTTAGAAGGCTTGGCCTATTACTCTTGGTGTTTGCCGACATCTAGACGGCATGTGGAGGCATCATGCGTGGTGATCTTCTTAAGGAGATTGTGAAAAGGCCCGACAAGTTTGTGAAGGTCGGAGCTCACCTACCCGGAGGGGAAAGAGCTACGACTAGTGGATTCGAGGTGTGTACTCAATTCGTGGAGTCGATCCAAAGTGGTTTGGGTTTACCTCAACGTAGATTAGGGGAGACCGATAAGTCTCCGAACACCACGGTAAAATATTGGTATGTCTCTTTGTGTTTGCTTGCAATTCTCTATTTACATTGTTACAATTTACATTCCTAGAATTAAATTGCTTGATTGTCTTTAGGACTGTAAATTCTTGAGTAGAGACATAATTAGCCAGTGCACTTAGTGAGCCTAATTGATTTAGGCTTTAATTGTCAAAACCTCAGTTTATTGCTTCCGCCTCAATTATCGTTTAGGTTTTGACATATGGGTACTTAGGTGAGTAATTAATCATAGAAGATTTTTTAAAAGCTACCTATTCACCCCCTCTAGTCGGCATCCTCGACATGCCCTCGAACTCCATTGCCCTCAATCGATGCCATTGTCGATCTCCACTACCCCCGATCAATGTTACTGTTAATCTCCACTGCCCATGGTCGACACCGCCTCTAATCTCCACTACCCCCGGTCAATGCCATTGCTGATCTCCACCTTCCTAGTCGATGCTACCGCCATTGTATACCACTAGCATTAGATCTGGTGTCCCTAACCTCGAGATGGAGTTTGTGGGTCATGGCAGTGGGTAAAGCACCAGCGGTTGGAGCACTCGACGAGAGGGGAGGTGGCGCTAGGTGGAGGGCCATGATAGCGTCGACCGAATTCTCCCACTAGAGGTGTTTCAGCTTTTTTCTCTTGCAATTTCTTCCCAACTGAGTGAGATTTCGCTAATTGCTTCCACATCTCTCTTCTCTTTCTTGTGTATGTATGCATGTATATGTGGATGTGTATGTTAATGGCTTGATTATTGAATAAATGGTGTTCACTTTGTAGGATCAAGGATAACCGACTAGAGGGGGGTGAATAGGAGGTTTCTAAATTTTTTGACACTATTTAGAAATTACAAAAGACACCAAGAAATACAGATACAAGTAGCAAATTCACACTAAAATTCTCTAGAAATCACTTGAGATACTATGTCGATTTACGTGTAACAAATATACTAGTGAGCACAAAGACTATCAAGAATATGCTATCAATGAAATAGATTCTCAATAACAAAGAATACCAATGACAAATAAATAGGAGACAAGAAATTTAACCCGTGATCTCGGAGACTTGCCGGTCTCCCCTACTCCACGTTGAGGTGACTTGAATCACGTCAAGCCGGCTCCACTCGATTGAGCCTTCCTCGATCACTAAGGTAGTTCTTCCCCGCTCCGGGTAGGCGAACTCCGGCCTTCACAACTTGCCGGGGCTTCTCACAATCTCCGTTGAGAAGCTCACTATGCACGATCGCCACCAAGTCGTCTAGGAGGCGGCAACCTCCAAGAGTAATAAACCTTGACGCTTGCTTGAGGTCAAATATCAGTGTCTAAAGGCTCAAATATGAAATGCAATACTCAACCTTGCTTCTCACACTCACAAATGAAAATTGAATGCACAAAAGAGTGGAGAACAGTTGCTAGAGCTCAAATATCATCAATGACGACCAAGAGTTGCTCTAGAATTCAGGTGGGGAGGTATTTATAGCCTCCGCCAAACTTTCTAGCCGTTGGAGCTCGAAATGGGCAAAAATCTATTTTTTTGGTGCTACCGCCTATGTAGGACCGGTAGCACCGGGCTCCATTTCAACAGCTAGAACAGTGCATTTAATGCACTTGCCACAGACCATTACTCAGGGTCCGGTGCTACCGCCCAACTAGGACCGATAGCACCGGGCCCCTTTTTATTTTGTTTCTTCAAAAAAAGGATCTCTCTGGAATTTGAGCACCGGGCTGAGGACCGGTGCTACCGCTGGTCCAGTAACACCGTGCTACCATGGGCGGTAGCACCGGGCTACAAATGTGCCCAAACACACCCCTCTGTAATTTTTACACCGGGTTATAAGTCCGGTGCTACCGCTGGTCCGGTAGCACCGGGCTACCATGGGCGGTAGCACCGGGCTACAAAAACGCCCAAAATACACCCCTCTGTAAGTTTTACACCGGGCTATAAGTCCGGTGCTACCGCTGGTCCGGTAGCACCGGGCTACAATGGGCGATAGCACCGGGCTACCAGAACTCAGAATAGAGTTTCTCTGGAATTATCACACCGCCTTACTGGGTCGGTGCTACCGCGCACCCGGTAGCACCGGATTTCCAGAGACTTGATTAGTTTAAAAATATTTTCTAGTTAGGAACTTATATATATCATCAAGCAACCATTTGAATATGTAATTTGAGCCTTTAAACCCTAGATGACATCAAGATAAGCGTCAAAATCTCTCTTTATAGTACGGCCCTAATTCTAGCAAACCGATCTTTCTTTCAAACTCCAAGATCGACAAAAGACTAGAAAAAGAACCTTATAATTGTACATTTTCACGATCTTGACATATTGATCATCCATTTGTACCTTCCTTGATATTTGCATCATCATCAATCTTGGGATTAACCTACTTTCAATATTCTCAAGGAAAGTATTAGATCATATAACAAAGTTGTCATTAATTATCAAAACCAAAACAACATGGGTGCCTAGATGCTTTCAATCTCCCCCTTTTTGGTAATTGATGACAACCTTAAAATGACAATTGAATTGAAATTGTTTTTGAGTGAACAAGAGAAAAAAATTTGCTTCAAGTGATTGAATGTTAATTAGATTCTTGCTTCTTGAAACACCAAACTCTTCAATCATGATATTTTAGAGTAAAAACTCCCCCTAAAAATGTGCATGTTAATAGAAAGTGAATAGTTGCACATTTAAGAGAAATACAAAAATTTTAATAGAATTTTGTTCAAGAATTGAATCCGTGGATGAACAAGTAAAGATATTGAAGCAACAAAGATATATTTGCTAAAACAACCATAGGTATTACAAAAGTTTAACTACGACATGTATATTCAAAACAATATTTATATCAACCAAATATCAACCAAAACACATCATCACATAGTTATAGTTTCTTTCTTTTTGTCGCTCTTCCACCATATCTTCACTTTTACTTCTCCCCCTTTGGCATCAAATACCAAAAAGCAAACAAGATCGTCGATGAGCTCAAGAAGATGGAGGAGCAGGAGGAGGAGGCAGAGTAGACGGAGGTGCACGAGATCCCGAGCGCTGAGAGAAGATAGGAAGAGATGAACGGAGCTCGGAGATGGATGAATCAATGGAATCCAGTCGACCTCTGACCTCCTCTACTATCTGCCTAGTCTGCGTCTGATACTCCTCCACTCGAGAAAAACCGCTCATCATGTCAGATCTGAGACTCGATAGATTACTCATCAGGTCATTCCTCAAACTGTCAAAGAACTGATCATGAGAAACATGCTGAGATAGAGGGACCTCTGAGGCAACTGGTATCTCCTGTGACTGAGGCTATTGAGATGAGGGCTAATCCCGCTGGCTGATGGTGTGAGGAGCTGCCTCATGGGGCCGATATGGCTTGTGGACACCGCCACATCCTCCTCGAAATCCAGTTACTCTCTTGATTATCATCATAATGAATGGAGCAAAGTAGATTCATTTACCTTTGTCACGGGCAGATGAAGCCATTTCTCTAATCATAAAATCAACTACATCAAATTTGTGCTTGAACATAACTTTATTCATGATGTTCCATGCATATCCTCTGATCTCATCATAATTTCCACTCTTAGGATGGATTGTTACCCTGACAATTCTGTTAATGAGACATGCTGAGGGAAGAAGATGAGTCATTTTACCTAGACGCTTGACTGGAGCGGCTGGATCATAGAACTCAAGCTGTCTGGCCAAAAGAAGAACTCTGTCATTGTGAATACTAGGATATCCATTATGGTAAATCCCCTAGGCCTCTTCAATTTCACTCTTAGTAACTGTATGCACTACGGCATCTGTCATCCAAGTGATAGACTCAAATGTCTCAGAAATGTGAAGGGTGGCATAAAACTGTCTAATCAGATCTTCATTATAATCACACTTCTTACTGACAAAATCTGACAAACCAGCCCCATGAAACAACTCTGGTACTCCCACAAACAATGGAATTTTTCTTATATGGTCCCATTTGACCCATTTATGATCAGCAAATTCCTTTTTCTCATAAATCTCATAGAATACCTTTTGTTGAAACAGGGTTCTGAATCTGTCCTCAGTGGCACTTCTAGGCAGTAAGTATTGGTTTGCAGTTCTCAAGGAAAAATATGTGTCACCTTTGATTGACCTTAGATCAGCCGAAGGATCAAAATTGTCAAAGCTTTCATGTTCATCCCCTGATCTGCATCCCTATCTTCATCAACCTCCATATACTCATCATCATTTGTCTTCTCACTGCTTGATTCTGATTCAACTTGTTTTCCTTTAGATTTCTTGGAGCTACCACCAATGTCTTGCCTATTCTTTCGTCGGACTTCGCGACATCTTGAAGCTATTGGAATATCATCTTGACTATCTGAATCTGGTGGAGGAGGAGCACGACCTCTATCTGCAGCCATTTTTATGTAAGAACCGGATCCTCGGTCTTAGGCATGATTACTGGATATAAGAGAGGAATTCAAGGAGTAAGATCAAAGGATATGCCCTAGAGATTGAGAATTTTGTGAAAAATAACCATTTGTGAGCAAATTTGACTGCAAACCCGGTGCTACCACCCATGCTAGTTCGGTAGCACCGGACCTGGGGCGGTGCTACCACACAGGGACCGGTAGCACCGGCCAGATGCAGTCTTAAACAGAAATTTGTTTGAATTCATGATTTTGAATGATTTGATTTAGGGAAAGCGGCAAAATAGCATACATATTCCTTATCAAATTCATTTCAACCATAAATTTCAACAAACTTTTCTCACATTTTGTTGTTTTCCACATAAACCCTAAAATGATATGAAGATGAAACTAGGGCATGAAAAATCTACAGATTTTGAGCATAAGGAGGTACCTTTGAGAGAGAATCAAGTGAAGGACAAGAAGATTGAGAGGAATCTTGTTTTCTCCGGATGATTTTGAAGAAATTTGATTGGGGAATCAAAAACGGAAAAAGGAGAGAGAAAAAGGCGATGCAGTGTGAAGAAGAGGAAGACGGTAGCACCGCACTGGACTTAACCCCTAAACCCGACTAATCTAGTGCTACCGCGGATTCTCCGGTAGTATCGGTCTCCGGTGCAACCGTGGATTCTCCGGTAGTACCGGTCTCCAATGCTACCGCCCTTGTATGAGCGGTGCTACCGGACAAGCAGCCAAAAGACAAAAGATATCCAGAAAATCCAAATTAACTTATAAGATTTTAACATTTTATTTAAGATATATATTTGCATCCAAATCTTTATATAAAATTTTCAAGTCTTGTGGCTTAATTATGATTCAAACTTTTTTTTTGAAACATATAGCACTATTTAGAGATTTAACATACATGTATTAGAAAAATACTCCTCCTTAATGAACAAGATTCAAATATTTACACCACATTTGAGATATCTATGACATTTAATTCATTCCTCAATTTACATAGTCGAGCTTCATCTAAAGGCTTGGTTAGAATATCCGCTAATTGATCTTCGGTTCTAACGTGACTAATCACAATATCTCCTTTGCTAACATGATCTCTCAAGAAATGATGACGAATTTCTATATGTTTAGTTCTTGAGTGTTGGACAGGGTTGTTGGCTATTTTAACGGCACTTTCATTATCACATAATAGAGGCATATTTTTAAAATCTATTCCATAGTCCATTAAAGTTTGCCTCATCCATAATAATTGAGCACAACAACTACCGACGGATATGTATTCGGCTTCGGCGGTGGATAGAGCTACAGAATTTTGTTTCTTGGAGAACTAAGAAATAAGGGATCTACCTAGGAATTGGCAATTTCCGGAGGTGCTTTTTCTATCCACTTTACAACCCGCATAATCCGAGTCCGAATATCCAATTAAATCAAAATTAGCACCTTTAGGATACCATAACCCTATATTTGAGGAATGCTTTAAATATCTTAGAATTCTCTTAACAGCTACTAAATGACATTCTTTAGGGGAAGCTTGAAAACGAGCACACATGCACACACTGAACATAATATCGGGTCTAGATGCGGTGAGATAAAGTAGACTACCAATCATGGAACGATAAAGTTTTAAGTCTACCGGTTTGCCTCCCTCATTTAGATCAAGATGCCCGTTGGAGGCCATTGGAGTCTTGATAGGCTTTGAGTCTTCCATGCCAAATCTCTTGAGCAAATCTTTCACATATTTGGTTTGACTCACGAAAGTCCCATTTTTGAGTTGCTTAATTTGAAGTCCAAGGAAGAAGCTTAATTCTCCAATCATTGACATCTCAAATTCCCTAGATATCATATCACCAAATTCTTTGCAAAGTCTTCGTTAGTAGAACAAAATATAATATCATCAACATAGATTTGGCATACAAAGAATTCCTCATCGATTATTTTTGTAAAGAGTGTAGTATCAACCTTCCCAATTTTGAACCCTTTAGAAAGTAGAAAATCTCTAAGCCGCTCATACCATGCTCTAGGAGCTTGTTTGAGACCATATAGCGCCTTAGAGAGTTTGTAAACATGGTTTGGATATTTAGGGTTTTCAAAACCAGGAGGTTGTTCAATAAATACCAATTCGGATATTTCTCCATTTAGAAATGCACTCTTTACATCCATTTGAAATAATTTAATATCAAAACAAGATGCAAAAGCAAGTAAGATTCTAATAGCTCTAATCTTGCCACGGATGCAAAAGTTTCACCAAAATCCAAACCTTCGATTTGAGTGAATCCTTGAGCCACTAACCGAGCCTTATTTCTTACCACAATACCATTTTCATCTTGTTTGTTCTGGAATACCCATTTTGTGCCTATTACGTTGTGTTCTTTGGGTCTTTCCACTAAATTCCAAACATCATTTCGGGCAAAGTTGTTGAGTTCTTCATGCATTGAATTTACCCAATCCGGATCATCTAGAGCTTCATCTATATGAGTAGGTTCAAAAGAAGATACGAAAGAGTAATGTTTACAAAAAGAAGCGATACGAGATCGAGTTTGAACACCCTTACTAACGTCACCCAATATTTGATCTATTGGATGATCTTTGGAGAGCCCGTGATGAATTCTTTGAGGTAGAGTGTAAATTTGTTGATCACTTTCCTTTTCATCCACATCAATAGGTGGAACTTGACTTGGCGTAGCGGAAGTAGAAGGTTCAACTTTAGTGGATTAAGGTTGATCTTGCTTATCCTCCTTTGGTTTTATGTCTCCAAGTGTCATGTTCTTCATTGCTTCTCTTAATCCTTCTTCACCTACATCATCCAAATTTTCTTGCTCTTCTTGAGAGCTATTAGTTTCATCAAACTCGACATCGCAAGTTTCTTCTACAAAACCTTTATTTTTGTTAAATACACGATATGCTTTGCTATTTGAGGAATATCCAAGTAAGAAACCTTCATCACAACGACTTTGGAATTTTGAAAGTTGAACACCCTTTTTCAAGATATAGCATTTGCAACCAAAAACTCGAAAATAAGAAATATTTGGTCTTCTTCCAACAAGAAGCTCATAAGAGGTCTTTTTCAAGAGACGATGCAAATAAAGCCTTTTTGTTGCATGGCAAGCGGTATTAATAGCTTTCACCCAAAAACTATCGAAAGTGCCATACTCATCAAGCATAGTTCTTGCCATTTCAATTAATGTTTGATTTTTCCGTTCCACAACTCCATTTTGCTCCGGAGTGTAGGTGGCGGAAAGTTCGTGCTTTATTCCAAGTTCATCACAATAATCTTCAATTTTTGTATTTTTGAACTCGGAACCGTTGTCACTACGAATCTTCTTAATTTTAAAATCAAATTCATTTTGAGCCCTTTTTGTAAAGTTTTTAAAGATACTGGAGGTTTCGGATTTATCATCTAGAAAGAACACCCAAGTATATCTTGAATAATCATCAACAATGACTAAGCAATAAGAATTTTCTCCAATGCTCTTATAGGTTGTTGGGCCAAACAGATCCATATCTAAGAGCTCTAATGGTCTAGATGTGGACATGATACTTTTTGAAGAATGAGAGCTAGCAACTTGCTTGCCGGCTTGACGAGCACTACAAAGTTTATTTTTCTCAAACTTCACATCTTTCAAGCCCACAACTAAATCATTTTTGAAAAGCTTTTTGGGTTGAATAATCACAACATGAGCTAGTCTCCTATGCCATAACCATCCTAAGGATGTTTTTGCAATTAAACAAGTTTGAAGACATGATTCATTTGAGTGAAGTCAACTAAATACAAATTTCCAAATCTAAAACCTTTAAATTCTAAGGAATTGTCATTTTCTTTAGAGATTACCACTCCATTCTTTGAAAATATGCAAATAAGACCTAGATCACAAATTTGAGCAACCGATAACAAATTAAAATTTAAAGTTTATACTAAAGAAACATTTGAAATAGAAAGGTCATTTGAAATAGCGATTTTACCCAAACCCAATACCTTTCCTTTGCTATTGTCACCAAAAGTTATCTTGTCATTTTGCCTATTTTCTACTTCAAAGGTGGTGAATATTTTCCGATCACTGGTCATGTATTGGGTGCATCCGCTATCCAACACCCAATGCCGTCCACCAGTTTTGTAGTTTACCTACAAAAGAGAATCAAGTCTTTTTAGGTACCCAAATTTGTTTGGGTCCTTGGAGGTTAGTAACCAAGGCTTTGGGCACCCAAATGGCATTCTTTTTATGGCCAAGTATAGGAGTGCCAACAAATTTAGCAATTATTTTACCAAAACTATCTTTCTTAAGCACATAGCAAGAGTCATAAATGTTATTCTTAGTTGTTTCATCCAAGAGGCAATTATTCGATAGATGACCTACTTCATCACATTTATAACAAAACTTTCATTTGATTTAACGAGTCGAGGAGCTTTGTTATTCATCCTTTTGCCCTTCTTAGGAACATATCCTAGTCCTTCTTTATTGTAGGAGCATCTTTGACCATTTAAGATTTTATTTACAGTATCTTTACCCTTAAAGCATCTATCAAGACTTTTGCTAAGTTTGTTCACTTGTTCTTTAAGTTCATTATTTTCTATCACTAGGTTTTCATGGCATGAAGAGGAACTAGAGCATGTAATTGATGACATATCAAATAAATCATCACAAGAGGTAGATATGCCAGTTTTTGATATACAACATGAATCGATTTCTAAGCAAGATACATCATCAATAATTTTGCAACTAATCCCTATGTCATTTTGAGGCTTTGAATGGTCCTTAGCAAGAAGAGTCTCATGAGCTTCCTTTAGCTCCTCATAAGAGTCTTTGAGAGAGAGGTATTCTTTTCTCAAAGCTTTATGTTTAGACTTTTCTTTACCGAGATACTCATTCAAGTCCTCAAGCATATCCATTAATTCATCATAGGAGGGTTCATCATCATCCGAGTTTACCTTAAAATCTCCTTTTGCCATAAGACACAAGGGAGTGGCAAAAGGTGATGAAGTTTCCTCAATAGTGATGCCGGCAAGACCCTTCTTCTTTGAAGGTGTATCATCTTCGGAAGAGTCGGAGTCCGAATATTCTTCTTCGGAGTTCCACTCTCCAATGTGAGCCTCGCCTTTTGTGTCTTTATTCAACTTCTTGAAGAGCTTCTTCTTCCCATGAAAGAACTTCTTCTTCGAGGGGACTTGTTTTTGTCGTCCCTTTTCTTTGGACATTTTGAGACAATATGTCCCTTCTCATCACACTAATAGCACCGGATATTTGCATATCGGTTGGTGCTAGAGTATTATCCTTTCTTGAATTTTTGAGGACCACTTGTGCTTGAGCGTCTCTTCATGAATTTTCTCATTCTTCTTACAAGGAGAGCCATTTCCTCCTCGGTGTCTTCATCATCATCGGAGTCATTGAGCATCTCATCGCTTGATTCCGCCTTTGCTTTGAAGGCGATGATCTTCTTCTTCGAAGAGCTTTGCTCCAAAAGCTCTTCCTTATCCTTCTTGTAAAGCTCATTGGTTATGAGATTTTCAAGGAGTCCCGTTGGCGTCATTCTTGGCAACTCCGGTGAGTTGAGAAACAACGTCACCAAGGTCTCATATTTTTCCGGAAGAGCTCTAAGCATCTTACGAACAATATCAAAATAGGTTAGTGAAGCTCTAAGGCCCTTGAGCTCATTTACTATGTTGTTCAATCGTGAATACATCTCATTGATGTTTTCATGAGGCAACATAATAAAACTCTCATATTTGATTCGAAGCATATGCAATTTGGCTTCTTTGACCGAGGTTGTTCCCTCATGAATTTCCGAGAGGATTGTCCAAATCTCATGAGCGGCTTCAAGATTGCTCACTCGATTGAACTCATCCGCGTTCAAAGCGCCAAAAAGAGCATTCATAGCTTGAGCATTAAGATGAGTGTTTCGCTCCTCTTGGTCTATTGTGAGTGTGGGATTGACCCTCGGAGTGAAACCTTCAACTACAATTCTCCATATGCTTGGACTCACGGCCTTAAGATAAACGGTCATGCGAATTTTCCAATAAGCATAATTGGTACCGTCGAAAAATGGCGCCTTTCCTATTGACACCCCATCGCTAGCCATCCTTACTCTGTAGGCGGTGAAGCCCCAAAAGAGAGTTCAAGCTCTGATACCACTTGTACGATCAAGGATAACCGACTAGAGGGGTTTGAATAGGAGGTTTTTAAATTTTTCGATACTATTTAGAAATTACAAAAGATACCAAGAAATAGAGATACAAGTAGCAAATTCACACTAAAATTCTCTAGCAATCACTTGAGATAATATATCGATTTAAGTATAACAAATATACTTGTGAGCACAAAGACTATCAAGAATATGCTATCAATGAAATAGATTCTCAATAACGAAGAATGCCAATCACAAATAAATAGGAGACAAAAAAATTAACCCGTGGTCTCGGAGACTTGCCGGTCTTCCCTACTCCACGTTGAGGTGACTTGAACCACGTCAAGCCGGCTCCACTCGCTTGAGCCTTCCTCGATCACTAAGGTAGTTCTTCCCCGCTCCGAGTAGGCGAACTCCGGCCTTCACAACTTGCCGGGGCTTCTCACAATCTCCGGTTAGAAGCTCATCGTGCACGATCGCTACCAAGCCGTCTAGGAGGCAGCAACCTCCAAGAGTAATAAACTTTGACGCTTGCTTGAGGTCAAATATTGGTGTCTAAAGGCTCAAATATAAAATGCAACACTCAACCTTGCTTCTCACACTCACAAATGAAAATTGAATGCACAAAAGAGTGGAGAACAGTTGCTAGAGCTCAAATATCATCAATGACGACCAAGAGTTGCTCTAGAATATAGGTGGGGAGGTATTTATAGCCTCCCCAAACTTTCTAGCCGTTGAAGCTTGAAATGGGCAAAAATCTGTTTTCCGGTGCTACCGCCCATGTAGCACCGGTAGCACCGAGCTCCATTTCAACGGCTAGAACAGTGCATTTAATGCACTTGCCAGAGACCGTTACTCAGGGTCCGGTGCTACCGCCCAACTAGGACCGATAGCACCGGGCCCCTTTTCATTTTGTTTCTTCAAAAAAAGAATCTCTCTGGAATTTGAGCACCGAGCTGAGGACCGGTTCTACCGCTGGTCCGGTAGCAACGGGCTACCATGGGCGGTAGCACCGGGTTACAAATGTGCCCAAACACACCTCTCTGTAATTTTTACACTGGGTTATAAGTCCGGTGCTACCGCTGGTCTGGTAGCACCTGGCTACCATGAGTGGTAGCACCGGGCTACAAAAACGCCCAAAATACACCCCTCTGTAAGTTTTACACCGGGCTATAAGCCTGGTGCTACCACTGGTCCGGTAGCACCGGACTACAATAGGCGGTAGCACCGGGCTACCAGAACTCAGAAAAGAGAGCTTCTCTAGAATTTTCACACCGTCCTCTATGGGCGGTGCTCACAAGACCGTAGCACCGTCTTTCGCCATGGTGTAGCACCGGATTTTCAGAGACTTGATTAGTTTAAAAAGATTTTCTAGTTAGGAACTTATATATATCATCAAGCAACCATTTGAATATGTAATTTGAGCCTTTAAACCCTAGATGATATTAAGATAAGCGTCAAAATCCCTCTTTATAGTACGGCACTGATTCTAGCAAACCGATCTTTCTTCCAAACTCCAAGATCGATAAAAGACTAGAAAAAGAACCTTATAATTGTACCTTTCCACGATCTTGACATATTGATCATCCATTTGTACCTTCCTTGATATTTGCATGGTCATCAATCTTGGGATTAACCTACTTTCAATATTCTCAAGGAAAGTATTAGATCATATAACAAAATTGTCATTAATTGTCAAAACCAAAACAACATAGGTGCCTAGATGCTTTCACACTGGCAACTAGGTAGAAGAGGGGATGGAGGAGGCTGTCGCACAGGGAGTGAAGGAGCTTGAAGAAGAGAGAAGGAAGAAAAAGAGTATTTTGATCTTTTCATGGCTTAATTAACAGTTCGTTCATGGGAGATGGACAACAGTAGCAAAAAAGATGCAAATATAACTCCAATGGTATATAAGGAAGATCAAATTTTCGAGTGGCATATTAAGGAGAGGTGGCTAACTTCCAATAAAAAAAATAAGAAATTTCCTCAAAATTAAACGGGTCAGATGGATTGGGTCGTTTTTCTACTAGTCCTAGCCTGCTGGTCCCATTCATTGATTCTTTCATGCTTCAAGGACAAATTAAGAAAGATGACCGGCTATGCAGTTCGTTCGTCAGTTTGATTCAACAAACGAGTCAATTTTAATTGGTCTTGACAGATCAATTATCGATCGCTTTCCATTTTGATCAGGGTCCAACGTCCTCTCGAGAAACGCGTGCATGCATATCATATACTCCATGCAACTACTGCTCTCACTGACCAATCATAATCTAGCAGGCAGACAGCCAATTCCTTTGACCACCATCAGAGAAGTACTAAAGTCGACTAGCTACTTACTTATCTCATCTATATCATCTAGAGTAAGCAATAAAGTTAATTTATACAATAATAATCTATAAAGATTATCTCTAGATGATATGCAATAACTATCTCCTCTCTTGTACATAACTAATATATCTTGTTTCCCGTGCCATACTGGCTCTTTCATAAGAGACAACCCCCTTCTCTCTTTTCTTTTCTCACTCTTTCATATATGACAAAGCTAATATGTACAGACTAATAGTAAATTGAAGTGTTGTACATAACCTTACTAGCTCGTACTACTACTAGTCAATACTCTCTTTTTTTAAAAAAGGTAAATAATCACTATGTACTATTTATTTATATTTTAATATTTATACCAATGTTAAAAAGAAAAACATAGTATCAACTGTCAAAACAAAAACTAATTAAAGTCAACCATACATGCCCAACGATCGATCGATGCCGCGTCGTAATGGGACTGACGGAGGAATTTCTCTTTATTTCCTTTCCGTTAATATATAATTCCTATATATGATTATGATTACACCAACAACCGACACGGATGGATTGATTAAACGAAACCCAAACGGAAACGGTTTCAACTGAACCCAACGAGCAAGCATATCTACGTACGCGCGGCGCGTTTCTTTCTAGCTTCTTCCCGGGTACCCATCGCCACCCCAAGCGCAACAGCTTGCAATCGAGCCATGCACTCACGCCGGCGCCACGTCACGGCGTGCCGCCTCCTCGCCGTCCTCTCGCTCACGGCGCTCCTCTTCTTCACCAGTATCCCCACCGCCCTAATCGGACTGCCCCTCGGCGCCATGCCAGCGCGCAGACTGCTCCTGCCGCCGCACCGGTTGCACCTCAGCCTCGGCGCCGTCCTGGAGGCCACGCACAAAGACCGCCAGTCACCAAAGAAGGCGGACGCCCACCGGTCGACACCGGACACAGAGGCCGTGCTGCTTCCGGATTGGGAGGTCCTCGTCCTGCACCACCACGACGCCACCACACCCGCTGCCGCCAACAACGCCACGTGCGCGTTCCGGGGCGGCGCGTCGTCCCCGGCGCGCGCGCTCGGGAGGCTGCTGGGGTCCGGACGCCACGCGTACACCTGTGCCATGCCCAAGGCAGAGCGCAGGCACCAGCCGTTCCACGCGCCGCGACTGGTTTTCTCCTCTTCGCCAGCTATTGCCGCCGGTGACGGCTCGGGCCTGTCGCCCGAGATGCTGAGGTGGAGCGGCCGGGTCGCGTACGACTCCGTCGTGGTCGACGGCGGCGACGTGCTCGTCTTCGCCAAGGGCGTCAACCGCGCCGCTGCAGATGTCCGGTGTGTCTACTACCGAGGCGGCGCCGACGACGTTGTGGCCTCGCCCCCTGCCGCCACCTCGGGGCAACAAGTCTTCCGGTGCCCGCGTCCACCGCGGCCCGCATCCCTAGAGCTCCGCGTCACAGTCGCCGTCGCTGGCGAGGAGCCCGTCCCCTCCCTGGCAACCTACAATCCGCCGCAGGTTACAGCTGGATCAACGGCGCCGCCAGGGAAGAAGAAGTTAATCTGCGCCTGCACCATGGTCCGTGACGTGGCCAAGTTCCTGCGCGAGTGGGTGGTCTACCACGCGGCCGTGGGCGTTGACCGCTTCTACATCTACGACAACGGGAGCAAGGATGACCTGGCAGGGCAGGTGCGGCAGCTCAGGTCGGCCGGGTTCGACGTCTCCGCCCAGGCCTGGCCCTGGCCCAAGACGCAGGAGGCCGGCTTCTCGCACAGCGCGGCGGTGCACAGAGATTCGTGCGAGTGGATGGCGTTCATCGACGTCGACGAGTTCATCTTCTCCCCGCAGTGGATCCAGTCGGAGGAACCAAGCAAATCCATGCTTCGCTCGGTGGTATCGGCCGAATCGGATGTCGGGCAAGTGCTGTTGGGGTGCGCCGATTTCGGGCCCTCGGGACGAAGCACGCACCCGGAGGAGGGGGTCACCCAAGGCTACACATGCCGGAGGCGAACCGAGGAGCGGCACAAGTCACTGGTCCGGCTCGCCGCGGTGGACCGCTCGCTGGTCAACTCGGTCCACCATTTCGCGCTTGGACCCGCGTTCCGGGGCGAATGGAACAGGCGAGTTCGGGTGAACCATTACAAGTACCAAGCTTGGGACGAGTTCAAGGTGAAGTTTCGCCGCCGGGCGTCCACGTACGTAGCTGATTGGACCGACCGGCTGAACCTACAGTCAAGGGACCGGACACCCGGTCTAGGGTTCCAGGCGCTCCAACCGGTCGGATGGGCGCACAAGTTTTGCGAGGTGGACGACACTCGGCTCCGGGACGTGACTCGGAGGTGGTTCGGTGTTGGATTTGGCTCCGCTCCGCTCCGCTCGGCTCGCCGGCGAACCGGGGCAACTCGATCGCAGCTCGTCTTAAGTGATGCTTAGATACGGGGTACAGCCACAGCCAGGTATACAAACAATAACGAGACTAGGAGATGACGGTAGGCTTACAAACACTGATTCTTTCACCATTTTTATCCTTCGAATACAGTTGGTTAGGGTCTTCTTTTCTCTCGCAATAACACAACTGTTCAAACAAGATTTGTTTTTTAATAATAATAATAATAATAAATTGTTTCCTTGGTGGCTGTGTGCTGTGATCATGGAGTGAACAGATGGATACGTGCTTGATCCGATGTACGTGATGCTAGCCATATATAAAATTCTTTTGTCCACGGAGATTGCTTGGGATGTCGTTTTGCTTTTAGGAAGGCAATTTAACAGCTAATGGCCATACGTTGCTCCACCGCCAGAGACAACATCTGCAAAGTTTCGTATGTCTTTCTTCTTGCGTGTTAGCAACTGCTGGTACAGTCATGGTTCGCACGTAGTTTCCATCCAATCACTATTTTTTCTTCAAGAGAGCATCGGATCGCAAATTATGTGCAACTAGACACACGGACAAAGATGAAAAATAATAATAATCTAATTTCGGGCCAGACCAGTTCGCAACTTTAATGGGGGCCAGGGCCGTTCAGATGCTAACACGACAACATGAGCAGAAGGATAGTACCTGCATGGTCTACTCATTAGTACTACAACTACTACAGCATCAGTTAGCAACTAGCCCACACAAGTCCAGACCATTTTCTACCTAAATTATGGGCCGGATTAGCTAATGCTAACTGGGCCAGAATGGCACCTAAACATTTGCACCGATACTCAAGACTCACCACTAAGAAGTAGGGTGCACTCGGCTGGAATTTCTTCAGCTCTTTCTGTATCTAAACCGTATTTTTCCTCGGACTCGAAATCCGAATACAAATACAAATTGTACTAGATAAGAATACGACGTGGATAATATCGGCCAAGAATTTGAAGCGAATATAGAGTGGGATTGATACGGTACAAAATATTTTGTCGGATATCGTACGAAAACAGATAGCACATATAGCACACATACAGCAATGATTAATCTACCTTATGAGTTCAACGTACAACAGGATTAGAGACTTGGGCTATTGGGCTAGGCCAAATTGAAGCTGCTAGAATATGAGCGATAATTTTTCAGATATCTGAATAGAGTTTTTCGAAATTAGCCAAGAATATAATTGGAATATCCCAATCCGACATATAGTGATCTCTCGAATCTGATGTGAAATCCAACAACTATCCGACACGATTAACCGAATTCGAGCCAAACAGATCCGATCGGTTGATCATTCGGCATCTATCTGATCCGATTGCGCCCCTGCTAAGAAGTATACTCCATTTTCTGGGTGTATCTGGGCATCTGAATACGGTAGACATTCCAGCTTAGGAACACTTCCAACATGTTCAACTACAAAAGAAACTTCGTCTTAGCCTCTGCTAATTCCTCTCGTGCAACAATTAGCACTTTTAACCACTAAAGTATACCACACAATCCTTTCAATAGTACTCCCTCCGGTTCACAAAAACTTATCGGTTTGGGATACATGCATACAAACTTTTAAAACATTAGCTATCGATATATGTTTAAATATTTAGATTGGAGGCATGAAAATCATGTGTAGATTCGTCTCGAAGCGTATTTTTGTAATATTATAATTTTATTAAAAAAGATTAAATATATTATAATAGAAATTAGTGGTGAAAATTGAGTTTTTAGAACCGTGTCGATATCTAAAACGATAACTATTTGTGATCCGAGGGAGTAGCAAGAATCTCAAGTCGAAAGATACTCTTAACTTGTGTATAGAAGTAACGCATGTATGACAATATATATTACATCATGTCTCACCAACTTTTTCGTCGCTTTAAAACAGGAAAAATGATGCATCTGCTTCTTTGTTTTCTTTGGAATTGAATAGCAGTTCATCATAGGCATACGCACATAGGCGCACGTTAGACCATTATGGTAGCAATTACTAAGGGTGCATGATTAGTTGGCAATAAATGCTGTTAGCTATTGGCAAGGCGTAGTACGGTGCCATCCCATGCACGATGCCATGGTGAAGGTAATTGGGTGCCGACATGGTAGGTTGAATGACCCCCAACCTATCAGCACTTGTGTAATTGTCCTTCTAATTTTGCTGACCCACAATAAATGTTCACATAGCCACTTGTTTTTTTTATTCTCCGGACAAAGAGAATATTAGTAGTAGTAAGTTGCTTTCCATAGCTTCTATTGTTGCATGTTACTCCCTTCGGTCACAGATAGATGCTGTTTTGCATATAGTCGTAGTCAAATTTTGACCGTTAATGTCTTTTTAAATATTTAAATTAGATATATGAAAATCATATGTATAGATTTGTCTTTAAAAGTACATTCATAATATTATAGTTTTATTGGATTTTATAGATATATTATAATAGAAAATACCGGTCAAAACTACGTTTTAGAGACCATAGCTATATTCAAAACAATAACTACTTGACTGGAGGGAGCAGAAACGAACTGGTACCTCTTATTGTAGGGTAGGAAGTGTCGACAAAATGGACACACACTACAACTTACCGCCTGACATACCGATAAATGCATGAACAAACTAACCACTACTAATAGGGAGTATCTGAAAGAAAGAGCTTACCCACCAAGTGCCATAACCTAATTGTTCTCTACTGGACTAAATTAGTGAAAGTCACCAACTTACCCGATTTGATCGTCCTTACCAAAAGCTGGGTATCCAACTCCACACCCCAACAGAAAGACCCAGCAGTAATTATACCACAGGTCTCAATGAAGCTTTGCATCCAGGACCAGTACCCTGAAAAGGTACGGCATCCAAAGATCTTACTTGTGTAATTAAATTTCGGATGGGAGCTGGTCAGCTGTGAAGTTTAGCAGTACATAATAATTAGCAACCAATAATCTTGAAAACTTTGTTTGGTATAACATCCAATCCATGTCAACTCTAAAAAGGCATTAATGTACAGAAACTTTTTTGAGTATGATCTTAACCAGGATTTTCTGTGACTTCTGGGGCTCTGTACTTTATTTCAGTTCAATATAAATCAGGGTAGTTTCCTTAAAAAAAAGAGACATGGCCCATGTACTGAGGCCGGCACCAGCAAGTCAGTAGTTCTTCTTCTGCTGCTACTACTATGACAATAAACAACGGCGTCTGCGTCGTCTTAGGTTTCTAGAAAACCTTGGCACGACCTTGACATTTTTTTACTACTTGCCAAGTCTATCTCAGGACATGATAAACATGAGCAAACAAAGAAGAAACATATTATTGGTGCACAGAAGAAGATGACTTACCTGAAAGCAGAGAAAGCAGATGACGAATGGCTGAAAGCCTGAAACCGCCATGCAGGCCAAGGCATGCTGTTTCTCCTATGTGACACCTGTGAACCCATCAAAGCCAACGACCCACGCCCACGGGAAACAGTTAAGTGGATTTCAATACCAGCCTTTTCGATCATACACTCTAGCCATATGCTTCGAAAGACCAGGCCGTTGTTTACCGCTTGTGTATATCCAATTCCAATCCAACAGAGTGTGATTTGGCATTATTTCGGCCATGCTCGATCGAGCTTTCTTTCAGACATGAACTAGTTTTTCTTTTTTCAAGGCATGTACATAGGGGTGGGCATTCGGGTTTTTTTGTCTAATCGGTTCGGTTTTTTCGGTTTTAAAATAATTCGGTTTTTGAAAATTGGCTACCGAATTTCTCGGACCAAAATGAAAAACCAAACCGAATTAACCGAAATATTTCGGTTCGGTTCATTCGGTTTTTCGGTTAACTGAAATATGAATAAACATTAGGTAGATTAGATTTAGTCATTCTCATATCGCAAAGCAGAGTAGGGATAAACCCACACAATATTCATAGGTCTTACAATATAAGCATAATAGAACATATGAATATACCAAACATATGCATAAATGTGTTAGAACATGAGAATTGTTTAGTAGCTTTAGGAAAAACATTATAAAGTGGTATTGTACATGGGCTATTTGATTATTCGGTTATTTCGGTTTTTGAAAGCGAAAAACTGAACCAAATACCGAAAACCGAATTATACTAAAATAAAAACCGAACCGAAAACTGAAATAATCGGTTAATTCGGTTCGGCTCGGCTCGGTAATTCGGTTTCGGTTTAAAAATGCCCACCCCTACCTGTACATGTAAAACCACTCCAGTAAGAACAAAGGAAAGGAATGATAGTGATTAACACTGATGGCTGATGCTGCCTGTTTTGGTGCTGCTAGGATTCAGTGATTCACAGGAAAAGAGCATGAAAGTGACTGATACTACAGGCACGATGAAAGTAACCGAGGCTGTCCCAAATTTGGACTAAAAGGAAGGACCAAAGTGGAGTTATCCTGAAAGAAAATACTATATACTAGATGAGGGACCGCGGCGTGCCACACTGCGATCGCCGCTCCCCATGACGCACGAAACGGTTGAAAAGATATAAACGTAATTACAGTCTTTTTTTTATTTATTTGGGGTCCTTCCACGAAGAATATGCGATTTTGCTGAACCGAAAGGTCTTTTTCGTAAAAAATGGTTGAAAGGATCTAAATATAATTACGAGTTTTTTCTGCATTTATTTGGGGTCTTTTCATAAAGGATCCGTAATTTCGTTGAACCGAAAGATCCTTTTCGTAAAAAATGGTTACAAGAATCTAAATGTAATTACGCTTCTTTTAGAGCCTTTTAGGGAGGGAAGACACGTGGCCTAGCTCCTTGGCCAGGAAACTTGCGAACTTTAGTATATAGAGTATTTCCCCACTATCACACAAGACAAGGGTATAGACAGAGGAAGTTGGTGGTAAGGAGGGGGCCCTCAGGTACTCTGATGCAAAATAATAACCTGGTAACTCAGGAGCAGGATGGAACTCTCACAAAAGAATGACAGACTGAGTACCTGGTTGAAGGCAATAATGTAAGACTCTGTGGGCTCCTCTCCTTGACCTCTCTTCCTTCCAACCTTCATCCTATAAATACAAAGGCATGCACAAGGAGAAGCACCAGGTATAAGACAGTTGCGAAAAGAGGGAGTTATTTACAAGCAAGGAATAGAAAACACCTGCGGACTCTGAAGCCATGTGTATAGCTGCATGGATTTGGCAGGCTCACCCTGTACACCAACTCCTGCTGCTGCTCAACAGAGACGAGTTCCATAACAGGTACAGGATTCTTTTGATCCTTGTAGTATTCCAATTTGAAAGTAATTCGCTGCAGTATGAACTCTCGTTTTGGAATTTAGCTTTTGTCCCTCCTGAATTACATGTTCCAAGACACAATTTCCACGAACCACAAGTCATATGCCATGCAAACGCTGATATCCTAACACCCATATGCTAACTTTGTTCACTCAGTTACATAGCAAAATGCTCTTAGAAGAACCTATAGAAAGGTTTCTCATTGCACTACAACAATGATGTGTCTAAGTGGTTTATCTGCTGTTCTTCATGGAATAATGCAGGCCTACAAAGGCAGTAGGATGGTGGGGGGAGGGCTCAAAGAAGATTCTTGGGGGCAGGGATGTGCTCGGTGGAGGGACATGGATGGGATGCACCATGGATGGCAGGCTTGCCTTCCTGACAAATGTGCTCGAGCCTGATACCATGCCCGGCGCACGCACAAGGGGAGACCTGCCCCTAAGGTTCCTGCAGGTATAACAAAACCTATCAAGAGCTTCTTCCAGATCATTCAAGTTCATATGTGTTTTTATCTGATGGTTGAGTGAGTCAATGTAGGATATATGGACAGAATAAGAAAGATCTATTTCATTTCTTGTTCAACCCAAGTTGGTGTTTTCTACTATGTTTTACTTGACACAATCATTCTTAGCAGTCACCAGTGTCTTATCTCTTTGTTCTGACAAGGATTGATATAGACATTGCATATATGAAGATATACATTCCCCATTCTCGTTTAGAATTTACCTTTTTAAACACTCAACAGTTGCTTCTGTTACAACTGGTAAACCATAGGATGTACCCTAAGAAAAAAACAAGTCTGACAATCAACATGGAGTTATCTTCGATTCAACATTGTCCTTCCAAGAACAAGCATAACCCATAGCACCTGTACTATGCAGAGCAACAAGAGCCCACTTGAAGTTGCAACTGAAGTGGCAAAAGAAGCTGATGAGTACAATGGCTTCAACCTTATACTAGCTGATCTAACCACAAACGTTATGGTCTACGTGTCGAACCGGCCAAAGGGGCATCCTGCCACGATTCAACTTGTTTCACCAGGGCTCCATGTGCTGTCCAATGCAAGGCTGGACAGCCCATGGCAGAAGGTAAGCAGAGCTATTTCATGTTCAATTGACACCTTGTAGATGGATAGAACTCACAGAGTGCCTCACAGATAGAAATGCATAGAATGTTGTTATTTGATATAGCCTAAAGAAATGTTGAATTGTCCAACGAGGTGTCGTGTATTGATTTTATTTTAGTCCTCTAAAGCTTAGAATCACAGGGGAAACTTTTGAGCTGGAAAAGGTGTGAGAAAGCAACAGTCGAGCCGTTTCAAGTACTTCACTAGTTATAAACATCGGTGCATCTAACTCAATTAATAGCACAGCAAGTACAAGTACTATAAGAGGAGTAGATAACACATGATTGCAAGCTACTCTGTCTTAGGGAGCATTTGCTCAATTGCTCTACCAAGAATTAGACCCTTATTCATGGAGATGGGTACGTTGGTTCCCAAGGATGAAATGCAGACAACCTTTTTCATTGTTGTGCATGTACTTGCAGGCGATTCGCCTCGGTAAAAACTTCAGGGAACTTCTTAGGAAGCATGGTGACGATGAGGTTGAAGCAAAGGATATAGTTGAGAAGCTAATGACTGACACCACAAAGGCCGATAAAGATAGGCTTCCAAACACTGGTTGTGATCCCAATTGGGAGCACAGTCTGAGCTCCATCTTCATCGAGGTGCAAACTGACCAAGTAAGAACAAACTCTTCAACCTAATTCCAGTTTACAGTACATTCAATGCTCAATTATCTGAAAAAATATACCTATTAGCCACTAAAGAAATCGCGTACTTGTTATAGTATCATACATTAATACCACAACACTGCATTTACTTATGCTCTTTCACATGTTTCTGTTTTGGCAAAGGGGCTGTATGGGACAAGGAGCACAGCTGTTCTATCAGTGAACTATGATGGTGAAGCTAGCTTATTCGAGAAGTACCTTGAGAGTGGTATATGGAAGGATCACACAGTCCATTACCAGATAGAGTAGGCAGTATGCACAAAAAGATGGGAGCCTCAAATAAGAAGGATGAAATACCTTCATGATCATCTAATGATCCTCTAATTATGTCGATTAAATTAATTACTGCATGCAGATTTGTCAATTGAATGGAAAAAATTGTCACTCATATTGTTAAATATTACATATTTACAGACTTTATGTTGGAACCATTCTCTATGGTCATGTCTGCTTTACTCCAGAAATCTCAGAAAGCTATCGCATCGTCAGTTTTGTTGTACAGCAGATTAATCTATAACATTACTAAATGTATGGCACATACTGAAGGTACTAAAAACTCTATAACAAATCAGCAACAAGGGTAAAAACTCTGCACGGAGAAAATGCATCTAGTGTACCTCTTTTCTTCAAAAGACTAGTGTGTGTTGGTCATTCGAACACTGAAGTTCCTAGGCCTGCATTCGTTGAGAAGTACAGAAAATGCCAGTCCAGAGCTGTCTTCAAGATCTACAAAAAAGGTTTAGCCAGACCATAACATGAATGATCCTCTACAGTAAAATGCAGTTGTGTGAATATATTTATGCATCATTTCTAGAAACCAAACCAAGGCTCATAAATAGTGCCAAAGTTCCTAGGCCTGCATTCGTTGAGAAGTACAGAAAATGCCGGTCCATAGTTGTCTTCAAGATCTACAAAAGGTTTAGCCACAGACCATAATATGAATGTTCCTCTACAGTCACATGTGAAAATATTTATGCACCATTACTAAATACCTAACCAAGGCTCACAAAGAGTACCAACACAGGATTTCAATGAGATGAAAACTCACGCCTCACCAACATAAGTACACAGAAATGTTAAGCTTTATTGTCAGAATTTCAGTTTGTATACAAGTAAGCTAGAAAGGACGGTGAAGCCTAGAATTACACCCCAGCAGTTGAATACTACACTTTCACTTTTGTGATCTTGTTCTTCCGTATTTGCATCTTCTCTACACGGCTCACATCGCAGCTCACGGCACTGCTGGGGCATCCATCTTGTGATTGTTCTCTCATGAACAATAAAGTGTTGTAAAGAATCAAGGGAGCTCAATCCACAGCAGCTGCCACCGCTGTTGCTGATGGTCAGAACAAGCAATGTCTTGGCAACACTGCCAGAAGCCCGGAGTGCACATAGTAGATCGGACCACACCTTCAAACGGCCACTCCTACTGGCAAACTCTTTGCCTTCTGCAACCACAACCACTGCAAACTCTGAGTGGACAAGAGCTGGGTGATGACGGTAGGCAACAAAATCCGCACCGTACTGCAATCCCGACCGCACCACCCAGTTCTTGGATCTAAGATGTGAGTACGCCTTGTACATCTCAGGAAATGGCTCCAATATGGAGCTCAAGTGATCCCACAGCTCCCTTCCAGTCATCTGTTTCTTGTTCTCTGACTCAACTGTGAAGCACTTCAAACCATGGGAAAGGTAGAAGACCTCCTCAGGGCCCAGCTGGAACCACTGTTTCTCTGCTCCTGCGTTTTCCACAGCCCGGCCAAAGGCGGCACGGTTCAGAAGCACAGCTTGCTCCGGTTTGACTGCAAGAATCGCGTCCCCGCCCCGGCCAGATAAAGTTGCCACAAGTTTTGAGCCTCGCAGTGAAGCCTGGAGGTCAGCAACAATGCTTGACATAGGATTAGCTGCTGCTAGAGCTGCGAAGTCCTTGCCGTCTTTGCCCTTCTTCCATCTTGGACCTGACATGTCCATGAGCTGATGACACAACAGCATAAGGATCAGCTATGTCCTAGAGAGAAAAAAGCAAATATTTAACAAAATTGTAAGAGCTAACACTGGCACTCGGTTTCTGTATCCGCCCTGCCTAGATCACTAGCGACTGATGCTACAGCAATCAACCCAAACCCGATTAAGTAGAACTAGACAACCTTATCAAGCGAAGCGAATTTGGTCGATTGTAATCATCTGTAGTGGATAGACGAAACTAAATTTAAAAAAAAATCATCGAATTCGCCATTCCAACATTAACAGATAACCAATTAGCACAACCTGAAAATTGGAAGTCCGGGATTGCAAGATACCGCCTCCTGGGAAGACCTCGGCTCGAGGGCTCCTCCCTCCCCTCCTGCCCTGCGGCTGCAGCACCGCCCCGATGGTGGCTCCGGCCCCAGCCAACTCCCAGGTGGGTCCTCCCCTGAAGTTGAGCAGCCGTGGAGGAAGGCGGCCCCGGCCCGGCTGTGCGCAGCGCCGGCGCTCTTGATCACGTAGGGGACGGGGAGTTGCGGCCGAGTTGGGCTTAGGCATTTTGTTTGACGTGGGCTAGGGCTACTGCCTTCCTCTTCTGTTTTTTCTTTTTTTTAAAAAAAATTGCTCAAATTCGAACACTCCAACTAACCTCGTTTTTCTTACCAACATTTGTATGCACTGCACCAGGATTTGGCTAGTTCAACAAACTCGATCGGGTGAACAAAATATGGTCTAATTGGGCGGTTGAACCTCTTGTAATGGTTAAAGCCGATTGGGATATCGTTCTTTCCGTCTCCTAAACCATATTTTATGTCGGATTCGGATTCAGATACGGATAATACCGGATACGAATACGGCGCGGATAATATATGTTACAGATTCGAAGCGAATACGGAGCGGAATCGATACGGTATCAGATGTTTTTTGTCGGATATCGCGCGATAATAGATACCGCATGTAGCAAACATATAACAATGATTAACCAACCATATGAGTTCAACATGAAACAAGATTATCGCAATCTAACAAGTCATTTACAAACTAACCAAACTGTTCATGAATAACCATGCAACTAATTGAGGTTACATTGGTAGTTTCTCTTGTTTCACCAAAAACATGCAAGCCGATGATTTGTTGCAATTTGTTCCTTCATTTGTTGCACATTTGTGCCGATAATTGATAAGGTAAGGGTAGGAAAATATCTGAAGCACTTACCAATTATCATTTCATCAGTATATACGGTAACTGTGAAACTAATACTCTGGTTTACAGGGTAAAATCCCTTCAGTGGTTTAATTTGTACTACTCTTTAAGTTTATCCCGACATGATCATAGGGCGCTGCAGTAGGTTCCTCTTTTCCTCTCTTCTGGGTTCATAATCAGAAAAATTCAGCTTGAGTCGTCCACGATAACTAGTTGCACATAAGTAGATAGAACAAAGAGTAACTGTCGACGATCGGGACCGTCGACCGCAAAGAAAGAGGGTGAAGGGTAGTACGGAGGGCGAGGCCCAGAGTTTCGCTCGTCCGGGAGGTACCCTCGTGAGCGTCTTGAGCAGCCAAAGCACAATCAAACAGGGACACAAGATCTATCTTGGTTCGGGCCGAACGTCCCTACTCGATTCGGATGTTGGTATCAGATTGCCTTTGATGCCGATGGTCGCACCGCTTTACAAATGAGAGCTAGGGGTTCCAGTATGAGAGTGCCGAAGCCTAGTTCGTGGGGGTGTCGTCTGAAGGAAGAAGAAGCCCTCCTCTAGAGGGCCCTGCCCCTCCTTATACGGTCGAAAGGGGCAGGTTACATTGGGGATTGGGAGCTGAGAGGATGAAGGGACTCATGCCAGAAAGCCCTTGTCTTGGTGACTAGTCTTGTCTGGCCTTGCCCTACGCCGGGTTATTAGACTCTCCAAGCAAAGCAGGTCGCTGCTTCCTCGGGAAACAGCGCACCCACTCTCTGTGGTTTTGTCAGATGATGACGTTGCCATGCGTGGCCCCAGCGCTGCCTGGGGTGAGAGGACTCCCATGCTGTACGCGACTGGATGATGGAACTGAGGCTTTGACTTTGGCGACCTTCGTGCTGCCTCGGGAAGGAGCCACCTGCTTCTGTGCGGTCGCTTCAGGCGGTCGCGATTGTTGGACACGTGGTTAATGGCCAGTGGAGGACCCGATGCTCGACCCTTGGCGGAGACCGGGATCGGGCTGGTCGGAGGTCGGGGGAGCCCGGTCTGTGACGGAGGTCGAACGCCCTGTTAGGTCGGGAAAGAGCTCGGGATGGTCGGCTTGGTCGAGAAAGAGCTCCTTTATGGCCTTGCGGGACCTTCGGTCGGAGCCTGGCTCGGAACAGTCCGATTGGTGCTCCGGACTGGCGGTTCGGGGACGTCTCCGCCCGAGGTAGGGAATAGTCCCCTGATCCTAGAGGAGGGCTTCTCAAAGCCCCCTGGGAGGGCCACGTGTTAGGGTGGCCGATCCCCGACAACCAGCCCCCAAGGCTCAAGAAGCGGTTTGAGACTTCTAGGCGCTCTTGAGTCTGAGATCTTCTTGGGAAGGGATCGCCCCCCCTTCGGCCGGGCTCGAGGTTTCTGGGGCTCACCTTCAGGCCGAGAGAAGGCCTCCCCGGGGCGCACATTTGGATCCCGATATCTTGTTTCCCTAGGTGGGCTCAGAAAGCCCGGGGGGCCTCGTGGACAGGGAAGTTGGAGGAATAGGGTCTGGCGGATGCGTGGAGAGATGCGCCCGTACGGGGGTTTTGAAGGGCCCCTAGCGCCTCGGCTTCCGCCCGCCGGCTACGGGCGCGCCTTTTGAGGCGATGGTGACGACGGTAGGCGAGGCGTCTTTAAAAGCCGGAGGGGTCTCTTCCTTCAGGGTTTCGCTTCCCATTGCTCGTGCTCTTGCCTTCTTCTTCTTTGTCCTTCCGTGACCACGCCTTCTAGCCTTCGCTTGCAATCTTGTCCCCCCCGACCTCGACCTCATGGCGAAGTCTGGGAGGAGCACGCTCACTGCGGAGCGGATGAAGGAGATGGAATCCTTGGGGCTCCTGGACCCATTCACCTGGCGGCTCCCGTCCGGGGAGAGCGTGCTGCGGCCTCGGGACGACGAGATCGTGAGCACGGAGCAGTACATGCTCTTCGGACTGCGAACCCCGGAGAGCGATTTCTTGGCTGCGGTTCTTGCGCAGTGCGAGATCGAGCTCGTGAACCTGGTACCGAACTCCTTTCTCCTCCTTTCCATCTTCGCGCATCTTTGCGAGGGGTTCTTGGGCATCCTTCCCACCCCCTCGTTTTTCTTCCGCTTTTACTCTTTGTCCCGCACCGCGAAGGATCCCGTCGTCGGGTGCCTTTACTTCCGGCTGCGGGCAGGGCTCCCTTGTTCCTTCCTCCAAATCCCGACCCGAGACTCGCTCGGGCCGTGGACGGAGAAATGGTTCTATCTGAAGAAGGGCGAGGGGAGCGGGCTTGCCTACAACGGCACTGCGGTCGAGGGGAAGCGGGAGACCCCAGAGCCTGAGGACTCGGCGATCGACCAGGCGGCGGTTGCCTTTATCCATATCTGCGCCATACGGGGCCTCAAAGGCAAAGATGCGTTTACAACTACTTATAACCGGTGCTCCTCTCCGAGGAGGTTGCACCCCTTCTTTGAGATCACCGGGAGGTGCGACGCCACCCGGGAAAGCCACGAGGGTAAGCATTGTCCGACCTCCAATCCTTTCGTGCCTTGGTCGGAGTTCCCTTATTTCTTGTCGCTCTATTCCTGACCTTGTAGCACCGAAGTCGGCCTGGATCGCCTCGAGGATGCAGGAGATCTTCGGGAAGGCCGCCAAAGCCTACGACCTCGGCGGCAACGTCCCCAAGAACGTCTTGGGACGTAGCAGCGAGGTAATAGCCTTTTACTTTGATCTTTGCCTCGGGTGTCCGGACTCGGATGCTTATTGTGGTGAGCTCGTGCAGGCGACCAAAGAGCTCTGGGATATGGCGAAATAATTGCTACCGTTTTCCGGCCCAAACAAAGGCAAGAAGGGGGGCAAGAAGCCGGCTCTTGACGCCCCGAGGCAAGTCGCCAAGAAGCCCCACGTCGAGTGGGGCGATCGGGTCGTGGTGAGTTTAGATTCCCCGAGCTTGGGGGTATCCGAGTCCGAGCTCGTTTCCATCGGGCCGCCTCTTTCGGTTCTTTTACTAATCCTTGCTTTTGTCAAGAATGGAGGCGGCCTCGCCGCAAGAGTCCTAGGTGCGCAATGAGCCACGGATCCGCAATAAATCCGAGGGAAGCCTCCCGCCATTGTCGAGAACGATCGCGCGGTGCACGCCCCCGTATATTTTTTGTCATCCCGCCCCATCGCGGTGTTCGAGCGTCCGAGGGGCACCGACCTTCCCTGTGGTCCAGGGCGAGGTCGGGGAGGAGGACCACGAGGACGATTATCGTCTTGCGCCGCGACCCAGGACGCGGCGGATGCTGCTTGCCGCGTCCTCCGAGGAGGACGAAGCGCCCGAGGGAGGAGCGGTTGAGAGCGCCACGACCAAGGACGTCGTGATCGGGGGCACTGCCTCCGGGAGCGTTGTAGCCGAAGGGGCTGTGGTTGAGGACGACATCGTCATCGCGCCCCCGGTGGGGGCGTCCCCGGGGGTGGAGTCCTCGGGAAAGCGGAGGGCCGAATCGCCCCCGCAGGGGGGTCCGGCAAAGAAGGCGAGGTTACCGCGCATCCATTCGGCGCAGTAAGTTTCCCTCCTGTTTCTTAACTTTGTGGCGGTAGGGTCGACCGAGCATCTTCTGATAATTTGCTGCGTGCAGTACATATACCGGGGTGGTCGTGGCGGCGACCCATCGTCCGACCCCGGTACCTCCGACCGGGGCGCTTTCGGTTGTTGCGCCCATGATCGAGGGCGGCGTTGCCGCTGTACCCCGGGTGGAGCCGCCCCCCGTGGAGTCGGAGTCGCCCAAAGAGTGAGCATCGATCGTTGAGTGGCAATGAAGTCGGGCGCGGTCGGACCGACCACCCTTGGCGAGCCGAGGCCCTTCCTGCGATCGAGGCGGCGGGGGCCGCCGAGCCGCCACCGACCTAGGGGTCCGGCCGCCATTGCCTCGCCGGAGTGGATCTCCCGGTCCTTCTGGTGCCGATGTTCTGTGCCGGGCGGCGGAGGCCGCCGGGACGTAGCCGTGGGAGCCGCCGGGGTCCCGGTGGCCAGAGACTGTCTTATTTGGAGGATCAGTTAGTGGAGGTAAGCACGGTCGTGGTGTCCCCTCCTTCTTTTCCCCCTTTTCTTTGTGATCATGGTGAGTTTTTATTTGCCTTCGCAGGGTCTGCGGATGGTCTCTCGGGGGTACAGCATCGCGCGGGAACACGTGCTCATCTTCCGGTCCCTATGTGGCATCCTTGAAACCAATTAGAGGGACACTGCTGGGCTCGAAGCCGCTATGCTGCGTGGCCAAGAGGAGGTCTCGCGCCTGAAGGAGGCCCAGGCCCTCGAGCTCGTGCGGCCGCCGGGTCGAGCGGAGCCTGGGCCCGGGAGGTCGAGCGGGAGTTGAACACGCGAGGACCTCCACGCCACGGCGCTCTCCAAGGCCATCGAGGAGGAGCGGAGGCGCGGTGGTCGAGATCCGGCGCCTCAAGCTCGAGGTCTCCAACCTTCGATCGGAGATGGAGGTCGCCCGGCAAGGCGTTCTCCTCGAGCTCGAGGCCAAGGCGGCCGAGCTTGAGAGGACGATTCTTGGATTGGAGGCGAGGCCACGGGAGCGGAAGCAAGGCGGTGGCCGAGGCCAAGAATGCCAGTCTTGAGGAGAAGCTGGCGCAGGTGGCTCGTGCGGGGAAAGATGCCTGGCCCAGCTCCAGAGCGACCGTGATCGGGTTGATAAGGCCGAAGCCGAGGTCATCGCACTGCGACGGAGGGTTTCCGACCTCGAACGGGAGAAGCTCGCCCGAGACATGTCTCTGTAAACTGAAGTTAGTGGATGGGTCGGGGGGCGAAAGATCCCCCCTTGTAAAGACAAAATAATTTTTTGCTAAGTCTTATAGAGTTGCGTTTCTTTGGAAGACTTAGCTCGTTTGTTGGTCTGTGCCACCATTGCATACTTTGCGTGGGCTGCTTCATGGAAGGGTCGAACAATACTGGGTACGTGGCGTGTGGCGAGCACGTTCCTGCAGACCCCCGTAATGAGACCCACCGCCTTTCGCTTGAACTACCCAGTTTAGGCTGACCGAGTTGTCTGATGCCCGATGTTAATCCAACCGAGGCCTCGCCCGAAATCACTCGGGCTCGGGCACGACTCGGGTTGACGGGCTGACCGAGCTAATTGATGCTCGAGGCCAATTTAACCGAGGCCTCGCCCGAAATCACTCGGGCTCGGGCACGACTCGGGTTGACATGTCTTGATAACTTGGCTGTGGGGAATTAGTCGGCTTGTTGCGACAGAGCGACTTATTGCGACCGAGATCATCCCTGGTAGTAATCTTAGGGGTCGCGACCCGGTCCGGAATGTCATCGGACCGGCGCCTTGAGGACGTTCATCGGTCGGTAGCGCAGGGAATAGCCGCCTTACTCGATAAGAATCGTTTCTCGCGACCTCGAGCCCGGAATGCATCGGGCTCGGGATGCTAACGCCCCGAGGCGAACCTGAGAAAACGGCCCCAACCGAGGCCTCGCTTTGGCGAGACTCGAGTTTGGGCACAACTCGGACTGGTCGGCCTGGGATAGCTCAGGCTGGACCAGATTTTAGGCCTTGGGTCTGACTAGGCGAGCTCGGGAATGCATCCTTTCCACAAATCAAAAAGAGGTTAGTACCGGGAGCGAAGGAAATCTTTATTACGGACGCGAACCTGGGCCGGACCAGGGCATGGCAATACAAAAAGCCCCGAGCACGCCCCGAACAGGGTTTGCTCAGAGCACAAGAACGAACACAGAAGCAAGGGAGGAGACACCTTAACTTAGAGGCGGGTGAAAGAAGAGCGCTAGGCGTAGAACCTCCGGAGCTGGCCTACATTCCACGAGCTCGCGAGCTCCCTGCCATCGGGGACCGCCAGACAGTAAGCTCCTGCGCGGCTTGCTGAGACGACTCTGAAGGGGCCCTCCCACAGCGGGGACAGCTTGTTGGTGTGGGAGCGATCTTGGATTCGCCTTAGGACCAGGTCCCCAACGCGAAAGTCCCTGGGTCGGACAGCTCGGGCGGCATGCCTGCAGAGATCTTGTAGGTAACGCGCCGAGCGCAGCAGCGTGTGACACCTTACTTCTTCCGCCAAGGCGAGGTCGAGGGATCGCTCCCGCTCAAGGTCGACCCGGTCGACCGAACTCGCCCTGACAGAGCGGAGCGTGACCTCGGGCGGGGATGCCTCGGCCCAAGACGAGCCGAAAGGGCTTGTTCTGTTGCCGGTGGTCGGTGTGAATGCAGACAAAGGATCGTGGGGAGCTCGTCCACCCATGCTCGTCATGGCGATCGAGCTCGTCAAACTCGCTTCTTGAGCCCTTGGGACGAAGCCGCCGTTGGCGCGCTTCCGCCGCCTGCTGCTCGGGGGTGGCTTACCGAGGCATAGCAGACTTTGGTTCCCATATCTGCGAAGAACTCTTGGAACAGCTCACTGGTGAACTACGTCCCGTTGTCGGTGATGATCCTGCAAGGGACTCCGTACCTCGTGACCACAAAGGAACGGAAGAACCTTACCGCGGCCCTAGCGGTGATAGCGGAGACCGGCTCTGCTTCAATCCACTTTGAAAAGGTGTCGATGGCCACAAACAGGAATTTCTTCCCCTCGACCGACCTCGGGAAGGGACCGAGGATGTCGAGGCCCCATGTCGAGAATGGCCAGGCGAGGGGAATGGTCTGCAGAGCGTAGGCCGGTTGCCTGACCTTTCGGGCGTGAAACTGACAGGCCTGGCAAGTACGAACGATGCCCCGGGCATCTTCGAGCGCCGTCAGCCAGTAAAAGCCCATCCTGAAGGTCTTCCCGACCATGGTCCTGAAAGAGGAGTGAGCACCGCATAGGCCGGAGTGTATGTCGTTGAGCAGGTATTTACCTTCTTCTGGAGTGATGCATTTTGACAGAACGCCCAAAGCCCCCCGACGATAGAGCTGCCCGCCGACGAGCCTGTACGAGCCCGCACGTCGTCGGAGCCTGCTTCTTTCGGCTGGGGTGGCGGGGAGCTCCCCTTGGTCGAGGAACCTAATGAATGGATCCATCCATAATGGAACGCTTTCGAGGAAGGCCACCGGGTCCTCCTGGTCGTTAACGGACGGTGTGGCCAAGGTCTCAAAGATGACGTCCGGCGGAAGCTCGTCGCCGGATGATCCGAGCCTGGACAAAAGATCGGCGGTGGAATTGTCCTTCTTGGGTACGTGCTGGATTCTCAGGTTCCGGAACCATCTTTCCATCTTGCGTACCTCGGCAAGGTACTTGGCCATCAGAGGTTCCAACACCGTAAACTTTGTTGTCTTGGTTGACGACAGCCGAGTCTCCTTTCACAATTAGGCGGCGGACGCCCAAGGACTTGCAAGCTCGAAGGTCGGCTAAGAGGGCCTCGTATTCCGCCGCGTTTTTGGTGGCGGGGAAGCCGAAGCGGACCACATATCTCAGGTGGTCGCCCTGAGGGGTGACGAGAAGAATGCCGGCCCCCGAGCGCTCAAAGGATCTTGATCCGTCGAAGAACATGGTCCAAGGGTCTTCGGTCTCGACCTCGGACTCGGGAGCAGGTTCCGCCGTTTGTTCGACGACGAAGTCGGCCAGCGCCTGCGATTTGATGGCGGCGTGGGCCGTGAAGCGGAGATCGAACTCAGCCAGTTCCATGGCCCACTTGGCGACGCGACCTCCGCCTGTGGTTCTTGAGGATCTCCGAGCGGAGGCCGCCGATAAACCCGCGTGCGCTTGGAAGTAGTGCCGAAGCTTCCGCGAAGCCATGAAGAGTGCATAGAGTAACTTTTGGACCAAGGGATAGCGCTCCTTTGGCCCGTGGAGTACTTCGCTGACGTAGTAGATTGGGTGCTGCCGCCCTGCTCGCTCGGCTACCAGGACCGCGTTGACGACCTGGGTCGTGGTCGCGAGGTAAAGCAGCAGCACCTCACCCTGCTGCGGAGTCGTCAACAGAGGAGGGCGCGAGAGGTATGCTTTGAGCTCGTCGAAGGATCGCTGGGCTTCGGGGGTCCACTCGAAGCCCTCATGTCTGCGTAGGATCTTGAAGAAAGGCAATCCTCGCTCGCTGAGCCGGGAGATGAAACGGCTAAGGGCGACGATGCGGCCTGTGAGGCTTTGTACCTGTTTTACCGAGGTCGGAGCGGTCATTTGCTCGATTGCTTCGATCTTCTCTGGGTTCGGGCCCACGCCCGACCCCCCGATCATGTAACCGAGCACTTTTCCGGAGGTTGCACCGAAAACGCATTTTTCAGGGTTGAGCTTGATGCCGAACTTGTTTAGATTGGCGAAGGTCTCGGCCAGGTCGTTGACGTGGCTGGCCCTAGAGGAGTTCTTGATGATGATGTCGTCGACGTACACCTCGAGGCTCCGGTCGATCTGTGGGTCAAAGGCTTTAGCCATTAACCGCTGAAACGTGGCGTCTGCGTTGCGAAGGCCGAACGACATGGTCGTATAGCAGAAAGTTCCGAACGACGTGATGAAGGCGGTCTTGTCTTCGTCTTCCGTGGCGAGCTTGACCTGGTGGTATCCGGAGTAGGCGTCGAGAAAACTCAACATCTCGGCGTTGGCAGTGGAGTCCACAATCTGGTCTATGCGGAGAAGTGGAAAGTTGTCTTTGGGGCACGCGGCGTTCAAGCCCGTGTGGTCGACGCACATTCGCCACTTCCCGCCCTTCTTACGCACAATTCTGAGGTTGGCGACCACTCGGAGTAGTTGACCTCGCGAATGAAACCGGCCTTGAGGAGCTTATCGAGGTGCTCCCAAATTATCGCCGCCTTCTCGGGGGAGAAGCGCCGCAGCTTCTGACGCGCGGGTCTGTAGCCGGGCTTTGTTTGCAATCTGTGCTCGATCACCTCCCGTGGGACCCCCGCATGTCCGCGGTTCCCATGCAAAATGCCTTTGTTATCTCGGAGGAAGGTGACGAGCTCGCCTTCCTATTTGGGATCGAGCTGGGCGGAAATGCAGACGCATTTGCCCAAGTTCCTTCTTCGAGCTGCACGGCCTTGGTGGTCGTTAATTTACCGACGGCCGTCTTCCGCCGAGTGCCCTTGGCCGATCTCGGGACTGGTGGGCAATATGCCGGCGGTGCTGTGGCCTTTCCTCGCAGCTCGTGTCCGCCTTGGTCGCCAGCGACCGTTATGGCCGCCGGCCCGGGAGCTTCATGCACCGATGCCCGTAGTGATTCGTGGCCATGAATTTAATCGGCGGGCGCCCGAGGATGGCGTTGTAGGGGAGGTCGCCGTCCATGACTTCAAAGGTAATCAGCTTGGTGTGGAAGTTTACAGGATCGCCGAAGGTGACGGGGAGGACCACTTGCCCTAGCGGGGTGGTCGAACTCCCCGCACGATCTTTCAAAAGGGATCGCTATGTTCTTGATCTTCGACCGGTATTTGCATCCGGCCCAAGGTGCTTGCCGAGAGCGAGTTGAGGAAGCGCCCCGTCGACCATGACCCGCAAGCAGCAAGTGTTGCTTATGGTCGGGCGACGACCGAGCAGTTTTGAAGTCTTGGGACATCCCCGGGGGGGGGCGTCCCGAGAAAAGGTGATGGGGACGCCATCCCACCTGCAGGGTTGGTCGGCGGACTTCCCGACGGTGGCTTGATAGACGGCACACGCGGCGTCCTTCGGCTCAGGCGGATCGATGATGTCAAGAACCACCAAGATTACATCCACACAACGGTCGCCTCGCTGAACCGTGTCGGGCTCGCTTGAGCTCGACGGCGTTGGCCCTCTCGGGCCGCTTCGTCGCCCTTTGGGAGCGTGGGCATATCTCCAGTCCCCTTATAAAAGGCGTCCAGCTTGAACAGCCACGTCCGACAGCCCCGCAGATCGTGGCCGTGGATCTTGTGGAATGAGCAAAATTTGTTAGCGTCGGCCGGCCGTTCTCGTTGCCCTGTGCTCGGACGTTCACCGAGGGTTCCCCGGCCTGCCGCCTTGGGCGGCCGGCGCCTATTGTGGCATGACGGTTTTGCAGAGGCCGGGGCCTCGGCGATCGGGCTAGCGGCCGCCTCGCGCTTGTTGTCGGCCGTGGCGACCACGCGAGTAGCCACCCCGCCGCGCGGTCTTTCCTCGCTTTTTGTCGCGCGGCCGGGTCTCCTTCCTTAACGTCGGACAAACCCCATCTCGCCGAAGGCGAGACCGAGCTTGCCTCGGCCGTAGTCGTGCTTCCAGCGGACAGCATCGTTCGCGTCCGCATATCGCTCCGCCATGCGGAATAGTTTGTTGACGGTGAGCCTCGTAGCGATCTCGAGGTCCTCCGTGAGGCGTCTGTCTCGAACGCCGAACTTAAAAGCCTTGATGACGGTTTCATCAGAGATGTTGGGGATCGAGTTCGCGCGGTGAACGCGCGACGATTCTCGCAGATGCTCCCTTTCCTGGATAACACGGCCCGTGTCCTCTCCCGTCCAGGCCGCTCGTAGCAGCTCTGGAAGTTGGAGTGGAGGGCGCTCCGCAACTGGCGCCATGATCGGAAGGTGTCGGGCGCCTGGTTGAAGAGCCAGGTGCGGGCGGCCCCGTTCAAGACGGTAGGGAGATAGTTAGCCATCGCGGCCTCGTCCCCTCCGGCCGCCAAGTTGGCGGTGGAGTATATGGAGAGAAATTCCGCGGGGTTCTTGGTCCCGTCGAATCGCTCCATCATCACCGGCTTGAATCGGGTTGGCCAGCGCACTTGACGGAGGTTGCTTGAGTACGTCGGGCAGCCGTAGGCCGGGAGGCTACTGCCGCCACTGCTGGTGTCGGAGTCGTCACTAGCCGATAGGGAGAATTCGAGCCGGCGGCGCACCGCCCGCCACGCTTGTCGACCGGAGCGCCGCCATGGCGGCGCGCGGTGGTCGCAGATCTTCGGCGTCGAGCCGGACGTCCGGAGAGGCTTCCGGCGTCTTCTTTGCCGGCGAGCATCGTTATTGCGCCACTGGCGATGGGCGAGCCTGCGTACCACCTTCCCCTGTCGGTGAGGAGGCCGGTGATCACGCGGCAGGGAGCCGCTAGCCGTCAGGGGGCGAGACTCAGAGCCTAGGGAGCCTGGTCGCCGCCGGGGCATGACGCCGTCGGTGGCCTTGTTGAGTTCTTCGGCCAGGGACCGTCGAAAGAGGGTCGAGCCGGCCCGAGCAGGGTCAGCCATGACCCGGGCGATGGCCCGTAGGCGTTCTTGGGCAGGTTCGTCCAGATGGGGAGGTGAGCCGACCGGATCGGGGCTGGTCGTACCACGCTCTTCTCGCCGGATAAGCGGCGATAAGCTTGGTCGATCGCAACTGGCGAGCCGATGCGCCTCCCGAGGAGTTTCCGGGTCATCCTCACCCGCCCCGGGAGTCGCCTCACGTCCGTCGGCCGCGAAGGCCCGACGTTCGTGGGGTGGCAAGGAGGGCGAGAGCATGGATGTGGAGCCCGGTACTCGGGGGGCTGTCTCGAGCCTGTGCTCATTGCTCGTGACATGCCGATGGTGGAGCCGAGGTGCTTGACGCCACCGAGGCGACAAACTTTGACGAACGAACTCGGGCCCCACGGTGGCGCCGGTGCCGACGATCGGGGCCGACCGCAAAGAAAGAGGGTGAAGGGTAGTACGGAGGCGAGGCCTGAGTTTCGCTCGTCGGGAGGTACCCTCGCGGCGATGAATAGGGGGCGGCACAATCAAACAGGGGACACAAGATCTATCTTGGTTGGGCCGAACGTCCCTACTCGATTCGGATGTTGGTATCAGATGCCTTTGATGCCGATGGCTGCACCGCCTTTACAAATGAGAGCTAGGGGTTCCAATATGAGAGTGCCGGAGCCTAGTTTGTGGGGGTGTCGTCTGAAGGAAGAAGAAGCCCTCCTCCAGAGGGCCCTGCCCCTCCTTATACGGTCGAAAGGGGCAAGTTACATTGGGGATTGGGAGCTGAGAGGATGAAGGGACTCATGCCAAAAAGCCCTTGTCTTGGTGACTAGTCTTGTCTGGCCTTGTCCTACGCCGGGTTATTAGACTCTCCGAGCAAAGCAGGTCGCTGCTTCCTCGGGAAACAGCGCACCCACTTTCTGTGGTTTTGTCAGATGATGACGTTGCCATGCGTGGCCCCAGCGCTGCCTGGGGTGAGAGGACTCCCATGCTGTACACGACTGGATGATGGGACTGAGGCTTTGACTTTGGCGACCTTCGTGCTGCCTCGGGAAGGAGCCAGGTGCTTTTGTGCGGTCGCTTCAGGCGGTCGCGATTGTTGGACACGTGGTTAATAGCCAGTGGAGGACCCGATGCTCGACCCTTGGCGGAGATCGGATCGGCCGGTCGAGGTCGGGAGCCCGGTCCGTGACGGAGGTCAAACGCCCTGCTAGGTCGGGAAAGAGCTCGGGGCGGTCGGCTTGGTCGGGAAAGAGCTCCTTTATGGCCTTGCGGGACCTTCTGGGCGAGCTCGCTCGAACAATCCGATTGGTGCTCCGGACTGGCGGTTCGGGGACGTCTCCGCCCGAGGTAGGGAATAGTCCCCCGATCCTAGAGGAGGGCTGCTCAAAGCCCCCCTGGGGGGCCACGTGTCAGGGTGGCCGATCCCCAACAGTAACCAAGAAAATATACAATGTAATCCATGCACCAGTACACAAGCACCTTCGTTTCTCCATTTGGGGTAGGATAATTCATGCATCAGTACACAAGCATCGTCATTTATACACTATCACTACTGAAAAATTCATCATGTAAACGAAAACATGTCACAATGTTTCAAAGCAAGCACAGATGCCCTTTTCTCCAATGCAATACTGCTAGTGCTAGCTATTCCCAAGCTAATGCATATCCTTAAAATTGAAATCCTAGGTGTTTGCCAGACAATTAGCTTTAATTGCTACCTTGTTGATTGCTTGGATTATGAGATATTGCAGGAGAGAGCACCATGCCGAGTCGACAAGATGACGTCGTCGAGGTCGCACTAGTCTGGCACTCCACCGCTCGGCTCTGCTTTCATTCTTGGCGCTGGAGGCGGAGGCGCATGAGGAGGCTCACCCGTGAGGTAGGGCGAGGCGGCGTCGGGAGGAGAGGTAGGGGCGGACGGCGACGGCGTGTGTGTGAGTCGCGTGACACCGCACCGAATGGGAGAGGTCGGGACTCGACTGGGAACTCAGGAGCGGGAGGTTAGGGTTTGCGGCTGTACTGGTGCGCAATCGCCGTAAGGGTCTAATGGGCCTATTTGCCGATTGGGCCAAGCCACCGAATTACCGAAGTACCGAACGGGCGAAGGAACGAGTGAATGACGGGCTAGAAGATTCAGATAACCGAGTCATGTCCGAATATACCGGTCCGACGGACAGTAATCTCTCGAATTCGAATCCAAAAATTATACGAAATGACAATCCGAATCTGATTCGAATACATCGATCGGTCGGACGGAAACTATCCGAACCGATTGCACCTCTACCAAGGTCTCAGGTAAGAAGATGGCGCCTTCTTTTTTTTGTCTTCTCCTATGTGCCTTTTTTATCTTCAACCATGTGTTTTTTTTAAAGCATAGCTAGTTCTAATATGATTTGAAATGGAAAGCATACAAATGATCAAGACACACCAAGAGTGAAGTGAATTGATGCATCCCGTCTCGCGTAACTCGTGTGCTGCTTCAGACTACGCGTCTCTTGCATGAATTCTTCCCGACCTACAGTTTGCGTATGTTGCACATGCCTGCATTGCAACTCATGTTACAAATAAAAAACAACTTAACACAGTACTTTAACCTTCCACAAATAAATATTCTATTATAAATTTTGCTGTCAAATTAATCATCACACGTACATATCACAAATAGAACTAACAATATACAAAATGGAAGCAAGGGAGGAGCTAAGAAATTTATTAATCTAATGGCTACAAAAATTCGGACCGAATGGGATTGTATTTTTCATCAACTCAGTTACATGAACTGTTGTAGATTGAATTTTGCAACCAAGGCTTGCTACAATCTATTTGTCGAGTTGTTGATGTGTGAGATCTAAGTACTCTTAATCGAGCTTATCTCTACAACTTCTAATTAGGAGTTAGTGGCGGTCCGTTCTCCTCCAGAGTACCTGATTCGTTGGATCTGACGTGAACGCTGAGATAGAAGAGGATTTAATCCGATAGTCCCACCCCTTTCTCTGATCTTCTCACACGCTCACGCAACCCGAATCACTCCGGTCATAATGTATTTCATCTCAAACCATTTTGATCCCGCAACACCTCTCTCTCTCGATCCGACGCGCTCAGCTCTCTCTCTCTCAAATCTCTTCAGAGGAACAAGCATTTCCTACTATTGAAATATAACTAAAGTTAGTGCACTTTGCAAACAATTTCTTTTGTCATGAATTAAGTTTCTGTTGCAACGCACGGGCACATAACTAGTAAAAATATAATTGTAGGCTTCTAGTAAACAAGACGGTGGGAATGAATATGAGAATTACCTCTTTATTAGCTAAGTGGTCTAACAGAGTACATAGATCATAGAATTATTTAGAGACAAAAAGCCTAATTACAATTGCAATTACCATTGCCTCTCTAATTGCCCCTTTCCCTAATTGCTAATGGGCTCTCTATTTATGTTGGATGAAGAGACGTCAGTTGTTCTTCAGAGCGGCGTCGTGTAACCGAGAGATGTCTTCTCGCCAAATGATGTTTTCTCGCTAAATGGTGCCTTTTCCAGTAATAACTTTCGGGTAGTTATGTGCATTTGTTAGACAATTGTTTGCATGGAAAAATGTGCGGGGTGGCTATTTCACTGATCCGGGATGATCATTGTGAAGCAAAGTTATTGAACTGATCGAAGACTTAACCGTCTTGATAGGCGTGGGTTTCATTCTATATTATAGACTTTATGTGTTGTAAGCACATTAATAAAGTATAATCACGAATAATTAAGAACATAAATAAATAAACATACATTTAATCCTCATCACGAGTAATATTTTGTAGTGTGTTGGTTGCATATATGCGTTTGCCTGTAGGGATCTATCATCTATGTTCGTTTAATCTTCAAGCCATACATCTATGGATAGATAATTCGTACGCTACTAGAAATGACACGTAAGTTTATCCTCATGTACTCCCTGGGATCACAAATACGCAAAAAGTCTTCAATCCACGCGATATTGCGCTCGCATAATTGACGCCAGGATACAAGACAAGAAAAACAAAACAAATAAAAGCACTTCAAATTCAGCAAATTTCGAAATCTCGCACAAGTAGGAATTAATAAAGAGCATTCACACCGTGCAGCAGAAGCAGGGATTTGAAAACGGCGACGCTCCAAAACCGGAAACGAGAGCAGAGTTTGCGCGAAAGAAAGCACAGAGAGAAGCACAAGACAAGACGCTCAGGCTCAGCCACGCCCTGCCTCCGTGCCCCAGCCAACCACAGCAACTCTCGCGGATCGGTGACGTGGCAGCCCCGACCCCTAAAAATATCACCATCCGTGACACTGGCAGTCTGGGCCCACGCTCTTAATCGCCCATCGAGCGCAACGCGGCCCAAACTTTCCAGAATCCCGCCCAAGCCCCTGGCGCCGCAGCTTTTCCCGCTGACCCCCTCGCTTTCTCCGTAACCACAAACGACTCCTCCGTCGATTGCGCGTAGGGGGGCGCGTCCCACGTACCCAGACCCTGACCCCGCTTGACAACGCGGTCCCACTCTCAGTTGGCCCCACGCATCATGCGGTAAGCCATGTAAGAAAAGTTCGCGATCGGTACGAAAATTCAAATTAGGAGTTGGGTGCGGGCCCTCGGAGGTTTGGCGGAATCGCAGATATGCCCTCGGTGGGAGGCGCCGCGCTTCGCTTCTTCTTATCCCCTTCCCGCATCAGAAGAGCCCTCCTGTGTCTCTTTCTCCTCCTTTCCCCAGACCACCCTCCCTCCTCCTCGCCTCCAGCCTCCAGGTGAGCCGCCTCCTCCCCTCCCCTCCCCAATTCGCCTCGATTCGTCGCCGTTTCGCTCGATTCGACTCGCCTTTCGCTTCCCCTCGCGCCGATCTGATCTGTTCCGTCGGTGTTTCCGCAGGAATCAGCCATGAAGGGTGCCAAATCCAAGGGCGCCGCCAAGGCCGACACCAAGTGAGATTCTCGCCTTCTTCTGCCCTCTTCATCCTTCTCCGCGCGGCAGATCTGCTTTTTTGCTCCGCGAGAGATTCGGTTTTCATGCGTTGCGACCTGGTTTTCTTTTTCGCAGGTTGGCGGTGAAGAGCAAGGGAGCGGAGAAGCCCGCCAAGGGCAGGAAGGGCAAGGCCGGGAAGGACCCCAACAAGCCCAAGAGGGCTCCCAGCGCCTTCTTCGTCTTCATGTGAGATCCGTTCGTCCTCAGAATATTTCCTATTCTTTTTTGGGTGTTTTTTTTGATCTTGTTTCGGTTAGGGAGGAGTTCCGCAAGGAGTTCAAGGAGAAGAACCCCAAGAATAAGTCTGTTGCTGCTGTGAGTTCTTTAAAAAATCACCCCTTTATTAACGATAATTAGTCTAGTCATGTGGTCGATCTGTCTTGATGGTATCATGATTTCTGGATTTGTTTGTGGTGAAACTTTCTAGGTGGGAAAAGCAGCCGGTGACAGGTGGAAATCCTTGAGCGACGCGGTAAGCTTTCTTGAGACAGCCTCTAATTGTTTGTAGCTTTGCCTAAGCCTGTGCCGATTTGTTAATGCTCACATGCATTGCTGTGGATCGTAGGACAAGGCTCCCTATGTAGCCAAGGCCAATAAGCTGAAGGCAGAGTACAACAAGGCCATTGCTGCCTACAACAAGGGCGAGGTAGTAACAGAGACCTAACTTCACCTTGTCTGTTGTTCCTGTGTCCGATTTTACGGTACTAAGCCTGCGCTGATTTGTTTAGAGCACTGCCAAGAAGGCTCCTGCCAAGGAGGAAGAGGAGGAAGACGAAGAGGAATCTGACAAATCCAAGTCCGAAGTGAATGACGAGGACGATGATGAGGGTAGCGAAGAGGTATACACCTGTGTTTGCACATTGCCTTCTAATTTGTAACCATATCGTCGCTGTTTGGAACCTGTCCCTCTTGGCCATGGGTTAAACAACTTGGAGGTATAAGCTGTAGGAACCCTTAAAAGGTGCACTTTACACTTGAACTGGATCATCATGGGTAGATTAGGGCCTGTTGGTAATGAATTGAAACCTAAGCTGTAGACCAAACACTTGTTTAGTGTTGTCCTGTGGAGTCTAAACAAAAAGTTGCTGGCATTGCAGGATGAAGATGATGACGAGTGAGCTTGCTCAGTATGCTCCAATGGACGACATGGGAGCAATGATGCAAGGGCCTGTGGTGGCTGGTGTTATAAGGAGCCTATCCCAATCTACTAGAATTATTCAGTTTCGCTTCACATCGTGATGTTTTACTTTTCTCGTCCTATAACGGATAGCGCTCCTTGTTGGCGCCACTGGTGGGTGTTGTGGTGCGGCATGTGTTGTCTCCACCATTAATGCCTGCTTGTACCTAGATTACTCTTTCCATTGCCATCGGCTAACATTGTGATAATATCAGTTTGGGTATGTTAGATTAAATCATTGCCGTTCATCTCTGGTATGCTTAGGTTTTTGCTTGCTTACTACTATTAGGCTTACTTGATTCTGTGATAACTATTACAGTGTCATCATGCTGTGTGTGCTCATTGCTATTTTGATTAATGCTGTTAGCATTGGATTGCATGGTTAACTGTATTGCTGATTTGCCTTGTGCATGATGCCATCCATGTCTGTCTGTCAGATTTGTTGTTTTTGATGTTGCTGTTGCCTGTTCATGCTTGTATGTACTGTTATTGGGAGTAGTTGCATTCGAAAATTCATGGTTCGTCGAATTGCTGTTTCTGTGTTGAAGATATCACATATGCTATTTAGCTACTCCATATAGTGGGCAACTACATATGTAAATCTTTGAAGCGAGGGATTGAGGTGGTTAATGATTAGGGGGAGGGTAATGGATATACTTGTGGTGTGCATCTTGTTTATTTGCTTCGGAAATACGATTCTTATCGTCTGATGGTTGCATCTTGTTTATTTGCTTTAGGTTTAGCTTTGCTTCTCTCTGCTTATTGTCTGATGGAGTGATGGTTGCCAATATTCATATGTAATGCATGGTGTTGCTGTGTAGTTAATCATCTACTCTTGCCCTATGTATATTCATTATCTTTTTTTTTGGTGAATCGCAAGCATGCATACGTTCCTGTTATGGATTGTTTATTATGACTTCATCTGGAATTGCTGAATCTTGTTAGTATGCTCTGTGGTTCTGAAAGTAACAACAAATTGGTGAAAACGTTGTGGGAAGCGTCCTACTTGACTTGGAATAGCCTTTTCAAGTCTTGAAAGGAAGGGTTTTTGTTTTGCTTATTCATACATGAAAGGATGAATACGTCTATCTAGTAGACTTGAACGGTGCATTTGTCTGCGAACGGACATGAATGCGATGCTGACGTGTGATACGTACACCGTCTGCCTCCTCTGGACCTGACATTACTACATGTACATGACTGGCCCAACAGTTACAGCACGGACACGTACATTCAGATTTTCGGTCAAGATTCAAGGCGGATACGTGCAGAGCAGGTCCGGCGTTTCAAAATTCAAACCTTATTATTCTTTGCTGAAGTCATGCTGTTCATACAGCCTTCCTTTCGCTTGGGCGTTTTGTTGGCCGTTACTTGTCATGCATCTCTACTCTAGTATGCCTTAAATATGTTCGCAAATGCGCATTAGCAACAAAGGTGCCTCCGTAGCATAGTGGTAGTGCGTTCGCTTCGTAAGCGAAAGGTCGCGAGTTCGATCCTCGCCGGGGGCTTTCAAGTTTATTTTCTTTTGCTGGCTGGGATTGCTAATTAATTATACGTGCTCTGAGGGGCCGGCCAACTCATTCTTATGGTCTTTTTGGCATGTATTAGTCTACTTGTTGATTCTTGACTTGACTCATTCTTATTATAAAAATATTAGTGTCTTCTAAAGTACCATAAATTTATGATTTGTTTGAAGGTAATTTATTATAAAAATATTGAAAACGTTAAAAGGATAGCTTTCGTGATAGCTGCTGTAGCTGTTTTGGGGCTTGCTACGAAAATCACGTTTTAAACCTTATAGCTGATTAATTAATTTGCATGGTCAATCCATAGTTCCATATGCGTGCAGTCAGTGTGAGTATGCATGTATGTGTTTTATGACTAATGTAAGTGTATAACCAGTTCCTTTTTTGAACCACCAAGCGTACGTGTTGATCACTAGCTATACACATCCAGCCATGTGTCTGATCAGCAATACTACCACCCCATATACTAGTATACCATTAATGTTGTACTAGTACAGGCGTAGTAATAACTCCTTAATTACAAACCTGCTCTGCTCTGCAGTACATTGTGTGATCCACAGGCAGATGCGCAGACAGACGAGCGTCATTGGCCGTCTGATGGGCATGGACACAAGTCCGATACCCGCAAAGGATGCAGTCAGTGATGATCCAAGCATAAGAAACCATTGTTAGGTTTTAGCTTAAGATCATAGACACACGTACGGTAAAAAATCAAACATAAAAACTCATAAACACAAATATTTTAACGGTGCAACCCGACTATAGCATCTTTTTTTATTTTCTTGCTCTTTGCTCACTTCTTGCTTTTTATAAAACTCTGAACTACCTCTAAATTTATACCCAAACTTACAGCTCTAAGAAACGGAATAGGATTCAGCAATCCAAATAGAAAAAAAAGACACTTTCCTTGTTTAATTTGGATCCTTTATCCTATCGGACTAGATTAGTTTGAACAATCCCCCCTAATCTAGTCTAAGTTGTACGAGATCTCTAATATTCACCTCCTTAATCTTGTAACATCAACTAGCTCTAAACTCAACTTGTTGAGGCAGTCAGTCCCAACTACGACTTACCCAATATTTACTCGGCATAGGATGGCGAACGCATCTCCTCAACATCCTGTATTCAACTTAATTAACTCAAGACGGCGAACACATCTTCTCAACGTCTTGGTCTCATCTTTGACGGACATGACTCAGGACGACGGACACATCTCCTCAACATCCCGATCTCGACTTACTTACTTGGTTCAAGTCGGCGAATACATCTCCTCAACGTTTTGAATCATCTACCATAGTATCTCGTGTACACAATTGATAAAGAACACGTAGCTTTGATCGCATTTTCGACGAGACACGAAGATGGTCACCAATGCCATCTTGTCATGATGATTGTCGATGACGCTTATCAATATCAGGTATCAGGGTGACACGCCTTCTCCACCCTTTCGCCGCCATATCTTCTTGCCGATTCTTTCCGCCCATGATGCAACTCAACTACGACTCAATGATGACTTGCTACCTCGCCGTCTCCTCCTCGTGGAGCTGCATGCATCGCCGCTGGTAGAATAGAGTCTACAGCTGAATCCCTCTCAACACTACATTGCTCAACGACGATAGCCAACTATGAGGCACAACAGTGGTGGCCTCCCGGGGGCAAGCACGACACCAAATTAGATATCGCTTTGATACTAATTGTTAGTTTTAGCCTAATATCATAAACACATGTACGACGGCAAAAAATAAAGCACAAGAACTCACAAAGTACAAATATTTTAACGGTGCGACACAACTAGCATATTTTCTTATTTTCTTGCTCTTTGCTCGCTTCTTTCTTCTTACTTATAAAACTCTGGACTACCTCTGAATTTATACCCAAACCTACAGCACTAAGAAACGAAATATGATTCAACAATGCAAGTAGGAAAAAACACTTTCCTTTAATTCGGATCCTTTATCTTATAGGACTAGACTAGAAACCTATACGCGGCGTGCCACGCCGCGGGCGTCGCTCTCCACGCGAGCAAATCGAGAAAACGCGCGATCGACACTCCACACACGAGCAAATCGAGAAAATGCGCGAAAAAGACATAAAAAGGATTTTGTGTTTTCCGCAAAAGGGCTTAAACGTAATGCTAGAAAAACGCAACAAGGACCTAAATGCGATGTATATATTTTTTTAAAAAGGACTCGAACGTTTTTTTCCCGAAAAGGACCTATTCGTAATTCTTTCTTTTGGTAAAAGGAACCGAGCGCAAGCCTTAAAAATGCATAAAGGACCTAGATGTAATATATATTCTTTTTCGGAAAAAGGACCTAATCGTAATTTTTTTTTCAAAAAAGGACCTATTTATAATTTTTTCCTTAAAAAAAGGATCCGTTTGTAATTTTTTTTGGTCGGCTCGGCTTGCCGCGACAAGCCAGGAAACTTGCAGGCTTTAGTAAAGGAGTGATTAGTCCAACAACCAGCAACCTGAAACAACCCGGTGCAGCAGAAATCAAGGTCACCTCGCGTTAGTCTAACCCATTCAAGCAATCCAAATGCAGCTTGCTGCCTTGCTCTCATTCCAGAGTAGCAATGGATACTACAGGCATTGACTTAAGAAAATGAGAATGAGAAAAGGTCGTTCGTGTCATCATCATCATCCACAGGAGGAGCTGCTTCAGAAGATCGAGTAGGATTCCGCTCAAACACATGCAAACACTAGTTTCAGAGGTTCGAGCCGTGCCAGCCGATTTGATCCTGCAATCGATAAGAAAATTGTAATCTAAACAACTATAATAGCCGATTAGGTTTTTCAATAATAATCTGACATAAACAGGTGTAAACAACTTGCTAAAGCTGATTATATGGTTTTAATAAAGGCAGATTTTTCCGAAAAAGGCGATGCGCAACAAGATCGGAGAAAAGCAAATCTGGGTAGATTGGCATAATCGAAGATGATCAACAATCGGTGATTTGCAACTTTATTGATCAAGAACGAATTACAAAGTCTAAATTATAAGAGCTTCTCCTAGTCAACGGAAAGTAAATGAAAGTAGATGTGAGTTATTTGATTAATTGTTGGATATCTTTTTTAGCTCGCCTTAGGTCCTCTTTTATAACGTATAGGCCGATTGTATCATTCTCCAACCCGCCACAAACCACGAACCGTATCGGCCTCCTCGCAAATAAAATTCCATCTCTGAATCAATATTGGCTTTAATTCCAACTTTTAATTTAACTTTTCCTTTTTAACCGATATCAACCAAAAATGATCCAATTTCAACCTTGGCCTACTAGATCGGTTACGCCTTGCCAAATTTTGGTGCTAACATATACCCCCTATTTTTGAGAGATAACAAGTTATCTTTCAAAAATTTTGTCATCGGCTTAGCTATGAATTATTTTCACCGTCATCCTTGGTAACTGCTTCATTTATTATGCCGTAAATCATGTGAATGCGTCACTTTTCACCATAACTGCTCCAAAAATTCAAAGAAATTACCTATCAATGCCACCGGGTTTACCCCCTATAAATACCATCATTTTCTTTCGTCATTTTCACGGCTGTTGACTCTCAACTCCTCTACCATTGGCTTGCTTCTTCATTTTCTTCATCCTTCAAGACTTCCACCACCGTCTCATCTCATCAGCTTCACTTGTCTTTTTGGACTCTCATCGGCTTTGGCAAATTCCCTAATCAACTCAGAAGATATGGACCCTCATCAAGTATTCATCCCCATACCTGACATCAAAGATCAATATTACTTAGGCCCGATAGGAAATCTTGAACCATCGGTCGTCACAGAACAAGAAATTCCCCGTCTTCTATTGTCTGCTCCTGAGTATAATATAGAAGGATGGAGAAAAAGCTTTAGAGCTTGGCCGACAGTGCTTAAAGGGTGGAAAATTTGGTACAATTGGCTAGCAGCATAGAAAATGCCTAAGTGGGAACAAATGGGAATATCATAGTGTCTCCCCCTTTCTCTAGCCGATCCAGAGGTCAACGATCCCTTAGTGGCCACAACCTGTTATTTCTAGCCGGACACCTTTAATGCTTTCCTGTTTAGGACAGGTTCGATCGGCCCAAATCTTTTAGATGTAGCCCAACTTTACTGTTTGAGACTAGACAAAGACCAAGTATTGGCTTTCAGTGCCAATTCCAATACAAACTAATCCAGAGCAAAGGAGAAGGGTGGAGCAAGTATATCAACAATAACCAAGGAACCGACCTAGTGTTGGATAAGGAGCACACAACTTTCTTAAATATATAGCTTGACCGATTTCTCTTCTGTGGCGCCTCTCTTCAGCTTACCCAAGTATACCAAGTAATAGCTGAACAACTAGTTGAGGGTCACCGGCTAGCGCTGGGGAAATTATTTCTAGGGGCAATTTATCAAATGATGCATGTAATCTGCAGTTGGCTCTTCACAGGAATGGGATCATATATAGTCGTCAATTTGGGTGGCCCACTATGGTTCATCCAGATTTGGCTTTATTGTATATTTAGCCGATCTTTTAAAATTGACTTAGCTGAGATTATTTCACCCAAGAAGAAACTCCAGAAGACCAAGAACCTGAATTCAGAAATATCCGATCTTTTGGTGAGAAATTCATCCTTTGCTCCTGCACTCAACCCAGACTTACCTCTATCGGAGCAAGAAAATTTCTAGCTTTATTTTTCCAGCTTGACCACATAGACTTTTGCCAGAATGATCTTTTTAGTTATAAAAAAGACGACGGTTATCCCTATCCGACATTTCTTCATTTAACAACTAACAGTGATGATATGATTGAAGAAACCCTGAATTTATATAAGGTCTTCCTCTCCCCAAGTGTGTTGTCCATCGGTTTGCACATCAAAAATCGAACATATCAACCATCCTACGAGATGTATCATCCATCAGTGTATGCTAGACAGCTTGAATTTGGACAAGTTCCTTTGAGTTTTTAGCTGTTTAGTCGGATTAGACCAAGCGATCGTCTGCGCCGTGCATCAGGAGCCATCATCGCTCTTCACATGGTTGATGACATTCAAGTTGAAGATCTTTCGCATTTCTTTTTGCATACTCGGAGGGCAGGAAGCTTTACCACATGGTGGTCGGCTATCTGTGCGATATTATATCCAGTGGAGCGAACGATATCGGCAATTATCACCGAATTCTTCCCGAATTTGCTTGCAGAGTCGACAATTACTAACTCCGCTAGTAGTGGCTTGAGTTCTAGCAATGATGCTAGATCGTCGGGCTATACTAACACGAGTTTTGTTAACATAATCGGCGAGGTATCAGCTAAAGTAGAATTATGTTTGATAATCCTCAATTATTTTTGAACTTTACTAATTGACTCTTCACGTGTTTTGCAGACCAAGGTAGCAGGAAAGAAACCCATGATTAAATCATCGAGCGTTCATCCCAGCAAACGTCTATGGTCTGTTGGATCGGCTCTGTGTAGGATCAAGGATACCGACTAGAGGGGGGTGAATAGGAGGTTTCTAAAGTTTTTGACTCTAATTACAATTAATAAAATCACTAAGCAAGAATTTCAATATTGACAAATTAAAACTAAGTTTTCTAGAGATCACTAAATGCTCCAACAATTCAAGTATAAGCAAGAAATGATTCTAAACAAAAATGATATACTCAAATTGCTAGAAATGTAAATTGTGAACAAGAATGAGAAATACAAACCACAAGAGAATGGAACACAAGAATTTTATCCTATGGTCTCGGAGACTTGCCGGTCTCCCCTAATCCACGTTGAGGTGACTTGAATAACTTCCAGCCGACTCCAACCTCTTGAGCCTTTCTCGATCACTATGGTAGTTTTTCCCCACTCCGGGTAGGCGAACTCTGGCCTTCACAACTTGCCGGGGCTTCTCACAACCTCCGTCGAGGAGCTCACCGAGCACCAATGCCTCCAAGCCATGTAGGAGGTGGCAACCTCTAAGAGTAATAAGTCCTGACGCTTGCTTGAGGCCTGTAACATCCCAAAAATTCTAAATAATAAAAATAGAAATATAAATTAGAAAATGAAATTGAATAAAATTTTTAATGTCAAGAATGAATTAAAATATTATACTCTATTTCAATATCTTGAAATCCAACCCTAATAAAAGGATAAGTTGCACAATAAATTTCAAAATAAAACAAAATATGGAAATAAATTAGAAATATAAGTTCACTTCAAAATTTCATTCAATCTGAATTTCTTCTTGAATTTTGGTTCTTAAGAAATCTTTTATTATAATGATTTCTGTTTTCCCTTAATGCAAAATGCAAAACATAATGAGGAATTAAACCTTAAGTATTTAATTATTGTTATTTATGCTTTCTATGAATTCTCTGGATTTTATTGACTTTTCTTGGATTTCTTTATCATTGTTTGAAAGGACAATTCCTTTTTAATGAGTAATGAAACATATGATAAGTAATAAGAAAAGATTTGTAAAATAACAAAATAATAAAAATATCTGTAAAATTGGTGGAGATATCCATAACCCTAAAATATAATTTAAAAGTCATGTCAAAGTATTAAAGATGTAAAGAAAGGTAATTAATGAATCATGATTAACAATAGTAAATATGTCAGAAATTAAATTATCATAAATTCCATGTGAAAATTTTTATATTTTCTTCATCTTGGATACATAAATCTACAGTAAAAATATCATGAAAAAATAAATATATTTGATATTTATAGAAATTCAAAAACTGAGAATCTGGAAATGACAATGTCAGAATTTTAGTAAATAAAATATAACAAATTTGAAGTTGAAAATTTTACAGTAGACTAATATGGCCATATGTAACCTTAAAAAAAGTTTCCAAATTTTTGAATAAGATATAAATACCTAAATAAATATAAAACAGAATGCATAAATCTGTGCACAATGCACTGTCAAAATTTTTGTAAATTCTACATGCGTCCAATAGGTCTGAAATTTTTATGGTAGGTTCTAACCTAACTCTAGTACACTTAGTAAATTCCTCATTAATTTGCCGACTTGAGAGGTAACTGATTCTTTGAACCAAACCCAGCTCTGTTCGCTGAAATCGCTTGAAGTCCACCATGCCTCTCGCTGTCAAGTGGGACCTGTTGCACTGTGCGGCCCACGCGACAGCCTCTCCTCTCTGCCTTCATCTTCCTCCGATCGCTGGCGCCTCGGAGCAGAACCTCGTCGTCGATGCTACAGCTCGCGTCAGCTCCTGCAACTTGCGTCGCCCGGCCAGTGCCTGACCGCCACCTCGCCGCCACGTGGTTGCCTTGCCGTGTTTCCCCAGAACCCGGCCATACCTTGTTCTGTTCAGCAACACAAAAACTCCCACCGCGTTCATACATACGATTCGAGCTTCTCTACAGCAATTCCTTGGCTGTAAAAGCCTCTCTGAGATCGCCTTGTAGTGCCCTTCACTCCCCTTCCACTCTTCTTTAGCTCTCTCCACCGAATAGCCTCATTCCGTTCTCTATTCCGCCATTGCCGAGAGCTTCAAGCTCAGAGCTGAATGCAATTCTCGTGGTACAAAGACTCATTCCCAAATTTCTTCGAGCCGTAGCATCACCAAGCCATTAGGATCAAAAGCCCTCAATAATTTCTGAGATTTTCCATCTGGAACTCACCGCCACCATGGAAGCCTTCTTCTCCAGATCCGGCCACTCGGTGACAGCTTGCTCTGGTTGACCTCTGACCAAGGTGAGCGGCAAAATGGATTCATCTTCACTCCCTGTTACTCACCATGTCACCCATTCGGACTAATATTCATTGTTTTCTTCTCTGGCAAATCGCCATTACCGCCGTCGCCTCCTCTCGGTGGCAGCTCACCTCAGCTTGCCTTTGGCCGAATCGGTACCTCCCTTGGATGCGCCTCACCTCCCTGATGCTCACCACACCGCCGGCCGAACCTCCCCCGAGGTGCTTCGCCGACGATGAGCCGCGAAGGTGAGCCTCTGCGCGTCTCCGCCTCGCCCTCTCACTGATCCGCAGGCCCCGCCTGTTGGTCGGCTGAAATTTAAATAAAAACCGCGAAAATGAAAAGACGCTTTCTAGGTGATGAAAACATATTTGTCTTTTTAAGTGTATTTTCAGAACCGACTTAGATTCAAACTTGAATATCTTTTGCATCTTTAATCCAATTGAGATGAAACAAATTTCTATATTCATATAAAATAATGTACTCTCAGAATATGTAAAAATATTTTGAATAAGAGCTCTGTACAAATTTGAAATTCAAATTTAAGGAAAAGGGTGAAACATAAGTTATGTATATACATGATGCAAATGAACTGAGAATTGAATGGAACCAATTTTATTGGAATCCTTAGACTTCCAGCAACCCAAATATATAAAAACATTTAAATATCATCTCTGTTTGAATCATTTTCTATTAAAGGTTGTTCTCAATGCCTTAAATATTCAAAAGGATATACTTTGTACAAAAGAAACCCAAAAAGAAAATAATCGATTTCTAAAATACTTTTATAATGTAATAATACCTGGGTAAGCTAAAATACTTAAGAAATAATCTTGACTTAAATTGTTTCATGAATAAGAATGAGACCCTTGTGTAAAAGATATATGTATGTATATGCATTCATATGATGTATATATGGTTAAGAATCAGAAACATATTTAGAACACCTCATAAGTTAAGTATAAGATTTGGAAGAACTACTCTTAGCATATACTTAAAGATTAGACCCTGATAATAGGCATAAAGAACTAATCTGAATACAATTTATAGAAGATTATATTCTTCGTATGCATATAAACTATCTCGGATAAAAGTAAAATAATGTGAAACCAATTCTAAAACACTTTTAGGATCGTACCCTCCTAATGCCATAGAAATGAATGAATAATCATGTGTAGTGTATCCGCAAACGAAAAGTGAAATCCGTCTAGTTACAACGTAAACTTTATGGTCATTTATGCTATTTCAACAGCAAATAAAATAACTTGTCTTTACAGTAAAATTTATAATATCAGTTTAGAAATACTCTCCAAAGTACCTACTACCATATTATGAAGAAATAAGTTCATTATATCATGGTATTCATATAAATCTTTCTAGCAAGATAACTTTAAGTATTATGAATTCTGGACTTTAGAAAGGCTTAAACCTTTTCGGCAACTCATAAGACAACACATCTAAATGCAAATTTTAGGAAGAACAACCCAGGAATTATCCTTGAGATATGTTCTACCATAATCTGGAAAAATATTCTTTTTACGACTTGCTTTGCATCTGAATCTTGCTAGCTCAATACCCTTAAGTGTTATGGTCATCAGAAACCTTAATATCTGTTCAGCTATTTCAGCAATGAATAAAGCATCTCGTCTAAATTCTAAAATTTATTAAATCAGCTTAGGATTGCTCCCCAAAGTATAGACTACCTTATTATAAAGAAATAATCTTGTTTTATCATGTTCTGCATATAAATCCTGTCATCCAAATAACCCTAAGTATTATGATCTCCGTATCCGTAATATGAATAAACGAGCGTTAATAATAAATAAGAAATCAACGCTTAAGATATTTGTTTTAACCAAAACCTTATTGAAAACCAGAATATGTAACCAATAGCCCAACCTAACAAGGTGTGTATATATATATATATATTCAAAATGAATACTTATGCAAAGTTAGTACCCCTCATGTATAACATGATGACTAATGTTTTAATCCTATTAATTCAAATAATTTTAGCATCTGGAATTCAAAGTTATAGATACAAGAATACATAATTTTAGCCTCTTGAATTTGTAAAACAATAATAAATAATCTATAAGAGAATCTGCGTCCGTTCTGTATAGCAAGTCTTTATTTGAATTACTGTCTGTCTTCTTTTTTCCCTTATTGAAATTGTTGTTTCGTTATATTTCCATTGAACGACATGTAGAACCCGACGTCACAAATTCCATTGTCAACCATGCCAGTTGCACCCTCGACTTCGTCGTAAACAACGATTAAGCAAGGCAAGAACCCTCTTTGATCATATCGATCCCAGTATTTAATTTTCATTGTGTTTACCAAAATGTTTCATGCATGCGTTTATTTTTCTGTAAATACGCTATTTTGAGGTATTGGTGGATATACCTGTTGTCTCATGAAACTTCCTTGATAAGTATGGACTTGTGAACCTTGATAACCATATAAATGGGTTAGACAATACATAATGTCAACTTGGGTATATGCAAATATTAACCATGCTTAGCCATGCTTTAGAACCAACGTTGAATATGATTAGATCAAAATTGATTCTTGAGAATTGAAAAAGGTTGGTTATGACATGATGTCAATTGTTGGTATTTTGACTAAAACCCCCAAAATAAAACTATGGTTTAGATGCGGGCAATTATTGGCAATAGCCAATTGTGCAAGAGATAGACTTGTACGTAGTGTAGGGGGAGATTATTGCCCGTGTCGGATTAAAGATCGAGCTATGGGTTGTTTTCAAGCCAAGACAATCATACAACCACAAGTGCTGGTATGGGACAGCCTTAACCTATTAAGTTGCTTAGGTCTGGCTTTGCACATTGGTAGGCGGGAGATAGTATGAGCAATCCCTTCTAGGCTTGCTTATGAGGGGCTACCACACCTAGGTGTGGGTAAATGCATATCGATACAACGATGTACGTCTTGTTATGGGAAGAAACCGTTTCTTGCAGAGATGGACTGCCAATATTGCTGATCTACATACAGAGATGGACTGTCATGTTTTACTTAATTATGTTTCTTCTTCCATAACAAGGATTCAACGTCATTGGGCTGGAGCAAAGCTAGGTCTAGGTAATGTAATAGTTATGTTATGATCTCTCTACGGCACACTAAAGGAAGTGTGTCAATTGCGCTGCACAAAGAGATGATTATTTCTGGTGGGTAAAGCTGTACACCTCTGCAGGGTGTAAATCTAATTAATTAGCCACGCCTACGGTCAAAGGCACTTGGTAACGTCATCACATGGTTAGCAGTTTTACTATTTTCAAAATGGGATGATTTTCATCTGATGTGCCTTGTTTTGGCAAAGATTATGGTTATGCCACGTGTTGGCAAGGAATGGATATGTCAGAATTGGATTATTGGATCATTGAATTATTCAATGCTCGCGAAGGGATGTGAGTATTACTTATGCTTTACTTATTTCTTATCAGTCAAACTTGCTTTATTAAATTCCGTTTGCAAAGGACAACTTGATTTACAAATTCAATTTCGCTTTATGCAAATTAACCGTAGAAGCCTTTCCTTTGAAATGGCCTACATATATTATAGGATTTGCTAAAGTCTTGCTGAGTACGTAAAGTACTCACCCTTGCTTACTATGTTGTTTTAGGTGGAAAATGATAGCGAAGCTTCGAAAGATCTCTTTTCATCGCAGGATGCGGGATTTTCAATAAAGCGACATTTCTAGGGATTATGCCTTGTCAGTTGCCTGAGGGATTGTATGGGCATACTACAAGACTTTGCTTTTTCTGTTGCTATATTTATATACTCTAAGCTGTAAGAATATATTGTACAAATAGCTTCCGCTTGAATAAAATGATGTATGGATGTGATTCCAGTTGTTGAAAATGTGCGTACTAGACACTGATCATGGGACTAGTACTGTATGCGCATTAGATTTCCATTTTTGCATTTATGTGAAAATGGGGGTCGTTACAAGGCCGAATCAAGTGTTTAAAAGCTCAACTCTAAATGCAACACTCGATTTCACTCCTAACTCTCTCAAAATGAGAATTGAATACACTTGAGAGTTTTGGAGACTATCTAGAGCTCAAATATCATCAATGAGGTCCAAGAGTTTCTCTAGAATGCAGGTTGGGGTGCATTTATAACCCCCACAAACAAAACTAGATGTTGGGGCTCGAATCATTGAAGAAGTTAGGATTTTCGGTGCTACCGCTCATGTAGGGCTGGTAGCACCGGGCTCTAGCTCAACAGTCAGAATAGTGCAATAAATGCACCGTTAGAGGCCATTTTGCAGAGGGTCCGGTGCTACCACCCAGCTAGGACCGGTAGCACCGGGCTCCAGCTCAACGGTCGAAACAGTGCAATAAATGCACTGTCAGAGGCCATTTTGCAGAGGGTCCGGTGCTACCGCCCAACTAGGATCGGTAGCACCGAGCCCCATTTAATTTTTCTCGGCCAGAAGAGTATCTCTTTAGAATTTTTACACCGAGCATTTAGGCTGATGCTACCGCTAGTCTGGTAGCACCAGACTACCATGGGCGATAGCACCGAACTGCCAGAATGCCCCAAAATGCACCCTTCTGGAATTTTTACACAGCTATGAGAGGCTGATGCTACAACTTGGCCGGTAGCACCGGCTCGTCAGATCCCAAAAACACCCTCTCGGGTTTTTACACACCGTTTTGGGGCCGATGCTACCGCTTCTCGGTAGCACTGGGCTACCATGGCCGGTAGTATCGTGCTCTCAGAGACATTTCCAAAACCGCATAAGATTTTTCAATGGGATTTAATTTGATGAAATGCACGATCTCAAGTGAGCATAGGATTGAGCCTTTAAGACCAAAATGACATCAAGATCATCGTCAAGACCCCTCTTGATAGTATGGCCCTATTTCTAGTAATCCGATCTTTTCTCCAAACTCCAAGATCGGTAAAAAAGACTAGGAAAAGGTCCTTAATTTTATACCTTTGTCGTTTTCTTGACGCATTTGATCTTCTTTTGCGCAACATTCATGCTTCCATTATCATCAATCCTAGGACCAATCTATTTTCAAATTCTCAAAAAAAAAATTAGTCCTTTAACCGCGATTGTCATTAATTACCAAAACCACAAAGGAATTAGAGGCCTAGATGCTTCAATCTCTCAATTTTTGGTAATTGATGACAACCTCATCATGTGGTGTAATAAATTGAAATTGATTTTGAGTATGCAACAAGCAGGCTATGTGTAGGATCGATATACACTAAAGTCGCAATTAGAGGCGGTGAATGATTGCGCGAAAACTAAAATCAAATTTTTGATCTACTAAAAATCCACCCCAATTCGGACTCAAATAATTGCTTCGTATTCAACAAAACAGAGTAGATGTATTCGGTAAATCATGAATTCCCAGCGATCCAACTGTCAGATTGACCTGCAATTTTAACTGTAGAAACTAGATTCCAATATGAATCTAACAAAAAAATGAATCGGCTCGATCGAACCTACGGATCAAACGTTATTAACCTTGCATTACTGTGACAGATTATGATGAGAACTGACCTAACCCTTATTCCGTGATTAATCACAATCTACAAAAGATTAACTAACGAAACTTTGAGAGACACTAAGTTGATGCCCTAGGAAGGTTTTGGATGGATCAAATCAAGATTAAACTCGTTGAATCAAGAGAGACAATGAATCAATCTATAAGAACAAAATAGGGCAATCAAAACGAAGATACTGTAGCAAACTCCCCATGAACAGTACAACGACAATCACTGTAGCATCGTGAATTTCGATCGCTCGCTGCAGACCTTCGCTCCGTCTCCCAGATCGTTTGCTTCGTGCTCGGTTGCTCCATCGGCTGAAGAAATTGTTTTTATTTTTTTGTCTAGACTGGTTACAGTACTCCAAATAAAAGAGTACAAACCCTAATACTCAGCTCTCTCACCTAAACAGGAGACATCTCTCTCCTATTTATAATGAGCAACAGTTCGTATGCATATCCACCTGGCCCAACATGACCCAATACATGCAAATTACCCAAAATTTACACATGCCCGCGTACGGACCACCTACTGCTCTCGTGTGACTAACCAGCCTCCATGTGAAATGAAAAGGTTTTAAAATCAAAAGCCAAAGTGAAAAACACAAAATCTCCCCTTTGACAAATATGCAAAGTGAAAAAACTCCCCTAGGTGAAAATAAGAAAAATCTCTCCCTAAGAAGAATAATGTAATGAATACCACTTGTACAAGAACATGTGCATGTGTAAAGCATGTATAAAGTTCTCCAAAATTCTCCAAAGTGGCAAAATTCTCCCCCTTTGACAATGGATTTATCAAGAACACACAAGAGAGAAAACAAATCTTTTTTTTAAGTTTGACATTTTTTTGTATGTAATGAGCATTCTAAGTCATCCACAAATGTTGCAAATTCATCACCAAGCCATGCTATCAAAAATACTTGCACCCTCAAATCTACACAAAGACAATGTAGAGTAAGCATAACTAGAAATCAAGTACTATTAACAATTTATTGCATGACATGATCTCCCTTTCTCAACAATCTCAAAACCTGAAAACATTGAATTTTTGTGCACTTTATTTATACTTGAAAAACTGATTCATTAATTGATTGCAACAATAACAATTGCGAGGAATTATATGCACCATCAGCCTTACTTTCCAACCATGCCAAGCCTCATTTCATAAGCTTAAGGTTTCATGGTTTTGGTCACACACAACCTCTTCCAAGTTCATATCAAAGTGCAATGATAAGCAGTCTCGTAAAGAAGAAGTGCGATAGTACATAAACTTGATCTTGCATTTATCAACAATCACTCTTTGAGTTTTAGCACTTAACTTTGATAAATTTCATATTCAGCACTTTTTGAGCAGGATCAAGATAACCAAGAAAGTTCAACTATGATATGATTTAATTCAAGTTGTCATTCCAATTAAATAGTCATGACATAAGCTACACCATATATGCATAAATATGAAGTTGCAAAGACCTTGTAGCATAAACATGGCTTCAAATGACATATGTGTATCAAATACAATGCTCATTACTTTTTCATTGTTTTTTCATTTATTTTGTTTTTCATTTAAGAAACACACAAAATAAAAAGTATGTTACAAAATATTACAAAGTTTCCACAAACTCCCCCTCGAAACAAACATCTTAAAATCTTTCTTCAAAACTGTCACCCAATGGGATTAATTTTATAAACAAAAGTCTGAAAGAACAATCCTCTCAATAGGCAAACAAAAGAAATTTTCACCAAAAGTCCATTAACTCCCCCTGAAACGAATAACCAATGAAACCAAAAGAGAGGTGATGATATAAATGTGTTTGAGTTATCGTGGTATGTTCAGTTAAGCATAAGCATGAATCATGATAAATAAGTACTAAGCATGAAAATGCATGATATAAGATATAACATGATTGAACATGCCAGGGGATACATATGAGCATATGAACAAACATCTCATCTCATACCACAATTAGATATCTGTGAATGTAAAAGATATGAGTATATAAAATAGCTCACAAAGTAGGTGAAGAATTATCGCACATGCCTCTTGAAGGCCATCTCAAGGGTGAGAACCATCCAAGTCTTGATCACATTTTACAAAAGACCAAGATCCACTAAGCTTCTGTTCTCCAACCCGCATCTGAAAAACCTACATAGCACTAGAAAATGTCGAGGCCTCAGTACTGGGGTTAGAAATAAAGCATTTAGGAATCCAGTACTGAGACATACAACGAGTAGGCACAACAGTAGTCATAACACGAGTATTCTTACGAGTATTATGCACAAAATCAGATTTGCTTTTTCCCGTGTTTCTAGCAACAAAAGGTGTTTGCATCACCCTAGGCACATAATGAGAAGCAAAGCGTGCCTGTCTAAAATTAGACCTAGCCTTAGCTCTTTCTTTGTTTTGTTGTTTGGCTAGCCTAAAGCAAAAATCTATTAAATGCCCATCTCTACCACAATGAGTGCAATTGTACTTAACACGATGTTTAGCTTTAGAAGTAGAAGCAACATTTGCATTCATCATAATAGAAGATAAAACTCCAGCAGACTTAAAAATAGTTTTCTTAGACTCATTGACATTTTCAAAATTTCCACTTTCAAGTGCTTTAATAACAGTGGGAGCATATGATTTATGATGAGTATAAGAATCAAAACCTAAACCTTTGTTATGAGTGATAATCATTGATTGATCCAAAATCATGTTTAGGTTTTTCTTTCCTTTAGTGAAACGTTCTAAAGATTTTTCCAAGTAATCAACCTTTCGAGAAAGAGTTAAATAATTATTATAAGGAACATTCACTTTTCCTTTTTGCTTGCGACAAGTTGAGCATGAAAGAATCTCATGTGTGAGCAAAGCATCTGTCATTGGAGAAACCCTAACATTTGCTTCATGCAACTTCAATTCTAGTGTGGAGAATTTAGAACATGGAGTTGAATCATTCAAATCAATAGTTGAACAGCTAGCATTTTTAACTTGTTTACTACTCAAAACAGCTGGCCTTTCATTTTTATCAATTTCATCCTTAAGTTTCTCAAGAGTTGAAGCATGAATGTTTCTTAGAGAAGTGAGTTCAGTATAAATTAAGTCACATGATTTGCAAGAGTCATCATCGGGAATCAAAGTTTTAAGTCTTGCAATTTCAAAATTAAGAGATTCAATCAAAACATCATGTTTCTTAATTTTCTTGTTTCTTTTTTCTAAAAGTGTACCAAGACGAACAACAACATTTGAAAGCTCATCGTAAGAAGGATTTACCTCGTTTCCCTCACTGTCAAGTTCATCTTCGGTTGAGCTGTCCATACTTGCCATGAGACACAAGCCCGTCAAGTCTTGTCTCGTCTTACCTTTGGATATTGTATCTTCATCACTGCTTTCAGAGTCTACATCACTCAAATTGACTTGTTCAAGTGCTGAAAGAACTCGATGCACAACTTTGCTATTTAGGAAGCTCCTTTTCTTCTTGTCATTGAACGAACTCTTGTACTTTGTCTCTTTCTCCTCTTTCGATGATTTACCTGCAAGTTTAGGACAATTTGAACGAATGTGGTTGAGATCACCACACTCATAACATCTTGGAGGGCCACCACCAACTCTCTTGTTCATTCTCACATTCTACAAAGCTTTATTAAAACGAGAAGAGAGTGATGCCAAGTCTTCTTCCGAAAATTCCTCAATCTGTTCATCGGTTAGTGAAGACAAGAAAGACAAAGCAAAACCTGAAGAAGCATTATTATGAGATATGCTAGATTGGGAGGTCAAAGCAATTGATTTGTGATCATTCTTCCTAGTAAGAACATCCAATTCATGAGTTTTTAACTTAGAGAAAAGAACATCTAAAGTAAGTGTACTCATGACAGTTGATTCTCTAATGGATGTAACTTTCATCTCCCAAATAGACATGTCTAATGCACCAAGCAATTGTCTAGCATTAGCAACTTCGTCATAACTAACTCCAACAACACACAAATTACTAAGAATTCTATTAAAACGTGCAAAGAAATCATCTAGCGATTCACCAGGCTTCATCTCAAATCGCATGTATTCTTTCTTATATATATCTTGGCGAACCTCTTTGACAGTGTTTGATCCTTCATGATAGTCACAAAGAGATTTCCATACCTCATATGCAGATCGAAGATGAACCACTCGATCGAAGTCGCTGCGTCTCAAGCCCTGGATGATCAAGTTGCGCGCCTTGCTGTTTGCTTCAACATGTGCGTGATTGGCGTCGTTGACGTTGTCGTTCTCAGGGACTTCGTACAGCTTGTAAACCTTCTCCCAAATGCGAAGCCCTGCGCCTGGATGAACGCCTCCATCTTGGCCTTCCAAAACAAAAAATCAACACCATCGAACACACACGGTTTTGTCGAATAATGATCCATTGATCTAATCACCAGTTAAGATAAATTGGAAAAACCGTGCTCTGATACCACTTGTAGGATTGATATACACTAAACTAGCAATTAGAGGGGGGCGAATGATTGCGCGGAAGCTAAAATCAAATTTTTGATCAACTAAAAATCCACCCTAATTCAGACTCAAATAACTGCTTCGTATTCAACAAAACAGAGTAGATGTATTTGGTAAATCGTGAATTCCTGGAGATCCAACTATCGGATTGACCTGCAATTTTAATTGTAGAAACTAGATTCCAATACGAATCTAACAACAAAAAGAATCGGCTCGATCGGACCTACGAATCAAACGCTATTAACCTCGCAAGTTTACTGTGACATATTATGACAAGAACTGACCTTACCCTAATTCCGTGATTAATCACAATGTACAAAAGATTAACCAACGAAACTTTGAGAGACACTAAGTTGATGCCCTAGGAAGGTTTTGGATAGATCAAATCAAGATTAAACTCGTTGAATCAAGAGAAACAATGAATCAATCTATAAGAACAAAATAGGACAATCAAAACGAAGAAACTATAGCAAACATCCTGTGAACAGTACCACGGCAATCACTGCAACATCATGGTTACTGGAGCATCACGAATTTCGACCGCTCGCTGCATACCTCCGCTCCGTCTCCCAAATCGTTTGCTTCATGCTCGGTTGCTCCGTCGGCTGAAGAAGTTGTTTTATTTCTTTTTGTCTAGTCTGGTTACATTACTCCAAATCAAAGAGTACAAACCCTAATACTCAGCTCTCTCACCTAAACAGGAGACATCCATCTCCTACTTATAATGAGCAATAGTTCGTATGCATATCCACCTGGCCCAACATGACCCAATACATGCAAATTACCCAAAATTTACACATGCCCGCGTACGGACCACCTACCGCTCTCGTGTGACTAACCAGCCTCCATGTGCACCATTCTCTAGCCCGAACGTCCCGCATGACATCCTTGACCATCAAGACCTCGATTTCTCCCTGAACCTAGTCCCGAACCTCAGTTCCTCCATGAACCTAGTTCCGGTCCCGTCATCGACCACGTTCGCCCTCGTGCAACACCTGCACACGAATAAACAAGAAACGAATCCGAGCACAAGTCCACGACTTGACTCAAAGTCAATCCATGCAATTACTCACATAAGCGCATTGCATCAAGCAAAAACATTACCATGCTATCACAAGCATATCAAGTAAACATCTGAAATAGCACGTACAAAAGCACCACGCATGCCATGAGCACAACCACTTTGCAATGCCAATTTCATCACTAAGCCAATTTTTCAGCACATGATTTCACACTATGTTGTATACTCAAAAGTTGAGTTTTAATAGAATTTTGCTCCATGACATGGAGAGAGGTGATTTGAAGAAAAATGATATTAAAACATAATATTAATTGAAAACTCCCCCGTAAAGGTGTGCATATGAATCGAGAATGAATATTTGCACATATATGGGAAAATTGAAAATTTTGACCGAGTTTCATTTAAACATCTGAGTCCGTGGATAAACGATCAATATATATGATATATATGCAAGGAACCAAGAGTGATAAACAGTTAGCAATGTAAAACAACCATAAGCATCCACATTCAACCATACAAACATAAATGTCCAACACATCCAAAATACAATACAAGGTCCAAAAGCTTACATAAAGATAAATAAAGTAAAACATAAGCTAATCCTTTCAAGATCGCAACTTCGTCTTCTAGCTATCTTCTTCATCATATCTCTCCCTCTTTGGCATCAAGTACCAAAAATAGAGAAATGCAAGAATGAGCTCAAGAAGAAGGAGGATAGTCGGAGGAGGAGTACCGTGAGGCCCGAAGCGATGAAATGCAACAGGCGCCTGCTGAGAATGGTACTCATCAAAGGATGAGCGAAGCTCAGAGATATTCGAATTGATAGAGTCTATCCTCCCTCTGACCTCCTCCATGATCTGACACGTCTGAGACTGATACTTGTCCACCCTCGTGAAATTGCTCATTATATCAGATCGTAGGCTTGCAAAGCTATTCATCATGTATTGTCGTAGGCTATCAAAGAACTGATCCGGAGGAGCCTGCTGAGCTGCCTGAGTATGCTGCCCCACCTCTGCTGTATCCTGCTATTGCGGTTGCTGAGAGGATGACTGGCCTCTCTGACTAATAGCCTGTGGTGCCGCCACACGTGGCCAGTATGGCTTGTGAGCACTGCCACACCCTCCTCAATATCCGATCACTTTCTTAATGATCATCATAATGAAAGAAGCAAAGTAGATTCTTTTACTCTGTCACAGCGGATGAAGCCATCTCGCGGATCATGAAGTCGACCACATCGAACTTATGCTTATACATAATCTTGTTCATGATATTCCAAGCGTAACCTCTGACTTCGTCAAAATTGCTACTCTTTGGATGAACGGTAACCCTGACGATCCTATTAATGAGGCTCGACGTAGGAAGAAGATAGGCCATTTTACCTGGCCGCCTGACAGGAGCGGAAGGGTCATAGAACTCAAGTTGCCTGGCTAGGGGGAGAACTTTGTCGCTGTGTACCCTCGGATAACCACTGTGGTATATCCCCCAAGCCTCCTCTATCTGTTCCTTGGTGATAGTGTGCACTGCGGCATCTGTCATCCAAGTAATGGCATCAAATGTCTCAGGAAAGTGCAAAGTGGCATAGAATAGTCTAACCTTATTCTCATTGTAATCACATTTTTTGCTGACAAAATCTGCCAGCCCAGCACCTTGAAAAATCTCTGGAACTCCCACAAACAACGGAGTTTTCCTTATATGCTCCCAATTGACCCACTTATGAACAGCAAACTCCTTGTGCATATAAACTTCATAATATACTTTCTGCTGGAAGAGGGTTCTAAATCTATCTTCAGTGGCACTTCTAGGCAACATATATTGATTTGCTTGTCTTAGGGAGTAGTATGTGTCACTTTTGATTGCCCTAAGATCTGCGGCAGGGTCAAAGTCATCAAAGTTCTATTCCTCATCCTCCGTTCCCTCATTATCATTTTCACCTTCATCAACTTCCATGCCGTCACTTTCTTCTTCTTCTGTCTCTTCATTGCTAGGTTCTGGTGCAGCTTGTTTTCCCTTCTGCATAGAGCTCCCACCTAGCTCTTCCTGAACCTTTTGCCGTATTTCACGATCTCTTGCTGACATTGTCTCAGTGTCATCGCTGTCACTCACATGAGGGGGAGGACGACCTCTATTGACCGTGGCCTTTTTCTGAATTGACCCACCACCGCGAGACTTTGGAGCATTTCTGGTTTTTGGCATGATCGCTGAATGAACAAGGATTACAAAGGGTGATATCAATGGAAGAATGCCCTAAAGATAGAATTCTTTATGAAAAGAGGTAGTCTGTGCTTATTTTGATAGCAATCCTGTTGCTACCGCCCATGCTGGTCCGGTAGTACCGAGCTTGGGGCAGTGCTACCGCACAGAGGTCGATAGCACCGGCCGCACGGGGGTCAAACCCTAAATTGATGAATCTTGTGATTTTTGAGTGATTTGATCCATGGAAAGGCATGTAATGACATTGTATGTCACTCTATTACTCAATTTAACCACAAATTCCATCAAACAAGAACAAATTTAACTGCATTTCGCAAGAACCCTAGAAAACTAGGAAATGAGACATAGGGCATGAGAAGATTAGGGATTTTGAAGAAGAAAAAGAGGTACCTTGGAGTAGAGGATCGAGTGAGGAACAAAAGAGATGAAGAAAATGAAGAGGAGCGCGGTATGCTACGCTAGCACAAAAAAAATCTACCGCATAACCAAAAAGCTACTCGTAAGAAGGGGATCATATATTAGATTATCACTAGACGTGCAGTTGAGGAATCCTTCGCGCGTCGATGTAGTGGATCGTCCTCACCTCGCCGTGGATCGTCCTCCCACGCCGTAGTCGCAGCAGCATCACCGCAGTAGTCCACACGTCCGGGGATGGAATGCCGTGCGTCGGTGTGCAAGAACCTGGTCGCTCGGCAGGGGCAGCAAGAGGAGGAGGCTAGGGTTTCGGGTGAAACACTTCTAGACCGTAGGAAAAGCACACCCTGCGCCCACCCTCCTCCTCCTCCACTCCTTATATAGCCACGAGATGAAACCCTAAACTAGGGCCCATCAGTGTGCTAAGCCCACAGGTCCATTAATTACGGATCCAATCCAAATTAATGCATCCCAGCCCATTAAGTGTGTGACCCTGCAGGTTCACGTACGTTTGGACATGGATTCGAAAACTCCTTTTCAAACCAATAGTTGGTAGCGACTCCTTGCAAAGCATGCCAACTCCCAAACATACTATGATCAAATCGGACAGAACCTATCAAAAGTACTCATGTAATAATCCCTTTGCCAAGTATATGAAGATTGAACTCAAGGCGAGAAGCATGTCATCCTTTGATGATTCAATCTATCTCTCATATCCGTGATATATTAATAAGTTGTGATTGACTCCTCAATCACGGCATGGTCATGCACTTCCTTAATCATATCACACGAATGGTCTTGTCATATATCTCCGTTTCATTGGAGTGGCAAATTCCATCTTGACTGCTCACTTCTCTCTGCACGTTTTATAGTAAACTTGAAAACTACCTTTATAACTATCCTGTTAGGAAGTAGTATTTGATAGCCCCAAGGAAAACTATTACACATGTAGGGAATATGACAATCTCAGGTCTAAGGATCATACATCTACTATGTATGAGATGCACTGATGACACATAAGAATGTAACATTCTCGCAGTGTCCCATTGCAGGTCTATCTAACCCATGTTCTTCAACATGCGTCTACAATGTATAGATGATATCTCCATATCCCATGATCTATGAAGCATGATCATCAATCACTACATGTGTTGATCTATTCATCGTTGTCCTATACAATGATGTCCGATCAGAGATATTTATCGAATTACATTAAGAAGTAAAGAGCTTCATAAGCAAGTCACATACTTGTTGATCAATACAATGATATACATTCATTGGACCAATAATTATATTATTATTCATAAACATAGTCATATTACAATCATCTAAATGATTGCCTCAAGAGCATAACACTAACAGAAAATCCTTAAATCACCACGAGTTGCTTGAAGGATTTGATAGGGAGAAGAAGTGGAGAAGGAGGGGAGATAGAAAAGAGGTGGTGTGGTCTGAAGAAGAAGAATGAAAGCAATCATCAGCTTACCGACACTAACGCATGAGCAACGGCTTTAACACTATTAGCAATCATCAGCTTAAGAGTTGTTACTAAGACCGATGACTGGTTGATCAAAGCATGATGCACATATTGATTAATCAAAGCAGACAATTCAGCTTGTGCAGGCTTGTATCGGCTTACTGATGCATCAATAGTTTTTGAGTCGCCAAAGGGATTGACCGTTGACCGTCAGTAGCACGGTCTTCTGAGTAACGCCACGTCGAGTCTTTTGATAACAATTCAACATCATCTCTTCAAGCATAGCCTTCTGATCCTCAATCTCCTTACGTTGTTCTGGTGTCAAAACGTCTAGTGTCAGGATGATTATAGCATCGGAGTTGACATTGGACGAGGGAATTGATTTTCCTAAAGAAGACATCATGTTCCATCGGGCGTGCCAAAAGTGTGTTGGCGCCGAAAATATGACAAAGGATTGGATCAGTTCAATCACACGCAAATACCTTGTTTAAGAGGTTCAAGGTGTACTTGCCAATTTGATCCTACAATCAGCAAGAAAATTATAATCTAAACAGCTATAATAGCCGATTAGGTTTACTATAATAATCTAATCTAAACAGCTATTTAGCCGATTAAATCACACATAATGATAAGTCTAAATAACTTGTTAAAGCTGATTAGATGGTTTTAATAAAGGCAGATTTTCTCGAAAAAGGCGATGTGCAACAAGATCAAAGAAAAGCAAACCTGGGTAAATTGGCGTAATCGAAGATGATCAACAATCAGCGATGTGCAACTTATTGATCAAGAACGAATTACATAGTCTAAATTACAAGATCTACTCCTAGTCGACGGGAAGTAAATGAAAGTAGAGGCGAGATGTTCAATTGATTGTTGGATATCTTTTTGAGCTCGCCTCAGGTCCTCTTTTATAGCGTATAGGCCGATCGTATCCTTCTCTGACCCACCGGAAACCACAAATCGTATTGACCTCCTCGTAGATAAAATTCCATCTCTGAATCAATATCGGCTTTAATTCCAACTTTTAACTTAACTTTTCCTTTTTAACCGATATCAGCCAAAACTTATCCAATTTCATCCTCGACCTACCAAATCGGTTATGTCTTGCCAAATTTTTTGTGCTAACAACGATATAGTGGATTTGTCTCCCGTGATTTTTTCCTTCATTCGTGAGATTTTTCACATTAAATCTTTTTCACAAGTTCACCAAATTTATCATCCGCACCGTTTGACGTCATGTCTAGGCGTTGTTCTACACCATCTCTGTCGACAATCTTCTGCCACAGTCGATCGTCATATTGCTTCTGTTGGAGGTGGATTTCATTGCAATTTAGGCCGTTGTGCTAATTATTAGCGGCATCAATGCGGGATTAATCATTGGCAATTTCTACGATGATTCATCGTCTACTATGGGTTTCTGCGGCAAGATCCGCAATATAGAGTCTAAGGTGGAGTTGCAGGTAGTTCAGCACAATGAGTTATTTTGGTGTTTTATTCACCGTTTGGATATGTTGCAATCTTAGATCGCTTGTGCGACTATTATGAAGACTTTGGCAACATTAATTCTCAATAATTTGATGACACCATGTTGGTAGCTAGCATTATACTCTCTGGAGTCTTGCTATTTAAAAGTAAAATTTTTGCTCCATTGTCATGAAAGTTCCTTTCATTTCTGATAGTTTTGCAGGAGCAATTTCAACCATGTCTATGATATGAGTTCTTCGCTATCTATCAACCATTACATGTGATGTTTTGCTTATGCCGTTTGATGATTGAGTATTTGTTTTAGGAGGTCAGTTGTACAAACCTAGACTTTACTGGGATTATGAATTAGTGAAGACCCAGATTTCTTCATATGTTTTGTTGATAGCTGTGTGTTTGGACCTACTGGTGCTTTGCTCAATTTGGCTTCGTGAGAAGCGTTTGAATATGACTATTCCAGTCTTTCTTGTTCAACCCTTTGGGGTTTTTCGGAGACAATTTCATTATGGATTTTGAGTCAAGGGGAGGTTGGTTAGCGATATGGTTTTCTCAAATATCCAAATAGTTTATCAGAGATAAGGATTCCTCAAATATCCAAATAGGAGTCTAAATCTTATACGACTCGGACTCATCCAGCTATATAAAGCCAACCCGCCATGTACATGTAAATTGAGAGAGAACGAACGATATAGTTGATTTGTCTCCCGTGCCTTTTTACTCCTTCATGAGGTTTTCCACGTTGAATTTTTGTCCCCTTTTTTGCGTCTTTCTAAATCTTAACGGTATTGGTAGTAGAAATCCTGTGAGGAGTAATACCGTAATTGGCCATTTTTTTATTTCGAACATAGGCAACTGGGGTGTCGATAGGAACCAGCTGGGCATCGGCCATAGTGTCCACACAAACAGGGCGTGCAGTGGTCGTGGCATCGACAGGAACTGGGCGGGCGACGGCTGTAGCATTGATAGGAACTGGGAGTGCGGCGGTCGCGGTGTCAATATGAACCAGGGAGGGCAGCGGCAACATCGATAAGAACCAGGTGGGCGTCAGCAGAACAAGGAGGAGGATACTGGTAAGGTGTAATGCAAAATACGGTCAAAAGTTTATAATATCCCTGTTGACGTCAAAAACTTGAAGTAGGGTTTCTGACAGCAGCACACCGGACGAACACCGGGTTCAGAGCGTGCCAGTCGATTTGACCTATAACCGACAAGGTAAAAAATATAAAATTCACACAAAGCCGATCGTGACGATCAATCGGCTTAGATCCAATCAGCTTGAAACCGATCAAGATCAAGGTAACAGGATAAGTCTAACTAGCCGATTAAGGCTAATCAGAGGATAAAAGCAGATCGATTCTGAAGAAGGCGATGCGCAACAAAATCAGAACAAATCGAACCTGGGGTGTAATTGACGAAGATCAACAATCGGCGATGCGCAACTTTATTGATCAAGATCGATTACAAAGGCTAAATTACAGAAGCTACTCCTAGTCGACAGGAAAAGTAGAAGAAATAAAGACTGGTTGATTGTATTGTGTTGATGATTCTTCTCCTCGCAGCTTGCTTTGGTCCTTCTTTTATACCTTTGGCCGATAGTGTCCTGTTACAACACGCTTTAAGCCCGTATCCGTATCGGCCTTATCTTGAACAGTTATTTCCTAAAAATCTTGCCGTTAGCGTAAATATCTCCAAACTTTCTTAACTTGTCTGTTAACGTCCGTATCTTTGATTTCATTGCCGATTATGGTTAGATTTGCCAAATTTTGGTGCAAACAATCGCTAACAAATAAACGGTTAGATCTTATTTCTACTATCATCATGTACTACCAATATAATACACTGTAAAATTTCTCTAAGAGAGAGCTGAAAGTGAAGGCTAGAAGTGAGGCCAGGACAACTTGGGGAACTGACCCAAAGCAAATTGCTCGAGACATTGCAAAGCAGATCAGAGAGACAGTGACCAAGGATCTTGGTAAAAGATTGTCCCGGTCGGGGTCCTTTCGCGCGTTCAGAAGCGGCCGCAAGCGCAACACTGCTGCAAGACATGCATCTCCGGAGAACGTCATGGTCGACACGAGGAACATCTCGGCACACAGGCTGAGTAGTGTCAATATCTCAAGAACTGAAACTTTGTCAGATGAGAGAGTCGGGGAAGAGTCGAAGGGCTCGTCTCCGATAAGTAGGGCAAGGGGCAGGTCATTAACAGATGTATCTTTGCCAGGCATTGGCTGTGATGAACAAAGTTGCACAGGTGATCGGCAGCAACGTCATGTCACCGCGGGCACTGGTCCGGTCATTTTCTGCACCGGGGTCAGGACTCTCCCACGGTAGGCTGTTTTTAGAGGACAATGCGGGAAGCAGAAAGCCTGGAACTTCAGATATAGCTTCTGAAGGTGCAGTAGTGACAAGCAAGAGCATGATAGATTTAATCTTGTTTTAGAAAAGTTTGTTTGGAAAGCGTTGTTTTAGAGTCTGAGTAGTGCACTGAATAGAATCCGAGTTGATTACTGACGTGTAAATCAGCCTTTATAAGGCCCAGTTGAGATGTAGCCTGTAGCGTGAATAAGCAAATAAGATAAATGCGAGTTCAAACAGAGCCTCTAGCTCAGTTGGTTTCGAGCGCTGCCTTCTCTATCATTGCTCAGCTGGTTCGTGAGCTGTTCTTTAGAGGAGAGGTCGCGTGTTCGAGTCTTGTTTTTGTGGCAACGCAGAGAAGTTTTTTTTTTTTAATATTTCAACAGAGCAGTAGTTTCGGCTTCAGAGTAGTGTCAAGCCTGAGGCACAGCTTCAGTTTGGGAGGGAAGCTGTTCGGGAGGAAGACGCATTGGTCCAAGAAGCCTTCGCTCGGAGAGTTCCACCCTCAGATGGATACCGTTGCTACAGAGTTATCTCCTCAGGCTTCTGTCCGCTTCACTGTTGCACAGGCAAGTACATGTCATCTCATCAATATGTCAAGATTTCACAGGCTATATACGCTCCCTACAATCTATAATCGCTTGGCTTGTTTGACTACTATTTGCGGTAAAGGATATAGTATGTATGTATTTTTTTTACTTTCAGTCCCAAAAGATAAAGAACTTTATTGGCTTTGTAGATGGTTGTCGGCAACTCGTTTCCCTCCGAAAGCATGTCCGCTAATAGATCTAACAGTGCTGTGAAACTCTTGTCGGACGAACCGTTTCTTGCCTTCAATTTTAGCAGTTCAAGTAATGATGACAACCTTATATATTTGGACTTGCAGTCCGGGAACAAAGGTTTCTCTGAGTAGTCCATCAAGCCCTGGAATTTTTCATACTCTCACTCATCACGGTTCCTTTCTACATCGTGCAACATCTGATCCAGATTGTCATCGTGCAACCTATCTGTATCGAAAGCACAATCGAGATCATCTGGCATATCGTTGCGTTCGTCAGCGATGTTAATACTACTTGCTTCCTGTATAATCAGCTCTTTACCATGGCTGGTCCAACAATATACCCTATTTTGAAACCCCTTAGAATCAAGTGTGCTTCGATCTGCGCTGAGTTTCAAAACATCCTGAGATTCTCGCAGTTAATACATGAACAAGACATAAATTCCTCCCCTTGTTAAACATATCCTCCTTTGCAACTCTTCTAAAAGTATAGACGTCATTAATGTAGTCGCACTCACACGGTTCTCAGCATACATCCAGCTTCGATCCATCTACGCTACGTATATAACAATAAGGTTAAATAATGAATTAAATACACTAGAAGTACACATGCACACATTCTTAAATTGGAGCATAAATTAACTAGCTAAAACCTTACCCTAAATCATAAACTGCTAGATCTAAAAAACAAATGGATATATATGTAAGCTATATTTAAACTTATAACATCTTCAATTCTCTGTTAGAACCAATTACTACTTTAGATTACAAAGGGCAAATGGATCTACACCAAGCTAGATCTAAACCATCTTCAATTCCCTCTTTATCAAGCTAGATCTTGAATATAATGCAATTAGAATCAATTACTAACCTTAGATCACCTAGAATAAAAGGATCTACAATCACACTTCTAAATCCACGGTCTCCTTTCAGCAGATCGCCTCTCAATCGCAGCCACCTCAAAAATAGCTCAAAAAACCCTAAAAACACTATAGAGGTCGAGGCTCTCTGTACTTATTTTCAGGAAAAAGTCATCACAGACGATTTTAGCCAAAAACCGTATATCGGCAAGGTATCATCACAGACGGTCATAGGAGGGTACCTCGTCCGAGTCGCTAATGCCTTTGGCGTCTGCCATGAAGCACATGCCGGAGAAGTCGTCACCGCCTTCCTTCTCTTGCGGTTCATCCTCGCCCTCGTCGCTCCATATCTCCGTGTCAGAGAGGTTGATGTTATCAAGCACGGCGAGGACGTGGTGGAAGAGCTTCTTGTTCTTGGAGAAGTTGCGGAACTTGTTCTCACGCGCTGGCTGACGAACTAGAGGCTTCTTGTTGCGGTTCTTGTCGATGTAGTCGTTCTTTGCCGAACTGTTGGTGTCGTTCTTGGTCTTCTCCAGTTTGGGGCAATTCTCCCGAATGTAGTTGGGGCCACCACACTCGAAGTAAGTGCTTATGCCACCTCTCTTTCTCTCTCTCACCCTCTTGTATGCATTAGAGAATTTGCGAGCCAAAAGAGCAAGCTCATTTTATGAAAAATTTTCCAGTTCGTCATCGCTTATCTCGCAAAGGGTGAAGAGGGAGAAACCAGCAGAAAGATCAAAGGAAGATCCAGTGGGATCAGCGACCAAGGCCATCGACTGAGATTTCGTCTTGCGAGAGACGACGTCGATCTCATGAGTCTTGAGACGGGAAAAAAGCCTATCAAGAGTCAGAGTCGACAAGTCGGTAGTGTACTTGATGGTGGTCACTTTCATCTCCCAAACTCATAAATCGAGTGCAGTTAAGAAATGTCGAGCATTATCCGAGTCAGGGTATATGCAACCGACTGCTCGGAGGTCGCTCAAGATCTTTGTAAACCGACCAAAGCACTCATCAAGACTCTCACCAGCGTGTTGTTCAAACTTGTTGAACTCACGCTTGAATTGGTCCTATCGAACCGTCTTGATTTGGGTAGTGCCCTCATGGTAAGCATCGAGGGTCACCCAAATATGATGAGCAGAACAAAGATGAGAAATCCTATCATACTCACTACAGCTAAGACCCTGTATGAGGATGTTCCTTGCCTTAGCGTTTGACTCAACGTTAGCCATATTGTCGGCCGTGACGTTTTCATCAGCAGGAACCTCATACGAGAGTTTCACCTTCTGCCATATCAGGAAGCCATATCAGGAAGCCCTTTGCAGTGATGTATGACTCCATTCGCGACTTCCAAAAAGGAAAATTAACTCCAAAGAAAATAGGAGGCTTGGTGGAATACTTGTCCATCGTCATGGCTCTTGAGACTGGTCAAGATCTATGAAAGAGCAGAGCCGGCTCTGATACCAATTGAAGGATCGAGATGGCGATCAGAGGGGGGTGAATGATCCCAAATTAAATTTTATCCCTCAAAGAAGATCACAAATGCAATTCTTCACCCAAAGAAACCAAGCCAAGATACTTAGGTATCAAATGAAGGCGAAAGAATCAGTTTTCACAAATTTTAGCTTGCAGTCAGCACTACCGCCCATGTAGGGGTGGCACTAACGGGGTTGCTATAGCTACAGTAAAAACATGCATATGAACAGTGATTTCAGCACAAGTTCAAAAAGAAAAATCGAGGAATCTTTTGATCCACTGACCCAAACTCAATGAAACTTTGTGGACATGTTCCTATGGATGTCAGGAACCTATTCCAACAAGCGATTGCAAGAATCGACATCAAAGTTCTGACCTTTTTCAAATTTACAGAAGGGTGCACAAAAACGGGTTCAAGAACAAAAACTTGACTCCTAGCTAGCTCGTGGGTTCTTGAGGACCAAGATGATCCTAGATGGCTTCCCACATATCGTAGCAACCTAGAACACAAGATAAGAACACCCAAAACCCCAATCTTTCAAGATTGATCTTCTCAAGAACAAAAATCGGTTTCTTGCAAGAAAGAGCACAAGACTTGCCTAGATGATTGGGATATGGTCTGAATAAGACTCATCCATCAATCATACATCCTCAGCATAAGATCCAAAAGCATGTAGAAGGAGGGGAGGCAAATCTAAATTGCATAAATGTAAATTGCAAGAATGTAAATATTGAATTTAAGTGCGGAATGTAAATGCAGAAAGTAAATCCAGAATTGTGAGGAATTGATTAAACTTTCATTTCTGGAAGGGAGGTTTACAAAGCCTCACAACAAAGTGGGTAAAGCTCAAAGGAGCACAACAACCTCAAAAACCTTCAAGATGAGGAGGGCTACCCCTACCTCTCTATTTATAATGCTCTTGGGCAACCTACCACCCTTGGATGAGCTTCTAAACTATAGAGCACTCATCAAGGGCTAGGATTAACCCACTCAACCATCCATGCAAGGGCTTACCCAAAACCCACACGCATAATGGGTTTTCTTGCACGGTTTTCAAAGCACACTAACTAGACCCGATAACCTATCAACTAGACCAAGATCCAATGGCCCTCATTGATCCATGCAGCGCCTAGCTAGCATCTCGTCCATTCCTTGTCTTCACGGCTTGCCACGACTCCGTCTTCGATCATCTTCCGGCGATCCCCGACCGTTTGAACCTCTGGCGCACCTCGCCTAGTCCCGATCATCCTTCGCCTCACCATGATCTAGCTTCGTCGACCTGCAACCATAAAAAACAAGTAAACACATCACATAGCAATGTCCAAATTGATATGCATTATATCTCATGCATTTTCAAAATTCAAACTCAACGTTCGCTCTATTGTCCGACACTACCGCCTCCTGGGGCCGGTAGTGCCGCTCGCCCAGCACTGCCGCTCCCACATGGCCGGTAGTGCTGCTTCCCTGAAGAACCAGTGAACACCCCTCTCTAAAATATAACTACCGCTCCCCGGCTGGTACTGCCGCTCGGCCGGCACTATGCTTCCACATGGCCGGTAGTGCCGTCCCTAGCAGACACAACTCAAATTGCTTCATATTGAAAATCTAATTCAAATCAAACTCAAACCAGAGCAAACCAAGCTCAATTTTAGTCAATTACTCATCACCAACATGAGTAGACCTCCACATGGTCTTTCAGGACTTGTGAAGAAGTGCTACCTGGGTGGCCGGTGATTTTATAGGCAGTGTGTAGTTAATGCAGGACCGATAGAGTGGGAGTACCGTGTCCTCACTTTGGTCTAAGAAAGCGGGCTACATCGTATTATCGCTTTGGTTTGAGAAAGCGGTTGGCAGAGTATTATAAAATCAGAATGACAAAGAAATAGACAGTGTATTATCACTTCGCTCTAAGAAAGCGGGGGGCATCGTGTTGTCAAATCCGGCTGACAAAGCAATAGGCAGTGTGTTATACAATCGGCCTAAAAAAGCTAATAGATGTATGTTGTCCAATCATCCTGACAAAGCTGTTGGATTCATGTTGTCCAATCTTCCTGACATAGATGCTGACTTCGTGTGGTCAATTCGCCCTACCATAGCGTGTTCGATGTGGTAAACCAGGTGGGACTGTGTTGTTATGTACATTAAAATGATATATGACTAAACACAATTTATTACAAGATACCGTACTGATAGGGTAGTACAATTTGTTTTAACAAAAAAAATTTGCAGCTCAATTTTTTTGTTGAAACCTAGTGATGACGACACACAAAATTACTAAAACTAGAGGAGTGTGATCTTAATCCAAATTCACAGCCTCCTTGTAGGAGCCATCCTGACAACAAGCAATCCTCGTTCATTTCACACTGGAAGCATGACCATAGGGCTGGTGCTCCAACTCCAGTTAATGTTAGTCCCCAAGGTTCTGGTGCTCCAACTCCATTTAATAGTAGCCCCGAAGGTGATGGCGCTACAACTCTAGTTAAAGTTTGTTCTCAAGGTTCTATATCCAATGGTTAGACGATCTACAAGTGTACTAATGCTGGGAAGTGCAGAATATTGATAATCAAAGGGGAAGGTTTGTACGTATGCCATGTAGCAACTTTATAGAAGTCTACCCCTTTAATTGTCAATTTTCCGCACTTCCCAGCAGTACACTTGCATATCGGCCAACCATTGGATATAGCACCTTGGGAACAAACGTTAATTGGAGTTTTAGCGCCATCACCTTGCGGAATACTATTAAATGGAGTTGGAGAACCAAAACTTGCGCACACGTAGTGTTAGCTCAGTTCTGCTTGGGGAATCACTTCAATTGGATAAAACATACCTGCCATGGCGCCCACACAGATGATAAGCCTACACCATAATCATGTGTGGTGTACGGGGTGTAGGTCTGGCTGAACTAGGTCTCCCGAGGTGGGTGCTGCGGTAAGTGTGCAGGCACAAACGTACCCCAAGCCAAACTTCCTGGTGGCAAGTCCTGATCGGGGGTGCCCACGTCAGTTTGTGTCGACCTCGAGAGTTGTACATGTTAGCAACAGAGCAGGCGCTTCATGTTCGCGCCTGGACGACAACAATGGAAGGAGAGTTTGATCCCCGCATGTGTGTTGTAAAGGGACATGATATGTACGGAAATGTTAGGTACCTCCAATGCTAAGAAGTTCCACAAATGAATTTATGTTCAACAGCAGTTAATAACTTCAATCAGAGAGAATGTACCTGACGTGGCACCTACATAGATGATGTTCCTGCACCATAGTCATGCGTGCTGTAAGGGGTGTAGGTCTGGCCGAACCCGAAATCCCGAGGTGTCTACTGCGGTAAGCGTGCTAGCGCGAATGTACTCCAACTGGAACTTGCAGGCGACAAGTCCCGATCGGGTGAGTCTGTCTCTGAGTCTGTGTTGACTTCGAGAGCTATACGTGCTAGTGGCAGAGCAGGTGCTTCATGCTAGTGCCTAGACGACGATGGAAGAAGAGAGCGATCCCCGCGCATGTGCTGTAAAAGGATATGGTATGACCAAAAAGGTTACATTGCGTAAATAGTACAAAGTTTGAGAACTAAAGGTACGTCGCATACCAGCATATCCTGAAGGCCAAGCTGAGATGAAGATGAGCGAGTGAAGCTCGATCATCTTCTGGTCGCACTCGGGCGCAAAGACCTAGGAGATGGAGCACGAGTGCCTCGCTCAGCACTCGGTACGGCGATGTCTCTATGACAGCCCACCACTGCCTGGCGTCTTTGCTCAACTGAAATTCATCCGCGGCAGTGTCCTCACGATGTCCCCAGAGGATGCTTTGACGGCGATGCCACCAGCCCCAGAAGGACTTGAGGTTTCTCCTCTGTCCTGGAAGCGCGCATACACCATCGATCGATGGTGTATCTCCGCCTGAGGGTTCATCACAATTTGCATGTATTCTCCCCACATTATGCTTTTCGCGATCTTGCATAGCTCCCACAAATAGTCAGTCGAACCTTCCACAACTTTGGCATGTACGACCTCGATTACAAGCTTCTTTCGGGCAGTTTCCCCATCAAATGCGCTCCTCACGCACCTACGGAGCTCAGCCAAACCCATCTTCGTCAAACCCGAAGCCCGAATCACCTTTCGTTCGCAATTTGAAAGGTCCACCCCATATGAACCCTCTCAAACAAAGTTGTCACCATAAAACACGAACAAATCTTGAATATATGCTATGTAGTACCTAACATAGCAAATGACGCACACACAGTAAATACTAACGTACAGTTCGTCACATCCATAATCAACAGTAAATATAGAAAATGCGTGAAAATAATTTTTATGTGCTACTGTTAAAGTAATTATACACCATTATTAATGCCTTGTATCATCAATTTATGTACTACACATTTCACGAACACCCACTACTACAGAATGGTACAACACTATCGCTTTATCTAGGTCGGTTCTCAACTTTTTAGAAAAAAATCGATTGTGATAGATGATTCGGCGAGGGTGTTAATAATTGGTGGGGAATCATCACAATCGGTTCTCAGGTTAGAACCGATTGTGATATAGCATTAGGCACCACATCACAATCGGTTCTCACCTAAGAATCGACTATGATGTGCCTAATGCTAATCACAATCGGTTCTCACCTAGGAACCGATGCACATCACAATCAGTTCTAACATGAGAACCTATTGTGATGTGCATGGCATATCACAATCGATTCTTATGTTACAACCGATTGTGATGTGCCTTGCTAGGTTATATATATCTTCGGGCTGAACTCTACTATGTTATTGTTCCAGAGGTAAAAACTGACGCCGCCCCAAAAAACATAACATACTCTGGTTGGAACCAATACTTGAGTGAGAAATTATGAAATTCTCAAGGTTGGGTGTTAAGAGGGTAAAGTTGAAGCCCTAGCTTGAGGAGATTTCCCCACAATTTTCCCCCATTTGTGGTTTTCTTCAAAAGGTGAGCATTCCTTCAAATCTCTTCAATTTTGCACTAGGTAATTCGATATGTCGCAAAGAGAGTTTATGTTACACTGGAATTGTGTGTATCCTATCAGATTTCACACCCTTTATTTGACAAACACACATCCATTTATTTACTTTTTAGTTCTCTCGTGTTAATATGGAATTATTATTGCTGTAATATGATGAATATTAGAGTTTAGGTTGCGTGACCTATGTCTCCTGTTTGAGGGTGCTTGTTTATAAATATGCTGAAATGACATATTTATAAAAAAACACTCTTGAATTGTCCATATTTTTTTGGACAGTTCGAGGATATGTGGTTCGGGCAAGCTCCTAATTAAGCTATTGTATAATTGCAAAGAAAATTAATTTCGATAGCCCCCTCAAATACATGGAAAGCCGCTTATCCTGACCTCGAAGACTCCTTCTATCCAGAAAGCAAAGTTGATAGAGGTCACAGAGCCCCCTCGAGATTATAAGGGGTACGTATATGGAAAGCCCCTTGTCCCTAGCAACGAATTGAATACTCTAGGCATGTGCACTCGCTTGCTCTATGGATGGTACATTGACAAGGCGAATGAGGCCGAAAGTCACGTTGATTTCAATGTGAGGTATTGAGGGGGACATTTCCACTGCGACGATCATGTGACATTCCCAGTGAATTTTGAGGATCTGTTCCATTTGTACAGCCTAAAAGCTATCGGTATTTCTACTGTACGATCCTGGACGCTGTATCGCACCATACAGCATGAGACTATGACTGTTATAGGATTTTATATTATATTTTTTAACAATTGACACGAGTTGCAGGATAATGAGGCAGCGAGCCGTGACAGGTCAACACTGAGTTGGGTTTGTCGACCCCGAGATGGTGTTTGCTACCATGGCTAGGCTTCAATCGGTGTTCCTTGCCAACTACATCACAGGCTGAGTCGAAAAAGGACTTCATTCTATTCCAATTCATAAGTAGTAAGTACTAATTTACCCTTCAATTATTTGTACGCACTTAAACCGTATATGAACTTATTTTCTTGCACTGCATATCATTTAATAAGCAACTATTGGGTTTTACTCATGGTCGCTCCGAGTGAAAACAAAGTTTACACTTTTAACTCGATCGAGAAAAGATCGATGGCCTACGCCATCAATCCTGTTTTGCAGAAGTAAGTACATTCCTCTAACCTAACACTTTATGTATTTAACTACGTTAATTTTTTGCCTTAATGGCATCTCTCCAATGTATGTAGGGCGTTCTTGTCTTACGTTGCTAAAGGAGGGCGACACGATGACAAGAGGCGACAAGCTAGAATGGAAGTGCTTCAAGGTACAAGTGCCTAGCATAGGATTTTTTTTGACATCTATTCTTCGTCTCTTAATATTGATTTTCTTTGTTCACAGTGTCATCAATAGGGGAGCGATGACCTGTGTGGCTTCTACGTCACGCATCACATGCTGATCCTTCTACGTCACGCATCACATGCTGATCCTGGTCGGTGGCTCACACATTTCTCCTAAGATATTTGTACATGCATAATACACTTAGCCTTTTATATACAAATTTTACAACTTAAATTAGTGCACTCATTTCTATTTTGCAGAAGATCGATATCCCCCTCAAGAGCTTACAAAACAAAGATCTCAACAAATTACGAGACCACATATGCCAGTGGTACTAGACAAAAGTTCTAGCGGAGGATGGTAGATTTAGAGTCCCGACAGGCTCCTACTAGTTCATATGTAAACAATATTATATCATGTGAATGTGATATGTGTACTGACTGTTAAGTATATATATTTGTGTTCTATATTGTGAACGAATGTGATATGTGTATTATAAAGTATTTGTGTACAATATATATTGTGAATGTGATATGCATATTGTGTGCAATCTGTGCTGTTTTCGATGAATACTGTGTGTAATCTATACTGTTTTCAGGAGCATGTACAAAGAACAAACACCACATCACAATGCACACCACAATCGGTTCTGAGCTAGAACCGATTGTGATGACAATTTATCACCATCGAGCAAAACTGACTGAGATAGCACCTCCTCATCATTGTGTAATGACTTTGTATCGCTATCAAAATCGACTTTGATGACGAAAAAAAACCAATTGTGATGTACATTTGAAGGACCATGTGGAGGTCCATCCCTGTTTATGATGAGTAGTTGACTTTATGTGATCTAGGATAGCTTAGATTTGAGTTTGGATTTAAAATGGATTTCAAGTTGGAAGTTCTTTTGCGCCGGACCAAATCGCAGTGAGTTTCACTTGTATGCCGGAACAAATCGCAGTCAGTTTCACTTGTATGACGGACCAAATCGCAGTGAATTTCACGTGTATGACGGACCAAATCGCAGTGAGTTTCACGTGTATGACGGACCAAATCGCAGTGAGTTTCACGTGTATGACGGACCAAATCATAGTGGTTTTCACGTGTATGACGGACTAAATCGCAGTGAGTTTCTCATGTATGACAGACCAGTTTTACCACTGTGCAGTAATATGCCTTTTTGAAGGTCTTCCCATGCTCAAACAATTATTTGGTCTACATGAAAGTTGTAGAGAATTTCAAGACGCATCTTGTTCATGTTGACAAGTGTTTCATTCGAGCAACATAAAAAACCATAGAAAATCGAGAAGGTTAACAGAGAATCTCACGTTTACGATGGACCAATTTTGACAGCGTGCAGTAATATGCCTTTTTGAAGGTCTTCCCGTGCTCAACAAATTATGTATTCTACATGAAACTTGTAGAGAATTTCGAAACGCAACTTTTTCATGTTGACAAGTTTTTCCTCTGAGCAACATAACAAATCATAAAAAATTGAGAAGATTACTGCTGTATTGAAAACAGGATGTTTGCTTTTGGTTGAAGTGTCTTGGTCCGTTTTGGTCTGTTCTGAAGGACCGAGATGGCGAACAGAGGGGGGGTGAATGGTCGCAAATAAAAATTCCCCCAAAATACTACAACAAAAACCTCGACAAGATCGTTTAAAAGGAATTGTGAAAAACCCGAAAAACTAGACAACTATGTGTACCCCAAGCTTGCATGGATAAGTACCATAAAATATGTGGGGATTTTTGAGTCACAATCCTGGTTGTCTAGTGTCCAAAAGAAAGAGGAATCAATTCAAACTCTTGCTTTTAGAAAGGACATCAATTCAAATCACAAAAGTCACTTTCAGAAAAGCAAAAGCAGGATTTCCAGAACTTGTCCTCAATTTGCACAGGAGGTTGGTGGGTTTCTGTAGCTCACAAAATTTTGAGACTTTTTCTCCCTGTGAGCATTAGAGTCATGAAGAACTCCACCAAATTTCTCCTCAAAAATCATTACAGAAAAAACAGGAAAAATCGAAGAACACAGTCTGGTCAAGAACTTCGAGCAGAAAGTTTGGGGCTCGGTTTTCACCTCATGGCGCCCAAACGGTGCAACAAGTGAACTCAAAAATTTTTCTGCAAGAGGATATCAGAGTCCCGCACCTCCTCCAACAAGAATCACTCAAAAAGGATTTTTCTATAGTTTTACAAAAATCAAACACTGACTGCTGCGCGAAGAACAAGTTCAGAACAAAGTTGAAACTTGAAAGAAAAGATGTTCTCTACTCAATCCAAGAGTGCAAAAGAGATGTAAAACCATATGAACACACTCAAAACATCCAAGAACAGCAGCATTTAGAAGGAGGGGAGGCAAATCCAAATTACTTGAAAGTAAATTGCGGGAATGTAATTGCGGGAAAGTAAATACTGAATTTAAATTGCGTAAAGTAAAGACATAATGTAAATGCGCAAAATAAATTCAGAGGTGGATGAATAAAACTTTCATTTCTGGAAGGGAGGTTACAAAGCCTCACATTCATGTGGGCAAAGCTCAAATGAGCATCAAAACCTCAACACCTTTAAGGAGAGGAGGCTACCCTCCACCCCTATTTATACTACTCTGGGCCACCTACCACCCTTGGATGAGTCCTCAACCCTAGAGCACTCATCTAAGGGCTAGGATTAACCCACACACACAGCCATGCAAGGGCTAACCCAAAACCCACACACATACCGGGTTTTCTTGCAGTTTTCAAAGCATACTACCTAGACCCGCTAACCTATCAACTAGACCTCAATCCGACGGTCCTCATTGATCCACGCGGCATCTAGCTAGCATCATCTCCTTTCCTTGTCTTCTTGACTTGCCGGACTCCGTCTCCGATCATCTTCCGCGATCTCCCAACCGTCTGGACCTCCAGCGCTCCTCGCCTAGTCCGGTCATCCTTCGCCTCACCATGACCTAGCACCGTCGTCCCGCAACCATCAAAGACAAGGAAACTCCTCACATAGCAATGCCCACAAAGATGTGCAATAAACCATCCAACTCATCACTACCGCGTCCATACGACCGTCTCGCCACTCTGGCAGAGACAACTCAAATTGCTTCATTTTGAAAATCAATCCAAATCAAACTCAAACTTGAGCACACCTTGCTCAAATAAAGTCAAATACTCATCACAAACATGGATGGACCTCCACATGGTCCTTCAATCTCCCCTTGATGAGTATATTGACAAACCATACAAAAGGCATAAATTTGAGTTTGAAGAAAATGAAGAAGAAAGCAATTTTAGTTGCAAAGTCAAACTTGGTCCAAAGATAGAAATTAGAACCATGACCAAGTTGACGAAGAGGAATTCAGATTTTAGAGTTAAATTTAAGAAAGAGCAAGTTTTCAACAAAACTCTAAAATCCAACTAAACATGTCAAATGTGATTATGAGATTATGATCCAATGAAGTAGTAGCATAGTTTTACAAAGATCATAATAACCAAATAAGTATTCACATTTTTATCTTTTTAGTGATGCCTTTTCTACGTTATCTCCCCCTTTTGGCAATATAGGCATCAATTTTTTTTATGTATGCATGAAATGCAATCGAAAAAGCTTTGAGGATTATCCAATTGATCAAAATGGAAGGACCGAAATGGAAGGATATTACACCAAGCTTGTCAATTTCAGAAGATGACTAAACTAAGACATGTCCAAGTGCAAATACGAGCTTAGTTTTGAATATTTCATTTTTAGCAAGATTTGACAAGTGCAACACTTAGCTTTAGTTTCAAAAATAGAAGAATAGCCACTCTAAGGATCAAAAGGAAAACCTAGAGTTCAACCTACTCAACACGTGGGGAATCTAGAAGAGCATACAAGGTCCTTCGGGCTCATTTATCACTTAATGCAAATTTTGATTTATCATCATACAAGACATAGCGGGGTGCAAATGTTTGACATTATTTGCATTCTTTACCCACATATGTCTTTGTTTTTAATTTATTTGCATTTTCTTTTGACAACCAATTGACTCAAGCCGTATCGACCATCTCAAGATGAGCTCTTAAGAGGATGGTCTAGGTCAAACACGATGTATTCCAAGTTCATCCCAAGTGCAATGGGAAGCGGTCTTGTGAATGCAAGGTGTTGAGTCATATGTGCACAAGAAGAGTCAATTTTGTTTAATTTTCATTTTTTTTGCACAATGATTCATGAGCAATTGAAGGACTCTAGCATGGATCAAACTAGTTTCACCCAAGTTGCTATAGGGACTCTAGAGAACTCCTAAATTTCTCAAATTATGGCACAAACCTCTAGAGAAGAAACCTAGCAAGTAAAAGCAACAAGTTTCATCAAGTTTTTCATTTAAGGCTTATTTCATTTTTAAGCTTAGCAAGTTAAATGAACTTGGACATACCTAAGCTAGTGATTTTCTTTAAATGATGTAGCATGGTGTATAGCATGAAGAAGAAATCAATTGCATAATAGACAAAGCTCATAAAACAGAAAATGCAGTCTAAATGCAATGCATGAACAGATTCCCAAACTCCCCCTCAACAAATGAATCAATTTTAAGCTCAAATCTGGTTAAAGTTGAGTTATTATCAAGATTAGGCATAAAGAAAACCGAATGAACTCAATAATAACGAAAAAGCAGAATGAGGAGAAGAAGTCGAGAAGCGCAAAGCTGGATGGCTATAGAGCATAGAAAAGATAGAAGAGACTCACTACGGCTCGGACTCGCTCTTATCTTCCCGATGGTGACGATAGGGAAGTCGACTCTAGATCCCAACTAAGGAGTGCACATGACCTGTCTACCCAGGAGGCCCAATACCGCTAGACTTATAAGGCGTGAGGAACTCAACCTAGAGAGAAGAGAGAACGACTAATCACGCATGATAGCAACCTAAATCACAAGATAAGAGGTCAATGCAAGGCATGCAGAAGTCTAAGTGAGTGAACTCAACTCAAGAAAACAAGCCCAAAGTCACCCGGAAGAAACACAAAGAAAAGAAAAGTGGAAGAAAACATATAATACATAATATACAAACCGGCTCCCCTCACGAAAGGCCGTAAGGGCTCACGACTCAAGCTCACTCCTCAAGGCAACAAATGAGCTATCCAAAGGCTTGTTGAAGATATCGGCTAGCGAAGGTCACTCTCGAATCAAGCGCGATATCTCCCTTCTCCACATGGTCTCTAAGGAAGTGATATCTAATATCAATGTGCTTGGTCAGGGAATGTTGCATCGGGTTTTTAGCAATGCAAATAGCTGAAGTGTTGTCACGAGAAAAGTGGCACACTCTCTATCTCTAACCCATAGTCCCATAAGGTCGATCTCATCCAGAGCACAGCTACTGACAATCGGTCTGCGACAACATACTCGGCCTCGGTGGGTATGCAACCCTGCATCGCTTCCTAGATGACCAAGAAACAAGAGAAGTGCCAATGAATTGGCAAGTGCGAAGTGCTCTTCCTATCTATCCTCTGACCAAACAAAGTCGGCATCGGAAAAGGCTCTAAGAGATAGACAAGAAGAAGAAGAGTACCAAATACCATAATCGGTGGTAGCACGAAGGTACACGAAAATGCGCTTGACCGCTTTGGCGGTGAGAGGCGCGAGGAGAAGCTTGAAATCGAGCGCCACGGACACACAAATGAAATGTATGTCCGGCCTCGAAGCGGTGAGGTACAAGAGGAGCCGATCATGCTCAAACTCCTTTTGATCGGCGGGCTCACCATCCTCATCGGGCTCGAGGACAGCAGAGGTGGCCATAGGAGTCATCACCGGCTTCCCATCAGACATGTCGAAGCGCCTCGGGAGGTCACGGGTATATTTGCCTTGATGCAAGAAAGTACCCTCCAGAGTGCGCTTGATTTGGAAGCCAAGAAAGTAGCTCAACTCGCCCATCATACTCATCTCAAACTCTGTGCTCATCACCTCGTAAAACCGAGACACAAGCGAATGAGATGAGCCACCAAAATTATATCGTCCACATAAACGGACAAGAAGAAAATGAGACTCATGGTGTCGATGAGCGAGTTTTGTCTACTATGCCCATTTTGAAGTCATGGTGAGAAGATAAGACTTGAGCCTCTCATACCTTGCTCTGGGGGCTGCTTGAGTCCATACAAAGCTTTGGAGAGCTTGTATACATGACTCGGAAACTTGGGGTTCTCGAATCGGAGGTTGTTTGACATAAACCTCTTCCTCAATATAGCCATTGAGGAATGCACTCTTGACATCCATTTGATAGAGCTTGAAGCCACGGGATGCAGAGAATGCAAGCGGGATCCTAATAGCCTCTAGTCTAGCTACGAGGGCAAAGGTCTCCTCAAAGTCAAGACCCTCAACTCGAGAAAAGCCCCGGCAACTAGCCTAGCCTTGTTGCGAATGACAACCCCATCCTCACTCTGCTTGTTTTTGAACACCCACTTGGTCCCAATGACATTATGACCGGATGGGGCTCGACAAGCTCGCCATACCTTGTTCCTCTCAAAGTTCTCAAGTTCCTCATGCATAGCATTAATCCACGATTCATCGGATAATGCGTGAGAAACATCTTCGGCTCAAAGGAGGCAACGAAGGCAGAGTGGAGGCGGCTCGGACAAACTGATTTTGAGCGAGTGGCGCGCTCAAGCAGATCACCAATGATCCGATCGGTGGATGAGCTTCTGGATATGACGGGAGGACGAGAAGCGAGTGGCCTCTACCTCATGCACGAAGAGGTAGGAGCGAGCCACTCATTTGAAGGAGAGTCGGAAGGCAAGGGTGGTCACTCACGAGGTGAAGAAATGGAAGCAGGAGGCACCTCGGGTATAGAGGGCTGGATCCGGTGGAACACCATCATCTCCATCATCCTCATCTTCTACAAAGATGGTCTCGGAGGGATAAGAAGAGCACGAAACATCGAGGTCTAGCTCTGGGCTAGCCTCATCGAAGGTCACATCACGGTCTCTATGATCCTATGCGCATCAACACTCCGGACCCTATAGCTACGAGAAGAAGTCGAGTAACCTAGAAAGATACCATCGTAAGAGCGAGACTCAAACTTATCTAGGTTACGGACTTCAAGATAAAACACTTGCAACCAAAAGCGAAAATGAGACACACCGGGCTTTCGCCCATACCTCAACTCATAAGAAGTGCGATGCAAATGTGCTCTCAAAAACACGCGATTAGAAACATGGCAAGGTAGCTATAGCCTCATTAAAACTTCCTAGGAGTATGACTCGTCTAGCATCGTCCCGCCATCTCAACTGTGGTCCTGTTCTTCCTTTCCACTACGCCATTCTGCTGAGGAGTAGGAGAAGAGAAGCGATGCTCTAAACCAGACTCCACACAAAAACTCTCAAAGTAGGAATTCTTGAACTCCGTGCCATTATCACTGCAGTATAGCTCGTAATGCACACGGGAGCTCAATAGACAACCTCTTGATCAAACCCTGAAGTGAGAAAAGTCTCATCCTTCGAGGCCATGAAGAATACCCAAGAGAATCTAGAAAAATCATCAACGATGACAAGAACATACCACTTCCCTCCTGCCGATTGCCTCTATTTGGACCAACAAAGTGTCCATATGTAAAAGCTGTCTGGTGCATCAGTCATCACTACGGGATCGGAGGATGAGAAGCGATAACCATCTTGCCATGTCGGCAAGGAGAGCAAACTAAGTCTTTGACCATCTTGAGTTTGGGCAAACCCGAATGAGATCGTGGTCGCTAACTCGGGTCAAATGATCAAAACCAATGTGACCAAGTCTCCTATGCCGAAGGAGAGATCACGAGACTCGAAGCAATCAAACATCGAAGAGAGTCTCGGAAGAAGCGGAAAAATCAGCACGAAAGACTCTCCCAAATCTAGAAATCCATAAACTAACCCTCCGATGAATCAAGGATTCTACAGCATTACTCTTGAAGCTTACCTCGAAAGAGTCATCGATAAGTCGAGAAACAGAGAGCGATTGTATTGCGACTTACTTACTAAGGCAACATCTTTAAGAATGAAATTTTGGTTAATGCAGATGGTACCTTTAGCAATGACTCTACCTAAAGATGCATCCCCAAAAGTGATTAACTCATCACCGGGGGCTCGGACTAGGGAAGAGAACCAACGAGAATCTCCGGTCATATGGCGAGAACAACCGAGTCAACAATCCAAACATCGCCCTTCCCATCCGACGAACTGATCAAGACACAAGAGAAAGATGACTCGATCTTGGGATAGAGTGAAGACTTAGGAACCCAATACTGAACCATACGACACCTCAGAGTACCAGCCACAGAAGAAGAAGGCTGGACTCGAGTGTCTCTCTGACGCTCAACTCTCACACGATCAGGAGCAACTCTGGTAGATAATCTAGGAGTCAAAGCTGGGTTGCACGCCAGTGGTGCAAAAGCCGACCATCCCGATAAAGTCGCTGGATCTCCTACCGAGAAAACACCTCACGCCGCCGATATCTACCTCGATGGGAAAAGCGAGGAATATCAAGAGGACGGCGAAAATCGACTACGAACAGCTCCGGGACTAAAACTCGAAGAACTAGCATGAAAACCAAGTCACGGGCCTTTGCCCAAAAACAGCGACTCTCTAACTGTCTAGAAGCGGTGTGTGTCTTAGGAGCACTCAAAGTCCGGGATGACCTCGAATACCCTAAGAGCGACAACACGCACACCGAGTGATCTTGGCGCGCTGAGCGTAAATCTACTAGGTGACCATCCTTCTTACTGAAGGTGCATGTGTACCGCCTTGCTAGAGGCGAAGCAATAGGAGTAACACCCTTACGGTGAAGTCCTATGGACAACCCAGTGCAGACCTAAACACGGTGGTACTCACTGGGAGCTACCACAATCTCACCACTCTTGGAGCCGCACAATGGTGGGAGGATGCGCCGAGCGTGCTCCAAGGGATCAAATCCTAGACTTTGATTGAATCTACTAATCTTGGATTGGTCTAGAATAAGATTGAGCTTCTTCTTGCCTCCAACAAACTTCTCGAGAGTGCTCATAAGATCTTGGCAATCTCGGAAGAAAGAAGCACAAGAAGAACAGGGGAAGGAGAGGAAGAAGAACCGGAAAGATGAGCTCTCTCAAGACGTGCATTTTCTCCCTCAAAGACGGTGCCTCAATCTTGAGGGCCTTACAAGAAACGCAAGGAGCATCTCTAATTCTATGGGCTTGGTCTTCTAATTTCTTCCTAAGCTCGACATGGATTTTATCCAAGTCCCCACAATCTCGATTACATCATAAGCAATATTTTTGTGACTTATCTAGTAAGTCCTTAGCAAGTTTAGCACACTTGACATTCGTGGTTTCATTGTCAAGTTTTAATTGCTTCTGACCCTCACATGAGCCGTTGGGTCCTTAGAAGCATGTGATTCAAGTTCATTGTTTCTAGCGTAAAGCTTCCTAAGGTGTTCGCTCATGGCATCAATTTGGCAAGCAATTTAGGGCAATTAGAGCATGATGGAGTGGAGTGAGCATGAAGAAAACTAGCCTCAACAGAATAGCATCAACAGAACTAGTGCTAGCATTCTTCAACTTAAGACCATCAAGTTCAACAAGCACACTATCATGTATGGTCCTTAGGTTCTCCAACTCTACAAGAATAGCATCACACAAAGAGCAATCATCGGTGACTCGGGAGGAGAAGATCTAAGTGAAGCTAACTCCGAGTCAAGGTACCTACTTCCTTCTCAAGCTCGTACACCTAGCTCTAGCTCTAGCATGAAATTTTCCTAATTTGCGTAAAGCTTCGTTGAGTGGTCATAGGAGGGTACCTCGTCCGAGTCATTTGTAGAGCTCGGAGTCGCCGATGTCGTTGGTGTCGGCCATGAAGCACATGCCGAGAAGTCGTCGCCGCCTTTCTTCTCTTGCGGATCATCCTCGCCCTCGTCGCTCCATGTCTCCGTGTCGGAGAGGTTGATGTCGTCAAGCGCGGCAAGGACGCGGTGGAAGAGCTTCTTGTTCTTGGAGAAGTTGCGGTACTTCTTCTCGTGCGCCGGTTCACGAACTGGAGGCTTCTTATTGCGGTTCTTGTCGGTGTAGTCGTTCTTGCCCGAACCGCCAACGTCGTTCTTGCCCTTCTCTAGCTTGGGACAGTTCGCCCGAATGTGGTTGGGGCCACCACACTCGAAGCAGGTGATCATGCCACCTCTCTTCCTCTCTCTCACCCTCTTGTATGCATGAGAAAACTTGCGAGCAAGAAGAGCAAGCTCATTTTCTGGAAATTTTTCCAGTTGGTCATCGCTTAGCTCGCAAAGGGCGGAAAGAGAGAAACCAATAGAAGGATCAGAAGAAGAAGATCCAATGGGATCGGTGACCAAAGCCATCGACTGAGATTTCGTCTTCCGAGAGACGACATCGATCTCATGAGTCTTGAGGCGGGAATAAAGCCCGTCAAGAGTCAGAGTCGATAAGTCGGTGGTGTCCTTGATGGTGGTCACCTTCATCTCCCAAACCCGAAGGTCGAGTGCGGTCAAGAAATGCCGAGCATTGTCCGAGTCAGGGTATATGCAACCAACTGCTCGAAGGTCGCTCAAAATCTTTGTAAACCGACCAAAACACTCGTCGAAACTCTCACCGTAGCGTTGATCAAACTTGTTGTACTCGCGCTTGGCTGAATCTGCCTCACGGTCTTGATTTGAGTAGAGCCCTCATGGTAAGCATCGAGAGTTACCCAAATCTCGTGAGCGGAGCGAAGGTGAGAAATCTATCATACTCACGGCTAAGACCCTGTATGAGAATGTTCCTTGCCTTAGCATTCGCCTCAACGTCAACCATATTGATGGCGTGACATTTTCATCGCCAGGAACCTCATACGGAGTTTCACCTTACGCCATATCGTAGCCCAGGCGTGATGTATGACTCCATCCGGGACTTCCAAAAAGGAAAATCAACTCCATTAAAGATTGGAGGCTTGGTGGAATATTTGTCCGTCGCCATGGCTCTTGAGACCGGTCAAGATCTATGGAAGAGCAAAACCGGCTCTGATACCAATTGAAGGACCGAGATGGCGAACAGAGGGGGGGTGAATGGTCGCAAATAAAAATTCCCCCAAAATACTCCAACAAAAACCTCGACAAGATCGCTTAAAAGGAATTGTGAAAAACCGAAAAACTAGACAACTATGTGTACCCCAAGCTTGCATGGATAAGTACCATAAAATATGTGGGGATTTTTGAGTCACAATCCTGGTTGTCTAGTGTCCAAAAGAAAGAGGAATCAATTCAAACTCTTGCTTTTAGAAAGGACATCAATTCAAATCACAAAAGTCACTTTCAGAAAAGCAAAAGCAGGATTTCCAGAACTTGTCCTCAATTTGCACAGGAGGTTGGTGGGTTTCTGTAGCTCAAAAAATTTTGAGACTTTTTCTCCCTGTGAGAATTAGAGTCGTGAAGAACTCCACCAAATTTCTCCTCAAAAATCATTACAGAAAAAACAGGAAAAATCGAAGAACACAGTCTGGTCAAGAACTTCGAGCAGAAAGTTTGGGGCTCGGTTTTCACCTCATGGCGCCCAAACGGTGCAACAAGTGAACTCAAAAATTTTTATGCAAGAGGATATCAGAGTCCCGCACCTCCTCCAACAAGAATCACTCAAAAAGGATTTTTCTATAGTTTTACAAAAATCAAACACTGACTGCTGTGCGAAGAACAAGTTCAGAACAAAGTTGGAACTTGAAAGAAAAGATGTTCTCTACTCAATCCAAGAGTGCAAAAGAGATGTAAAACCATATGAACACACTCAAAACATCCAAGAACAGCAGCATTTAGAAGGAGGGGAGGCAAATCCAAATTACTTGAAAGTAAATTGCGGGAATGTAATTGCGGGAAAGTAAATACTGAATTTAAATTGCGTAAAGTAAAGACATAATGTAAATCATAAAATAAATTCAGAGGTGGATGAATAAAACTTTCATTTCTGGAAGGGAGGTTACAAAGCCTCACATTCATGTGGGCAAAGCTCAAATGAGCATCAAAACCTCAACACTTTCAAGGAGAGGAGGCTACCCTCCACCCCTATTTATACTACTCTTGGGCCACCTACCACCCTTGGATGAGTCCCTCAACCCTAGAGCACTCATCTAAGGGCTAGGATTAACCCACACACACAGCCATGCAAGGGCTAACCCAAAACCCACACACATACCGGGTTTTCTTGCACGGTTTTCAAAGCATACTACCTAGACCCGCTAACCTATCAACTAGACCTCAATCCGACGGTCCTCATTGATCCACGCGCATCTAGCTAGCATCATCTCCTTTCCTTGTCTTCTTGACTTGCCCGAACTCCGTCTCCGATCATCTTCCGCGATCTCCCAACCGTCGGACCTCCGCGCTCCTCGCCTAGTCCGGTCATCCTTCGCCTCACCATGACCTAGCACCGTCGTCCTGCAACCATCAAAGACAAGGAAACTCCTCACATAGCAATGCCCACAAAGATGTGCAATAAACCATCCAACTCATCACTACCGCGTCCATACGGCCAGATCGCCCTCTGGCAGAGACAACTCAAATTGCTTCATTTTGAAAATCAATCCAAATCAAACTCAAACTTGAGCACACCTTGCTCAAATAAAGTCAAATACTCATCACAAACATGGATGGACCTCCACATGGTCCTTCATGTTCTAACCCCAATTCGTGATCGAATTAATGCGATGGGTTCATGGTGGAACCAAGAAGGATCTTCTTTTCTTTGTGGATGTAGGATTTTATTTGGTGGTCATGGTGATGCGAAGGGAGGCTGGAACTAGGCATGGGATGGCCGAAGGTTCAAGTTGGCCGGATGTTCGCCGGAAGATGGCCGGAGATGAAGTCTGTGTAGTCCCAAGAGACAAGAGATCGGTGGAGAAGCTAGCTTATCACTACTTGGATTAAGGAGAGCTGTTGGGTTGCAGTTCTAGAAGATAGAGTAGTGGATAAGTGTAGCTTGCTTTGAAAACCGTGCAAGAAAACCCATGTGTGTGGTGGGTTTTGGGTTAGCCCTTGCATGGCTGGTTGAGTGGGTTAATCCTAGCCCTTGATGAATGCTCTAGGGTTTAGAGGTTCATCCAAGGGTGGTAGGTGGCCCAAGAGTTGTATAAATAGGGGTGGAGGGGTAGCCTTCCCCTAGTGAAGGTTTTGAGGTTTTTGATGCTCCTTTGAGCTTTGTCCATATGAATGTGAGGCTTTGTAACCTCTCTTTCCAGAAATGAAATGTTCTTCATTTATGTTCATGTTTCATTTTCTTTACATATTTAAATTACGCAATTTAAATTCCGCATTTACTTTCTTGCAATTTACATTTACGCAATTTGGATTTGCCTCCCCTCCTTTTAATTGCTTACGAGTCTTTTGCTGAGGTTTATGATTGATTCTTTCTTGAAATCCTGTTTCAATCATCTAGTCTATCCATGCGTTTTTGTTGCAAGAAGTTGATCTTTTGCGTTCTTGAATGCTTGATCTTGTAGATTGCGTATCCTTGAGTTTCTTTATGTTCTCTTGCTTGCTGGGACGTGTGGGAAGTCATTCAAGATCACTTTGATCATCAAAACCCCACGAGCAAGCCTTGGTCGAAGTTCTTTCGATTTTTGTCAAAACTTGGTGCGTTCTTCCTTCCCGGGCATAAAGGTCGGAACTTTGACATCAATCCTTGTGATTGAAGGTTGAAATAAGTTCCTGACATCCCAAGGATCTTAGCTACCAAGTTTGGTTGAGGTTGGATCAATGGATCAAAATATATATCAATTTTCTTATTTAAACCTGTGTTGAAAACGCTGTTCATATGCCTGATTTCACTGTAGCTATAGTAACCCGATAGTATCACCCCCCGAGTGCGTTAGCACTGGCATCAGGCTGTTTTTTGTGAAAATTGACTCTTTCGCTTTCATTTGATATCTGAGGGTTTTAGCTTGGCTTCTTTGGGTGAAAATCTGCATTTGTGATCTTCCTTAGAGAATATATTTAAATTTGGGATCATTCACCCCCCTCTGATCGCCATCTCGGTCTTTCAATTGGTATCAGAGCCGGTTTTGCTCTTTCATAGATCTTGACCGGTCTCAAGAGCCTTGGGGATGGACAAATATTCCACCAAGCGTCCTATTTTATCTGAAGTTGATTTTCCTTTTTGGAAATCTCGAATGGAATCATACATCACTGCCCAGGGCTTCCTGATATGGCAGAAGGTGAAACTCCCGTATGAGGTTCCTGCTGATGAAAACGTCACGGCCGGCAATATGGCTGACGTTGAGGCAAACGCTAAGGCAAGGAACATTCTCATACAGGGTCTTAGCCACAGTGAGTATGATAGGATTTCTCACCTCCGTTCCGCTCACGAGATTTGGGTGACCCTCGATGCTTACCGTGAGGGCACTACCCAAATCAAGGCGGTTCGACAGGACCAATTCAAGCGTGAGTTCAACAAGTTTGAACAACACGCTGGTGAGAGTCTTGACGAGTGCTTTGGTCGGTTTACAAAGATCTTGAGCGACCTCCGAGCAGTCGGTTGCATATACTCTGACTCGGATAATGCTCGACATTTCTTGACTGCACTCGATCTTCGAGTTTGGGAAATGAAGGTGACTACCATCAAGGACTCCACTGATTTGTCGACCTTGACTCTTGATAGGTTGTATTCCCGTCTCAAGACTCATGAGATCGACGTCATCTCTCACAAGACGAAATCTCAGTCGATGGCTCTAGTCACCGATCCCATCGGGTCTTCCTCCGGATCCTCTCTTGATTTTTCTTCTGTTTTTCTCTCTGCTCTTTGCGATGTAAGCGATGAAGTTCTGGAACGATTTCCAGAAAATGAGCTTGCACTTGTCGCTCGTAAATTTACTAACATTTACAAGAGGGTGAGAGAGAGAGAGGAAGAGAGGGGGCAAGATCATTTGCTTCGAGTGTGGTGGCCCCAACCACGTTCGAGCAAACTGTCCCCGGTTGGAGAAGGAAAAAAACGAACAAGGTGGTTCGAGCAAGAACGACTACACCGACATGAAACGCAACAAGAAGGCCCCAGCTCGTGAGCCGACGAAGAAGAAGTACTGCAACTTTGCCAAGAACAGGAAGCTCTTTCACAGGGTCCTCGCCGTACTGAACGACATCGAGCTCTCTGACACGGAGAACTGGAGCGATGCAAGCGAGGACGATTCGCAAGAGAAGGTGAAGGGCAGCAACGACTTCTCCGGCATGTGCTTCATGGCAGGCGCCATTGAAGTAAGCGACTCCGAGCTGTACAACGACACGGATGAGGTACCCACCTACGACGAGTTAAATGATGCCTTCTGTAAATTAGACAAGTTTCATGCTAAGGCTAGGTAGAGGTGTTCTGAGTTAGAGAAGGAGGTAGATAGCTTGTCTCGGGAGTTAGCTTCACTTAAATCATGTTCCTCCTGAGACTCTGATAGCTGTACACTCTGTGATGCTTTGCTTGTGGAGCTGGAGAACCTAAGGACTTTGCATGATAGTGTGCTTATTGACCTTGAGAATCTAAGGTCGAAGAATGCTAGTTCTATCACTATTGACATTCCTGCTGATGCTAGCTTTTCTCATGCTCACACAAATGCTTCTTGTAATAATTGCCCTAAATTGCTTGCCGAAATTGATGCCATGAGCGATCACCTTAGGAAGCTTTCTTCTAGAAACGATGAACTTGAAATGCATGCTTCTAAGGACCCAGTCTGCTAATGTGAGGGCTGCAGGCAACTAAAACTTGATAATGATGCTTTGTATGTCAAGTGTGATCAACTTGCTAAGGACTTACTAGTTAAGTCACAAACTGGTTGCCTGCTGCGTGTTGGGGTTAAGGATGATATGGATAAAATCCATGTTGAACTTAAGAAGAAGTTAGAAGACCAAGTCCATAGGATTAGAAATACGTCATGCGTTTCTTGTGAGGCCCTCAAGATTGAGGCAACCGTGCTGAGGGAAAAAAATGCACGTGCTAAGAGAGCTCATCTTTCTGGTTCTCTTCTTCCCCCTGTTCTTCTTGTACCTCTTTCTTTCGAGATTGCCAGTATCTCATGAGCACTCTCGAGAAGTTTGTTGGAGGCAAGAAGAAGCTTAATCTTATCCTAAACCAATCCAAGATTAGTAGATTTAATCAAGGTCTAGGATTTGATCCCTTGGAGCACGCTCGGGCGCATCCTCCCACCATTGTGCGCGGCTCCAAGAGTGGTGAGATTGTGGTAGCTCCCAGAGTGAGTACCACCATGTTTAGGTCTGCTGGGGTTGTCCATAAGACTTCTGACTAGAAGGATGTTGCTCCTGTTGCTTCTGCCTCTAGCAAAGTGAAGTACGCTTGCACCTTCTGTAAGAAGGATAGTCACCTAGTAGATTTTTGCTTCAGGCACGCCAAGAACACTCGGTGTGAGCGTGTTGCTGCTCTTCAGGGTATTCAAAGTCATCCCCATACTCTGAGTGCTCCTAAGGCACACACTGCTTCTAGACAGGTTAGAGAGTCGTCTGTTTTTGGGCAGCGTCCAGGACTCGGTTTTCATCTTTGTTTCTTGAGTTTTAGTCTGGAGCATTCGTTGTCGATCTTTCCGCCGTCCTCTTGATATTCCTCATTTTTCCCATCGAGGTAGATATCGGTGTGAGGTGTTTTTCGGTAGGAGATTTAGGCGACCTCACGAGGATGGTCGACCTTTGCACCACGGCGGGCCAACCCAGTTACAGCTTCTAGATCATCTACTAGAGTTGCTACTGATTGTTTTAGGGTTAAACGTCAAAGAGACACTCGAGTCCAGTCTTCTCCTATGGCTAGTACTCTGAGGCGTCATGTGGTTCAGTATTGGGTCCCCAAGTCTTCACTCTATCCCAGTACTGAGTCATCTTTCTCTCTTGTGTCTTGATCAGGTTCGTCGGATGGGGAAGGGAGATGTTTGGATTGTCGACTTCGGTTGTTCTCGTCATATGACCGGAGATTCTCGATGGTTCTCTTCCCTAGTCCGAGCCCCCGGTGATGAGTTGATCACTTTTGGGGATGCTTCTTCAGGTAGAGTCATTGCTAAAGGTACCATCTGCATTAATGACAATTTCATTCTTAAAGATGTTGCCTTAGTGAGTAAGTCGCAATACAATTTTCTTCTGTTTCTCAGCTTATTGATGACTCTTTCGAGGTGAGTTTCAAGAGTAGCGCCTGTAGAATCCTCGATTCTTCAGGAGGGTTAGTTTGCGGGATTTCTAGATATGGGAGAGTCTTTCGTATTGATTTTTCTGTTTCTTTTGGAGACTCTCTCCGTTGTTTGATTGTTTCAGAGTCCCTTGATCTCTCCTTCTGGCATAGGAGACTTGGTCACATTGGATTTGATCATTTGACCCGAGTTAGCAGTCACGACCTCATTCGTGGTTTGCCTAAACTCAAAATGGTCAAAGACTTAGTTTGCTCTCCTTGCCGACATGGCAAGATGGTTGCTGCTTCTCATCTCTCGATCCTTTGTTGTGATGGTGATGCATCAGGACAGCTTTTACATATGGACTTTGTTGGTCCGGCTAGAGTGCGATCGATGGGTGGGAAGTGGTATGTTCTTATCATTGTTGATGATTTTTCGAGGTACTCTTGGGTGTTTTCATGTCCTCGAAGGATGAGACTTTACCCATTTTAGGGTCTGGTTCATATGTTGTCTTTTGAGCTCCTGGTGCCCTACGAGCCATCTGCGATGACAATGGTACGGAGTTCAAGAACTCCTATTTTGAGAGTTTCGTGTGGAGTGCGGTTTAGAGCATCGGTTCTCCTCTCCCTCGTCCCTCGGCAAAATGGCGTAGTGGAAAGGAAGAACAGGACCACGTAGAGATGGCCAGACGATGCTAGACAGTGCAATACTCTAGGAAGTTTTGGGCTGAGGCTATAGCTACCGCTTGCCATGTTTCTAATCGTGTATTCTTGAGAGCACATTTACACCGCACTTCTTATGAGTTGAGGTATGGGCGAAAGCCCAGTGTTTTTCATTTTCGTGTGTTTAGTTGCAAGTGTTTTATTTTGAAGTCTGGTAACCTGGATAAGTTTGAGTCTCGTTCTTCTGATAGTATCTTTCTGGGTTATTCAACTTCTTCTCGTAGCTATAGGGTCTGGAGTTGCGATGCGCATAGGATCATAGAGACCTGTGAAGTGACCTTTGATGAGGCTAGCCCAGGAGTTAGACCTGATATTTTAGGCTCTTCTTCTTCCTCCGAGACCATCTTTGTAGAGGATGAGGATGATGGAGATGATGGTGTTCCACCTGATCCAGTCCCCTCTACACCTGAGATGCCTCCTGTTTCCATTTCTGCACCTCAGGAAGGCCAGCCCTTGCCTTCTGACTCTCATGCAGCTAGTGGCTCTGCTCCTACCTCTTCTGTGCATGAGGTAGAGGCCACTTCTGCTTCTGTACCTCCTTATCATATTCAGCGTTCTCATCCTCCTGATTAGATCATCGGCGATCTGTTTGAGTGAGTCACTCGCTCAAAAGTAGGTTTGTCCAGTTTTGGCCTTCACTCTGCCTTTGTTGCCTCGTTTGAGCCGAAGGATGTGACTCATGCATTATCTGACGAGTCTTGGACTAATACTATGCATGAGGAACTTGAGAACTTCGAGAAGAACAAAGTCTGGCAGCTTGTAGAACGTCCATCTGGTCATATTGTCATTGAGACCAAGTGGGTGTTCAAAAACAAGCAGAGTGAGGATGGGTTTGTCATTCGCAACAAAGCTAGGCTAGTTGCACAGGGTTTTTCTCAGGTTGATGGTCTTGACTTTGAGGAGACTTTTGCCCCTGTAGCTAGACTAGAGGCTATCAGGATCCTGCTTGCATTCTATGCATCCCGGGGCTTCAAGATCTATCAAATGGATATCGAGAGTGCATTCCTCAATGGCTATATTGAGGAAGAGGTTTATGTCAAACAACCTCCAGGATTTGAGAACCTCAAGTTTTCGAGTCATGTATACAAGCTTTCCAAAGCTTTGTATGGACTCAAGCAGGCCCCTAGAGCATGGTATGAGATAGGATTTGAGAACCCCAAGTTTTTGAGTCATGTATACAAGCTTTCCAAAGCTTTGTATGGACTCAAGCAGGCCCCCAGAGCATGGTATGAGAGGCTCAAGTCTTATCTTCTCAGCCATGACTTCAAGATGGGCGTAGTAGACACGACTCTATTCATCAGACACCATGAGTCGTATTTTCTTCTCGTCCAGATTTATGTGGACGATATCATTTTTGGTGGCTCATCTCATTCGCTTGTGTCTCAGTTTTCTGAGGTGATGAGCACAGAGTTTGAGATGAGTATGATGGGCGAGTTGAGCTACTTTTTTGGCTTCCAAATCAAGCAGACTCGGGAGGGTACTTTCCTGCACCAAGGTAAGTACACTCGGGACCTCCTGAGGTGGTTTGATATGTCTGATGGTAAGCCGGTGATGACTCCTATGGCCACCACTGTTGTCCTCGAGCCTGACGAGGATGGTGAGCTTGCTGATCAGAAGGAGTTCAGGAGTATGATTGGCTCCCTCCTGTATCTCACCGCTTCAAGGCCGGACATATATTTTGCTGTGTGTCTGTGCGCTTGATTTCATGCTTCTCCTCGCGTCCGCCAGGCGGTGAAGCGCATCTTCAGGTACCTTCGTGCTACCACCGATTATGGTATTTGGTACTCTTCCTCTTCTTGTCTGTCCCTAAGAGCCTTTTCCGATCCGACTTTCTTTGGTGTAGGATAGATAGGAAAAACACTTACGGCACTTGCCAATTTATTGACACTTCTCTTGTTTCTTGGTCGTCTAGAAAGCGATCGGAGTTACCTGATCCACCGAGGCCGAGTATGTTGTGCGGCCGATTCTTTGTAGCAGTGCTCTGGATGAGATCGACCTTGCGGGACTTTGGGTTAGAGATAGAGAGTGTGCGCTTTTTGTGACAACACTACGCTATTTTCATTGCTAAGAACCCGGTCACGACATTCGGACCAAGCACATTTATATTAGATACCACTTCCTTAGAGACCATGTGGAGAAGGGTGATATCGCGCTTGATTAAGAGAGTGATCTTGATTACCGATATCTTTACCAAGCCTTTGGATAGCTCAGTTGTTGCCTTGAGGAGTGAGCTTGGAGTCGTGAGCCCTTACGGCTTTTCGTGAGGGGGAGCTAGTTTGTATATTATGTATAATATATTCTCTTCTAGTTTTTCTCTTCTTTGTGTTTCTTCTGGGTGATCTTGGGCTTACTTTCTTGAGTTGAGTTCACTCACTTAGACTTCTGGCATGCCTTGCATGGACCTCTTATCTTGTGCTTTAGGTTGCTATCATGCGTGATTAGATGTTCTCTCCTCTTTCTAGGTTGAGTTCCCTCACAGTCTTATAAGTCTAGCAGGTGTTGGGCCTCTTGGGTAGACAGGGTCTGTGTGCACTCCTTAGTTGGGATCTAGAGTCAGCTTCCCTATGTCAATCACTGGGGAAGATAAGAGCGAGTCTGAGCCGTAGTGAGTCTGTTCTATCTTTTATATGCTCAATAGCCACCCAGTTTGCAGTTTTCTCGACTTCTTCTCATCATTCTGTTTTTCTGGTTGTTATTGAGCTCATTTGGGTTTTCTTATGCCTAATCTTGATAATAACTCAACTTTAACCAGATTTGAGCTTAAAATTGATTCATTTGTTGAGGGGGAGTTTGGGAATCTGTTCATGCATTGCATTTAGACTGCATTTTCTGTTTTATGAGCTTTGTAATACATCATGCTATTGACTCAATCTTCATGAAATACATCATGCTATATATTTTGAAGAAAATCACTAGCTTAGATATGTCCAAGTTCATTTATCAAGCTAAGGTTAATTAAAATCTGAAAAACTTGAAAGCTTTAAATGAAAACTTGATGAAACATGTTGCTTTTACTTACTAAGTTTCTTCTCTAGGGGCTTTTACCATGAATTGTGAAATTTTGGATTTCTCTAGAGTCCCTATAGCAACTTGGGTGAAATTTGCTTGATCCATATTTGAGTCCTTCAAAATTGCTCATATGTGCTAAATTGAAATCAAGAAAAATTTGACCCTTTTGTGCAAAATTGATCTCAACACTATATATTCACGAGACTGCTTCCCATTACATTTGGGATGAACTTGGAATATATTGTGTATGACCAAGATCATTCTCTTAAGAGTTACTCTTGAGATGATCGAAAATAGCTTGAGTCAATCAATAAAGAAAAATGCAAATATCAAACACATAAGTGGGTAAAGAATGCAAATAATGTTAAACATTTGCACCCCGCTATGTTTTTCAAAGTCTCAAAGAAAATTTGCATAAATTGAAAAATGAACTCGAAGGACGTTATATGCACTTCAAAATTCCCCAAAGTGTTGAGTAGGTTGAACTCTAGGTTTTTCATTTGATCCTTGACTGGTTTTGCTTCTAGCTTTGAAACTTTGTTAAGTTTTGCACTTGTCAAATCTTGCTAAAAAAATGACACATTTTCAAAACTTAGCTTCTGAGCAAAATTTGTTATTTGCACTTGGACATATCTTAGTTTAGTCATAATCTGAGATTGATAAGCTTGGTGTCATATCCTATCACTACGATTAATTGGATAATCTTCAAAGCTCCCTTAGGTTGCATTTCATGCATACATAAAAAGGGGGAGAAAATTCCATTTTGATGCCTATATTGCCAAAAGGGGGAGAAAACGTAGAAAAGGCATCATAAAAAATGTGAAAGCTTATTTGGTTCTTATGGTCTTTGTAAAATTTTGCTAATTCTTATCGATCATAATCACATAATCACATTTGGCACTTATGATTGGATTTTAGAGCTTTTTGTGGAAAACTTGCTCTCTCCTTGATTTAGCTCTAAAATATGTCTCACCAACTTGGTCATGTTCTCAGTCTATTCTCTTTGGACCATGTGTGGTTTTGCAATCAAATTGCTTTCTTCTTCTTTTACTCAAACTCAAATTTATGTCTTTTGAGTGGTTTGTCAATATACTCATCAAGGGAGAGATTGAAGGACCATGTGAAGGTCCATCCATGATTATGATGAGTATTTGACTTGATGTGATCTAGGATAGCTTAGATTTGAGTTTGGATTTAAAATGGATTTCAAGTTGGAAGTGCTTTTGCGCCGGACCGAATCGCAGTGAGTTTCACGTGTATGACGGACCAAATCGCAGTGAGTTTCACGTGTATGACGGACCAAATCGCAGTGGTTTTCACGTGTATGACGGATCAAATCGCAGTGAGTTTCACGTGTATGACGGACCAAATCGCAGTGGTTTTCACGTGTATGACGGACCAAATCGCAGTGAGTTTCTCGTGTACGACGGACCAGTTTTACCAGAGTGAAGTAATATGCCTTTTTGAAGGTCTTACCATGCTCAAATAATTATTTGGCCTACATGAAAGTTGTAGAGAATTTCAATACACATCTTGTTTATGTTGACAAGTTTTTCATTTGAGCAACATAGAAAATCATAGAAAATCGGGAAGGTTAACAGAGAATCTCACATTTACGACGGACCAATTCTGACAACGTGCATTAATATGCCTTTTTGAAGGTCTTCCCGTGCTCAAACAATTATTTATTCTACATAAAACTTGTAGAGAATTTCGAAACGCAACTTTTTCATGTTGACAAGTTTTTCATCTGAGCAACATAAAAAATCATAAAAAAATTGAGAAGATTACTGCTGTATTGAAAACAGGATGTTTGCATTTGGTTGAAGTGTCTTGGTCCGTTTTGGTCTGTTCTAACCCTAATTCATGATCGAATTAATGCGCTGGGTTCATGGTGGAACCAAGAAGGATCTTATTTTCTTTGTGGATATAGGATTTCATTTGGTGGTCATGGTGAGGCGAAGGGAGGCTGGAACTAGGCATGGGATGGCCGAAGGTTCAAGTTGGCCGGATGTTCGCCGGAAGATGGCCAGAGATGAAGTCTGTGCAGTCCCAAGAGACAAGAGATCGGTGGAGAAGCTAGCTTATCACTACTTGGATCAAGGAGAGCTATTGGGTTGCAGTTCAGGAAGATAGAGTAGTGGATAAGTGTAGCTTGCTTTGAAAACCGTGCAAGAAAACCCATGTGTGTGGTGGGTTTTGGGTTAGCCCTTTCATGGCTGGTTGAGTGGGTTAATCCTAGCTCTTGATGAATGCTCTAGGGTTTAGAGGCTCATCCAAGGGTGGTAGGTGGCCCAAGAGAGGGGTAGCCATCTCCTAGTGAAGGTTTTGAGGTTTTTGATGCTCCTTTGAGTTTTGCCCACATGAATGTGAGGCTTTGTAACCTCTCCTTCCAGAAATGAAATGTTCTTCATTTATGTTCATGTTTCATTTCCTTTACACATTTAAATTACGCAATTTAAATTCCGCATTTACTTTCTTACAATTTATATTTACGCAATTTGTATTTGCCTCCCCTGCTTCTAATTGCTTACGAATCTTTTGCTGAGGTTTATGATTGATTCTTTCTTGAAATCCTGTTTCAATCATCTAGGCTATCCATGCGTTCTTGTTGCAAGAAGTTGATCTTTTGCGTTCTTGAATGCTTGATCTTTTAGATTGCGTATCCTTGAGTTTTTTTGTGTTCTCTTGCTTGCTGGGACGTGTGGGAAGTCATTCAAGATCACTTTGATCATCAAAACCCCACGAGCAAGCCTTGATCGAAGTTATTTCGATTTTTGTCGAAACTTGGTGCGTTCTTCCTTCCCGGGCATAAAGGTCAGAACTTTGACATCAATCCTTGTGATTGAAGGTTGAAATAAGTTCCTGACATCCCAAGGACCTTATCTACCAAGTTTGGTTGAGGTTGGATCAACGGATCAAAAGATACATCAATTTTCTTGTTTGAACCTATGCTGAAAACGCTATTCATATGCCTGATTTCACTGTAGCTACAGTAACCCAATAGTATCACCCCCAGAGTGTGATAGCACTGGCATCTGGCTGTTTTTTTTTGTGAAAATTGACTCTTTCGCTTCCATTTGATATCTGAGGGTTTTGGCTTAGTTTCTTTGGGTGAAAATCTGCATTTGTGATCTTCCTTAGAGAATATATTTAAATTTGAGATTATTCACCCCCCTCTGATCGCCATCTCGGTCTTTCAACATTCCTGTAGTAGTGACTGTCCTTTCATGTTGTACTACTTGCACTAACATCACACCAATTATTAGTATTATTTACGCCTTGTATCGTCAATTCGTGTACTACTCTTTATACTGTTGCTGTCATTTCATGCACGACTCGTTGTACTAATATTGTCATTTTATGTACTACGTAATGTACCAATACCGTCATTTCATGTATTACTAATTGTATGAATATTGTACTAATCACACAAATATTCTCGTAATATTATCCTAACATTATTAAAGTTATGCATATATTGTAGTATTACTATCATTTTACGAACTACTAATTCTGTCATATTATACTGGTACTACACTAATATTACAATATTCATACTAATATTTCACTAACATTATGCCATTATTTATGCCGTATACCGTTATTTCATGTACTGCTAATTATACTAACATTGTCATTACATGTACTAATATCGTTATTTTATGTACAGTAATTGCACAAAAATCACACTAAGTACACACCATTGTTTACGCCTTCTATCCTCATTTCATGAACTACTCGTTGTACTAACATAGTCATTTCACATACTACTACTTACACTAACATCAGACCAATTATACCCTATTTTATACGCCTTGCATTGTCGTTTTACGTACCACTCATTACACTACTACTGTCATTTCATGTAGTATACTAGTTATACAATTACCGTCATTTCATGTACGGCTCGTTGTACTAATACCGTGGTTTTATATACTGCTAGTTATAATAATATTCTACTAATTATACTAATATTACAATAATATTACACTAATATTCCTGAAGATTACAAACTAACCTTCCTGAAGCTCTACTGAAGATCAAAAAAGCCCGAGCAGTGTACAAAATAACCTTCTTGAAGAATACCTATGAAATACGTAACCCGAATCAAATACTCGAAAAATGAGGATAGCTCGGAATAAATTCCGAGAAAATATGAAAACCGAATAAATTCCCTCAGAACTACGATTCCACATTTTTGTTTCCACCTCCTTTTCCCCTCTTTTTGCTTTCATCTCCTCTCTTCTGGCTTGTGGTTCTCGCACAGCGCTGAGAAACCACGAACCCTCGCGCTCTTCCTCTGGTTTGTTTCCCTTCCCGAACTTCTGATGTTCACAAACCATCGTAAGAGTCGTAATTTATAGTGCCCTTCGGAGAGCACGCACGGAACAATCGGCTGTTTGTCAGTGCTTTCAGCGTGCGAATGGGACGAAGGGATGTGACCTAAATCACCATAGGACAGAGCTCAGCCTGGGGCCGGCCTCCAGTGTGCGACGTGCATCGCTATGCACGAGCCAAAAGCTCACCTGCGGCCCGCCTCTGCCGCTGGCACCAGCGCGTGGGTGGTGGGGCCCGCCAATTTCAACGCTCGTGCTCTGCAGAATTGGCATTTCCAGCGCCTACACTCAGCGGCATTTGTGTTGTCACGTCGGCATGAAGAATCCCACGAGTGGAGGCACTACAAATAATCCCGCGCTGCCCGGTCGCTGCAAAACTATAATCCCGCGCTGCGCCTGCAATGGAAATAATCCTGCGCACCAGTGACGTGGTGGTCGTCGATCCCGCGCTTCCCTTCCGCAGATTTCTCTATGTGTCGCGTCACCGCAATCCCGTGCTCGTCTGGTGGCTATTTTTTGCAAAAGAAACTGCACAGAGATCATTTTCACAATAAAAGTATTCAACAGGGCTAATACAGTAAAAAAATTCAGCCCATGCCAACACTTAGTACGTACAGTCAATTTTATTTCTTATACAATCATAACAAATCGTATTTATCAGATTGATCTACACTATTATAATCTTAGCTCATCAAATCTACTTAGTCTGTCTAAAGTAAGGTGGAACCTTTGGTTTGCACATACACGGTGATAACACCCTTGAACACACTACTACAAAATAGCTTGACAAAAAAGACAGCAGGCATACACCAATATTCTAAAATTCCAATATACTTGTTGAAAAAAATCCCATTGAATTTATCATCAACAAATCCTAGGTCTAATAACAATTCTAAGATGTTATGCGCAACTTGGCCGCTGTCAACACCGTTCTTACAGCCCTCGGCAATAAATAAAAGCACCTTCTCGAACATCGCTAGTTTGTTCTTTTAGGATTTCTCCTATAGGAACTCTGTAAAATCCTACAGTAACTGGCTCCTACATATTTCTACCTCGAGATGTGCAACTTACAATTTTTATGCCCCCAAAACAGCAACAGTGCTAGTGACAATCAAATTCAATGAAAACTCTGAATCACACGGGGACACCAGTATAATTTTTTAAGGAAAAATGGATGATTTACCTTTTTTTTTTATACTTTTGCTATTGATGATTTGTCCTATGATACAGTGGATGCTTTTTGTCCAGCCAATTGAGGGAAGAATTACGGAGCGATAATGGAAGGTATAAATGGGTATTTTGTACTATTTATGTTCGACTCTGAGAAAAAAATGCGGAATAGGACACGAGATGAGTAATATCCTTCCATATGTGTTCATATGTCAGGTGGTAGTGTGGTACCAGGAAGCATGTCGTGACTTCACTTAGGAACACGATAATAGATAGGCGGATAATCACACTTGAGTAGGCAAAGAATACTTAGTATTCTTCCTTTGACATGTCGGCAATTAGTCTCCCTGTACTCACTCTGATTGCACCCACCCCTATTGTCCGATATCCTCCGTAGGGGTACCAAAGAAGCGGATAATTTTCTTCCAACTGATCGAAAGGCTTGCGGAGCGAATACGGAATGGAGAAATATATATCTGATGCTATCTGTGTCCGATTTTAACTCTAGGAAAAGATTATGAAATATAATTCAGAATGAGTGATATCCATCCATGTCAGCCAAGGATTAAAATCTCGCGAGATCTTACCGAGATCTCGCTTATCGGAGGTGGACGAATTTTGAAATGTCGGTCGGAGAATTTTTTTTTCAAAAAATCATGAGGCTTTTATCAGGACGTAGCACTCTCAGAATTTTTGAAACTTCTTGAAGTTTTATCATCATATGAAAATTTTATAGAAACCTTAATGATACATCAGGAACATCACAAAAATTTTCAAAATATTCTAACGTGGTTCGTATAATTTTTCATTTGGTTGAAGTTCGTCGGTATGTCTTTTATCAGAACAGTAGCACTGTCCCAATTTTTAAAAATTCATAAAGCTTGATCATTATTTGAAAATTTTATGGGAACATTAGTGATACATCATAACCATGCACAAAACATTTCAAAATTTTCTAACGCGGTTTATTTTATTTTTTATTCGGTTCAAACTTATCGGTCAGCGTTTTATCAGGATAGTTGCAATGTTTGAATTTTTAAAAATTCCTCAAATTTGATAATCATCTGAAATTTTTATGGGAACATCATTGATGTGTCAGTAATCTCCAAAAAACATTTCAAAATTCTTCGACATCGTTTGAGCTATTTTTCGCTCGGTACAATTTTGCCGGGATCTCGGCAAAACCGGCGGAAATTTTGGTTTTCTCGGTAAAAAAACCGAATTTGAAAATCCGTTTTTACGGTTTGTCTGGAATTCATCCGAAATTTCTAAATCTTGCCGAGATTTGTTCTTCGTCCATGGATGATATTTAGAGGGAAGCGAGATTTCAATCCTTGATATCAGTTCTGATTGCACCTCTAGTTATATCCAATAAATCAGAGTCATGCTAAACTAAGGGCTGGTAAAATGAAAGGAGAGAAAGAAGTTTATTTTTTGTGTAGCGTTGATTTATAGTAAAGATTGCTGGGAAAACTTCATTTCACCGGGGACGAAAAACTTGGGAGTAAATGAAACGGTGAGCGTCGCGGATCTCGTCCCCTCTTGGGTTTTGGGATCCTCCTGTTCCTCTCTTCCCCTCCTCACAAGTCACAACGCGACGCCGGCCTCCTCTTACCACACAAATCCTCTCCCATTCCCCACCGATCTCTATCCAATCTACGTCTCCAAGGTAGGGTTTCTCTCCTCCCTCTCCCTCTCTACCCCAATTCCTCGGTACATGCGCGTTTCCCAATCCAATTCGATGCAAATTTCGATGTTTCTGATGCTAAAGGAACGATTTTTATTTCTTGCTAGGACATGTCTGAGAAGTAGAGATTTGTTTAGCTGATCCTGTTGCTGATTGGATGTTGTAACCCTGTGGGCTGTGGCTCAATCGGATGATCTATGCGGTTGGAAGAATTGCGGGGCTTGTGATCTAGAAATGGAGCCGTCGGATCTGAACACCCACTTGCCGCCCCGCAAGCGGCTGCTCGCCGGATTCAGGACGGCGGCCACGGCCTGCGATGCTGAGCCGCTCCCGTCCCCGCTCGTTTCCGGCGATCTCGCTGCCCGCCTCCGTGAGATGATGGGCTCGGCGAACTCGTCGTCCTCACCTGAAGAGATCATCCAGGACGCGAGGTCGGCCGCCGCCGCCGCCGCCGATGCTGCAGCGGCTGCTCGGGCTGCAGCCACGGAGAAGGCGGCCGTGGCTGCCAAGGCTAGGGCTGCTGCTCGGACTGCTATGGAGTTTCTCGAATCCATTTCCAGGGCCGGCGCATCGACAAATGGCCTCCAGCTCAAGGTAAAATCGAGGAAGCAAGTCCAGGTCAGGCTATTGTATAAGCCCAATGGGCGGATAGAGGGGCAAGGAGCCATGGGGGATGCTCCCAAGCCTCGTAGGCGCAAGGAGTCGGATGAAGAGGTCGCTCGGAAATTGCACCGTGCAATGAATAGCTCACCGCGGATTTCTTACACCGGACCAAATAGGCCCGGCAGCACCGCGGATGGTGGGAAAGATGCATGCCCTGGTGAGGGTGGGGGTGGTGCTTGCAATGGTTCTTCAACTCACGCACCGATTGCGGTTGGCGGGTTAATCAACGGATGCTCTGCAGGCAAATCTAGCGAGGGAGCTGTTCCATTTGAGGGTCTCGATGATGGTGAAGACTCCTCTGGGCACGCTGCAAAGAGCCGGTATATTGCTCATAATGGAGTTGGAATTGGAAACTTAAGCGCCGGTCGGAAAGTTAAGATCAAGAGAAAGGAGCTGCTTTTGAACCAACGTAATAGCAAAGAAACTGAAGAGCCCAAAGAAACAGGACCCTCTATAGATCCTATAGAACGTGATGAATCAAAGTCAAATGGCGCAGCAAAGCGAGCGAGTCTTGCAGATGCAAAGGCCCCCGGTGATGGTTTGGTGCCGATGAAGATTACATCTATATGGAAGTTCAAGAAGGTTAAAACATCACACTGCTCTTCTGACAGCAAGAAGTTGCACACCGTGTGTTCCTCCTCGACTTCAGCGGCTGAAACCTCTGCTTCGGTGAAAGCTGATTAGTGAGGTACCTTAGCTTATAGTTGGCAGATGCTTGTCTTAGCTATGCTTGTTGTGAGATTTTGTATGTTGAAACTACTGTTCGGACAAACAGGGAGAGGAGGTAATCTCTCTGGGGTAGACTCCCCGCCTTTGATTTGATTTTTATACAAATGTGCTTGCTTTATGGCATATAAGTTATTGGGTACTTCTACCGAATTATTTCTGTTTTGCGCTTCCCATTTTTTGCCAGCAATGGTAGAGATTGTAACAAGTTAGTGTAGTTACTAGTTATACATACATATTCTTACGAACGGTGCAATGAAATCAACGCTGATTCTTATATACTAAACTTGTAGCTACTAGCTACTGTCTTCCCATGAGTAAATGATCCCTTAGCTCTTTCATGGTACAAATATGTTTAGTACTTAAACCTTGGAAGGACTGACACTAATAGGCAAGAATTATTCTCTTAATATAACCGACTCTACATAGTGGTTCTGTGCATTGCTCTTAACTACTGAACAATTGATTGCTATCCGGACAGTAAGGGTGCAATTGGATAAGATATACGCCGACCGACCGGATTTGTTTGGCTCAGATTCGACTAGTCATATCAGATAGTTGTCGGATTCGATATTGGATTAGGGAGATCACTATCAATCGGATTGGAATATTCGATTATATTTTCGGATAATTATATTCGAAAATTTTCAACCCATACTCTAGCACTTTAATTGGGCCCAGCTAAATAGTTCAAGTTAGGCCCTTCCTCTATGGCTCTACCTTCCTGTAGCCATCCCATACGACATCCGCTGGCCGGTGCTAGCCGTCACCAGAGCTTGATATATAAGAATATACTTTCCACTTGCCTACGTGAATACCTAGTATTATTTTGCAAAGCGCAAAGAAATATTTGATACTTTTAGAACTTTATTAGACTACCTGATAAAATAACTCGTTAAATTGCAATAATCCTATTGCATGTTGAACTCATATGGTTGGTTACTCATTACTATATTTGTGTTATATGTGGTATCCGTTTTCACGCGATATCAAGCAAAAAATATTTGGTACCGTATCGATTCCACTCCGTACTCGCTTCGAATTCGTGAGCGACATTATCTGCGCCTTATTCGTATCTAGCAATATTCGTTTTCGACTCCGAGTCCGATAAAAATAATATAGTTTAAGATACTGAAAGAGCAATATCCGATCGAGTCCGAGCTGATTGCTCCCTACCAGACAGAATTAGAATAAGCGATTATGAAAGGGATCTAGCTATGACACTACATGATTGATCGTTGATGCCTGAACGTTTTGCATCATTTCATAGATCCTAATTTCAACAGCTACCATTTTAGAATGCGAGTTCCTGGCCCTCTTTCTATCTAAAATGAGTCACTTAAATAGCTGTGCTATTTAGCGCTTTCCTAAGTTTAATTGTTAATAGTTCACCATATTCATGGGCACTAATGAATGCTCTTTCAGATAGTTTGTTCATTAATGCCAATATTACTTTCCAAATTCATAGCCATTTATGTGTAAACTTTTGTAATACTGTATGCTGAAAAGGAATACAGATCCAATGCAGTCCAATGGGATGGCAACCTAAGCAGTTGCACGTGGACCGTTAGATCGAAAAGTGAAGATCCGGATCATTCGTTGGCTCAATTGGACGACTGAAGGATCGAAATGGCGATCAGAGGAAGAGGAGGGGGTGAATGATCCCAAACAAAATTTTCCCCCACTCAAAGTACTCCAAACAATCCCGTAATAAAAATCTGAAACACCCAAAGATTTTCGTTCAAACTGGTGCTTCTTAGATTCGCACACCCTCCAAAACCCGAACAACTAGACAACTATGTGTACAGCTAACTTACATAGTTGAGAACCATGAACCATGTTAGGGATGTTTTAATCACAATCCTGGTTGTCAAGTTTCCAAACAAAAAGAATCAATTCAAAGACTTCTTTTCTAAAGGAGATAAAGCTAAAAACAACAAAGTCTCTTTTTCAGAAAAGTAAAAGCAGATTTTTCAAGAATTGTCCTCACTTAGAGCAGGTGGTTGGTGAGTTTCTGTTGCTTTACATTTTTTGGAAATTTTCTTTCCTGTGAGCAGTTGAGTCGTGAAATAGTCCACCAAAAATCACGTTAAAAAGCTTTGTATAATAAACATGAAAAATCAAGTATTACAGACAGTCAGGAACTTCGACCAGAAAGTTTGAGGCTCGGTTTTCACTTCATAGCGCTCAAACGGTGCAACCAGTGGACTCACAAATGTTTCTAGAGATGAATATATGAGTCATGCACCTTCTCCAATAAGAATCACTCAAAAAGGATTTTTCTAGATTTTTTTAAAAATCAAAGACTAACTGTTGCACGAAGAACAAGTTTTGGACATAATGATAACTTGATAGAAAACTTGATCTTTAGTCTATCCTAGGTTGCAAGAGAAGTGTAAAACCATATAAACACCCTCAAGACATCTTAGAACAACATCATTTAGAAGGAGGGGAGGCAAATCCAAATCGCGAGAATGTAAATTGCGGGAAAGTAAATGCTGGAAAGTAAATGCTGAATTTAAATTGCGTAAAGTAAAGACATAATGTAAATGCGCAATTTAAATTCACAATAATGTAAAGAAAATTTTTGTATTTTCTAGATGGAAGGTTTACAAAGCCTCACTTAATGTGGGCAAAGCTCAAAGGAGCAACTCAAACCTTCAAGGGAGAAGACTACCCCTCCACCCCTATTTATATAACTCTTGGGCCACCTACCACCCTTGGATGAGCCTCTAAATCCTAGAGCATCCATCAAGGGCTAGGATTAACCCACTCAACCAGCCATGCAAGGGTTCACCCAAAACCCACAACACATAATGAGTTTTCTTGCACGGTTCTCAAAGCACACTAACTAGACAAGTTAACCTATCAACTAGACCAAGATCCAACGGCCCTCATTGATCCATGCAGTGCCTAGCTATCATCTCAATCGTTCCTTGTCTTCACGGCTTGTCATGATTCCGTCTCCGATCATCTTCCGGCGATCCCCGACCGTTTGGACCTCCGACGCTCCTCGCCTAGTCCCAGTCAATCTTTGCCTCAGCATGATCTAGCATCGTCGACCTGCAACCATAAAAAATAAGGAAACTCCTCATATAGCAATGCCCACAAAGATATGCATGAAATTCATCAAAGTCAACACTTTGAAATTCATCTTTGTTCGTTTTGGCCGGTGCTACCGCCCTCAGGCCGGTAGCACCGCCCATGGTGGACCGGTGCTACCGCACTCAAGCCGGTAGCACCGCACTGCGCAAGAACCAGAGAACACCCCTCTCTGAAATTTTCACACCGCTCCAAAGTCCGGTGCTACCACACGCCCGGTAGCACCGGGCTAGCATGGCCGATAGCACCGCCCAGCCAAAAACTCGAAAAACCACCCTCTCTGGAATTTCCACACCGCACTCGGGTCCGGTGCTACCATTCTCCCGGTAGCACCGCGCTACCATGGTCGGTAGCACTGGGAAAACAGAGAAGATCTCAAATTGCTTCTATTTGAAAATCCAATTCAAATTAAACTCAAACAAAAGCAACCCAAGCTCAAATTTAGTCAAATACTCATCACAAATCTGGGTAGACCTCCACATGGTCCTTCAACGACCCTGGCCTAAGTGTAGGGATCCCACATGATCCTTTTCCGCTGAAAAGATAATATCACCATGCACGAGCGTAGTGGTGCAGTAGAGGCAGTCCAATTTAAAAAAAAACTATTATTGACCTTGCAACGCTATAGGATCAAGGATAATCGACTAGATGAGGGTGAATAGGAGGTTTTTAAGAAGATTTAAGCTACAAACCGATTAATGAGCAAGCATGACAAGAGATACAAATTTCAACAATTAAAGCCTAAATAGTCTAGGTTTCACTAAGTGCACCAACAACCTAAGTCTAATCAAGACTTGCTAATCTAGTGAGACAAACAAGCAATATGATCACTAGGAAAGTAAATTCACAAAGTAATTAGCAAGAATGTAAATCACAGTATAAACACAATAGACTTTTTCCTGTAATCTCGGAGACTTGTTGGTCACCCCCTAAACTATGTTGAGGGAACTTGAACGAATCAAGTTGGCTCCTTGTGCAATTTAGCCTTCCTTAATCCACTAGAGGTAGCTATTCCCCTCTTTGGATAGGTGAGCTCTAACCTTCACATGATACTGGGCCTTGTCACAATTCTTCTTGAAGAGATCACCGATTTTCTCCTCCAAACTGTCTATGAGTTGGCAAACTCCAAGAGTAATAAATCAATGACGCTTGCTTGAAGATCCCCAAGTATCACTAATGGCTCAAAATGAATGCACACTTGAATGCTCTCAACCACCTCAAAATGTGGATTTTAATGCTCTAAGGTGAAGGTATTGGAAATATACCCTAGAGGGTTAATCATGAAGATGATTGCCTAGTATTTATACTTATGTTGTTCCTTTAATAATGTCATGTTACATATCATCAAGTATGTGACTTGATTGTGAAACTCTTGTGCATGTGTTGCACTTGAGGAGGATCCTTGTGCATGTGTTGCACTTCGTAATCACCATTGTACATGTGTTGTACTTGGTTAGGTTTAAGCTAGAGGGCTTAACTTGTTATTCTTGGTGTTTGTCGACACCTAGACGGCGTAGCGGCATCGTGCGCGGTGAGCTTCTCAATGAAGGTTGTGAGAAGCCCCGACGAAGTTTGTGAAGGTTGGAGCTCGTCTACCCGGAGGGGGAAAGAGCTACCACTAGTAGATTCAAGGTGGGTGCTCAATTCGTGGAGCCGGTCCAATATGTTTGGGCTAACCTCAACGTGGACTAGGGGAGACCGGCAAGTCTTCGAACACCACGGTAAAAATATACTCAAATGAAAATATTGGTCCTTTAATCACAATTGTCATTAATTACCAAAACTAAATCGAATTAGGGGTCTAAATGCTTTCAATCTCCCCTTTTTGGTAATTGATGACAATCCTTATGTAAGAATTAAATTAATTTTAGATTTTGAGTATGCAACTAGAGGATCAAATTGTATACTCAAAAACTTTGTTTTAACAATATTTTGCTTCTTGGGATGAAGAGTAGATTTAGCGCAACATATTATTAAAACCACAATATTTAATTGAAAACTCCCTCCTAAAGATGTAAATATGAGTGAAGAGTTGTTATTTGCACATTTGAGATTTTTGTAAATTTTGATGGAGTTTCCCTTTAAATATTGAGTCCGAGGATAACAATGTAAGAAGCATGAAAATGAATATGAGACAATGAATCAAAGATGAAATTTTAGTGCAACGCTAGAATAAACATTTAAACCAACATCCAACATTAAACTCCAAAAGCAACAACGAAGGTTTATTAGCTTACAACATATATATATATATATATATATATATATATATATATATATATATATATATATATATATATATATATATATATATATATATATATATCAAATAGTACTAAAACTAATCCTTGAGAGAGCGACTAAAAACTTCAAATCTTCCAACTTCTCCCCCTTTGGCATCAAGTACCAAAAAGAGGGAACTCTAGGGCAAGCTCAAGACGAAGGAGGTGGAGTACGGCGATGCCCATAGCGATGAAATGCTAGCGGTGCCTGCTCAGTACGGTACTCCTGGAACGACGAGCAAAGCTCCTGAATGGTAGAATCAATAGAGTCTAGTCATCCATGAACCTCCTCAACAGCCTGGCGAGTCTGGGATTGATACTCATAGATACGAGCAAAATTGCTCATCATGTCGGTCCTGAGACTCGTGAAGCTACTCATCATAGCACTATACAGGATATCAAAGTTTTCATGAGACAAACCAGAGTAGAGCTACTGTGTTGGATGAGTCTGTGGCTCCTCCTCCCCGAAATCCTACTGCGATGGCTGTTGTGAGGACTGACCTCTCTGTGCCTGAGGACCTGCCTCTCATGGCTTGTATGGCTTGTGGGCGCTACCACAACTGCCACGGTATCCCGTCACCCTCTTAATTATCATCATAATGTATGGGGCGAAGTAAATCCTCTTGCCACAATCTCCAGCAGATGAGTGCATTTCTCGAAGAATAAAATCAACCACATCAATTTTTTGCCTGTTCATGATCTTACTCATAATGTTCTAGGCATAGCCTCTAATCTCATTGAAGTTGCCGCTTTTAGGATGAACGGTAACTTGCACAATCCTGTTTATGAGGCTGGCTGGATATGGGAAGGAGGTTGGTCATTTTACCTGGCCTCCTGACATGAGCTTCTGGATCATAGAAATTGTACTGATTTGAGTGAGGGAGAATCCTGTCATCGGTAAAAGTTATGAAATACTGAAAACCACCTCTGGCCGTTGCGCTCATCGGTCCACATACATCCGTATGTACAATGGCCAATAAGTCACTCGCCCTCTCACCTATACCAGAGAAAGCCGTCTTAGTCATCTTGCCAAGTAAACAAGATTCGCACATTTCAAATGATTCAAAATCAAACGAATCTAGAAGACCATCCTTATGAAGCTTCATTACCGTTTCTCATTTATATGACCTAAGCGACAATACCAAATGTAAGTGGGATTCAAATCATTAGGTCGAAGCCTCTTAGCATTTATGTTATAGATCTGCACATGATCAAGTTCCAAAATATATAAACCATTAACTACATGACAACGGAAAACATATCACTTTTATAAATAGAACAACAATTGTTTTTACCAACAAAATGATAACCCTCTGCCTCCAAACATAAAGCAGAGATAATGTTTCTACTCAAAGCTGGAACATAATAACAATTATTTAGTTCCATAACTAGTCCTGAAGGTAAAGATAATGGATAAGTGCCAGCGACCAATCCAAAGAACTCTTGCTTTATTGCCAACAGGAAGCTCTACTTCGTCTCTTGCCAAACTTCTACTCTTTATTAGTCCCTGCATCGAGTTGCAAATATGAGCAACCGATCCGGTATCAAATACCCAAGAACTAATATGAGAAATAGCAATATTGATCTCTATAACATTAATACCTGAAGTGGAAGTATTACTTCCTTTCTTCTTGTTTGCCAGGTACTTCGTACAATTCCTTTTCCAGTGCCCTGTTCCCTTGCAGTAAAAGCAAACAGCATCGGGTGCAGGTCCAGCCTTTTGCTTCTGAAGCTTAGAGTTGTTGCTTGAGATGTCATCTTGAGACTTACCTGCACCCTTATCTTGACCACTAGTCTTAGAGAACTTCTTCTTCTTGAACTTAGTAGTCTTTTGAACCATCTTCACATGAGTAGAGCTTTTCTTAATGCTCTCCTCGGCTGACTTGAGCATCCCATGCAGATCGGTCAAGCTCTTCTCCATGCCATTTATATGAAAGTTCAAAATGAATGGCTCATAGCTCTGAGGGAGTGATTGGAGAACCAAATCAGTGGCCAACTCTGGATCAAGGAGAAACCAAGCTTTCCCAAGCTCTCAATATAACCTATCATTTTGATCACATGAGGGCTGACCGAACTCCCTTCAGCTAGCCTGCACGCAAACAAGGACTTCATGGTGTTGTACCTCTCAGCTCTAGCTTGGTTCTCAAACATGCCTTTTAAACCCACAATCATATTATGGGCATCCACATTCTCATATTGCTTCTGAAGCTCAGAGTTTATGGTGACAAGCATGAGACAGCTAACATCAACGACGTCAGTGCAATGCTTTTCATACTCATTCTTTTCAGCTCAAGTGGCATTCTCAGCAGGTTCATCGGGGTAGGGTTTCTCTAGAACATATTCCTTCTTTTCTTGTTTGAGAACAATTCTCAGATTGCGATACCAGTCAATAAAGTTTGTTCCATTCAGTTTATCTTTTTCAAGAATCAAACGCAAGCTAAAACTGGGTTCAGAGGAAGTAGTAGGTGTCATTTAATCTACAACATAAATATGCAACAAATAAGCACTATGTTTATGCATGATCTTCTACTAAACAATTTAATAAAAGATATTCCCACTATATAAAACCCTGTTCCCTCTAACAACATATAGTGAGTCAAGATCCAAATTTTAGTAAGTCCTACTGAGCTTTGGCATCACTGCTAGAAACCTAATATCATTCGGTAAGCAACACCTTGCTAATTACATCTCATGTAATTCTTGCTGGTTGAGTGACATCTCATGTCATCGACTCAACACCATGCCCCTAGGCCCAAAACCATTTTGATAGCCTAGTTAAGTTAGACCAATGTTCACTTGTACGTGTTCGACACATACCCTACCATGTCAAGATAAGTGATCGCACTCTGCTTTGGCAGACGCACTACTCAATGATCAAGACTCGATAGTTGCAACAATTTGGCAAGGCATCAAATTAACATAATTTTTTTTGAGGGAAACTACTCTAACAAGATTGAATTATGTAGTAAAACATATGTAAAGCAGTGTAACAGAAAAATAAATCACAGATAATCACATTAAGCTGTGAAATAGTATGGCCCTTAGCATAGCAATCTCCATTACCACGCCACCTGTTCACCGAGCCATTATGCTAGAGATCTCCATCCTACCTAGCTATTACTCCTAATAGCTATCGATGAATTACATTGATCATCAAACATCACAAACCGACATGCAGGCCATTATACAATTATGTGTAGCCTTTGGCTATATTTCATGACACGCAGGTCATGACCAGGCATCACATACAGGAGAGCCATACTATTCACATATTATCCTGCAAAAACAAGTTATGCAAAGAGTCCAATATATCGACCTACGAAAAATTTTGGGCATGTATTCGGTATATAGATTTCCATGGAAAAATTTCATCAGATTAATCAAATTAATCAAATTTTGAATCAATCTCATCGATTCATTTTCCATTGAAAAATCGCTCTGCTTGATTGGACCCGTACGACTAAGCGTCGTTGTTCACCCTGATGGCGGAAACCGACTAGTAAGGGTGATCAAACAATTCCGCCATGTACAGCCGATATAACCAGAACAGATCGATCTATCATGAAACCCTAAATCCGAAACTAAAACCCGATTAATCTCATCAACCTATTACTAACAACCAATTCATCTCATGAACCGATCTAGGTCATCATACCAAATCAGCAATAGATCCAATCTATTACTGTCGCACATCACACATATGCGGATCATCCAGATCATAAACTAAACGAGATAGCTTTGATACCACTGAAGGGATACGGGTAGGCTACGCTAGCACACAATTAAAATTTCTACCTCGTAAACCAGAAAGCCACGCAAGTAAATGATCATGGATCATCACCACTAGACGCGCAGTGCAGCGGAAGGAAGTTGATGCAGCCCGAATCAACGAAGTGCGCATCCTGTTGTAGTAGTCGATCTTCCTCGTCCGGTGGCCGATCCTCCTCGTGCGGTGGTCGATCATCCCGATCAGTGTCGCAGTAGCAGCAACACCTCTACTGGCATCCACACGTTCGGGACAAGAACGCCGTGCGTCGGTGTGCCAGCACCAGCGCGCACGGGAAGGCTCAAGTAGAGACGGCTAGGGTTTCGGTGGCTACACCCTCTCACATATCAATTGCAACCACGAACTCCCTTTATATAGTCGTCCCCTTCCCTGCGGTGGAACCCTACATCAGGACCCAACTGAAGGACAAAGCCCACTTGGCCCATTAGTGACGGATCCAATCCATACCACTATATTCCAAACCCTTAAGTGTGTAACCCTGTATGTTCATGTATATTTGGACACGACTCGAAAACACCTTTCCGATCGATAATCGACAGCGGTACCTAGCAGTACATATCGATTCCCAAATATCCATAAAGCATCGGACGAACCTACTATAATGTGATAATGTCATGTTCCCTTTGCTTCACGATATCAGATCAAGCTCAAGGCGAGAGTCGTGTCATCCTATGACAGCTCAATCTCTTCACTCATACCGTAGTGGAATAATTTATCTGGATTGACTCTCAGTCACATCCGGCATGGCCATGCACTTACTTAATCCATCTACCTCGAGGGGCCCAAAGATATCTCTCTGTTATATATGAGGAGCAAATTCCATCTTGATCATTCATGTACCTCAGCATGTTTCATAGTAAACCCGAAAGCTTCCTTTATAACTACCTGGTTAAAGAGTAGCGTTTGGTAGCTCCTAAGTAAACCATTACACATATAAGAATCCAATGACGATCTCAGGTCTAAGGAACATACATACACTATGCATGAGTGAAGGACCATGTGGAGGTCCATCCATGTTTGTGATGAGTATTTGACTTTATTTGAGCAAGGTGTGCTCAAGTTTGAGTTTGATTTGGATTGATTTTCAAAATAGAGCAATTTGAGTTCTTTGGTGGAGACCGATCGTTCGACCGAGTGGTGCAGGTTTTGGTGGTCGGAGACCGACCGCCCGACCCGAGTGGTGCAGGCTTTGGCTGGACGGAGACCAGTCGTTCAGACCTCGAGTGGTCGGGATGGATACCAGTGATTAGACCACGTGAGGTCGGGTTTTCTTGGTCGACATAGTGTATATCATTCTGTTGAGATCAAAATGTGATTATATGTGTTGTTGGACTTTGCTATGTGATGTGTTTCCTTGTCTTTGATGGTTGCACGGCGACGGTGCTAGGTCATGGTGAGGCGGAGGATAACCGGGACTAGGCGAGGAGTGTCGGAGGTCCAGACGGTTGGGAGATCGCCGGAAGATGATCGGAGACGGAGTCCGGGCAAGTCAAGAAGACAAGGAAAGGAGATGATGCTAGCTAGATGCTGTGTGGATCAATAAGGGCCGTCGGTTTGAGGTCTAGTTGATAGGTAAGCGGGTCTAGGTAGTATGCTTTGAAAATCGTGCAAGAAAACCCGGTATGTGTGTGGGTTTTGGGTTAGCCCTTGCATGGCTATGTGTGTGGGTTAATCCTAGCCCTTAGATGAGTGCTCTAGGGTTGAGGGACTCATCCAAGGGTGGTAGGTGGCCTAAGAATAGTATAAATAGGGGTGGAGGGGTAGCCTCCTCCCCTTGAAGGTTTTGAGGTTTGTGAATGCTCCTTTGAGCTTTGCCCACATGAAAGTGAGGCTTTGTAACCTGTCCTTCCAGAAATGAAAGTTTTATCCATCCATCTCTGAATTTATTTTGCGCATTTACATTATGTCTTTACTTTACACAATTTAAATTCAGCATTTACTTTCCCGCAATTACATTCTCGCAATTTACTTTCACGCAATTTGGATTTGCCTCTCCACCTTCTAAATGTTGTTGATCTTGGAATCTTTTGAGTGTGTTCATATGGTTTTACATCTCTTTTGCACTCTTGGATTGAGTAGAGAACATCTTTTCTTTCAAGTTCCAACTTTGTTCAGAACTTGTTCTTTGCGCAGCATTTAGTATTTGATTTTTATAAACATATAGAAAAATCCTTTTTAAGTGATTCTTGTTGGAGGAGGTGCGGGACTCTGATATCCACTTGCATAAAAATTTTGGAGTTCACTTGTTGCACCGTTTGGGCGCCATGAGGTGAAAACCGAGCCCCAAACTTTCTGCTCGAAGTTCTTGACTAACTGTGTTCTTCGATTTTTCCTGTTTTTTCTGTAAGGCTTTTTGTGGAGAAATTTGGTGGAGTTCTTCATTACTCGGATTCTCATAGGGAGAAATTTTTTCAAAATTTTGTGAGCTGCAGAAACCCACCAACCGCCTGTTCAAATTGAGGACAAGTTGTGGAAATTCTGCTTTTGCTTTACTGAAAGTGACTTTTGTAATTTGAATTGATGTTCTTTCTAAAAGCAAGAGTTGGATTGATTCCTCTTTATCTTGGACACTAGACAACCAGGATTGTGACTCAAAAATCCCCACATATTTTATGGTACTTATCCATGCAAGCTTGGGGTACACATAGTTGTCTAGTTTTTCGGGTCTTTCACGATTTCCTTTGAGCGATATTGTCGAGGTTTTTGTTGGAGTATTTTGGGGGAAAATTTATTTGCGACCATTCACCCCCCTCTGTTCGCCATTTCGGTCCTTCAATTGGTATCAGAGCCAGTTTTGCTCTTTCATAGATCTTGATCGGTCTCAAGAGCCATGGCGATGGACAAGTATTCCACCAAGCCTCCCATTTTATCTAGAGTCGATTTTCCATTTTGAAGGTCGCGCATGGAGTCATACATCACTGCCCAGGGCTTCCTGATATGGCAGAAGGTTAAACTCCCATATGAGGTTCCTGCCGATGAATATGGCTGATGTTGAGGCGAATGCTAAGGCAAGGAACATCCTCATAAGGGTCTTAGCCGCAGTGAGTATGACAGGATTTCTCACCTTCGTTCTGCTCATGAGATTTGGGTGACCCTCGATGCTTACCATGAGGGCACTACCCAAATCAAGACGGTTCGACAGGACCAATTCAAGCGTGAGTTCAACAAGTTTGAACAGCACGCTGGTGAGAGTCTTGATGAGTGTTTCGGTCGTTTTACCAAGATCTTGAGCGATCTTCGAGTAGTTGGTTGTATATACCCTGACTCGGATGATGCTCGATATTTCTTGACCGCACTCGATTTGCGCGTTTGGGAGGTGAAGGTGACCACCATCAAGGACACCACCGACCTATCGACCTTGACTCTTGACGGCTTTTATTCTCGTCTCAAGACTCATGAGATCGACGTCGTCTCGCGGAAGACAAAATCTCAGTCGATGGCCTTGGTCACCGATCCCATTGGATCTTCTTCTTCTGATTCTTCTATTGGTTTCTCTCTGTCTGCCCTTTGTGAGCTAAGCGATGACCAATTGGAAAAATTTTCAGAAAATGAGCTTGCTCTTCTCGCTCGCAAGTTTTCTCATGCATACAAGAGGGTGAGAGAGAGAAAGAGAGGTGGCATGATCACATGCTTCGAGTGTGGTGGCCCCAACCACATTCGGGCTAATTGCCACAAACTGGAGAAGGCTAAGAACGATGCCGGCGGTTCGGCAAAGAACGACTACATCGACAAGAACCGCAACAAGAAGCCTCCAGTTCGTGAGCCGACGCGTGAGAAGAAGTACCGCAACTTCTCTAAGAACAAGAAGCTCTTCCACCGCGTCCTCGCCGCTCTTGACTACATCAACCTCTCCGACACAGAGACATGGAGCGACGAGGGTGAGGATGAACCGCAAGAGAAGAAGGGCGACGACGACTTCTCCGGCATGTGCTTCATGGCTGACGCAAACGGCATTAGCGACTCCGAGCTCTACAGCGACTCGGACGAGGTACCCTCCTATGACCAGCTTAATGAAGCTTTCTGTAAACTAGGAAAATTTCATGCTAGAGCTAGAGCCAGGTGTACGGAGCTTGAGAAGGAAGTAGGTACCTTGACTCGGGAGTTAGCTTCTCTTAGATCTTCTCCCTCCCGAGTCACTGATGATTGCTCTTTGTGTGATGCTATTCTTGTGGAGTTGAAGAACTTAAGGACTATGCATGATAGTGTGTTGACTGAATTAGATAGTCTTAAGTTGAAGAATGCTAGAAATGAATCTATTGATACTCTTTCTGTAGATGCTAGTTTTCTTCATGCTCACTCTACTCCTTCTTGTGCTAATTGCCCTAAATTGCTTGCCGAAATTGATGCCATGAGCGAACATCTTAGAGAGCTTTCTGCTAGAAACGATGAACTTAAAATGCATGCTTCTAAGGACCCAGTCAGCTCATGTGAGGGCTGTAGGCAACTAAAACTTGACAATAAATCCTTAAATATCAAGTGTGCTAATCTTGCTAAGGACTTACTAGATAAGTCACAAGAAAGTTGCTTGCGATGTTCTATGATTGAGGGGGACTTAGATAAAATCCATGTCGAGCTTAGGAACAAATTAGAAGACCAAGCCCATAGAATTAGAAATGCGTCTTGCGTTTCTTGTGAGGCCCTCAAGATTGAGGCAGCCGTGCTGAGGGAGAAAAATGCACGTGCTGAGAGAGCTCATCTTTCTGGTTCTTCTTCTTCTTCCCCCTGTTCTTCTTGTGCCTCTTTCTTTCGAGATTGCCAGTATCTTATGAGCACTCTCGAGAAGTTTGTAGGAGGCAAGAAGAAGCTCAATTTTATTCTAGACCAATCCAAGATTAGTAGATTCAATCAAGGTCTAGGATTTGATCCCTTGGAGCACGCTCGGGCGTATCCTCCCACCATTGTGCGCGGCTCCAAGAGTGGTGAGATTGTGGTAGCTCCCAGAGTGAGCACCACTGTGTTTAGGTCTGCTGCGGTTGTCCATAGGACTTGACCGTAAGGGTGTTACTCCTGCTTATACATCTCTAGCAAGGCGAAGCACACATGCACCTTCAGAAGAAGGATGGTCACCTATTAGATTTACATTTGAGCGCGCCAAGATTACTCGGCGTGAGCGTGTTCTTTGCTCTTAGGGGTATTGAGGTCATCCCGGACTTTGAGTGCTCTAAGGTACACACTACTTCTAGACGAAGTTAGAGAGTCGCTTGTTTTTGGGCAGCGTCCGGGACTCGGTTTTCATCTTTGGTTCTTCGAGTTTTAGTCTTGGAGCTGTTCGTAGTCAGTCTTTCCGCCGTCCTCTTGATATTCCTCGTTTTTCTCATCGAGGTAGATATCAGCGGCGTGATATGTTTTCTGGTAGGAATTTCAGGCAGCTTCACTGGGGTGGTTCGCCTTTTGCACCACGGCATGCCAACCCAGTTTCAGCTCCTAGATCATCTGCTAGAGGTGCTACTGATCTTGTTCGGGTTAAACGTCAGAGAGACACTCGAGTTCATTCTTCTTCTGTGACTGGTACTCTGAGGAGTCGTATGGTTCAGTATTGGGTTCCTAAGTCTTCACTCTATCCCAGTACTGATTCATCTTTCTCTCTTGTGTCTTGATCAGGTTCGTCGGATGGGGAAGGGAGATGTTTGGATTGTCGACTCCGGTTGTTCTCGTCATATGACTGGAGATTCTCGATGGTTCTCTTCCCTAGTCCGAGCCCCTGTTGATGAGTTGATCACTTTCGGGGATGCTTCTTCAGGTAGAGTCATCGCTAAAGGTACCATTTGCATTAATGACAATTTCATTCTTAAAGATGTTGCCTTAGTAAGTAAGCTGCAATACAATTCGCTTTCCGTTTCTCAGCTTATTGATGACTCTTTCGAGTTGAGTTTTAAGAGTAATGCCTGTAGAATCTTCGATTCATCAGGAGGGTTAGTTTGCGGGATTTCTAGATTTGGGAGAGTCTTAGTGCTAATTTTTCTATTTCTTCCGGAGACTCTCTTGGTGTTTGATTGCTTGAGTCCGTGATCTCTCCTTCTGGCATAGGAGACTTGGTCACATTGGATTTGATCATTTGACCCGAGTTAGCATCCACGATCTCATTCGTGGTTTGCCCAAACTCAAAATGGTCAAAGACTTAGTTTGCTCTCCTAGCGACATGGCAAGATGGTTTCGCTTCTCATCCCCGATCCTTTGTTGTGATGATGATGCACCAGGACAGCTTTTACATATGGACACTATTGGTCCAGCTAGAGTGCAGTCAGTGGGTGGGAAGTGGTATGTTCTTGTCATTGTTGATGATTTTTTGAGGTATTCTTGGGTGTTTTTCATGTCCTCGAAGGATGAGACTTTGACCCATTTTAGGGGTTTGGTTCATAGGTTGTCTTTTGAGCTCCCTGGTGCCCTACGAGCTATACGCAGTGACAATGGCACGGAGTTCAAAAACTCCAATTTTGAGAGTTTTTTTGTGGAGTCTGGTTTAGAGCATCAGTTCTCCTCTCCCTACGTCCCTCAGCAAAATGGCATAGTGGAAAGGAAGAACAAGACATTTGGTAGAAATGGCGGAGACGATGCTAGGCAGTCTGATACTCCTAGGAAGTTTTGAAATGAGGCTATAGCTACTGCTTGCCATGTTTCTAATCATGTATTCTTGAGAGCACATTTGCACCGCACTTCTTACGAGTTGAGGTATGGAGAAAGCCCAGTGTTTCTCATTTTCGTGTATTTGGTTGCAAGTGTTTTATTTTGAAGTCAGTAACCTAGATAAGTTTGAGTCTCGTTCTTACGATGGTATCTTTCAGGATATTCGACTTCTTCTCGTAGCTATAGGGTGCAGGTTGCGATGCGCATAGGATCATAGAGACACGTGAAGTGACCTTTGATGAGGCTAGCCGGGAGTTAGACACGATATTTGTGCTCTTCTTCTTCCTCCGAGACCATCTTTGTAGAGGATGAGGATGATGGAGATGATGGTGTCCCACCTGATCCAGTCCCCTCTACACCTGAGATGCCTCCTGTTTCCATTTCTGCACCTCAGGAAGGCCAGCCATTGCCTTCTGACTCTCATGCAGCTAGTGGCTCTGCTCCTACCTCTTGTGTGCATGAGGTAGAGGCCACTTCTGCTTCTGTACCTCCTTATCATATTCAGCGTTCTCATCCTCCTGATTAGATCATCAGCGATCTGTTTGAGTGAGTCACTCGCTCAAAAGTAGGTTTGTCCAGTTTCGGCCTTCACTCTGCCTTTGTTGCCTCGTTTGAGCCGAAGGATGTGACTAATGCATTATCTGACGAGTCTTGGACTAATGCTATGAATGAGGAAATTGAAAACTTCGAGAGGAACAAAGTCTGGTAGCTTGTAGAACGTCCATCTGGTCATAATGTTATTGGGACCAAGTGGGTGTTCAAAAACAAGCAGAGTGAGGATGGGGTTGTCATTCGCAACAAGGCTAGGCTAGTTGCACAGGGCTTTTCTCAGGTTGAGGGTCTTGATTTTGAGGAGACCTTTGCCCCTTTAGCTAGACTAGAGGTTATTAGGATCCTGCTTGCATTCTCTGCATCCCGGGGCGTCAAGCTCTATCAAATGGATGTCAAGAGTGCATTCCTCAATGGCTATATTGAGGAAGAGGTTTATGTCAAACAACCTTCATGATTTGAGAACCCCAAGTTTTCGAGTCATGTATACAAGCTCTCCAAAGCCCTGTATGGACTCAAGTAGGCCCCCAGAGCATGGTATGAGATGCTCAAGTCTTATCTTCTCAGCCATGACATCAAAATAGGCGTAGTAGACAAGACTCTGTTCATCAGACACCATGAGTCGAATTTTTTTCTCGTCTAGATTTATGTGGACGATATCATTTTTGGTGGCTCGTCTCATTCACTTGTGTCTCAGTTTTCTGAGGTGATGAGCACAGAGTTTGAGATGAGTATGATGGGCGAGTTGAGCTACTTTCTTGGCTTCCAAATCAAGCAGACTCGGGAGGGTACTTTCTTGCATCAAGGCAAGTATACCCGTAACCTCCTGAGGCACTTCGATATGTCTGATGGGAAGCCAGTGATGACTCCTATGGCCACCACTGCTGTCCTCGAGCCCGATGAGGATGGTGTGCTGCGATCAAAAGGAGTTTGAAGCATGATCGGCTCCTCTTGTACCTCTTTGCTTCGAGGCGGACATACATTTATTTGTGTGTACATGCGCTCGATTTCAAGCTTCTCCTCGCACCTCTCACCGCCAAAGGTCAAGCGCATCTTGGTACCTTCGTGCTACCACTGATTATGGTATTTGGTACTCTTCTTCTTCTTGTCTATCTCTTAGAGCCTTTTCTGATGCCGACTTTGCTGGATGTAGGATAGATAGGAAGAGCACTTCTGGAACTTGCCAATTCATTGGCACTTCTCTTGTTTCTTGGTCATCTAGAAAGCAGTCTGGGGTTGCATAGTCCACCGCTGAGGCCGAGTATGTTGCTGCAGCCAGTTGCTGTAGCTAGGTGCTCTGGATGAGATCGACCTTGCGGGACTTTGGGTTAGAGATAGAGAGTATGCCGCTTTTCTGTGACAACACTTCTGCTATTTTCTGTAACATCCCAAAAATCTGCCAAATAGAGTTTTTATTGTTTAAAAGTGCATTTGTGATTTTCTGGAATCTATTTGGATTTTTCCGGATTTATTTGAATTAAAAGTTATTGCAAGTTTATTGCTTTTTATTCAAAAGTATTTAAATCGGTGCAAAGTCAAAATAAAGTTTTGCCAAAAATATTTTATTTGAGTCCAGAATGTCTCAAAGTATTTTTGAGATTTTTCCTGGATTTTTCATGATAGTTTTATTGCCCAAAATAAATAAAATGAATTTACGGGATTATGTTAATTGGAAATCCTTTAAAACCGAGTGAGCAGTAGTGGGCTTGGCCCATTTTCATGTGAGCGGCCGAGCAGCGTGGGCCTTTCGGCCTTTTCTAGAAGCTTCACTCGAGCCGTTGGATCATGATCGAGCGATGGGCGATTCTGGAAACCCTAAAGATCTACGTCCGTTGGTTTTGTGTTGGGCGGCTCGGATTAAAGGATCAAAAAGGAAGGATTTAGTTGCGCCGTTGGATCGTGGTCCGACCGGATTGTGCCACGTCTTTGGCAAATCTGGTTCGTTGATTGAAGATCGGACGGTCGTCGGAGTTCGTCTCGAGCCGCCGGAATCCATGTCAAACACGTCGCGCCGTTGTGTCCGCCGTTTGCACGCCTCCTAGGCCCTATTTAAGGCGCCGCCTGCTGCGGCGTGAAGCCCGAGTCGCGTCGTTTCTTTTGCCCTAGCTCGGCAAGCCCGAGACGCCGCCGTTGAGTCGTGGTTGCTCGTCGAGTTCCGCCGCTCACCGTTGCGTTCTTCGCCGTTTCGCCACGGAGAGTCCTTTCGGTGGTGTTGAAGCGGAGTTGAACTCATCGCGCCGAGGCCCATCAATCGTCAAGTTCGCCTCGCCGTTGGGTCATCTGGATTCTGCTGCGCCGTCTTCTTCCTCCTCTCCGGTGGACTTCTTCGCCGTCGCGCCGCCATTTGTTCTCGGGTAAGTTCTTGACCGTCGGATCCTCGTGGAATAGCCCGGATCGTGCCACGTCGCTCGGTAATCAGAAAACCCATCTTCTAACCTCGGTAGTCGGATCCGAGTGAGCGGAATAGATCGTGCCACGCCGCGTGTGTGCATCGCCGTTCGATCGGATCGGGCGTGGATGCGTCTTCGCGTGTCGCGCGGCGAGGTGGCGCCTGCGACCAATCGGGTCGAGACGCGTGGCGCTGCGGGTACCGAGGCGTCATACGCCGGGTTCACGGTGGACCAGAGGGGGTCTCGTGGACCAGGTCTATGCGCCGAGGCCACGTGTCGAGCTCTGGTTGGTTCGGTCCAGGGCTGACGTCAGCGTGACGTAACGCTGACGTCATAAATCGGTTTTTCAGTATAAAAATAAATCTGTTAATTTCGAATTTGGATTTTACGATTTGAGATTTATTTCAAACTTCAAAAGGCTATATCTTTTGCATCGTAACTCGGATTTGAGTGATTCCAGTTTCTAAAAATTTGTAAAATTAAGATCTATTTAATGGTGAATTTTAATTGATTTTTGGAGTTTAATTGCTCTCTGTTTTGCTATTTATTTGCTTTTCTCTTTCGGTACGTGTAGACGTTGAATTGTGCGACGCTTCGGAGGAAGATCCAGCAACTCAAGAGCAAACTCCAGATCAAGATCAGGACCTATTCCAAGGCAAGTTGTGCTTTGATCATGTTGAACCCATGTTTGTAAAATTGCTATGTTTGATTTACACTATTGCATATATTTCAATTATACAACTGTTTCAAATTAGTTTGGGCTTAGCTAAAATACCAGATTGATCTATACCCTACCTTGTCATTGTATGCCATGATCCATTGTCACCCTATATTGGTTTAATATAGTTGGTTAATAATTATAATCAACATTGGAGGTTTAGTTCGTATTAGTTGCTTAGTCGTGCCACGTCATCACATGTATCAGAATCATTGATAAATTAATCTTGATTAATGGAATATGGAACAATATTATGAACTTGTGTGTCATGTGGGATCACACGATGAGATTGAGTTGTTGTGGCGAGTCATGTCATAGCGATGTTGAATTGTTGATGGCATGTGGTGCTTGGTAATCAGCGGGGTGATAATAACTTAGATTGGGGCAAGTGGCAAAGGCGAGGAGGCCAAGGTGGGCCCGATGGGCGATGGTATGTGGATGTCTTGCCTTGATCACACTAAGGACTTAACCTTGCAAGCCTTTGACTGAGTCAACCATGCAACCACATATGCAGTATGGGCCACCTAGGTGAGTAATTTGTAATGTCTTAATCTTGATACTATCGTGGTCGGTGTGAGTTCCCGAGTTATGGTGTAATTCACATGGCGCAAGAGGGGGCCCGGATGTGGTTTCTGAGACGCATGATGTTGAAACCTTAGCGGGTAGTATCGGATTAAGATAGAGCATTGTAAAGGCTTTGTTATAATCTCTCGCCTTTGTGGTGTTTGGTTGTATCACGTGGGTAAAGTGCATAACCTCTGCAGTGTGAAACTATTCGGATAGCCGTGCTCATGGTATTGAGCAATGCTCGGAATTACTGATTAAGGGTTAGTTTAATAAATTGGACAACTTGGTTGGGATGGCGGGATTGCCATATGGAAGATTGGAACTTGATTTAGGATTGGAAACTTGGTTTACTTGAGAAATCTTGAATTTATTTATTATTGCTATTTGTTTTACATTCTTTACAATCTATTATTGTATTTGTTCATAAATCTTTGCTTATTGCAAAATAGCCATGATAGCCTATCCTTTGGAATAAGCCTTACATATAGATAAATAGAAGCGCATTACATGCACAACTTGTTGAGTGCTTTAAGTACTCACCCTTGCCAAACAACAATAATCAACGGTTGAAGAATCTACACTGTGTTGGAAGATGAGGTCCAAGAAGACACGAGTCATTAGGGTCCGAGCCTTGTTGGTTGCCTGTGGTGGTGATGAGCTATCTACGTTTGTACTTTCATTGCTTAATTATTAGTTTATATTCTCAGTCTTGCCCTGCGTGGCTTAATAATGTAAGTTGGTCATAAGATCATACATTTAGCTATATCAATAAATGAACTATTATTCTATTATCGTTGTGTATGATGTGATATGTACCAATGTTAAGCTGTGTGCACTAGCGTTGATCCTGGGACTAGTGCGGTAAACACAGTGGGTTCGAATCAGTGGATTCGGGTCCTTACATTTTCATTGCTAAGAACCCAGTGCAGCATTCCCGGACCAAGCATATTTATATTAGATATCACTTCCTTAGAGACCATGTGGAGAAGGGTGATATCGCGCTTCAGTTCGTAGAGAGTGTTCTTCAGTTAGCCGATATCTTTACCAAGCCTTTGGATAGCTCCAGATTTGTTGCCTTGAGGAGTGAGCTTGGAGTCGTGAGCCCTTACGGCTTTTCGTGAGGGGGAGCTGGTTTGTATATTATGTATAATATATTCTCTTCTAGTTTTTCTCTTCTTTGTGTTTCTTCTGGGTGATCTTGGGCTTACTTTCTTGAGTTGAGTTCACTCACTTAGACTTCTGGCATGCCTTGCATGGACCTCTTATCTTGTGCTTTAGGTTGCTATCATGCGTGATTAGCTGTTCTCTCTTCTCTCTAGGTTGAGTTCCCTCACGGTCTTATAAGTCTAGCGGGTATTGGGCCTCCAGGTAGACAGAGTGCATGTGCACTCCTTAGTTGGGATCTAGAGTCGACTTCCCTATGTGGGTCTCTAGGGAAGATAAGAGCGAGTCTGAGCCGTAGTGAGTCTCTTCTATCTTATCTATGCTCAATAGCCATCCAGTTTTGCAGTTTCTCGAATTCTTCTCCTCATTCTGTTTTTCTGGTTATTATTGAGTTCATTCGTATTTTCTTTATGCCTAATCTTGATAATAACTCAACTTTAACTAGATTTGATCTTAAAATTGATTCATTTGTTGAGGGAGTTTGGGAATCTGTTAGTGCATTGCATATATTGCATTTCTGTTTAATGAGCTTTGTCTATTATGAAATTGATTTCTTCTTCATGCTATACACCATGCTACATCATATGGAGGAAATCACTAGCTTAGATATGTCCAAGTTCATTTAACTTGCTAAGCTAAAAAAAATGAAATAAGCCTTAAATGAAAAACTTGATGAAACTTGTTGCTTTTACTTGCTAGGTTTCTTCTTTAGAGGTTTGAGCCATAATTTGAGAAATTTTGGAGTTCTCTAGAGTCCCTATAGCAACTTGGGTGAAACTAGTTTCATCTATGCTAGAGTCCTTCAATTGCTCATAAATCATTGTGCTAAAATGAAAAATAAACAAAATTGACTCTTCTTGTGCACATACGACTCAACACCTTGTATTGACAAGACCGCTTCCCATTTAACTTGGGATGAACTTGGAATACATCGTGTTTGATCTAGACCATCCTCTTAAGAGTTCATCTTGAGATGGTCGCATACGGCTTGAGTCAATTGGTTGTCAAAAGAAAATGCAAATAAATTAAAAACAAAGACATATGTGGGTAAAGAATGCAAATAATGTCAAACATTTGCACCCCGCTATGTCTTGTATGATGATAAATCAAAATTTGCATTAAGTGATAAATGAGCCCGAAGGACCTTGTTTGCTCTTCTAGATTCCCCAAAGTGTTGAGTAGGTTGAACTCTAGGTTTCCCTTTTGATCCTTAGAGTGGCTATTCTTCTATTTTTGAAACAAAAGCTAAGTGCTGCACTTGTCAAATCTTGCTAAAAATGAAATATTCAAAACTAAGCTTGTATTTGCACTTGGACATGTCTTAGACTAGTCTAATCTAAAAATTGACTAGCTTGATGTCATATCTTGTCATTGTGATCAATTGGATAATCTTCAGAGCTCCCTTAGGTTGCATTTCATGCATACATAAAAAGAGGGAGAAAATTCCATTTTGATGCCTATATTGCCAAAAGGGGGAGAAAATGTAGAAAAGGCATCTTAAAAAAAAGATAAAAAAGGTGAAAGCTTGTGGTTTCTTATGATCTTTGTAAATCTTTGCTATTTCTTATGGATCATAATCACATTTGGCACTTATGATTGGTTTTTAGAGCTTTTGTGGAAAACTTGCTCTTTTCATGGTCTTGCTCTAAATTCTTTCTGCCAACTTGGTCATGATTTTATATCTTTTTCTCTAGACCAAGTTTGGCTTTGCAAACAAATTGCTTTCTTCTTCTCTCATTCAAACTCAAATTTTATGCCTTTTGTGTGGTTTGTCAATATAATCATCAAGGGGGAGATTGAAGGACCATGTGGAGGTCCATCCATGTTTGTGATGAGTATTTGACTTTATTTGAGCAAGGTGTGCTCAAGTTTGAGTTTGATTTGGATTGATTTTCAAAATAGAGCAATTTGAGTTCTTGGTGGGAGACGATCGTCCGACCCGAGTGGTGCAGGTTTTGGCTGGTCGGAGACCAGTCGTCCGACCCCGAGTGGTCTGGGCTTTGGCTGGTCGGAGACTAGTCGTTCAGACCTCGAGTTCAAAGTTCTTGTGGAGCAGATGCCGATCGTTCCGACCTTTGAGGAGTCAGCTGGCGGCTACGCCATGGAGTGTGGAGAGTACTTCAGGCGCTTGAGGCTTACCGCCCACTTTACCGAGGAGGCGGTGGGCGGTGAGCGGTGTACACCGAGGTTTCATTTGCAAGGTAATCATCTACGCTCGGGAGAACGAGGAAACCAGCAGGCCAATCAACGTCTCCGCCAGAAGGTTCTCGTATGAAGTTGCAATTCAGGAGGTTGCTCGACTTGCTCTTCGCCGTGTCTGCCGCGACTACGCCGACGAGCTTCACGACTCAGTGTTCCGCCTTCACCCAGACGTTCAAGCATGCCGACGCCGACGGATCGTGGAGGACGAGTGTGCCACTGCGGTACACCTTGCGGAGTTCGCCCTTGCCGGGAGGATCATATGAGAGATACTACCCGGAGCTGGAGGCGTATACGAGGCACTCGAGTGGCGGCGGGAGCTCGAGGTGACCGTGCTTGACCATCGGGATGATCACCGAGTGGGAGAGGCCACAGGCGATTGAGGACGAGTGGGCGCGTGACTCGAGAAGTTCGAGAGCGGTGAGGAGTCAGGAGGATCGGAGGAGCGAGAGTGGGAGCGGAGGAGTGCGGACCCGTTGTTGCGAGAAGATCCAGTAGTAGGTCACGGGATAGGTTCGCTCCTATGCCGGCTCATCCACCGGTGTATGCGCGGGTCGACCTCGACCGAGGTGGGTGGATGAGTGAGTGTCGACCTTGGAGCCGTGTTGAGACTCGAGTGTGAGTCGCGTCTTTAAGTTAGTCTTTACCTTTCTAGTTGGCGTTAAGGTTGCGTGTTTAGTTTGCTTCTTTGTATTGCTGAGTGTGCAGTATGTGTTGCAAAGCTTGTAGGCTTAAATAAGCACCATACCAAGTTAAATAAAGAATTGTTCAGTTTGGGTATAACCTATCTCCCCGCTTTAGAAATTCTTACTTCTTATCTATGCTACATCTACCTTTCCTAACCTAAGAGGCAATCATCAGATGGTGAATACTCGAGGAAACAACGGTGCTTCAGGAAGTGGACTGCGTCAGAATGACAATCCCAATGATGGAGGCAGCCCTCAACCACCGACAGTAGACATGCAGAATCTAGGAGCATTTACGCGCGTGCAGACTCAAGCGATGCGGACAATGATCGCGAGATCAGCAGATGACCAATGCAGCAGTAAATCACAACAACCCTGCAACTCAGAACAATCATGGTGGACCTCGACCTATGTCAAAGCTATCAGATTTTATGAGGACTAGGCCACCAACTTTTTGGGGAAATGTGAATCCTTTGGAAGCCGATGACTGGCTTAGGACCATTGAGAAGAAACTGCACATCACACAGTGTGAAGGAAATGAGAAGGTGCTCTACGCCTCTCATCAGCTGGAAGGACCGCCGCAGTGGTGGGAGAACTCTTGTGCCGCTCATGGAGCCCCACAGGAGATAACACAGGAGGAGTTTACTAATGCTTTCGCGCGATACCATGTCCCCGAGGAATGATGGATCTTAAGAAGGAGGAGTTCGGAGCTTTGAAACAAGGAGGCCAACGGTGGCGAATACTTGAACAAATTTACTCGATTAGCTCGCTATGCCCTGAAGACGTAGCGACAGATAAAGCGAACATCTCGTTTCATGAAGGGTGAACTCGGGACTACTGAGTGGGGTGATTACCCATAATTTCCTGATTTTGGGAGCTGGTAAATAAGGCTTTGATCCTAGAAGATAAGCGCAAAGAGCTAGGTGAAAACCGTAAGCGCTTGATGAATAATCGGTGGGCGTCCAAACCATCTACGTTTGAGGATGTCACCACGAGAAATTGCTAGATTCCAACCACTAGTGGAAACAAGACATCAACCCCCGCACCTCGCCCGCCAATCGAGCTTTGGACACGGCACGGGGTAACAATGCACCGGGAGAAATCAACGATCTGCAGTGAAAAGATGCTATACCGCAACGAGCGGGCACTTTTCCAATAGGTGTCCACAAAGGAGGCATCACGCCGATTCGTTTCAACACAGGAACAACACCGCTAAAGCACCAAACATCGAGGAAATCGTGCACCAAGCCAAGCCGGAGCGGCGCCGCGATCAACGGTCGTGGAAGGATCAACCACATCACCGTGATGGAGCTCAAGAGGCAACAGGCGTCGTCTTGGGTAAGTTTCGGTCAACTCGATGCACCTTTCTGATTTTGTTTGATTACGGAGCTCGATTCGTTTGTGTCTCAAAGTTTTGCAACCAAGAATGGATTTAAAGTGGTGAATCTTAAGTGTGTGCTCTTAGTCAAGCCCGGGATCCGAGCTTAGATCTAGCCTTGGGTGTTTGGGAGCTAAGTTGCTTATGGATGGGATAGAATTCCTAGCGAATCTTATCTTGATAGATCGCAATCCTAGACGTCATCCTTGGAATGGATTGGTTGTCTAAGCATAAGGCCGTTTTGGATTGTGGCGAAGGATTGTAACTTTGGAAGGCCCTAGTGGCAAGAAAGTGGAATTTCAAGCGACCTTGATTCGAGATGGGCGATTGGTGGTCAACAGCGTGAAAGCCATCGGCATGGAAGATGTGCGAAGAGAGAGAATACCGGATGTGTTTCCAAAAGATTTGCAGATTGCCACGCACCGTGATATCGAGTTCGTGATTGAATTAGCACCGGGGACAGACCGATATCAAAGAGACCATATCGGATGCCTACCGAGCGAGTTAGTGGAAATGAAGAAGCGATTGAGGCTGCAAGAAAAGGTTTCATTAGACCAAGTTCATCACCGTGGGGAGCCCGGTTTTGTTTGTCCGCAAGAAGGATGGAAGTCTTAGAATGTGCATTGATTATCGTGCACTTAATGAAGTAACGATCAAGAATAAGTATCCGTTGCCCAGGATCGATGACTTATTTGATCAGTTAAGAGGAGCTGAGTTTTCTCCAAGATAGATCTTCGTTCGAGGATACCATCGATTGAAGATCCGGCGGAGGATGTACCTAAGACCGCGTTTTCTCGCGATATGGACATTATGAGTTCACAGTCATGTCATTCGGATTGACTAATGCCCCAGCATATTTCATGAACATGATGAATAAAGTTTTCATGGATTACTTGGATAAGTTCGTTGTGGTCTTCATAGACGATATTTTGGTTTACTCAAAGACCGAAGAAGAGCATGCAGAACATCTAAGGATGGTTTTAGACAGGCTGCGAGAGCATCAGCTATATGCAAAGTTTAGCAAGTGTGAATTCTGGAAGGAGAAAGTCGAATTCTTGGGTCATGTAATGACTACCAAAGGAGTCATGATTGACCCGATAAAGTGGATGCAGTGTTGCATTGGGAGCCACCGAAGTCTGTTACTCAAATTCGTAGTTTTCTGGGAATGGCGGGATACTACCGTCGGTTCATAGAGGGATTCTCGACAATTGCTAAACCTTTGACGCAATTGTTAAAGAAAGAAAAGAAGTTTTCATGGGCCTTGAGTGCGAGAAAAGTTTCATGGAATTAAAGCGTTTAACAATGCCCCGTATTAGTTTTGCCAGATGTGCAGAATGGATTTGACATTTACTGTGATGCTTCGAAGCAAGGCTTGGGATGCGTGTTAATGCAAGAAGGCAAAGTCGTTGCTTATGCGTCGAGACAATTAAGACCACATGAAGTGAATTACCCAACGCATGATCTGGAGTTAGCTGCCGTGGTGCATGCTTTAAAGATATGGCGTCATTATTTCATAGGAAATACTGAAATACATATTCACTCAAGCTGACCTGAATATGGGACAGCGAAGATGGCTGGAGCTAATTAAGGATTATAATGTGGGAATCCATTATCACCCTGGAAAAGCCAATGTGGTGGCAGATGCTCTGAGTCGAAAGAGCCATAGCGCAAATACATTGTCAATGGAGGATCAACCGGAATTATGCAAGGAGTTTCAGAAGTTAAGATTGGAAGTCGTTCCGCAAGGAATGATAGCTGCACTAGAAGTGAAGCCAACACTAGAGGATCAGATTAGAGAAGGTCAACAAGATGACGATAAAATTTCAAAAATCAAGGCTAAAAAGGAAGAAGGCCTAGCCTTAGATTTTACTCTGGATGAACAAGGGACCATGTTCTTCAAAAGTCGAATTTGTGTCTTAGGATAAAAGGAGTGAAACAATTGATTCTTGAGGAAGCTCATGATTCAAAGTACTCAATTCATCCAGGAAGTGCTAAGATGTACCAAGATTTGAAAGAAAGATTCTGGTGGCCAAATATGAAGCGTGAAGTGGCTGAGCATGTTGCTTTATGCGACGTATGTCAGAGGGTAAAAGCCATGCATCAAAGACCATTGATGCATTGCGTAGTTAAAAATTCGGAATGGAAGTGGGAGAAATCGGAATGGATTTTATCACGGTTTACCTAAGACTCGAAAGGTAACGATTCCATTTGGGTTATAGTGGATCGTCTAACCAAGGTCGCTCATTTCATCCCGAAGAAAGACCACTTACTCGGAGATCGTTTGGCGAATTGTACATGTCAAGGATTGTATGTCCGCATGGAGTGCCAAAGAAGATTGTGTCGACATGAGGTACCCAATTTACCTCGAGATTTTGGAATAAGTTGCACGAAGCAATGGGAACCGTCTGAATTTTAGTCTGACATATCACCCGCACGGATGGTCGACCGAAAGAGTAAATCGATTTTGGAAGATATGTTGAGAGCTTGTCTTGTAGCGTATGCTACATCTTGGGATAAATGTTTGCCATACGAGAATTGATTATAATAATAGTTATCAAGCTAGCCTCTGAGATGTCACCATTGAGGCATTGTATGGGCGTGCTTGTCGTACTCTGTTGAATTGGAATGAAAGCGGAGGCGTTTGGTGTTTGGACCGGATATCCTCGAAGAGCGAAAGTCAAGTTGCAATGATCGAGAGAGGTTGAAGATAGCACAGTCAAGGCGAGAAAAGCTACGCAGATAATCGTCGTCGAGATTTGAGTTTTGAACCAGAAGATCATGTGTATCTCAGGGTTACCCCTCTTAAGGGCGTTAAAAGATTCCACGTTAAAGGGAAGCTTGCACCAAGATATGTTGGTCCGTTCAAGATTCTGAGCCGTCGAGGAGAGGTAGCTTATCAATTAGAGTTGCCTCAGTCCTTGGCAGGAGTGCATGATGTATTCCATGTCATGACTTAAGAAGTGTCTCGAGTGCCAGCAGAACAAACCCGTTGGATGCGATAGAGTGCAAGAAGATTTGACTTATAAAGAGCAACCGATCGAATTTTGGATGTTATGGGCGCAAGACCGAAACAAGTCTATTCGTTTTGCGAGTTCGATGGAGCAATCATTCGGAAAGTGAAGTCACTTGGGGCGTGAAGAAGATTTGAAGTCGAATTTCGAACCTATTCTCTAGCTAGCCCGAATCTCGGTCGAGATTACATTAAGGGGAGGTTTGTAACATCCCAAAAATCTGCCAAATAGAGTTTTTATTGTTTAAAAGTGCATTTGTGATTTTCTGGAATTTATTTGGATTTTTCCGGATTTATTTGAATTAAAAGTTATTGCAAGTTTATTGCTTTTTATTCAAAAGTATTTAAATCGGTGCAAAGTCAAAATAAAGTTTTGCCAAAAATATTTTATTTGAGTCCAGAATGTCTCAAAGTATTTTTGAGATTTTTCCTGGATTTTTCATGATAGTTTTATTGCCCAAAATAAATAAAATGAATTTCTGGGATTATGTTAATTGGAAATCCTTTAAAACCGAGTGAGCGATGAGTGGGCTTGGCCCATTTTCCGCATGTGAGCGGCCGGAACAGCGTGGGCCTTTCGGCCTTTTCTAGAAGCTTCACTCGAGCCGTTGGATCATGATCGAGCGATGGGCGATTCTGAAACCCTAAAGATCTCGTCCGTTGGTTTTGTGTTGGACGGCTCGGATTAAAGGATCAAAAAAGGGAAGGATTTAGTTGCAGCCGTTGGATGCCGTGTCCGGACCGGATTGTGCCACGTCTTTGGCAAATCTGGTTCGTTGATTGAAGATCGGACGGTCGTCGGAGTTCGTCTCGAGCCGCCCGGAATCCATGTCCGACACGTCGCGCCGTTGTGTCCGCCGTTTGCACGCCTCCTAGGCCCTATTTAAGGCGCCGCCTGCGCGGCGTGAAGCCGAGTCGCGTCGTTTCTTTTGCCCTAGCTCGGCAAGCCCGAGGCGCGCCGTTGAGTCGTGGTTGCTCGTCGGTTCCGCCGCTCACCGTTGCGTTCTTCCGCCGTTTCGGTAGCCGGAGAGTCCTTTCGGTGGTGTTGAAGCGGAGTTGAACTCATCGCGCCGAGGCCCATCCAATCGTCAAGTTCGCCTCGCCGTTGGGTCAACTGGATTCTTTGCGCGCCGTCTTCTTCCTCCTCTCGGTGGACTTCTTCGCCGTCGCGCCGCCATTTGTTCTCGGGTAAGTTCTTGACCGTCGGATCCTCGTGGAATAGCGGATCGTGCCACGTCGCTCGTGTCGAAAACCCATCTTCTAACCTCGGTAGTCGGATCCGAGTGAGCGGAATAGATCGTGCCACGCGCGCGTGTATGCATCGCCGTTCGATCGGATCGGGCGTGAATCGTCGTGCGCGTGTCGCGCATCGGCGAGTGGCGCTGCGACCAATCGGTCGAGGCGCTGGTGGCTGCTGGTATGCGAGGCGTCATCGCCGGGTTCACGGTGGACGGAGGGGTCTCGTGGACCGGTCTATCGCCGAGAGCCGCGTGTCGAGCTCTGGTTGGTTCGGTCGGGGCTGACGTCGGCGTGACGTAACGCTGACGTCATAAATCGATTTTCGATATAAAAATAAATCTGTTAATTTCGAATTTCGATTTTACGATTTGATATTTATTTCAAACTTCAAAGGCTATATCTTTTGCATCGTAACTTTCGGTTTGAGTGATTCCAGTTTCTAAAAATTTGTAAAATTAAGATCTATCTAATGGTGAATTTTAATTGATTTTGGAGTTTAATTGCTCTCTGTTTTGCTATTTATTTGCTTTTCTCTTTCGATGCAGCGTGAGCGTTGAATTGTGCGACGCCTTGGAGGAAGATCCGACAACTCAAGAGCAAACTCCAGATCAAGATCAGGACCTATTCCAAGGCAAGTTGTGCTTTGATCATGTTGAACCCATGTTTGTAAAATTGCTATGTTTGATTTACACTATTGCATATATTTCAATTATACAACTGTTTCAAATTAGTTTGGGCTTAGCTAAAATACCAGATTGATCTATACCCTACCTTGTCATTGTATGCCATGATCCATTGTCACCCTAGATTGGTTTAATATAGTTGGTTAATAATTATAATCAACATTGGAGGTTTAGTTCGTATTAGTTGCTTAGTCGTGCCACGTCATCACATGTATCAGAATCATTGATAAATTAATCTTGATTAATGGAATATGGAACAATATTATGAACTTGTGTGTCATGTGGGATCACGATGAGATTGAGTTGTTGTGGCGAGTCATGTCATAGCGATGTTGAATTGTTGATGGCATGTGGTGCTTGGTAATCAGCGGGGTGATAATAACTTAGATTGGGGCAAGTGGCAAGGGGCGAGGAGGCCAAGGTGGGCCCGATGGGCAGATGGTATGTGGATGTCTTGCCTTGATCACACTAAGGACTTAACCTTGCAAGCCTTTGACCTGAGTCAACCATGCAACCACATGTCTGGTATGGGCCAGCCTAGCTGAGTAATTTGTAATGTCTTAATCTTGATACTATCGTGGTCGGTGTGAGTTCCCGAGTTATGGTGTAATTCACATGGCGCAAGAGGGGGGCCCTGGATGTGGTTTACAGACCCGCTAGTGTTGAAACCTTAGCGGGTAGTATCGGATTAAGATAGAGCATTGTAAAGGCTTTGTTATAATCTCTCGCCTTTGTGGTGTTTGGTTGTATCACGTGGGTAAAGTGCATAACCTCTGCAGAGTGTGAAACTATTCGGATAGCCGTGCTTTCATGTATTGAGCAATGCTAGGAATTACTGATTAAGGGTTAGTTTAATAAATTGGACAACTTGGTTGGGATGGCGGGATTGCCATATGGAAGATTGGAACTTGATTTAGGATTGGAAACTTGGTTTACTTGAGAAATCTGAATTTATTTATTATTGCTATTCGTTTTACATTCTTTACAATCTATTATTGTATTTGTTCATAAATCTTGCTTATTGCAAAATAGCCATGATAGCCTATCCTTTGGAATAAGCCTTACATATAGATAAATAGAGCGCATTACATGCACAACTTGTTGAGTGCTTTAAGTACTCACCCTTGCCAAACAACAATAATCAACAGTTGAAGAATCTACACTGTGTTGGAAGATGTGGTCCAAGAAGACCACGAGTCATTAGGGTCCGAGCCTTGTTGGTTGCACTGTGGTGGTGATGAGCTATCTACGTTTCTACTTTCCGCTGCTTAATTATTAGTTTATATTCTCAGTCTTGCTCTGCGTGGCTTAATAATGTAAGTTGGTCATAAGATCATACATTTAGCTATATCAATAAATGAACTATTATTCTATTATCGTTGTGTATGATGTGATATGTACCAATGTTAAGCTGTGTGCACTAGCGTTGATCCTGGGACTAGTGCGGTAAACACAGTGGGTTCGAATCAGTGGATTCGGGTCCTTACATTTTCATTGCTAAGAACCCAGTGCAGCATTCCCGGACCAAGCACATTTATATTAGATATCACTTCCTTAGAGACCATGTGGAGAAGGGTGATATCGCGCTTCGATTCGTGAGAGTGATCTTGATTAGCGATATCTTTACCAAGCCTTTGGATAGCTCAGTTGTTGCCTTGAGGTGAGCTTGGAGTCGTGAGCCCTACGGCTTTTCGTGAGGGGGAGCTGGTTTGTATATTATGTATAATATATTCTCTTCTAGTTTTTCTCTTCTTTGTGTTTCTTCTGGGTGATCTTGGGCTTACTTTCTTGAGTTGAGTTCACTCACTTAGACTTCTGGCATGCCTTGCATGGACCTCTTATCTTGTGCTTTAGGTTGCTATCATGCGTGATTAGCTGTTCTCTCTTCTCTCTAGGTTGAGTTCCCTCACAGTCTTATAAGTCTAGCGGGTATTGGGCCTCTGGGTAGGCAGTGCATGTGCACTCCTTAGTTGGGATCTAGAGTCGACTTCCTATGTCGGTCTCTAGGGAAGATAAGAGCGAGTCCGAGCCGTAGTGAGTCTCTTCTATCTTATCTATGCTCAATAGCCATCCAGTTTTGCAGTTTCTCGAATTCTTCTCCTCATTCTGTTTTTCTGGTTATTATTGAGTTCATTCGTATTTTCTTTATGCCTAATCTTGATAATAACTCAACTTTAACTAGATTTGATCTTAAAATTGATTCATTTGTTGAGGGGGAGTTTGGGAATCTGTTCGTGCATTGCATATAGACTGCATTTCCTGTTTAATGAGCTTTGTCTATTATGAAATTGATTTCTTCTTCATGCTATACACCATGCTACATCATATGGAGGAAATCACTAGCTTAGATATGTCCAAGTTCATTTAACTTGCTAAGCTAAAAAAAATGAAATAAGCCTTAAATGAAAAACTTGATGAAACTTGTTGCTTTTACTTGCTAGGTTTCTTCTTTAGAGGTTTGAGCCATAATTTGAGAAATTTTGGAGTTCTCTAGAGTCCCTATAGCAACTTGGGTGAAACTAGTTTCATCTATGCTAGAGTCCTTCAATTGCTCATAAATCATTGTGCTAAAAATGAAAAATAAACAAAATTGACTCTTCTTGTGCACATACGACTCAACACCTTGTATTGACAAGACCGCTTCCCATTTAACTTGGGATGAACTTGGAATACATCGTGTTTGATCTAGACCATCCTCTTAAGAGTTCATCTTGAGATGGTCGCATACGGCTTGAGTCAATTGGTTGTCAAAAGAAAATGCAAATAAATTAAAAACAAAGACATATGTGGGTAAAGAATGCAAATAATGTCAAACATTTGCACCCCGCTATGTCTTGTATGATGATAAATCAAAATTTGCATTAAGTGATAAATGAGCCCGAAGGACCTTGTTTGCTCTTCTAGATTCCCCAAAGTGTTGAGTAGGTTGAACTCTAGGTTTCCTTTTGATCCTTAGAGTGGCTATTCTTCTATTTTTGAAACAAAAGCTAAGTCTTGCACTTGTCAAATCTTGCTAAAAATGAAATATTCAAAACTAAGCTTGTATTTGCACTTGGACATGTCTTAGACTAGTCTAATCTAAAATTGACTAGCTTGATGTCATATCTTGTCATTGTGATCAATTGGATAATCTTGAGCTCCCTTAGGTTGCATTTCATGCATACATAAAAGAGGAGAAAATTCCATTTTGATGCCTATATTGCCAAAAGGGGAGAAAATGTAGAAAAGGCATCTTAAAAAAAAGATAAAAAAGGTGAAAGCTTGTGGTTTCTTATGATCTTTGTAAATCTTTGCTATTTCTTATGGATCATAATCACATTTGGCACTTATGATTGGTTTTTAGAGCTTTTGTGGAAAACTTGCTCTTTTCATGGTCTTGCTCTAAATTCTTTACGCCAACTTGGTCATGATTTTATATCTTTTCTCTAGACCAAGTTTGGCTTTGCAAACAAATTGCTTTCTTCTTCTCTCATTCAAACTCAAATTTTATGCCTTTTGTGTGGTTTGTCAATATAATCATCAAGGGGGAGATTGAAGGACCATGTGGAGGTCCATCCATGTTTGTGATGAGTATTTGACTTTATTTGAGCAAGGTGTGCTCAAGTTTGAGTTTGATTTGGATTGATTTTCAAAATAGAGCAATTTGAGTTCTTTGGTCGGAGACGATCGTCCGACCCCGAGTGGTGCAGGTTTTGGTGGTCGGAGACGGTCGTCCGACCCCAGTGGTGCAGGCTTTGGTGAGTCGGAGACTAGTCGTTCGGACCTCAGTGGTCATGATGGATACCGTGATCGGACCACGTGAGGTCGGGGTTTCTTTGTCGACATAGTGTATATCATTTCATTGAGATCAAAATGTGATTATATGTGTTGTTGGACTTTGCTATGTGATGTGTTTCCTTGTCTTTGATGGTTGCAGGGCGACGGTGCTAGGTCATGGTGAGGCGGAGGATGACCGGGACTAGGCGAGGAGCGTCGGAGGTCCAGACGGTTGGGAGATCACCGGAAGATGATCGGAGACGGAGTCCTGGCAAGTCAAGAAGACAATAAAAGGAGATGATGCTAGCTAGATGCCGCGTGAATCAATAAGGGCCGTCGGTTTGAGGTCTAGTTGATAGGTAAGCGGGTATAGGTAGTATGCTTTGAAAACCGTGCAAGAAAACCCGGTATGTGTGTGGGTTTTGGGTTAGACCTTGCATGGTTGTGTGTGTGGGTTAATCCTAGCCCTTAGATGAGTGCTCTAGGGTTGAGGGACTCATCCAAGGGTGGTAGGTGGCCTAAGAGTAGTATAAATAGGGGTGGAGGGGTAGCCTCCTCCCCTTGAAGGTTTTGAGGTTTGTGAATGCTCCTTTGAGCTTTGCCCACATGAAAGTGAGGCTTTGTAATCTCTCCTTCCAGAAATGAATGTTTTATCCATCCAACTCTGAATTTATTTTGCGCATTTACATTATGTCTTTGCTTTACGCAATTTAAATTCAGCATTTACTTTCCCGCAATTACATTCTCGCAATTTACTTTCACGCAATTTGGATTTACCTCCCCTCCTTCTAAATGCTGTTGATCTTGGATGTTTTGAGTGTCTTCATATGGTTTTACATCTCTTTTGCACTCTTGGATTGAGTAGAGAACATCTTTTCTTTCAAGTTCCAACTTTGTTCAGAACTTGTTCTTTGCGTAGCATTTAGTATTTGATTTTTATAAAAATATCTAAAAATCCTTTTTAAGTTATTCTTGTTGGAGGAGGTGCGGGACTCTGTTATCCACTTGCAGAAAAAGTTTGGAGTTCACTTGTTGCACCGTTTGGGCGCCATGAGGTGAAAACCGAGCCCCAAACTTTCTGCTCGAAGTTCTTGACTAACTGTGTTCTTCGATTTTTCCTGTTTTTTATGTAAGGCTTTTTTAGGAGAAATTTGGTGGAGTTCTTCGTGACTCTGATTCTCATAGGGAGAAAAATTTTCAAAATTTTGTGAGCTTCAGAAACCCACCAACCTCCTGTTCAAATTGAGGACAAGTTCTGGAAATTCTGCTTTTGCTTTTCTGAAAGTGACTTTTGTGATTTGAATTGATGTTCTTTTTAAAGCAAGAGTTGGATTGATTCCTCTTTATCTTAGACACTAGACAACCAGGATTGTGACTCAAAAATCCCCACATATTTTATGGTACTTATCCATGCAAGCTTGGGGTACACATAGTTGTCTAGTTTTTCGGGTTTTTCACGATTTCCTTTGAGCGATCTTGTCGAGGTTTTTGTTGGAGTATTTTGGGGGAAATTTTATTTGCGATCATTCACCCCCCCTCTGTTCGCCATCTCGGTCCTTCAATGAGACTAACTGATGACATATAAGAATATATATAACAATACTCGCAGTGTCTCATATGGGTCTATCCAACGCATGTTCTCTAACATGTGTCCACATTATTGATTAGATATCTCCATATCTCTATGACCCGTGAAACATGGTCATCAATCAATACATGTGCTGATCTATGAAACATAATCGTCCTATATTATTATAAGCGATCAGGGATAACTTGAATAATATCAATATATGGAAAAAGTTGCACGAACAAGTCACTTGTTGATTAATCCAATCGATATTATTCAACGGACAAACAATTATATTATACCATAAACATAAGGCGTGATACAATCATTTCTATGATCGCCTCAAGGACATATCACCAACAATTAGAGGCTCACACTAGCTCAAGAAGTAAATGGTAGAGGGTAACACATGCACACAACTCCTACAAACACCCAAATTCCCCAGCATCTAGCCAATGCCCCCAAGGCCTCCTTTTATAGCCTCAAAGCCAAAACTAGCCGTTGGGGGGAAATTCTGGAAAAACTCAGAATTCCCGGTGCTACCGCCCTACTAGACCCGGTAGCACTGGCCTATAGGCCAACGGCTGCAAAACTAGCCGTTACAGGAAATCCGGTAGCACCGGCCAACTGGGAGGCCTCCACCCCGGTAGCACCGGCCTTGAGTCGATTGCAAAAACACCTCCTTTGGATTTTTCATACCGGCCAAAGGAGCGGTAGCATCGGACCGCCAGACCGCCCAAAAACACCCTCTCGGGTTTTTCGACACTGGAGGGGCCCCGGTGCTATCGCACCCCGGTAGCACCGGCCTTACAGGCCTCAGCCGAGCACCCTCTCTGGATTTTTATACACCGCACTGGTGCCGGTGCTACCGCTCGGCCGGTAGCACCGGGCTACTATGGCCGGTAGCACCGACCACCCAGCTTAGAACCAGATTTTACACAAAAATCTTTTCTTTTCGAATCAAACACCAATAATGATTGATTCTTTGAGCAATGTGATGATCAACACATGATCAAGTAATTTGCAAAACACATTTGCTAACCCAATTCACATTCTCCAAAGAATCACATTAAGCACAACTTATTTGCAAAACACATTTGCAAATAAACCAAAGAACTTATGAGATCAATCCTCTTAGCCACGTGATGATCAACACATGATCAAATCAATTTGCAAAACACATTTGCAAACCCTATTCACATGCTCTAGGATTGAAAGTCATAACCTCAAGTTCATTTGCGAAACACATTTGCAAATAACAACTCCAACTTATTTGCAAAACATATTCGCAAATAAACCACGAACATATGAGATCAATCCTCTAGCCATGTAAGGATCAACACATGATCTCGACACTTTGTAAAACACATTTGGAAATGCCAACACATGCTCTAGGATTGAAACCCACAAACTCGAGCTTATTTGCAAATCACATTTGCAAATAACAAATCCATTCAATATTTTGCAAAAACACATTTTGCAAATCCAAAGCACAAAACACACTTAGCCTTGTGATAATCAACACATGATCAAGTCACAAGCTAAAACTCCAATGCATGAGCTCTCCATTTGCAACATATGCAAATACCTAGCTTCATGCAAACAACCAAAACAAACTTAAGTGCATGAGCTCTCTATTTGCAACACATGCAAATCTCTAGCTCCACGCAACCACTTTAAACTAAATTGCTTGAGCTCTTTCCTTTTGCAACACATACAAAACTTAGCTCCAAGCAATAACCATATAAACAATATTGTATAAGCTATCTCCCTTTTGCAACACATGCAAATCCATAGCTTTATGCAAAAACCAAATCAATTAAGATTAAATGAGAAGCAAACGTGAGCTCCTTTATTTGCAACACATGCAAATACTTAGCTCATGCAAAATCCAATGCATGAGCTTCACCCATTCGCAACACATGCCAAATGGTTAGCTCCATGCAAAAACCAAATCAAGAGAGTGAGCAAGAGTGAACCGGATTGAGTTCGTCAATACACGATGAAGTTCAAGCTAAATGACTCAACCCTCTTAATAGTACGGCACCTAACTAGCAACACGGTCTCCCATCCAAACACCGAGACCGGTAAAAGACTAGAAATACATCCTTAGCCTAACTAGTTATACCTTTGCCTCTAACGATCCACTTGGAGCTTTTATGATTTTCAATCATCTTCTCTCCAGGATCGAATCTTCTTCTTGTTCATCAACACATGATGAACCTTCTCTATCCCTTCTATTCACTTCGGGATCACCTCTTGAAGCTCATCAACACATGATGACTTCTCGTTCCCGATTCTTTATCTTCTTGGACTCAACTTACTTCACAACTTATTGAAGATCGTTAGTCCAACAAACACGGTTGTCTTAATCATCACCGCACTCCATTAACACATAATAGATGCATCCAAGATCGATTGAGCACAACCCAAATCAATTTGAATGATTAATTGTGCCTTGAGTACTTTGATGCAACTAATGCTTCATTATACTCAAGAACTTTTTGTTTGTCCTTAATCAACAAAGAGACACCATCAACACATGATGAAATGTTCTTTAATTGATTGAAAGACAACCGAACTCAATTTAAACTTCATTTAAATTGACAGGAGTATATATAACTACACGAGTTTCATATACTCAATATGATAGAAAGTAATGTTCCAATATGTTTGAGTGATGGAAATGGGATCAATACATTTAGACCACCAACTATAGAACAAACTCCATCAAGTATGTGCATATAACTAATTGAATCATGAAATCAATATGCACATAATCAATCTTAGATTGCATATGAGTTTATTCTATATTTGCATGAGTATACTACAACTACACAATTTATATATATACTCAAAGGGTTGTTTCAAAGTCTTGATCCTTTATGTCGATGATCGGGATTGCCTGACCTCAAGGAGAAGGGGAGAGTGATGTAGGAGTGGAACCCAAGATCGTGCTCGCCCGAAGGGAGGAACTTTGATCGCCGCTAAGGGTGAGAACAAGAGAGCGGTTGACGCGAGGAGTTATACTGGTTCGAGGCCCCAATTCGGGTAACAGCTCTACTCCAGTCTTGCCCGGAGGCAAAAGGTAGACAATGATGTACTGTGGTTGAATACAAGAGGTGCTGGAGTAGAGGTCGAGCACTGGTTCGAACTTAAATGAAACTTATTTCTAAATTTAAATTTTGGAATGAGGAATTAGACTGTAAAATAACAATCCATATGTTGTTTGCAGAAAAATATTTTTATTTGAGTTCGAATGCTAGGCTCTAACTATGGATTGTGAAGGAATTATAATGTGTGTTGATCCATAAATCATGAAATAAATAGAATAAGTTACTACAACCCTATGCACTTCATTTTTGCAAAAATATCTAAATATGATTGCATTTTGAATCAAAGATGGCTAGTTTAAACCCTTTATAACATTCATTGTTCAAGCAGTTAGAATAATGTCACCTCAAAACTTGACAGAACTAGTTTTGTTGCATTCTTGGGCTTGCATAGGTTACAAATATGTAAAAATATTTAGATGTCACTTTAGGCTGCACTATTTTATTGTTGTCCGAACATGTAATCGGCAAAACATCAAAATGACCGTATCTTTATAAGCGAGGTCAAACTCGATGAAATCAAATCGATGAACTTAAAATGCTATAACCTATCTTGATGGACAAAAATAACATCATTTGGGACAAGCTGGAGCGATAGGACATATCTGAGCCCTTGGACGGTGAGCATACACTTTAAGGTTAGGCCGCACTCTTTATTCGACTTAAAAGCGAAAGGAGTACCACGAACAAAGAAAACCAAAGTTAACACCAGGCGTCTCTATCGAGTGCTTGAGGCCACGCCCATTCGCCCATGCCTCGTGAGCTTCTCACGCACGCCGCCCTCTCTCGTTTCCTCTCTCTCGGCCTCCTTCTCCTCCGCTTCCTTCCTACATGCCTCCTCGCGTGCGACATCGCGTTGTTCTTGAAGCCGCGCGTGAACTCGTCTGCCGGTTGGCTTGGTCAAGAAGCCCTTGGTCCTCGGGGTTGATCTCGTATCAAACCACTTGCTCAAATTCACACGATGGCGGAGGTGATTGCATGAAACGTAAATTAGCAAAGTTTCATTCACAAATATTATGTAACCCGTCACGATTGTTACCATGCGGTGATCCTTGTGCTCTTCTCCGTGGATCGAAGGCGTAGTTGCGGCACTTCCAATACCTCCTCTTCCAAGTTGAAATTTCCCAAGAGCGGACAAGCTGCAAAGATCTCCGCACATACACATGGGTGCTACAGTTCCACGAGGTAGGAAGAGATCTTGAATGCGCTAAATTGCGCGAGCATGCACTTGCTTCTTCCTTTGCCTTCCCTTTCCCTTTGCACTTGCGCCTCGGCATTTTCGATTGATCTGAATTTTTTCCTCACCCTCTATTCTTTCTTCTGTATTCTTTGCGAGACCGCTTGTGAGAACGAATGTTATAAAGGCGGATATCGCCGGGTTTGGAGCGATCGCCTCATATTAGGCGTCGCCCATATTAGGCGATCGTCCTACTAGAGGTGATAGGTGCACCGAGGCGTTGGTGTGTTGTCACGTCGTGTGGCATAAGCAAGCAATGCATACATGAATTTGAACAATTTAAAGTGATAAGGCTGTCATGTTACTAACTCGGAGAGTTGTACAATATCTTCTTTGAGCGTAAAGCCATTACAAAATACATCCGTACAACAAGTCAATCACAGCCACGCTTCCTGATCTGGCCCGTGGGGTAGGTGAGTGGCGACGGCGGACGGACGTCCCTCTAGGCCGCCTGCGGCGCAGCGTAGAAGTAGTGTGGCGGCGACGCAGGGCGTGCCTGTGGCGGTGCTCCCGAGGCCGAGAGGGTCGAGGTAGTCGGTCGAAAGGTACTCCTCCGTGTCGAACTCGCCGTCCGTGGTCGTCGAAACCACCTGGGGTCTCTTTGGGCGCGAGGACGACGAGGAGCCTCCAGAACCCACTTGTCCCCACTCTTTGCTGCGTGGGAGCGTAGCGAATACAAAAGAACCTGTGCTAGTCCAGGAAAAGCTAGCACACACAGTGGAAACAGTGATGACAGCACATCCATATCACGAATCAAATAATATTAATTAAGCGAAAGAGTATTAGCCTTATGGCCAATTATTACAAATAAGAAGCATCATAGCTTGAGTTCAATAAGAAACAGCGGAAACGAAATAACAGCAGCAAAGTAAGTAAGCCTATCCATTTGCCCAATAGGCAATCGACTGGGGTTGGGTGAGCATAAAATTTACTCCGCAAGTCTTGGGAACATAATGCATGATAACTATATGCAAGGCTAAACAATTGAAGGCATAATATGGCTCTTTTTAGCATAAAGCGAAGTTCAACTTTAAATACCAATAGTAATTTCACAAAGCATCGTTTGAACAAAATGTAATTGAATAGTAATTGAATTTGATATAACAATTAAAGCAGGTTCCATCTACCTGACTGGCTCCATCTGCCAAACCATAACCCAAGAGTTCCATCTGCTCTCGGATTCCCAAACCATCATTTTCCTTTGAAACAAAACCATAAAATCTACAATGTGCAAGCGTACCTACTTTGCCCTTGGCCAGTGAGCACGGCTACTTAAGTAGTTTTAACTCTGCGAGTGTGTACACTTTACCCACAAGACATGATCGACTCTTGTTGCCATGCACTTAACACACTTCCTTTGGTGTGTCGGCGAGAGATCATGACAAGGCCTTTACAATGCACAACCCCACTATTAACCTCGCCCGCTAAGGTTTCACATTGTTAGGGTTCTAGGCGCCAAAGATCTGAAGCCCCTCTTGCGCCTGCCAACATCTGGCCCTCACCAACTGGCGAAACTAATAATGAGACGCACAAATTATTTAGCCAGGTCGTACCCATATAGACTTGTGGTTGTACGGTAGTGCTCGGTCCATGGTAACACACGCTTCAGTCCTTAATTGACTAGGGCGGAACATTCATATACCAAGGTCTCGTACTTTCTACACCCGCCAAACATCCATCCGCCCCGGTCTAAACCATTTCCACTTTAATTCATTTAAATCACAGCAGCAACACCAATTGCCGCAATCTCACAAATAAGTTTAAACAACATTTGAAATGATTCCCATATTGGCACAATACCAAACGCTTTAAAGTTGGACTAAGCAATTCTACCGTTCCATGCTAATCTACTGGATATCACCAAATAAAATAACTAGTATATATCATCTAGGGTGTCAAAGGTTCGACATGATCAATACCAATGAGGGTATAACAAACTGGAATTTAACTATACTCTAAAACTATATTTAAAGTACATTGTATAAAGTAAGCATGCATACTTTAAAAACAACATAACATTTTCATAAAATTTGGGATCAATATGTTCAAGGAAGACTTGCCTTCGCTGCCTCTTGCTGGTTCTACCTCTGATTGCTGATTCGACTGATCTTCGACTGCGTCGTCTACACGCGAAACGAGAGCAAATAAATAAAACAAATTCAAATAAAATTCGAAAATTGAAAAGAATGGTACTGGAAGATAGATCTTGAATTTAGATGAATTTAGAAATTTGAATCACTGGAATCGGAGCTCGAACGAAGGAGAACGGGCTCCTGGAAGATTCCCAGATCAGAAAAATCAGAAAAACAGAGAGGCTGACACGTGGCGAGACGTGATTGGCTGGAATTTCGGGTTTTCTGGAAAATCAGGAAAAGAAAAAGAAATGCCGCTGACACGTGGGGCCCACGAGTCAGAGACTGGGTTCACGATGTACCGGGTTCACCGAGGAGGAGGGAAACCGACGTGGCAGACCACATTGACGAGGCGTCTACGCGGCGGGCTAGGGCTGACATGGCAGCCAAGCGGCTGCCACGCGGCGGATGACGTGGCGCTTGGCGCTGAACGAGGCGGCGCGGCGTGGCGCGACACGAGGCGACGCGACCGATCGGGCTATCCACGCGGCGGGCATCGGCGGCCGGGCGGTCGGACGGCGGGGAGGCAACGCCGAGCGATGACGGCGTGGAAGCGTTCGGGCAGCTGGCGCAAGATCGAGCAGCCACGGCTCATCGGCGGAGAGCGACGGCGCGACGCGCGGCGGCAGCGCGATGGATAGCGAGGCGAAGAAGAAGGCCTCGGCGGCGCACGAAAACGCGACGGAACGCCACGGGGCGTAGGGCAAAGGAGAGAGGGAGACGCGGGGAGTTAGGCGGGACCAAAACCGACGGCGGAGGCTCACCGGCGAGGAAGGAAAACGGCGGAGAAGCGCGCGGGCGGCGGTGGAACTTCGGCGAGCTCGATCTCCTCGACGGAGGCGACTCGGGCGGCGGGGCTTGAGGCAGCGGTTGCGGCACGAGGAGGCGAACCTCGGGATGGGGCCCTCGGGGCTTTAAATAGCCTCGGGAGGCGGGCGCGGCACGGACGCCGAAAACGGCGCGGATTCGGCTAGGGTTTGGCGGCGGGCGGCGGCAGCGCAGCGTCGCATCCGGAAGCCGACGCGTGTCGCCCATCGGACGGCACCGCGAGCAGCCGGGCTGGGCCGGGAGGAAAGCGAGCGGGCGGCAAGGAAAACGCGAGGCGGGCAGCGGAGAAGATGGGCGGACCGAGAAGGAAAGAAACGGCCGTGAAATTGGCCCAGGAGGATTTTTTTGAATTAGAAATCATTTTCCGAATTTAAGAAATTCCAGAAATTCAAATAAAAGCAAATAAATTCAAATAAATATCAAATAAATTCAGAAAAATCTCCAAAAATACAAAAAAAAAATCCTTGCAGCATAATGAAGCCAACTAAAACTGAAAATCTTATGTTTGATGAATAGATTAGCCAAATTAAATCCTTTTATAAATAGAAAATTCAAATTAAGGTGAAATTAATTCAAAGAAATTGCAAATGGTGAATTTTGAAATTCAAACATTCTAAAATCCAATTTTTGGAATGTTACAAACCTCCCCTCCTTAAAAGAAATCTCGTCCCCGAGATTTGGACAGATTAGGGAAAGCGGTTGGGGTACTCTTCTCTAAGATCTTCTTCACGCTCCCAGGTTGCTTCCTTTTCAGAATGGTTGCTCCGCTGAACTTTGCAAAACTTGATTGTCCTGTTTCTTGTTCTGCGCTCTGCCTCATCCAAAATTCTGATCGGATACTCTGGGTAGGTAAGATCATCCTGTAGCTCAACATTCTCAATTTGCATTTGCTCTTCTGGTACCCTGAGACACTTCTTCAGTTGTGACACATGGAACACATTGTGCACATTTGACAACTGCGGTGGCAGCTCAAGCGATAAGCCACTTGACCACTTCTGGCTAGGATTAGGAACGGTCCAATAAATCTTGGTGCTAACTTTCCACGAACTTGAAATCGGCGCATTCCTCGGCGGTGAGACTTTCAAGTACACATAGTCACCGAGAGCAAAGGTTAACTCTCTCAAGCGATTATCAGCGTAGCTCTTACGCCTAGCTCATACTGTTCTCAATCTTTCTTGAATCATTTTACTTGTTCTTGACCTTTTGCAAAATATCGGGACCAAAGACTTGGCGATCTCTGTTTCATTCCAACAAAGAGGTGTTACGCACTTTCTTCCATACAAGGCTTCAAATGGCGACATCACGCAAACTTGCTTGATAACTATTGTTATATGAGAATTCGCATAAGGTAAACTTTGATCCCAACTTGCCGCATTGGACAATGCGCAAGACCTTAACATATCTTCAAGGATTTGGTTCACTCGCTCGGTTTGTCCATCGACCGAGGATGATAAGTATCTTGAAATTGAGTTGGTACCAACGCTTCTTGCAACTTTTGCCAAAATCTTGAAGTGAATTGAGTGCCTCGATCTGATACAATTCTCTTTGGCACACCATGCAAACACACGATTCTTGACATATACAACTCTGCAAGTTGATCTCCCTGGTAAGTTGTTCTCACAGGAATGAAATGTGCAACTTTTGTCAATCGATCCACTACAACCCATATTGAATCATAACCTGACCTAGTTCTCGGAAGTCCTGTAATGAAATCCATTCCAATTTCTTCTCACTTCCATTCAGGCACCTTTAACGGCTGTAGCAATCCTGCGGGTCTTTGATATTCAGCTTTAACTCGCTGGCACACATCACACATAGCTATATACTCTGCGATTTCCTTTCTCATCGTTGGCCACCAATATATACCACGAAGATCTTGATACATTTTAGTATTACCTGGATGAATTGAGTACGCTGACTCATGCGCCTCCTTTAATATCAACTCCTTGATCTCTTTTGATTCGGCACATAAATACTTTTCCAAGCCAAAGCTGTTCCTTCTTCATCCTCGGAAAATCACGGGCTTTACCTTCCTTTATTCTATCTTTGATCTTAGCGACTTCTTTATCGACTTTTGCGACTTTTGATCCGATCCCCAAAGTTGGTTGAATCTCTAAAGCAGAAGCAACGTAACCTTCATCCACTAATTCCAAATTCAAACGCTGAAACTCCTCGTGAAGAGCAGGTTGACCTTCTTGAATCATCAAATTATTGTAGTAGCTCTTTCGGCTTAAGGCATCGGCAACTACATTAGCCTTGCCAGGATGATAATGTATTCCCACATCATAATCCTTTATTAATTCTAACCATCTTCTTTGTCTTAAGTTGAGGTCTGCTTGGGTGAAGATATACTTCAAACTCTTATGATCTGTGAAGATCTCACAACAATTCCCAATGAGATAATGCCTCCACAACTTTAGTGCATGCACAACTGCAGCCATCTCCAAGTCATGGGTTGGATAGTTTTCCTCATGTGGTCGCAATTGACGTGAGGCGTATGCAACTACTTTGCCTTCTTGCATCAAGACACATCCAAGACCCTGTCTTGAAGCATCACAGCAAAACTCAAAGTTCTTTCGAATATCTGGTAAAATGAGCACTGGGGCTGGGGTCAGTCTTTTCTTTAATTCCTGAAAACTTTGCTCACAAGCTTCAGACCATTCAAACTTCTTTTCCTTCTTGACAAGCTGGGTTAGCGGTCTTGCAATCTTTGAAAATCCTTCATGAATCTTGGTAGTATCCCGCTAAACCAAGAAAACTTCGATATCAGTCTTGACTTGGGTTGCCTCAATCAAGTACACCTTTCACTTTTCGTGGTCTCTTGAGACACCTCCAGCTGAAATTATATGGCTTAAGAAAGCAACTTCTTTCAACCAAAACTCACACTTGCTGAACTTAGCATATAACTAATGATTCCTGAGCTTTTCTAACACCATCCTCAAGTGACCTTCATGTTCTACTTCATCTTTAGAATAGATAAGAATATCATCTATGAATACTACCACAAACTTGTCCAAGTATTCCATAAATACTTTATTCATCAAGTTCATAAATAGGCTGGTGCATTGGTTAGACCAAATGACATAACTGTGAACTCATATAATCCATATCGGGTAGCAAAAGCTGTCTTCGGAATATCTTGTGACCTTATTTTCAATTGATGGTATCCAGATCGAAGATCGATCTTGGAGAAAATACATGCTCCTTTTAACTGATCAAACAAGTCATCAATCCTGGGCAACGGATACTTGTTCTTGATTGTGACTTCATTCAGGGCTCTATAATCCACGCATAAGCGCAAACTATTATCCTTCTTCTTTACAAAAAGAACTGGCGCTCCCCAAGGTGATGAACTTGGACGAACATATCCTTTTTCTTGCAATTCCTCAATCTGTTTCTTCATCTCGGCGAGTTCATTACCGGCATGCGGTAGGGTCTCTTGGAAATTGAGCCGTACCAGGGACTAGCTCTATGACGAACTCTACCTCTCGATCAGGCGGCATACCTGGCAAATCTTCAGGAAATACCTCTGGATATTCTTGCACCACAGGCACACTTTCCAAAGTTGCTTCCTTTAAACTGTTTAAAGCGCACTTCTTACTTGCAGACACATCAGGCATATACTCCACTCGAATGCCTTTTGAATTGGTGAGGGTGATGGCTCTACTGGCACAATCTATTTGACCTTTATACTGGGTTAACCAATCCATCCCTAGGATGACATCTATTCCTTTAGAATCCAAGATGATAAGATTCGCTAGGAATTCTACCCCATTGATTTTTATGGTTGCACTTGGGCATACTGAACTAGTTCTCAATTCTTTTCCCGGTGATTGAACTATCATAGGGCTCTTAAGAGTAAAGGTTTCCCAACCAAATTGTTCAACACAACTCTTCGATATAAAAGAATGAGATGCTCCAGAATCAAATAATGCTGAGGCAGGTATTGAGTTAACAAGGAACTTACCCAAAACCACATTTGATGCCTCCTGAGCTTCTTCGGCGGTCACATGGTTGACACGTCCTCTTCCAAAAGATTGCGGAGCTCTTGGCGTCTGGGGCGTTCCACGACTTGTCCTTGCGTAGTAGCTCTGGCGGAATTGGATCCCAAGTTGAACGGCACCGGGGTCACTTGCTGACGCTTCTGAGGGCAGTTACTGGCATAATGTCCCATCTGGTGACAATGAAAACACTGGATCCCTGCAGCATTTGCATTCCCTTTTTGCTGTTGACCACTGGCGTTGTTCTGCTGGGGTCCTTGAGCGATTGGGCGCGGTCCAGAATTAGGAGTACGGGGTGCCCCTTGAATAGGTGTTCTGTTGGCTTGCTGAGGTTGGAAGCGCTGACGGGAACCACTCGCTCCATACTGAGCCTGAAATGCCATCCTTCTCTTGCGGGCTTGGGCCTAGTGGGCCATTGCTCGTGCAGGGTAACCAGTCCTCCGAGCTTGCCCTCAATAGCGAGCTGGGCCCTTGGTCGAGCGAGCTTGGGCCTAGTGGGCCATTGCTCGTGCAGGGTAACCAGTCCCCGACAGCTAGCCCCGAGACTCAAGCAGTGATCCTGAAGCTCGGGATGACCTTGATTATGATGACCTAGAGAAGGGGGCGGTTCCCCGGCTGGACTTGGAAATGCTCAAGCTCGAGCCCGGGTCTGGACTGCACGAAGATCCACGGCCCGGTCGAGCCTGAAAATGCTCGGACTTCGACGTTGCGGTCTTTGGGCAGAGAAATTGGGGGAGTAACTCACGGCGCTTTGAATCCCGTCGCAGAAACCGCAATGCTCCTTGTGAGGCGTAACCAATGCTAGCTTCGACGATCGGGCCCTTTAAATCCCAAACTGTTGCCTTCCTCAGAGGATTCCCTAAATTCTTCTTGCGCCGAACCCTAGTGCTCCTTCATTTCCCTAACTCCCCTTCACAATCTTCCCCCATCGACCAAAACTCAGCCGTCCCATGGCCAAATTTAGGAGGAGCATGATGACTCTGGAGCGGATGAAGGAGCTCAAGATGCTGGGGATGCTGGACCCAGCGACATGGCGGCTGCCGGGCGAGGAAGTCGAGCCGCAGCCCCAAGCGGACGAGCTCATCGGCACCGAGCAATACATGCTCTTCGGTCTGCGAACGCCGAAGAGCGATTTCGCAGCGGCAGTTCTCACATAATGCGAGATCGAGTTGGGCAATCTGGTACCCAACTCCATTCTTCTTCTTTCCATCTTTTCGCATTTGTGCGAGGGGTTCCTAAGAATTCCCCCAACCCCTTCGCTCTTCTTCCACTTTTATTCCTTGTTTCGCACCTCAAAGGACCTAGTAGTCGGGTGTCTCTACTTTCGGCTGCGGACGGGGCTTCCTTGCTCCTACCCCCCCATCCATGCTCGAGATTCCCTTGGGCCATGGACCGAGAGGTGGTTCTACCTGAAGAGGGGAGAAGGCGGTGCGGCTCGCACAGCGGGACTCCGTCGATAAGCGCTGGACCCGACCACGAAGACTTGGCGGATGCACCGGGAGGTCATTGCGACCATCCACACTCTCGCTGACGCGGTCTCACTGGCCAGGCCATCGCCTACGACTTCTTGCGGAACCGGGTGTTCCCCCTGCGAAAGAGTGTGCATCTGTTCTACGAGATTAAGGGAAGGGACGACCTCACCCAAGAAGGTCCAAACGGTAGGTACCTTCGAGGTAGAGAACCTTCGAGTTTGGTTGAGCTCTTATTGATAGCCCCATTTTCACCAGCAGCCCCGCTAGAGTCCTGGATAGCGGCGAGGATGTTCGAGATGTTCGGGAAGGCGGTGTTCAACTACACCACGGATGACCCGTCCCCAAGAATGTGTTGAGGCGGAGTAGCGAGGTAACTCATCTCGAGCTAAGGTCGAGCTCGAAAGTGCTCGAGCTCGTACTAACCTTTGCTCATAATTGTAGGAGCATGAGGAGATCTTGGACACGACGAGGCGGATGCTGCCGCTACCTGGAGCGAACAAGAGAAAGAAAGTGAGCAAGAGGTCGGCCCCAGACGCCCCGGGTTCCAGCGCCTTGAAGAAGCAACACATCGAGTGGGGCGATCGTACAGTGGTAAGCCATCTCGATCAAGCCCGGTATTGCTCAAGCTCAATCTCCTCGTTGTTGCCGTCCCTGACTTCCCCTCGTCTCTAACAGCAATAGAAGGTAGCAGCTGCTGTAAGGACCTCAGACTCAGGGGCGACACTGAAGTCCCGATCGTTGGGCGCCGGTACAGCCATCGCGGGGAGCTCGGAGCCCCCGCGGGTTGCAAGGTCGCCCTCGTAGGGCACCTAAAGAGGGGATGCCCCTGTCGCCGTTGCAGAGGCAGGGCATCAAGATCCCCAGCGCCCCTCCATGAGATGGAGGTTCGCGATCCAGGTATGTGCGATCTTTTATCTCCTTTAGGTCGTAGCGTAGGTTCCCTTTCTTCCTTTGCTTAGCAGTTTTCCCCACCGCAGACCTCGAGTGTTCGCTCACGCTCATCGCGGCATCGGGAACGTCTCGATCGCTTTGAGCACCGTAACACCCAGGGTGCGGCGGTGGTTGCGTTTGGTCGTCGGCGACCATTGACAATGGTCGTTGTCCAGGGCGAGTCCGAGGACGAGGACAACTTCCTCCTGGTCCGCCGCCCTCGCTCGCGGTAGGCCCAAGTCACCACGAGAGGTGGAGCCGAAGGCACCTCGACCATTGAAATCGGGGCCGACGGGGATGAGCCCGAGGTCAGGGCCGCTATGACTAGCGAGGTCGAGGCTTCCGAGGGCGCGGTCGAGGCACCAACCACTGCGATCGTTTCTGAGGTTCCCGCGGATCAGCCTGGTAGGACAACATTTCTCGTCCCCTTGCATTGTAATGTTTTCCCATAATCTAATCTTTCCGCTGCTCTTCCCTGGGATCTTAGTCTCTGCGACCGAGCTGAGGTCCGGGCTGGCCGAGGTGGTTTGAGTCAAGGCTTCAACAGGCGGGATTGAGTCCGCGCCGGTGGGAGCCAATGTAGCCGCTTCGTCCTCGGCAGGGGGCTGTGATGAGCTGGAGACGACTGCACCAGGTGACAGGGCTGCTGGGTCTCTGTCACGAGTTCGAGGGCCGGCTCAGTCAGGTGAGTAAGCTCGTAATCATCCATCTTCTTAATTGTCGCATGACTTCCCTTGGTTTTTGCAGGCGGTGAGCCTTATCGCCCAGGGACTCCAAGGTCTGCGCGGGCACACCGCTGAGCTAAAGGCGGTCCTCGATATGGTGTCGGAGCGGGAGGCCCACATCGCCCGGCTCAAAGAGACCCTGCTAATCGAGCAGGAGGAGGCAGAGCAGAGGACTGCGGCCCAAACCGCCGAGCTCGTCCAAGCCACTGCCAGTGAGCACGAGAGGGCTGTCGAGGCCCTCGAAGCCGAGCGCGCGAGGTCGACCAAGACCCTTGAGGTCGAGCTCACGAAAGCAGCAGAGCTCCTTGAAGCCACGCGCGCGAGGGCCGTCGAGGCCCTAGAAGGCGAGTGTGCGACATGGAGGAGCTGCGGAAGCTGGTCGCAGAGCAAGCTGCGGCCCCAGCGAAGGCCTTCGTCGAGCTCGAGGCGAAGGTCACTGAGCTCGAGGAGAAGCTGGGGCGGGCGACCAGGATGGGAAAAATCACCCTGGCTCAACTCCAAGACGAGTGCAACCGCGCTGCCAGCTCCGCGGCCGATGCGCACCACCTGCAGGGCAAGCTCTCAGCATTGAGAGTAAAGGTCGCTGAGCTCGAGCAGGAGAAGCTCGCCCGCGACATGGAGGACCTGTAGACAGGAAACAGGTCGAGGGACAAAAATATCTGCGCCTTCTTGTAAATATAAATTAGTCAATAAAAAGTTCTTTTTTGGTCAAAAAAGGAAAGTGCGGTACTCCCTTGTCTAGCCCCCGCTGTGGTCGAGGCCGAGCAGCACCAGCCTTGGGCGCAGTTTGTGAGAGTAATAAGTCGTAGCTATCAAGGTGGAGCAAACACTTTAATTTCGACCTGATGGGTTGGTTAACGTCTCCGAACTGTTAGGGAGGCCTGTAAAAGACTTAAGGCGAAGTTATTTTAGTAGCAATAGCTATGCCCCCTGTGCGAGGGAGGTCGAGCTCGGGAATACTCAAGGGCGAACTCGAGCATACAATGGGCCTTAATGCGCTCAGGTTGGGCTCGGCAACACTCAATCACGACCTTTGCATGAAGTATGCATGTTTGCTCGAAGCCGAGCGCGGTCTCTGGTCCAAGTCCTGCTATAGGGGGAGCCATGATGCGATGAGGATCTGCTTACTGCTAGTGTGGCCCCTGCAGGTGAACTTCTAGATCGTGATGCTCAGGTCGAGGCACAAAAGATGCAAGGAAATGTAAAGGGCACACAATCATGGATAATAAAGAACTTTTATTGCCAATTAAGGTAAGAGTATTACACATAAAATTTTTGGAGCTGGTCGATGTTCCACAAGTTTTGAGCACTCTGCCATTGGGCATCGTCAGTCGGTAAGCTCCCGTGCGATCTGCTGAAACAACGATGTAGGGGTCCTCCCACTTTGGGGACAACTTGTTGGTGTTGGTCGAGCCCTGAACTCGTCTTAAGGCCAGATCCCCAACTAGGAGCTCTCTAGGTCGAACCAATTGAGACGCTTGCCTATGAAGTGCTTGCAGGTAATGCGCCGATCGTAGCAGTGCACGGCTCCTTACTTCTTCCGCTAGGGCAAGGTCGAGAGACCGCTCTTGCTCAAAGTCGACTTGGTCGACCAAGCTGACCCTAGCGGAGCCCAGCGTGACCTCAGTAGGCAAGACGGCTTCAGCACCGAACACGAGCTGGAAAGGGGTGGATCCCGTCACTCGACTGGACATGGTGCGAACGGACCAGAGTACGGTGGGAAGCTCGTCCATCCAGGCCCGGTCGTATTGTTTGAGCTCATCAAAGACTCGCCTCTTGACGCCCTGGACGATCTGTCTGTTGGTGCACTCGACCGCTCCGTTGCTCTGTGGGTGGGTGTCGGGACCCGAATATACAAATCCGGACCCTCTGTGTATTCAGCACTATACCAGGATCACGCTAGTGCACACAGTCTCAACATAGATGAAATATCACAATCATACACAACGGAATAATAAATAAAGACTTCATCTATTAATATAGAACTATTGAACGACCTTAAGGTCAAACTTACACTTGTGAGGCCTTGGTGGCTTCAACTCAAAATAAATAAACAGCAGCGGAATGAAGAACGTCGACGAATCCCATCAATATACCACATGCAACTCACAAGGTTCAACTCCTAGATATTCGCCTCCACGTCGAACTTCTCCTCCTTCGAAGTTGTAGTCCTCTAATCAACTGATGATTTTGTGTGTTGGAAGGGGGTGAGTACATAAAGCACTCAACAAGTTGTGCACAGAATGCAATTCTATGTAACTATATGCAAGGCTTATTCCAAAGGAAAAGACTATTATGGCTATTTTGCAATAAGCAGCATTTATAAACAAATACAATAAATAGATTGTAAAGATCAGAAACAAATAAATGATAATAGATAGATTCAAAGATTTCAAGTAAACCAAGTTTCCAATCCTAAGTCAATTTCTACTTCCCATGGCGTCCTGCCATCCCAATAAGTTTTGTTTAACAAAACTCTAACCCTTGACTGTAATTCCCGAGCATTGCTCAATACCGCGAGCACGACCATTCGAATAGATTTTACACTCTGCAGAGGTTATGCACTTTACCCACAAGATACAACCGCTCACCACACAGGTGATTGTCCGCAACAAGCCTTTCAGGAACCTCTACCTTAACCAATGAACCTCTCCGGTATTGCCCTCACTATCACACCCCTCACACAGAGTTGGAGTATAGTACAGGCCAACACCGTTGGATGGACACCAAGCCGTAGCACGTGCACGCCCCACACAGATACACCTCCGTAATCACCACCCCGAGGTATCGTGAGGAAAGATATTAGAACCCTAATCAACTAGTTACGTCCCATACTGGATATGTGGTTGCAAGTAAGACTCGTGTCAAAGGCTTGCAAGGTTAAGTCCTTAGGTGACTAGGGCAAGACTTCCACATACCCTCCGCAACTGCCCACCTTGGCACACCGCCTCGCCACTTGCCCCAATCTAAATCATTACCACCCCAGGTTGATTACCAAGCACCACATGCTATCAACAAGTCAACCTCGTTGCGTGACATCCACTCGTCACCACAACGCAATCTCATTGTGTGACCACACATGACACACAAGTTCATAATATTGTTCCATATTCCATTAGTCAAGATTAATCAGTGATGATTCAACACATGTGATGACATGGCATGGCTAAGCAATCTACAACGGTCTAACCGGCCCATGTTGATTTTCAATATTAACCAACTATTAATTAACCATCCTAGGGTGACAATTAGATCATGGCTGTCGACTTTCGTAGTCGGCAATAAATTTATGTGCAGGCGCTAGATCTCAAACCCGAAGGTCACACAAGACAAGGGGTTAGACAGGTTCAGGCCCTCAGCGACGGAGGTAATACCCTAATCCTGTGTGCTGGGATTATGTGGATCTCTTGGATCTAAGATTGCTCAAAGCGCAATGTGCTCTGGGCGATATGAGGTGTGCTATGCTCTATGGCTTGATGCCTTGTTGTTGCCCGCCCTCTCCCTTATATACCGGGGGTGGTGCGGCTTATAGAGTCCTGATCGGTTTACAGATTTTGATCGGTTACAAGATTCTAGTCGATTCATGGATAGAGTTTTACATCTTTATCTCGCTCTATAAACGACTCAGACATAATCGTATCTTCTATATCCAAATACATATTCAACTTTCTATAAGATATGCCCCTACAAATGACATTGCTTGGCTTGGCACGGGCACAACCTTTGGGCCTCCTCTCCGCCTTTCTTCTCTTCGGTGTGACGCTGGCCTGGCCATGGAGATACTGTTTCATATATTCCACAAGAGTCCCGAGTGCTTCATGATCCGATCATTACGTTTCTAATTAGGTTTCAGCTTGAATAATTGTCCCGGACTTCCTGTATAAACTTTCGACTGGTTTCTTCGTTTGGTTTGAAGGCTTCTTCTTGCAGCGAGCGAATTATGAAGGACTCGAATATAACCCTTAATTTTTGCTTCAAATGAGTATAATATGACAGGGTTGTAGTGAACGATTTCGTGGACCTGTCCCATATTTCAGATGTGGATTGGATACTTCTTCCCGCTCAAAAAGAGACTTTAATATCTTTTCTTTTCGTGGATTAATACTGGACGGTCTTCAAAGCTGCTTTGGTTCTCTCGAGTCACCCAACTTGAAAACCCTTTGGCTTCTGAAACTTCATTAACTTCAAGTCTCTTCGGCTTATGATGCATTTACTTCATCCTCACTGTTTTGGCTATAAAGGGCGAACCATGGCTTCGAAAACTTATCCTTCCTCGTTCAGTTCTCCATCTTCTTACTTTAAGCTCCACCTTTCTTACGCGGGATTGCATGGCAGACCAAAGTCCTACTTTGCCGAGTCAGGCACTCTTGATATCGCCGTCGCTGAAGTGATGGAGGACATCGTCGTCGCCGCCGATCGCACCGCCGTCGACACATTTCTCGAGATCTTCCCCGCTCTTCATGAAGTCAAGGAAGTTCTCGTGGAAGCACTCGAACGCATGCGCCGCAGGGAGGTGTGAGATCCTTGTAAAAAATATCTCTCAGGCATAAAGCTAGGGGGATATATATATAAAATAAAGAAATACCTTCTCTAAGTATTCTCCATGAATCTTATTTGTCGTGGCAACCCAGCTTGGAACATCTCGGAGCTCGCATGGCTTTTTTGATTGAACGATATCCGCCTCTGTCTGTCGTAGGGAATAGCTTAGGCTCGATGTGGAGCACATCGTATAGAGATTTGCACAACTTTTGGCCGAGCAGCATCCAAATCCGACTGGCGCTGGATATATATTAAGTCCGATGACGAGTTGCACGGCTCTTGGCTGAGCGGCATCTAAATCCGACTAGTGTAAGATACAACTTAGGCTCTCTTGGAGCGTACTAAGACTTTCGTGGCTCATGGCCGAATGATGCTTGTACCCGACTGATGTAGGATACAACTTAGGCTCATCCTGGAGCGCACCATGCTTACATGGCTCTTGGCTGAGTGATACCTATACCCAACTGATGTCGGATGCAGCTTAGGCTCTCTTGGAGAGTATTAGGATTTACGTGGCTCTTGGCCGAGTGGTACCCATATCCGACTGGTGTAGGATATAGCTTAGGCTCAACTTGGAGCGTACCAGATTTTTCTTTGCTTATGGCCGAGTGATACCTGTATCCGACTGGTGTAGGATACAGCTCTGGTCCAACTTGGGACATATCAAGGTTTTATCCGAATGGTATCCGTACTCGTTTATTACGACGCACAGCTTTTTGACCCTCATGGGGCATACCATTGGATTTTTTCCCGTTTGGGCTCGACCCGTGACATATGATTCCGACATGCGGTAACCACCTAGCGACCCAGCGTGGGTTATATCACAAGAAGATATATTTTTTATCCCGTTTGGAGAATGCCCACGTCCCGCTTAGCACGGTAAGTGGTTAAACATCCCATCGTGGGGAGCAACGTGTCCCATATATGACTTGGTCAAACCGCGACTATTTCTGTAAGTCAGAACGCCAGGCCTGCAAATAATTTCAGAGGCATAAGGAAAGACAAGATGTTTCACAATCTTTTTCCCGCCGGTTCGGCGAAAACCTAATCTTTTCCCTCCTTTAAAGGTTAGGCCATGCGTCGCCCGACGGTTCATCCTTTCAGTGCGCATTCCTGTCCCCTTTTGCTTCCTTGTCTCTCCGACTTCTCCGCCGCTAGGGTTAACCACTGCTGCGCTTCGCCTTTTTGCACCGTCGTTGATCTCTCCTTCGAAGATGTCTTCTCCTTCCTCCTCGCAGCCTTTGCCCTAGGATTGGACGACTTCGACTACAGCGGAGGAGAAACTGCAGTCTATGGTGAATGACGGAGTTCTCCCAGACTTGACCTTGATCTCCGCCTGGCCGGCTGCCGATGAATCCGTCCCCACTCCTCGTCCTGAAGAGGTAGTGGTTTTTGAGTCCTTCTTCCAGCGCGGGTTGGGCCTTCCCGCCTGCGCTTTCCTTCGTGGCCTTCTCTTCTTCTATGAGATTGAATTGGTGAACTTGAATCCCAATTCCATACTGCAGATTTCCCTTTTTGTTCATCTTTGTGAAGCCTTCTTAGGCATCAGCCCCCATTTCGATCTATTTCGCCATTTTTACCTCTTGAAACCGTATCCCTCAAAGAGTGACCCCAAGGTTGTTGGGGGAGCCGGATTTCAGCTGCGGGAGGGGCTGAAGAAAAATTACTTCGCAATTCCCTTCAAAACCTCCAACAAAGGCTGGCATCAAGAGTGGTTCTATTGCGCCAACCCCAATCCTGCCCTTCCCTCCTTCGCCGGGCGCCGTCCTAAGGCGTCTCTTTCTTGGGTGTCCACCCCTAACTCCGCTGACATGGACCAGGTGTATGACCTTCTGGCGCTGATTGAGAAATTGAAGGAGGATGGTCTCACAGGGGTAGGTCTGGCTCTCCATTTTGTTGCTCGCTGGACACAACCCCTGAAGCATACAAAGGGAAAGATGACCCGACCTGGGAACTGCCCGATGAGTTGTCGAAGGAACAAATATTCGCTCGGGTCGGCGAATTCTTCATCCCAAGCGTCGACGTATCCATCGTCAGATGCCCGAAGTCTTTCACCACTTCACGCCCCCCTCCTGAGGTAGGCGAGTTTGGCTGAGAGATTTTTGGCCTTTGTCTCTGAATGTCTTCTAACTTTTAACCTTCCTTTCCTGGATCGCGTTGCCTTCTTCAGTGATGCACCCCTTCCGGAAATGCCTACTCGTATAGGCGATTCCCCGAAGCGGTGAGTGAGCTCTCCTGCGGGAGATCCTGTCTCCAAGAAGGGGAAAAAGACGGTGGCCAAAGACCCCTGCGATGCCCCGGTGCCCGACTGGTGGTCCTAAGATCCGAGACCCATCAGCCTGTGCCCCAGTGCCTTCAGCTCCCCTCTCCTGCGAGCCCGCTGCGCAGTCGAGTCCAATTCCGAGGGACTCGGGCGGTCAGGGGGAGCCCAAGGCTCCAGTCGGCAGCGTCCCGAGTGGTCCTTCTGGAGGCGGCTCGGCCACTTGGAAAAAGCCCCCGATGAGGATGAGGAAGTTCGACAGGTTTTTTACCCTATTGACTCTTATTTGACTCGTTTCGCTAGCTTGCTGACAGCTCTTCTCATAGGGATCCTTTGCTTGATGTTCTTGTCAGGACGCCGTCTAGGGCCCCTGTGGAGATCGAGCCCCTAGAGGTTTGCGTCCTGGTCGTGGGGGCCACGTCCAGGAACACCGAAGTGCCTCCCGATCCCATGGCGCCATCTCTGACTCCTCCCACATCGGAATCGGGCCCTGCTGTTCCGGAGCCGGCCTCCCGCCCGTCCCCCGAGATCGAGGAGATCCTCCGAGCTCCGTCGACCCCCGCTCGCCCCCAGCTCATAATGCAAGCTGCGTGGGTTGATGAGGAGGAAGGCCTAAAGCTCCTGGATGATCCGGAGGAGGAGAAGGAGAGAAATGACTTTTACAGTCATGCCATGGCTTGCGCGCGCCTGGCCCGGGTAAGCATTTCTCTACACTTGCTATCTTCCTGCTTCCGTCATTTATCATGTAGTTACCTTTCCATGTGACGATTACAGAAAATAGGGGAGTGCTCCGAAAAGAAAGCCGAATACTTCCAGAAGATGCTCCCTGAAATTCGAACGCGCCATGAATATCTGGCTGAATTGGAGCGTATTAAGGTCGGGCATGCGGTCGAGCTATTATCTCTTCGGTCAGAGGTCGAGGCGTTGCTAGAGGAGCAGAAGGCTCTGCGCCAGGAGAAGCTGGACGTTGTTGGCTCCCTTCGAGGTAGCTATGTCCTAGGCTATCCCGTGCTTTTAATTTAGTTATCTGGTTTCTTGATCTTCTTATCTCCATGTCAGCTCGGGATTCTGCTGTCGCGAAACTTCAAGAACAACTTAAAGCCGCGAAGGCTTCCAGAACGAAATCGGAGAAGGAGCTTGAAAGTATGACTGGCGACTTGGCCCTACTATGTCTTCGTTGCCTTCTCTGATGTTTCTGTCTTGCAGACTATAAATTCAAAACGCGGGCGCAGTATGCCGTCTTCAATGAGAGGGTTGAAGTCCTTGAGACATCTTGCGCCAAGCTTCAGGAGGCCTCCGAGCCGCTGCTGAGTTTGCTTCATCCCGGGAGTGAGAGGCCACTCAGCAGGGACCAGGTCATCTCTCGGCTGGAGGAAGCCCCCGAGGCGCTCAAGAGTCTCTTGAAGGAGATAGCAACCAATGGTTCTAGCCTCGCTTTGGTGATCACCAAATCGCTTTATCCTCGAGTGGATCTTGAGGCCATTAAGGAAGGCTACGCCCGCAACGTAGATGAGGACTGGGCCGCCGAGCTCTGGGAGGAAGACAAGGACACCTCTTTGTCCATTGTAGAAACTTTAGACCTGTAAATTGAATGTATATAAAGGCGTTTCTTTGCTCTTGCATTATCTTTTCAAAAATGCATATTTGCCCGAGTGGTTTCGACATATCGTGTCCGACTAGTCCAGCCCCCAGGCTCTGAGGCATGGTTCGCGACGCATGTCTCAGAGTCTAAAAAATTGTAGGAGCAAAGCACTCGTACGCATAAATCTCGAGAAGATTATGTAAAAAATAAATTTAATATCGATCTTTTTCATTCATAAAGGAACAATTTAAATTACAAAGTTCAAGTGAAAAAACGACGTAGCTATTCTATGTTCCAAGTATTGCTGATTGCCGTGCCATCTTCTCGCTTGAGCTTGTAAGCCCCAGGGCGTACCACTTCATCGACGATGTAAGGGCCTTCCCAGCTTGGGGAGTGCTTATGCTCGCATTTCTGATTCTTTCTAAGGGCCAGATCTCCCTTGGAGAATGCGCGACTCCTCACATTGCGACCGTGATAGCGCCGTAGGCCTTGGAGATACTTCGTCGATTGAATTGTTGCGACGTCCCTGGCTTCTTCCAGACGGTCGAGGTCTTCTAGTCGGCTTTCTTTCGAGGCGACTTCTTCATAGCTCCGGACCCACGGGGATCCAAATTCTAACTCGGTGGGGAGGCGCCTCGAGCCATACACGGGAAGAAAGGTGATCGCCGGTTGCTCACGGGGTGGTTCTGCACCCCAGTACCGAAGGCAATTCTTTCACCCACCGAGTGGCGTATGGCTTTAGCCGATCGAAAATCCTTGCCTTCAGGCCTTGTAACACCATGCCGTTGGCTCGCTCGACCGCTTTCGTTGCTCGGGTGCGCCATCGATGCGGCGATTTTTATTCCGAGTTCGTCACACCAGTCTTGAAATACGTCGCTTCTGAATTGGGTGACGTTATCCGTGATGATTCGGTTTGGTACACCGAACCTAACCACGATTTCGTTGAAGAATTATTTGGCTTTCGCCGCTGTTATTGACGCGACTGGCTTGGCCTCCACCCATTTGGTGAATTTATCAACAGCCACGAAGAGATGGGTATGACCGCCTTGAGTTTTCTTCAAAGGTCCCACCATGTCGAGCCCCCAGACCGCAAATGGCCAGGTTATGGGAATGGTCTATAGTTCCTGTGCCAGTTTGTTCATTTGACGCGCAAAGAACTGACATCCTTCGCATGTCCGGACGATGTCTTCTGCGTCAGTAACAGCAGTCGGCCAGAAGAATCCCTGACGATAAGCCTTGCCAACTAGGGTTGATGATGCCGCATGATTCCCGCAAACTCCCGAGTGGATTTCCTTGAGGTGATCTCTTCCCTCTTGTTCTGATATGCACCATCGTAGTACACCAGAGGAGCTCTTGCAATAGAGTTCTCCCCTGATCACCACATAGCTCTTACTTCAGCGCATTATTCGTTCGGCTTGTACGCGATCTTCGGGTAGTTCGTCCTTCATCAGGTATTCCAGGTACAGAATTGTCCAATCGGGGGTAATGACCAAGACTTCAGCCTCGTCGCTCTTCTCTCCTAGGACGTCCGATTTTGGTCGAGTGCTAATCGTGGGCTTATGAATTTCTTCGACGAATACGCCCTGCGGTGCAAGTAGACCAGAAGATCCCATTTTTGCTAGCTCATCGGCGCTTCATTGTCTCTGGCAGAGCACATGAATGAGTTCAGTGCCATCGAAGTTACCTTCTAGCTTGCGTACCTCTTGGCAATAGGCCGTCATGCTGTCTTCGATGCAGGACCATTCCTTCTGCACTTGATTGACCACGAACATTGAATCTCCGCGAACCATTAAATGTCGGATACTGAGTGATATGGCAATGCGGAGCACATGGATGAGTGCCTCGTACTCGGCGGCGTTGTTGGATGCAGGAAAAAGTATCTGCAGAACGTACCTCAACATTTCCCCGCTTGGTGATATGAGCACAATACCAGCCCCCGCGCCGTTGAGCATGAGGGAACCATCGAAGTACATCGTCCAATACTCGAGTTCCTTGGTAATCGCCGGGCTTTGAAGCTCTGTCCACTCAGTCGTGAAGTCGGCGAGCGCTTGAGACTTGATGGCAGTGCGAGGCTTGAATAGAATATCGAAATCTCCGAGCTCAACCGCCCACTTTGCAATTCTCCCAGTGGCCTCCTGATTGTGAAGTATGTCTCTTATTTGGAAGGAGGTGACCACCGAAATAGTGTGCACTTGGAAGTAGTGCTTGAGTTTGTGAGACGTCAGGACTTCGCTGACGAAGTAGACCGGGTGTTGGATCTCCTCAAGGAAATCCACTCGGGACTTCGCTCTTGGAAGTAATAGCATACAATAATTTTTGAACTTGTAGATACCGCATCTTGGATTCGCTCAGGACTTCGCTGACGAAGTAGACCGGGTGTTGGATCTTCTGCACGTGGTCCGGCTCCTCCCTTTCTACGACAACCGTTGCGCTGACTACATGAGTCGTTGCCGCAATGTAAAGTAGCAGAGGTTCCTCTATCATCGGTGAAACCAAGACCGGGGGCGTCGTCAGGAAGGTCTTCAAATCTTCAAACGCCTGTTGTGCCTCTGGAGTCCACTGAAACTTGTCCTGCTTCTTAAGGAGTTTAAAGAATGGCATACCTCACATACCCAACCGAGAAATAAACCTTCTGAGTGCGGCCATGCATCCTGTGAGCTTCTGGACGTCTTTTTGGCAAGTCGGCGGTTCCATATTTAATATGTCCCTGATCTTCTCTGGGTTGGCCTCAATGACTCGCTGCGATACAATAAACCCGAGTAGTTTTTCCGAAGATACTCCGAAAACACACTTCTCGGGGTTAAGCTTCATGCTGAAGGCCCTTAGACTCTCGAATGTCTCGGTTAGGTCGGTGATAAGGTCCTTCTTCTCCCAAGTTTTTACCACAACATCGTCCACGTATGCCTCCACGTTGCGTCCAAGCTGGGCGTGAAAACATCGCTGAATTGCACGCTGGTACGTTGCACCAGCGTTTTTCAACCTGAACGCCATCGTGGTATAGCAAAAGGCTCCGAAAGGCGTGATGAACGAAGTCTTGATATGATCTTTTGCCTTTAGGCGAATCTGATGGTAACCTGAGTAGGCATCAAGAAAACTCAAAATTTCGCACCCGGCGGTCGAGTCAACCACCTGATCGATTTGGGGCAGCCCAAAGGGATCCTTCGGACATGCCTTGTTGAGATCAGTATAATCAACGCACATGCGCCAAGTTTTATTCTTCTTTTGAACTAGTACAGGATTTGCTAACCAATCGGGGTGATACACCTCTTTGATGAAACCTGCAGCTAATAGCTTGGTGATCTCCTACTTGATGGCGTTCCGGCGATCTAGAGCGAATCGCCGGAGCCTTTGCTTGATGGGTTTTGCTTTTTCGTCGACGTGTAAGGAGTGCTCGATCACCTCCCTAGGAACACCCGGCATGTCGGATGGTTTCCAGGCACAGATGTCTTTGTTAGCTTGAAGAAAGGTGACGAGCGCACTTTCCTATTTACCTTCGAGCCCTGTCCCGATCAGAGTTGTCTTAGACGAGTTGGACGGGTCGAGGTTGATTCTCTTGGTTCCTTCGCCAGGCTTCATTCCCGACGTGGCCTTTTTCTTGGACGGGACGTCGCCTTCTTCCTGCAACGTTACCGCCCGCTTGGATTTCATTTCTTTCGCCGGCTGCCTCCTACAACTCGGCAAGTTCATGGTTCTCTCGGTCGCACTCCAGGGACCGCTTGACGTCGCTGCGGACCGTGATGACGCTTCTTGGTCCCAGCATCTTCATCGTCAAGTTGGTGTAGTGCGGGACGGCCATGAACTGAGCCAATCCGGGTCTTCCCAAGATAGCGTGATACGCCGTCTCGAAGTCCGCTACCTCGAAATCTATGTACTCGGTCCGGTAGTTGTCCTTGGTGCCGAAGGTGACAGGCAAAGAAATCTGCCCGAGCGGAAGCGATGACGCTCCAGGGATTACACCATGGAAAGGCTGAGTGCTCGGCCTCAGTTCGAAGTGGGGAATGTTCATGTCGTTGAAAGTTTTGGAGAATAAGACGTTGAGTCCACTCCCTCCATCGATTAAGACCTTCGTGAGCCTCACATTGCGAATTACGGGGTCGAGCACTAGAGGGAACTTACCCGGATGTAGAACCCGGTTGGGGTGATCTGATCGGTCGAAGGTGATTGGAACCTCGGAACACCTTAGATATTGGGGGCGGCTGGTTCCACCGCATTGATCTCCCGAGCGGTAAGCTTTTGCTTTCGCTTGGACTCGTATCTGGTGGAGCCCCCGTAAATGTAGTTTAGCTCGTGCTCGGGCTCTTGATAATCATCCTCGTCTGGAAGGTCTTTCTTCTTTGCCACCTCGTCCCTTGCTGGAGCTGGCTGCTTGTTGCTCTCCCGCGCAAAGCGGTTCAAGGTGAAGCAATCTTTGGCGGCGTGCTTTCCTTTAGGGTGGAAGGGGCAAATCGCTTCCATGACGGTGCTGTAGTCGGGTGCCTCCCTCCGCATGGCTCGGGGCCGGCTGCGCTCGAACACCGTGACTAGCTCTTCACCCTTCCGCTTCTTGTCTTTGTGCTGGGAGGACTCGGGCTTATCGCCTTGGTTCTTCGAATGTGGGCGCTCCTCTTGGCGCTCAGCCAGGGTGTCTGAGGATGTGGCGTAGCGATCGGCCAGCGCGAACATCTCCTTCACGGATGTCGGAGGTTTCCTGGACATCTTCTTGATTAGATCAGGATCACTTGCCCCTTTCTGGAAGGCCACCACCACCACCGCTTCGGATACATCCCTGATGGTGTTTTTCTTCTGCATGAAACACCGAATGAAGTCCCTCAGCGTCTCGTCCTTCTTCTAGTGAAGCTGGTAGAGGTCCCACGGGGTGCCAGGCCTCTCGTAGGTTCCCTGAAAGTATGAATTGTTCGCAGAGATCACTCCAGGAGTCCACCGAGTTCGCCGGTAACCCACACCAAGCTTGAGTTGAGGGGTGAGATTGGCCGTTAGATAATTTGCCATCACGTTACGATTGCCCCGCGCCTTAACCGCTTGAGGCGTGACCTGCGACCAAGCACGGATCTCGCCCCGTCAAACTTTACGATGCCCTTGGGGTTGAATCCTTCGGGCCATACCACTCGGCGTAGCCGAGGAGTAAACGCTCGGATCCCATCAATAGATCTCTCATCATGATGAGGGGGAGTTCGGCGTGGCGAGCCTCTATCTCGGCGATGGTCATCAACGTGCCGGGGCGGAGTTCGGCGCGATGAGCACATGGCTTGACGGTCGTCGTTGTTTCGACCCCGGCGATGATAGTCTCTATGGTCGTCGTACCTCTGATCACCTCGTCGATCACAGCCGGTGCCGAAACGCTCGTAGTCGTCGTGGTGCCCGCATCGCTCTTCTTTGTCTCACTCCTGCCGTCTGGCGGTGATGTCTTGGCGGAGGTCGCGGTTGATAATTTGGCGAGCATCGCCGAGTGGTGGCGTATGGCGCTGACTGCCGGTATTCCGACTGGTTGCAATCCGACTGCTGGCGACACGAGTAGCCGCGTGGGAGTGCGAGTGCGTTTCACATATCGGCTTTTCCTGATTCTGCTGGATTGCTGCCGCCGTCACCATGGCCTTGATCTGGGCCACGATCGGGGCCGTCGGGCTGTCCGATGCAATCATCGGGTCCAGCGTGTCGTGAAGCGTCTTGGAGGCGACGACGTTCTGCATCGGCGTGCGAAAGACGGATTGGTCTCCAAACCTAGACTGCAGGATGTCCTCGCGGACATTGAGGCCGCGTGATCGAAGAGATCGCACCTGCACCTCCTTACCCTTACGAAGGCGATCTTCCTCTGCAGCCTCTTGGTTTCTTGATGGAGATCGGTCCTCTGCTCCTCGATCGCGAAGACGCCACGAAAATCGCAGCAGTTCTTCACAATGCCGACTGGCTTTCTGGGTGAGTCAGAGCGGCATACCTGAGATGGGTTGGCCTGATCTTCACCAGATTGGATCTGGCTTTGGACCAGGCAGACAAGCTCTCCACGCGTATCCGCGACGAAATCCAGACTTCGAAAGCGGAAGGCCTGGCCGGAGATGAAGGTGGCGATGAATCCGCCGATTGCTGCCATCAAGTTTGTAGGAAAAGATTATAACGCTTCCCCTACCTGGCGCGCCAACTGTCGACTTTCGTAGTCGGCAATAAATTTATGGGGCAGGCGCTAGATCTCAAACTCGAAGGTCACACAAGACAAAGGGTTAGACAGGTTCAGGCCCTCAGTGATGGAGGTAATACCCTAATCCTGTGTGCTGGGATTATGTGGATCTCTGGGATCTAAGATGGTTAAAGCGCAATTGGGCCCGGGCAATATGAGGTGTGCTATGCTCTATAGCTTGATGCCTTGTTGTTGCCCGCCTCTCCCTTATATCACGGGGTGGTGCGACTACGAGTCTGATCGGTTTTGATTACGATCGGTTACAAGATTCTAGTCGATTCTGAGGATAGAGTTTTACATCTTTATCTACCCTATAAACGACTCAGATTACAATCGTATCTTCTATATCCAAATACATATTCAACTGTCTATAAGATATGCCCCCTACCATACGACTGTTTGGCTTGGCACGGGGCACAACCTTTGGGCCTCCTCTCTGGGCCTTTCTTCTCTTCAGGTGACGCTGGGCCGGTCATAGAGATACCTGGTTTCATATATTCCACAATGGCATACAATGGCAAGGTAGGGTATATTCAAATAGGTTAAATAGCTAAATCCCAATTTATTTTGAAAACAGATCTACACATGAAATAACATGCACATAAAGTAAAATAAAGTAGCATCTTTGCAAACATGGGTTCAACATGATCAAAGCACAACTTGCCTGGCCCTTGCGATTTTTACTGTTCTTTACTCTTTATCTTTGATTCTTGATCTTTGATCTTCAATCTTTACCTTCTTGATCTTGACTCCTTAGAACAACTTCCGATTTGATGCATCTAACGATTAAAGAAGAAGCAAATACAAACCAACTCAAAAGATAAATCAAATAAAATCCAAATTGAGAACAGATAGTATTGGATCACAAAGGCTTAGATGAATTTAGGAACTTGAATGGATTAGATCAGATATTAGACAAAAAAGAACGAGCTTTCGGAATACACCGAAAAGGAAAAGACTCATAACTGAGAAAGAAAGAATAATATTCCAAAGAATATTTCTTCTAAAGTTATTATCTTGATTGGATATACAGTGACATATGGGCTCTCGATCTATAAACCGGGTCCATAAAGATACGTTAGTTCGCAATGAACTAAACTGATGCTCAATGTTGACTTTTGTTGAATAAACAGATACACGGTCAAACAAAAGAAAGATAGACTAATAGATTAGATACGGCACAAGGATATGACATATGGCCAATGGTCTATCGACCAAGTCCACGAATGACTTCTAGGTCAATGGCAGATTAGATTTTCAAGAATAGGACATGGACAAGGGGTCGACATTCATGCGATTCGATCTGAGATCGGTCATACGTCGATCAAGAGGCTTGACGATGACAAGGCAGCGAGGAAATGAAGACAAATCTAAACTCATAAGTGATGGGGTTAGATTACAATAAGGCAATAGAGAGGATGATGATATTGCACTAGGGCTTTTACGTGCATGCACACATGCGATGATAGCGAAGCAACGACAGGACACTCATGCAAAAGATAAGATGTCGATTGTCGGTACAATGATATGGTAGCAAGGTTATGATATGGCTCAAGATTGATCTACTAGTTGCGAGGTTTACATGACATGATGCATCGTCAACGACAGATTGGACCCAAGGTTAAGTTAGGGTTTGAGAGGACCGATGCGCGGATAGATCCACTTGGCATAGGGATAGGATAGGTAGGGTTGGCTGCGATGAAAGACTACCAAGGGTGGCTAACCGAAACAAGATCCGATAATGAAAGGGGCAAGATCGAAGACGACGGGTAGATTCTAGAATATGACATTGATGGCAACTGAAGACTAAATGAACTCTAAAGATGGGCAAACCAGAGAATGATGGTCTACTGGACATGACAACCCGACCAAGGCGAACTAAGATGGTTGGCGGCAAAAGACGGCGCGCGGCACTGACGAAAGGCGGCGGCTAACGAATATTAAAATTTTCGGTTGATGGAACAGCAAAGGGGAAGTGAGCACCACGTAGAACATGGCGAGTCGAGCTAAACGGTATAAGTGGATTTGGCGGCAACCCAATGGACAGATCACAAACTACCAATGAATAGCTGCTAAAGTTAATAGATCAAACGATAATCACTATTAATATAATGGATGAAACCTAACCAAATTTTACAGAGAGCTATCTGGGACCCTAAGGCACAATATGACGTGAAAGGATCGGAGTTTCCTCCTGGATCAACAGGGAACGCACGATAAAGTTTTCAGCTGTACATACGCAGTCTGATCGGGGAAGATTGAATTTTCTGTAGAAATCCCAAAGACAAAACCTTGATTTAGGGTGAGCATCGCGTAGATGACATCAAGATGAATCTACAGTAAAAAGGGCACGGTCAAATTCGCAAAAACGAAGGAGAACGGGCGACGAGAAGATTAGGGATTGGAACGGCTGTAACTTTTGATTTTGCGGATGAAACTGCACCAAATTTGGTGGAGAGGTAGATTAGACCATAAGGTACGAGATGACACAAGAGGATTTCAGAAAAACTCAAAGGAACGACGAGGAACGTGACGCCAATTTCGGCCGACGAGGGCGGCGGGCCGGAAGAGGAACGGCTGCGACTTTTTGGGTTTGGGAGGTGCTCTGGGGATTAGGGGTGCGTGGGAGGGGTCTTAGAACACTTATATAGGCCTGAGAGTCATTCCATACAAGGAGACACAAAGAAAATTCGGATTTGGATTGAAAACGGTTTGGATCGAAACCTGGCGTGCAATGAACAGTTACTGATGACGTGGCGCATTGTGGTGCTTCGGATGGGGATCGGAGGGCAGCGGCTGGGCGGCGACGTGACCGACTCGGGAGTTGACACGTGGAGGTGCGGGAATGGAGGAAGGATTGGGCCCAATAAATTCTGAATTCAACCAAATTTCCGAATTAAAATAATTCATTTAGAGCAATAAAAATACCGAAAAAATTCAAAAAAAATCTAAAAAATATTTTAAGATATTTGGAGCTCAAATAAAATATTTTTAACTAAACTTCATTTAAAATTTTGCAGTTTTTATTTAAATTTAACAAGAGGCTTTATTTAAATTAATTCCAAATAAATCCAAATGAATAGCAAACGAACTCCGAAAAATCTCAAAAAATTATAGAAAATTCCTTGGAGCACAATGAACTCAAATAAAACTAAATTTATTTTAATTGAAGTTTATATTAGTGAAATTAAATTATTTTACTATTTAGAAAATTCCAGATTAAGCTTTATTAAAGCGAGAAAATCAGCGGGGATTTTTGGAAAGATGAACTAAACAAAAGATTTTTGAAAACCCAAATTTTGGGATGTTACAGTGGGCCACCGTGGCGTAGCAGGACACAGTGCCCATGTCTTGCAGAGATTTCTAAAGCATTACCGGGTGAGTCGTGGAGCCGTTATCGTGATGATGATCTTTGTATGGGACTCCGTACCTTGTGACCACGAGCGAGTGGAAAAACTTTACAACTGCTCGGGCGGTGATGGCCGAGACCGGTTCAGCTTCGACCCACTTGGTGCAGGTGTCAATGGCGACGAACAGGAACTTCTTCCCCCCGATCGCTTGACGGAAAGGGCTGAAGATGTCAAGGCCCCAGGTCGAGAATGGCCAGGCGTGTGGTATGGTCTGGAGGGCCTAGGCCGGCTAGTGTGATTTTCAGGCATGGAATTGGCAGGCTCGGCAAGTGCGAACAATGTCTCGAGCGTCCTGCAGCTCTATTGGCCAATAAAATCTCATGCAGAACGCCTTGTCGACTATGGTCCTGAAAGAGGAATGCGCACCGCAGAAACCCGAATGGATATCGTTGAGCAGGTACTTAACTTCCTCCGGTGTAACACACTTCGACAGAACACCCAGAGTGCCCTGACGATAGAGTTGTCTGTTAACGAGCTTGTATGAGCTCGCTCGGCACCTGATTCTGCTCCTCTCGACTGGGTCATTCGGGAGCTCACCCCGATCGAGGAACTTGGTAATCAGCTCCATCCACGAGGGAAAACTCTCGAGGAGGGCGACCGAATCTTCTTGGTCGGTGACGGAGTGTGTCGCCAAGGTCTCGAAGATGACATCTGGCGGAATCTCACCACCAGATGACCTGAGCTTGGATAGGAGGTCGGCGCTAGAGTTGTCCTTCCTGGGCACGTGCTTGATTTCCAAGTTCCGGAACCACTTCTCCGTCTTGCGCACCTCGGCAAGGTACTTGGCCATCGAGCCCTCCGAGCACTGGTAGTCTTTGTTGTACTGGTTGACGACGAGCTAGGAGTCGCCCTTGACGACCAGCTGGTGCATGCCCAGCGACTTGCAGGCTCGGAGACCCACCAAAAGGGCCTCATACTTCGCCATGTTATTAGTTGCGGGAAAACTGAAGCGAATCACATACCTCAGTTTGTCTCCCCAGGGTGTGATGATGAGGATACCAACCCCCGAGTGCTCGAACGACCTGGAGCCATCGAAGTACATCCTCCAGGGCTTCTCTTCGTCGACCTCAGGCTCAGGAGTCGATTGCAATGTTTGCTCGACCACGAAGTTGGCGAGCGCTTGCGACTTAATGGCAGTGCATGCTACAAACTGTACGTCGAATTCTGCCAACTCCATGGCCCACTTAGCGATACGACCTCCGGCGTCTGGGTTCCTTAGGATCTCGCCGAGCGCGAATCCGCTCAGGATAACCACTGTGTGCGCCTGGAAGTAGTGCCGGAGTTTACGCGAAGCCATGAAGAGGGCATAGAGAAGCTTCTGGACCTCATGATAACGCTCCTTTGGTCCATGAAGTACCTCACTGACGTAGTAGATTGGCTACTGCCGACCATCGCGCTCGGCCACCAGGACGGCGCTGACAGCCTAGGTCGTAGCAGCAAGATAAAGCAGCAGCGTTTCTCCCTACCACGGGGTCGTGAGTAGCGGTGGGCTCGAAAGGTATGCTTTCAGCTCATCAAAGGACCGTTGAGCTTCGGTTGTCCATTCGAAGCCCTCATGCTTACGCAATGCCTTGAAGAACGGTAGTCCGCGCTCACCGAACCTTGAAATGAAACGACTGAGAGCAGCCATATGGCCGGTGAGGCACTGGACCTGTCTTGTTGATCTTGGAGGAGCCATCTTCTCAATTGCCTTGATCTTCTCTGGGTTCGGGCCGACTCCCGAGCCCCCGATGATGTAGCTAAGCACTTTGCCCGAGGTACGCCAAACACGTATTTTTCAGGGTTGAGCTTTATGTCGTGTTTGTTTAGGTTGGTGAAGGTCTCCGTGAGGTCATTGATGTGGTCGTGTTCAGAAGAGCTCTTGACGATGATGACGTCAACGTAGACCTCGAGGTTACGACCAATCTAAGGGTCGATGGTCTTGAACATCAGCCGTTGAAACGTCGCGCCCGCATTGCGTAGGCCGAATGATATGGTCGTGTAGCAGAACGTCCCAAACATCGTGATGAAGGCCGTCTTGTCTTCGTCATCGACTGCGAACTTGATTTGATGGTAGCCCGAGTAGGCGTCGAGGAAACTCAGCATCTTGGTATTGGTAGTGGAGTCGACGATCTAGTATATGCGTGGAAGAGGGAAATTATCCTTCGGGCACGCCGAGTTCAGGCCCGTATGGTCGACGCACATCCTCCACTTCCCGCCCTTCTTCTGCACGATAACTGGGTTAGCTACCTATCGGGACCCGGATTTGCAAATCCGAAACCCTCTGTGTATACTGCACTAGTCCAGGATCACGCTAGTGCACACAGTGGAAACATAGATGAAAAATCATTCCATACAATGAATTAATTAAGAAAGAGGCAAATTATTATTAAATAAAGCAAACGACCTTATGGTCAATGTTTACACCATTATGCCTTAAGGCTTAAGAAACAAATAATTATTGCAACGAAAAAAATAACTTGAGCCATTCGACATGCCACAGGCAATCGTCTGGGGAACGCCTTCCTAGTCCACATAGTCTTCATAATAATCCTCCTCATGATACTCATTATCTCCTGGTCCTTCCTCAACAACTGATCAACAAGGGCATAAAGCCGTGAATACAAAAGTACTCAACAAGCCGTAGGGAAATGATGCAATATTCATGCAAGGCTTGACAAAGGATAGCCATATGGTTCATTTGCAGAAAGCAATAACTTGAATTGAAATACAGTAAATAGATTGAAAGCACATTTATGAAAAGATAAATAAATAACTGATAGATCAATGGTAGACAACATGAACAGAATGGCGAGGCATCACCCTACACCATCTAAAACAAGTATCAACCAATAAATTCAACAGTATTACTTTAGACAACAAAACAACAGCGAACTCCCTGTTCACATCCCAACAATTCCACATTCCACATTTCATGAAACACTCTATACCCCGTGTGAAATTCCCGGGCTTGTCCATGACCGCGGACATAGCTATTCAAATAGTTTTACACTTTGTAGAGGTTGTACTTCTTTACCCACAAGACATGAACATCTCTTTGTGCAAACGTTACCGACACACTTCCTTTGGTGTGTCGCAGAGATATCATGACAAAGCCTTTACAATGCACTGTCTAAACTCGGTACTGCCAGCTAAGGTTTCGCCCCTTAGGACCCCCTCTTGCGCCTTGCGAATCTACCCGTCCATCCAGGAACCCACACCACCAATTAGCAGTACTTAAGGCTAGACATTGCAAATTAATCAGCTAGGTATGTCCCATACCAGACATGTGGTAGTACTGTTAGGCCCAGTTCAATGGCACACAAGATTAAGTCCTTAAGTTGTCTTAGGCAAGACATCCATATCCCAATATGCTAGAAAGCACCCTCTTTACTACACGATTACTTGCCAGAGGGAAAACAATTCGTTCAACCAAGACCAATGGCAAACCCTACCATGGTACAACAAATTTTACAACAGTGGCTAACGGCCACGATTCAATATCTCATTAAGTCAAGATTAACATTAATCACATGTGATATGGATCCCAACGTATATCTAAGCAATGTCTAAGCATAGCTACGGCAACCCAATGTTGGTGGTATAATCATGTCCAACTAGTAATGACCCAACCTAGGGTTAGCAATAGATACATGTCATCCCAATAATCATGGTGGTATAATGTCAACTAGGTACGTAGCTACTCCCGGCAAATAATCATTGTACAGAAATAGCATGCAATTGTATAAAGCAAAATACTTTACAAACATAGGATCAACATGATCAAAGGTTAAGACTTGCCTTGCTGATCTAGTGCTGAGTCTTGGTCTTCGAAGTCTCCGTTCGCTCCCTCGGAATTAGCGTCTACCGGTAAAGAAAGCAACGAAACCAAATAAATACAAAACAGAGACACAAACAAGCTCAAAACTAAAAATAAATGGCTCTAGAATGTAAAGCATGATTTTAGAAAAATTTAGAAACTTGAATCGCCTCAATTGGAGTTCGTATGAGGGAGAACGTGCCTCCAAAAGATTAAATTTAGAGAAAAGGCTGAAAATCAGAAAATCAGAATTTCTCGATTTATTTTTCTATTGGAAAATCAATTAATGACGCATTTGCTGACGTCAGCAATCAATTTCTCGGATAAAAATAAATTGAAAAAACCTTATTTCACTGACATGCAGGACCCACGGTCTATGGACCGAGTCCACGGGCCTACACTGGTCCACGGTGGACCGGGTTAGCGGAATAGCGCTAGGGCTGACGCAGCGGCGACGCACACGTGGCTGCTGACCGGCGGCTAACGCAGGCATCAGGGCTGACGTGGCGGCAGAGGTGGTGACTGACGTTGGCGCTGACGTGGTTGTCCACGAGTCGCGCATCGAGCCACGGCATTGGATCATACGGCAGAAGCACGAGGATGCGGCGGCGAGGACGTGACGCGATCAGGAGCATTGGCGGGCGATCGGACGGTCGAGGTTCATGCCGAGGAGCGACGGAATGGGCGGCAGCACAAACTCGCCGCAGACGAAGAAGATGACGCAAAACTCAGTGTTGCAGCGTGCGGACTCCAGCGACGGCTAGGGTTCGGCTGGCGATGGGCACGCGGGAGCTGGGCCAACTGGGCTGCGGGGCGAGCGAAGCGGGCTAGGGCAGAGCGGCTAGTGGGCTGAGATGGGCCGACGCGGAGCGGGCTGAGGCTGGGAATAGAAACGGGCCGGAGAGATTCGGCCCGAAAGAGTTTTTAGAAAATAAAATCATTTTTCGAATCAAAATAATTCCAAAAATTCAAATAAAAGCAAATAAATTGAATAAACAGTAAATAAATTCAGAACAAACTCCAAAAATACAGAAAAAAATTCCTTGAAGCGCAATGAACCCAACTAAAACTGAAAATCTTTAGTTTGATGAATAGATTAATCAAATTAAATCTTTTCATTACTAGAAAATTCAAATTAAGCTTGATTGAAATGAGAAAAAAATGCATCTGGTTCAATTTCAAATTCAAACATTCCAAAACTCAAATTTTGGGATGTTACACTAGCCATTCGGAGTAGTCAATCTCACGAATGAAGCTAGCCTCTAAGAGCTTGTCAAGATGTTCTCTTATTATCATCATCTTTTCGGGAGAGAAATGACACAGCTTTTGGCGTACAGGTCGGCAGCCAGGCCTTATTTGCAATTTGTGCTCGATCACCTCCCTCGGGACTCCTGGCATGTCTGCCGGTTCCCAAGAGAATATGTTTCTGTTGGCGCGAAGGAAGGTGACGAGCTCGAGTTCCTATTTCGAATTGAGCTCGAAGGCGATGTGGACGCTCTTGCTCGAGTCGCCCTCTTCGAGCTGCACAGCCTTCGTCACACTGCTGGGCAGGATCGTCGTCTTGTGGCGGGCACTTTTCATAGTTAACTCGGAGCCTCATTGGGGCAGCATGCCGGCGAGCGCCAAGGCCTTCTCCTCGCATCTGTGTGCCACCTTGAGGTTGCCACGAACGGATATGACGCCATTGGGCCCCGGGAGCTTCATGCAGCAGTGGCCGTAGTGGTTTGCCGCTATGAACTTGATCAACGCCGGACGCCCGAGTATGGCGTTGTAGGGAAGGTCTCCGTCGACCATCTCAAAGGTAACCAGCTCGGTGCGGAAGTTGGTGGGGTCGCCGAAGGTGACGGGCAGAACCACTTGCCCGAGCGGTGTGGTGGAACTCCCTGGTACAATACCGAAGAAGGGAACTGCTACATTCTTGATCTTTGATCGGGGAATCTGCATTCGGTCTAGTGGCTTGCTAAGGGCAAGTTGAGGGAGCTGCCCTCCATCGACCATGACTCGCCCGACCACAGTGTTGCTTATGGTCGAGGTCACGACCAGAGCGGTCTTGAGATCCTTGGACATTCCTAGGGAAGCATCATCCCAGGAGAAAGTAATCGGGGTTCCAGCCCATTTGCAAGGCTGGTCAGCGGGCTTCCCAGCGGAGGCTTGGTATACGGTTCGCGCGACATCTTTGAGCTCACACCGAGATTAATACGCCGACAACTCACAGAAGATTACATCGACACGGCGGTCGCCCTGCTGAAACTCCAAGTCGAGGTCTTCTAAGTCCTCGCTGGCATTGACCCTGTCGGGTCGCTCATCCTCCTTCGGGAGCGTGGGCATTTGTCCAGGCCCGTCGTAAAAGGCGTCCAGCTTATTCTGCCAGGTCCTTCTGATACGCACACGCCTCGACTTAAGATGCGTGCGCACGTGTTTGGTCCCGATCTTCCATCGTAGGAGAAATTCTTGAAGGCGAGTTGTGACCTTGACGAAGGGGCGGCTAACCACGATCAAGAACGCGCCTAGCAGCCTCACAATCGCTAAACCACTCCTCAATTGGTTATCAATCGTATCAAAACACGACTGACCTGTTCACGAAGAACGGCCCGAGCAATTCGATGAGAATTGAAAGAACAACAGCGGAAGAAAAATCACTCCAAGATGAATGATTGATTTGAGACTTCAAGTATTTGGGGCCAAGAGGCCCTACAATAGCAGTAGCTAAACCAAAATCCCAAAAGCCCCTTTCTCCCAAGAAAAGTAGAATAAAAACATGTTCATGTGTGCTCCAAGTTGCATGCATGCAAACTTCCTTTTAGTGAATCCACAAAAATAGGATGTGTTGATTTTCTAGTGTGCGCCATGGTGATGTAATGCCATAAAATTAGGATCAAGAATTCTCCTCACTATTTGGAACAATAGGTGGACCTTCCATGCATGCGCCTCCACAAAAAAATATGGCAAGAATTTTCCATTCTTGACAATAAGTGGCGTCGCGTGCAACAAAATGGGAATTGTTCCTTTTTCTTGCATCGACCATTTTAATCCTCCTGTTCTTGAGGTGTCCTTTGTCTTTCACAAATATTTCTTCCGAGGCGCCTTCGCATGTAATAAGTAAACAACAATCATTAGGTAGTATCATTTTTTCTGTAATTAAATAATTGATTTGTTTAAGAAACGAATTCACCTTTTGTCCAAGGCGCCGTGTACGGGCTCGAGTCATTGGCCCTTGTATATTAACTGAATCTTCTACGTGTGAGCTAGTGATGTCCTCATCACATGCAGTTTCACAGGTCATGGCCGTGGGCCTTATGGAACAGGCAGAACTTGTTGGAATCATACCTAGGTCACACCTCGAAACCCTGTGGTCAGGCGTCACCTTACTAGTGCCCAAGCCGATTCTATCCCTGCTGGGGTGGGTATTGTGTTCGTTGAGGTTGAGGTCCTCCCTGGTTGGGTCGCGACTGCCCCTGGTCGGGACGCCGCACTTCCATTACCTCATGCTCGCTATTCATCGTAGTGACCACGCGTAGCCGACCGCCTCCGCTACCGCGGTCTCTTTCGCTTTTTGGCGTGCGGATCCGAGCCGTCGCCCTTGGTGTTGGATGGCCCGGCCTCACCAAAAATGAGGCCAGGCTTGCCCTGGTCGTAGTCGCGTTTCCAGCGCATAGCATCGTCCGCGTTCGCATATCGTTCTACCATCCGGAACAGCTTGTTGATGTCGAGCCTTGCCGTGGTCTCCAGGTTCTCGGTGAGGCACCAGTCGCGGACGCCGATCTTAAAGGCCTTGATGGCGGCCTCATCAGAGACGCTCGGGATAGAGTTCCTCGTGCAGATGAATCGATGCACGAAGTCGCGGAGTGCCTCATTCTTGCCCTGGATGATGCGTTCTCCTGTCCGGAGCGCTCGTAGCAGCTCTGGAAATTAGAGCAGAGGGTGTCCCGTACCTGGTGCCATGATTAAAAGGAGCCAGGCATCTGATTGAAGAGCAAGGTGTGTGTCGCGCCGTCCAACACTGTCGGGAGATAATTGGCCATCATGGCCTCATCCCCTCCAGCTGCTAGGATTGCGATCGAGTAGATCAAGAGAAACTCGTTGGGGTTCTTGGTCCTGTCAAATCGCTCGATCGCAGTGGGTTTAAATCGGGCCGGCCAGCGCACCTAATAGAGGCCAGCAGAGTATGCTGGGCACCCGTAGGCCAGCGCAATGCCATGCCGAGCATGGCGGCCATCGCTGTTGGGGCTGGAGTCGCTGTCGTCGCAGCGTCCGTACTCAGGTCGGTGGTGCAGCTGTAAGGACCTGAATCCACTGATTTGAACCCACTATGTTTACCGCACTAGTCTCAGGATCAACGCTAGTGCACACAGCTCAACATCGGTACATATCACATCATACTCAACGATAATGGAATAGTAGTTCATTTATTGATATAGATAAGTGTATGATCTTATGACCTACTTACATTATTAAGCCACGCAGGGCAAGACTGGAAATATAAACTAATAATTAAGCAGCGGAAAGTAGAAAACGTGGATAGCTCATCAGTTCACCACAGGCAACCGACAAGGCTCGGACCCTAATGACTCGCGTCCTCCTGGAACTCCTCCTCCAACACAGGTGTAGATTCTTCGACTGTTGATTATTGTTGTTGGCAAGGGTGAGTACTTAAAGCACTCAACAAGTTGCGCACAGAATGCAATTCTATGTAACTATATGCAAGGCTTATTCCAATGGATAGGCTATCATGGCTATTTTGCAATAAGCAGCATTTATGAACAAATACAATAAATAGATTGTAGAGACTGTAAAACAAATAACAATAAATAGATTCAGCATTTCTGAAGTAAACTAAGTTTCCAATCCTAAGTCAAATTCCATCTTCCACGTGGCATTCCGCCATCCCAACCAAGTTGTCCATTTAATTAAGCTAACCCTTAACTGTAATTCTCGAGCATTGCTCGATCATGAGCACGGCTATCCGAATAGTTTCACACTCTGCAGAGGTTATGCACTTTACCCACGTGATACAACCAAACACCACCAAGGCGAGTGATTATAACAAAGCCTTTACAATGCGCTGGCTTAACCCGGTACCACCCGCTAAGGTTTCAACACTGGTGGGACTGGTTACCACATCCAGGGCCCCCCTCTTGCGCCATGTGAATCACTCCATAACTCGGGAACTCACACCGACCAAGATAGTACCAAAGCTAAGACATTGCAAATTAATCAGCTAGGCTGGCTGTTAGTGTTATGCCCTTGAGGCAATCATTTAGATGATTGTAACATGACTATGTTTATGAATAATAATATGATTATTGGTCCAATGAATGTATATCATTGTATTGATCAACAAGTATGTGACTTGCTTATGAAGCTCTTTACTTAATGATGTAATTCGATAAATATCTCTGATCGGATATCATCGTATAGGACAACGATGAATAGATCAGCACATGTAGTGATCGATGATCATGCTTCATAGATCATGGATATGGAGATATCATCTATACATTGTGGACGCATGTTGAAGAACATGGGTTAGATAGACCCGCAATGGGACAACTGCGAGAATGTTTCATTCTTATGTGTCATCGATGTATCTCATACCTAGTAGATGTATGATCCTTAGACACGAGATTGTCATATTCCCTACATGTGTAATAGTTTTCCTTGGGGCTATCAAACACTACTTCCTAACCAGATAGTTATAAAGGTAGCTTTCATGTTTACTATGAAACGTGCAGAGGGAAGTGAGCGAATAAGATGGAATTTGCCACTCCAATGAAACGGAGATATATGACAAGGCCACTCGTGTGATATGATTAAGGAAGTGCATGGCCATGCCGTGATTGAGGAGTCAATCACAACTTATTAATATATCACGGATACGAGAGATGGATTGAATCATCAAAGGATGACATGCTTCTCGCCTTGAGATCAATCTTCATATACTTGGCAAAGGGATTATTACATGAATACTTTTGATAGGTTACGTCCGATTTGATCATAGTATGTTTGGGAGTTGGCATACTTTGCAAGAAGCCACTACCAACTATTGGATTGAAAAGGAGTTTTCCGAATCCACGCCCAAACGCACGTGAACCTCGCAGGTCACACACTTAATGGTGGGACGCATTAATTTGGATTGGATCCGTAATTAATGAACCTCGTGGGCTTAGCATGATGGGCCCTAGTTTAGGGTTTCATCTCGTGGCTATATAAGGAGGGAGGAGGAGGCGCAGGTGTGCTTTCCACGGTTTAGGAGTGATTCACTCGAAACCCTAGCCTACTCCTCTCATTGTCCTCGCCGAGCGACCGTGTGCTTGCACACGACGCACGGCGTTCCATCTCGGACGTGTGGACTACTAAGGTGACGCTGCTTTGATCGCGGCGTGGGAGGACGATCCACGGCAAGGCGAGGACGATCCACTACATCGACGCAACGATCGCGGCGAGGACGATCCACTACATCGACGCGTGAAGGATTCGCATCGCGCGCGTCTAGTGGTAATCTTATCTATGATCCCCTTCTTGCGAGTAGCTTTACGTTACGCTGGTAGATTTTTTTGTGCTAGCGTAGCATACCGCGTTCCTCTTCATCGCCCATACCGGACATGTGGTTGCATGATTGACTCAGTCAAAGGCTTGCAAGGTTAAGTCCTTAGAGTGATCAAGGCAAGACATCCACATACCCTCGCCCATCGGGCCCACCTTGGCATACTCGCCTTTGTCACTTGCCCCAATCTAAGTGAATATCACCCAAGTTGATTACCAAGCACCACGTGCCATCAACAATTCAACATCGCTTGCGTGACATGACTCGCCACAAACAACTCAATCTCATCGTGTGATCCCACATGACACACAAGTTCATAACATTGTTCCATATTCCATTAATCAAGATTAATTATGAATGATTCCAACACATGTGATGACGTGGCATGGTGAGCAACTAATACGGCCTAACCATCCCATGTTGATTATCATTACTAACCAACTATATTGAACCAAACTAGGGTGACAATAGATCATGGCATATGATGACAAGGTAGGGTATAGATCAATTTGGTATAATAGCTAAGCCCAATTTAATTTGAAACAACTATATACTTGAAATAATATGCAATAGGGTAAAACAATTAAAGCAATTTTACAAACATGGGTTCAACATGATCAAAGCACAACTTGCCTTGGAATAGGTCCTGATCTTGATCCGAGCTTGCTCTTGAGTTGTCGGATCTTCCTCCAAGCGTCGCACAATTCAACGCCCACGCAGCATCAAGGAGAAAAGCAAATAAATACCAAAACAGAGAGCAAATGAACTCCAAAAATCAATTAAAATTCACCATTAAATATATCTCAATTTTACAAATTTTTAGAAATTTGAATCACTCAAATCCGAGTTAAGATGCAAAAGTTATAGCCTTTGGAAGTTGAATAAATACTGAAATTACAGAAATTAGAAAAATTAGAATTAACAGAATTATTTTTAAATCAAAAACCGATTAACTGCGTCATGCTGACGTCAGCGCGGATCTGACCAATCAGATACCGACACGTGTCCTGGTCCATGGACTCGGTCTACGGGACCGCCTCTGGTCTACCGCAGACGCGGTCCACGGCGCCTCGCAGAACGTGCCGACACGCGGCGGCACGCGATTGGTCGCGGCGCCGGTGCGATCTGACGCGCCCAGATACGATCGGACGGCTACGATTTGATCCGGGGCTTGAACCACGCGTCTTTCATCCAACGGCTTACCCCGAGATCCGACGGCTCTTGAAGCTCTTTGGCACTGATGGCGGCGCGGCGACTAGAACTTCGCCGGACTTGGAAACGAAGACCACAGCGACGGCGGAAGGAGGGCTCTCCGGTGACACTTCTACCCTTCATGAATGCGACTCGTCACGGCGAACAAGTTGGCGGCCTCGGCGACGGCGGGGACTCCACGGACGATGAGCTCCAAGCGAGAAACCACGACGAAGACCTCGGCTTACTCCGACGAGCTCGTAGATACGTTCTAGGGTTGCTCTCGCGAAAAGGCTCCGACCAAAAGCTGCGGCGCACACCTGCGAATCTCGGGCGGCTACCCCTCCCTTTTATAGCCTAGGCGTTCGAGCCCTACACGGCGAAGGAGTTCGGCGTCGTCACGGCGACGGACTCCGAATCCAGAACGGAGACGACGACGCTCTGCCGTACACGCGTCGCAATCCAACGGCCACGACATGGCTCCTACGAGGCGCGATCTGGTCCGGAGAGACGCAATCGGACGGCTGCGAGGATTAGGGTTTCGCAGAGGAACCTGGGCCGTGCGGGATGCCTGGGCCGCACAGTTGTGGGCCGGCCCGACACTGTTCACAAGGCTTTTTAAAAGATTTCTCATTTCAAATAATTACATAAATTCATTTAATTTGTTTTAAGCAATAACACTATTAGGAAAAATCCAAGAAAATTCTCAAAAATACTTTGAGACATTTTGAACTCAGATAAAATATTTTTGGCAAAACTTTATTTTAACTTTGCACAAATTTAAATAGTTTTCAATAAAAGGCCAAAACACTTAATTTGCAATTAATTCAAATAAATCCGAAAAAATCCAAATAAATTCCAGAAAAATCATAAAATGCACAAATGACAATAAAATAATATTTAGGCGAATTTTGGGATGTTACAGCAGCCCGCGTCGATTGTGAGGTTGGCACGGGCGTCATTGGTGTGATAGCATAGGCGGTCGTGGACGTTTTGATGCCTGGGCGGGACATCCGGAGAAAGGCTTCCGGACGTGCTGTTGCTCGAATAGGCGCTGCTGTTACTCTACCGATGTCAAGCACATTCATGGATTACATTCCGGGCCTAACGATGCGGAGGCGATCGGGACGGGCTTCGAGCTCGTCTGTACAAAGGTGATCGGCGAGAGCGTTGACGTCCGCGTGAGGAGGCACCATCGCTCTCCAGAGAATGAGACCCAGGGCGCCGGCTTCGCCCTCGCTACGAAGGCTCGACCTCGTCGGTCGCCTTGTCAAGCTGCTCGACGAGGGTCCACCCGAAAAGAGCCGACCTCGTTCGAGCAGGATCGACCATAACACGGGCGATGGCTCGCAAGCGCTCCCAGCTGGTGAAATCGCCTAGGCGGGCAGGGTTAGGCCGCCCGGACGAGGTGCGGTTCTCCCCGTGATCTTCCCATCGGAGAGTGGTGATAGCCTGGTCGATGGCAACCTGAGCCAAATGACGCGCCTCCTCTGAGGTGTTCGGGTCTTGATCCCCCGCTACCACGCTCGCCCCATGTCCATCGGCCATGAAGGCAAAGTGATGAGGACATCCCAACCAAGGATACAACCGCTGCCCCTTCTTCTTCTACGACCGCTACTTCGTCCCCGACCGTCGCTGTTTCGGCCTCTACTTCGTCTACGACGTCTAGAGGGCTTAATCCGGAAGCAAGTCCTTTCCATCCACCTTTGCTGGACCAGCACTTCAAGAACATCCACCGAGGACAGCCCACGCGCCAAGAAAGGCCCAAGATAAAGCCCAATTCGTCGCCGAGTCCGGTTCGGCCATCCAGAGCAGCAGTACTTCAAACAGGCGCCACGACCACATCCGAACTCCGTTTTCGACGTTCGACAACTCGTTTGAAAGGTATCGAGATAACCTTTCCAATGGATCTGATCCCGAGGCCAAAATCCTCTGGAGCGAAGGGAGATCACAGAACAATCTCACAGGACAGAAATTCCAGGTGCTGAGCCACCTTTCTTTTGGGCCCAAGGCCTATGTACTTTTAGGGTTCCACCCCTCCTTTGGCCGACGCCCCTCTCCTGGCTGCCACACCCCTCTTGGGGGCCCCCCCTTGTGTGGGTACCCCTTTATATTGGGTTCTCACCCCTGTTATTCAGTTTTTAGGTTTTGTTGTGTTTTGGTAGACCCCGTGTGCGTCCCTCCTCAATCTTGCGTGTGTCGACTAGACCACCCGAGTTGAGAAACAGAACCTCACTTTGTTTTTCGTTGAGATTATTGGTTTGAAATTGCTATCACCTTGTTCTTGCTTGTTCTTGGTTGCAGCAGGTTCAAGGATCGATCGGGTCTTGAATCGGTTGATCGCCTCGTGTGGTGACGTTGCGATTGCTTGGTTGCTGATCTGGTGGTTCATCTTATCGTTCTCTTCAGAAGGTCGGGACAACACTAGTGCACATCAGGTGGTATCAGAGCGACGGTTGCCTGGTGAGAACACCCTTATCCTTGTTTAGTTCATCTTGTTCGTCCTAGAGTCCAGAAAAATAGCCCAAAAATATATATATGTTCGTCGTGTTTTCGATCTAATCCGAGCCCCCTTTTAGCCTTTACTATTACTACCTAGTTTATTTCTTGTTGAATTTGTGTTGCATCGTTGTGTTGTTGCTGGTCTTAGTGTTTGATCTTTACAGTTTCGAGTTCTATTCACGTTTTTGTCACAGCGTCGTGTTGTTCGTGCGGCTATTTGTGTTGCCATCTTCCTTCCGCAAAACCGAGAGCCTTCCACCAGAACGCCCCAAACTCCATCACGCAAGATTGCATCCAAAACGACCGGAACAAAAAGTTGCATCCAAAAATCGACAAGACCAGGTCTGATTGGGTTCCCGAGGCTTCAAAAAATTCGTTCGACCCCAAAAAACATCGTTTAGGGCCTCAAAACGCCCCCGAAAGTTCGGCAAAATTTAACCTTTCCTGTTTTGCCTAGAAATTTTTGCTCCTGTGTCCTGGATTTGTGTACATCGCTACCTCGCAGCCCCACCCCCTTTTTGAGCCTTGCTGCTTTCCAGTCTAGGGCTCCCACAAAAAAAATTGGAAAAAAAATTCAAAAAAAAATCAAAAAAAAGAGAGGGAAGAAAGGAGCCCTAGCTGTTGCTTGTGCATTGAGAATGTCCTGGTTGCTTTTCTGTGACTTCTTTAGTATCTAGGCTCGCGTCTCTAGCACGGTCTAGCCTAGGACCAGCACGTACCGCCGTTGAACATTCTTTCAACTTGTTTTGACTAGTGTGGTTCTAGTTTTTCCTTTGCTACAAATAATACCTGTCCAAACTCTACTTACTATTAACCACAGGAAAAGTACCATGCAATCGCTTTGTCACCTCTGAGTGCAGGTTACCGTCATTATCCGATCAGACCTTGACAAGCTGTAGTGTAAGAACTGGTAAGAACTTTGTGTTAGCTTGAGTGCGTGAGATCATCCACGGCCCTTATATTATTAGTCCATAGGAACTAACCCTCTTGTGAGTTCTCTGTTTTGTTGCTCCTAACCATGGCAGGTAGCCCAAGCAATCGTGGGAGTAACGTCGGCAGTGGAAGTGAACATGAGGACCGCCTCACGCCAAAAGAACGGCGTTGGGTCATTCGAGAGGATGCACAATCAGCATGAGATGCGAACTCGTGACACTCTTGATACGATTCAGACGCAATTGGCACCCCTCACTGAGCTTCAAGCACAGCTAGCACAACTTCTTCAAGGTGCTGGCCCCAACAATGGTGCTGCTGGTCATGCTTTGGGCCAACGCGGCGCTCCACCGGTTGTCCCTGTTACTTTAAACGGGGTGGATCAAGAGGAGAACAACTACGCCGCCGATACTGAGGACGACTACAGGGTAAATGTGAATAACGACCGACCTCATCGTCGACTCCACAATAACAGGCAAGGTATGGCTAGAAATCAACATGATCAAAGGGAAGAACGTGATGACTCTATGGCAGAAATAAAATTTACTATGCTTCCTTTTGATGGTACTTATAATCCTGATGTTTATCTAGATTGGGAGTTGACGGCAGATCAAAAATTTTCTTGTTATGACTTCTCTGAGCGTAGAAGGGTTCATGCTGCCACTAGTGAATTTACTGGTTTTGCATCTATTTGGTGGAAAGAACTTTGTAGAGCCAACCGTGATGTACCTACAACTTGGGATGGGTTGAAGCATGTCATGAGGGCTAGATTTGTTCCTACATACTATGCTCGTGATTTATTGAATAAAATGCAGCGCTTTAATCAAGGTGATAAAACGGTTGAGGAATATTATCAGGAATTACAAATTGGCATGTTGCGCTGTGGGTTAGAAGAGAGTGAAGATGCAAAAATGGCTAGATTCTTGGGTGGGCTTAACCGAGAGATACAAGATATACTTGACTATAAAGAATACAATTATATCACCCGTTTGTACCATCTTGCTTTGAAAGCAGAAAGGGAAGTGCAGGGTCGACGATCGACAACGCGAGGTAATATTGGAGGCTCTTCCACATCCAAGTCGGTCGGATCCATACCAAGGCATCATCTTCCACACGGACGTGTACCTACACCATTGTTCCAACTACTTCGACGCCATCACGCATTAGGAGGCAAACAAGTCAGTCACACTTCAAGCACCGCCAAGAGTGCTTCCTCGATTGCCTCCACCGGTCGAACGCGGAAACACAATGCTTTCGATGCAAAGGAATGGGGCACGTGATGCGAGATCGCCTAATCAACATGCTCTAATAATCGAGAAAATGGTGAGTACACTAGTGATAGTGACATTGATGAAACTGAATATGCTCTTGTTGCCACTAACACTGCAGAGCCAAGAAAAGAGATTATCACTCGCAAAGATCGAGAAATATCCGGCTCTTGTTCTCGCACGTGTACTTAGCGCACAGCCTGCACGCGATGAACAAAATCAATGCCATACTATCTTTCAGACAAGGTGTGTGGTGAATGAGCGCGTTGTGCATGTCGTTGTTGATGGAGGTAGCTGCAACAATCTTGCTAGTGTAGACATGGTCGAGAAGCTTGGCTTGACCACAAATCCACTTCCTCAACAGTATGAAATTGAATGGCTCAATTCCACTGGTAAGGTTCAGGTAACAAAAACCGTTCAAGTACCTATCTCGATTGGTTCTTATCATGATAATGTTGTTTGCGATGTTGTACCCATGGATGCTTGCTCTCTTTTATTGGGTAGACCGTGGATCTATGATATGGATGCTATACATCATGGTAGGACCAACGAGTATACTTTCTTGTATAAGGGAAAGAAAATTATTTTGAAACCCATGAGCCCTACAGAGCTAAGAAACATTGATGTTAAAAGAGCTCAAAGAGAAAAAGGAGAGACTGGAATTAAAAGTGTAGCTATTAAATCAACCCATTCAACTACACCAGTTGCTCAAAAACCTGATCTTAAGTTGAAGGGTAAAGTATTGTTGGCTGCAAAAGTTATCTCACAAGATAACATGGATAGTATACAACCATTGCCATTCTCTGTTGCTTTGTCTTCTGTTATTACTAGTACATTGAAGGATAATGAGATGGAGTCGAGGACGACTACAATTCAAGAAGGGGAGGATGATGAGGACATCCCAACCAAGGATACAACCGCTGCCCCTTCTTCTTCTACGACCGCTACTCCGTCCCCGACCGTCGCTGTTTCGGCCTCTACTTCGTCTACGACGTCTGGAGGGCTTAATCCGGAAGCAAGTCCTTTCCATCCACCTTTGCTGGACCAGCACGTCAAGAATATCCACCGAGGACAGCCCACGCGCCAAGGAAGGCCCAAGATAAAGCCCAATTCGTCGCCGAGTCCGGTTCGGCCATCCAGGAGCAGCAGTACTTCAAACAGGCGCCACGACCACATCCGAACTCCGTTTTTGACGTTCGACAACTCGTTTGAAAGGTATCGAGATAACCTTTCCAATGGATCTGATCCCGAGGCCAAATTCCACTGGAGCAAAGGGAAATCACAGAACAATCTCACGGGACAGAAATTCCAGGTGCTGCGCCACCTTTCTTTTGGGCCCAAGGCCCATGTACTTTTAGGGTTCCACCCCTCCTTTGGCCGACGCCCCTCTCCTGGCTGCCGCACCCCTCTTGGGTGCCCCCCCTTGTGTGGGTACCCCTTTATATTGGGTTCTCACCCCTGTTATTCAGTTTTTAGGTTTTGTTGTGTTTTGGTAGACCCCGTGTACGTCCCTCCTCAATCTTGCGTGTGTCGACTAGACCACCCAAGTTGAGAAACAGAACCTCACCTTGTTTTTCATTGAGATTATTGGTTTGAAATTGCTATCACCTTGTTCTTGCTTGTTCTTGGTTGCAGCAGGTTCAAGGATCGATCGGGTCTTGATTCGGTTGATCGCTTCGTGTGGTAACGTTGTGATTGCTTGGTTGCTGATCTTGTGGTTCATCTTATCGTTCTCATCAGAAGGTCGGGACAACACTAGTGCACATCACAAAGCATTCGCGTGGCGGTGGCGAGGGCGAGAACATGGATGTGGAGCTCTTGCGCCCGGGAACCGCATCCGAGTTCGAGCTCGCCGAATGCGACATGTTGACGTTTGAAAGCGAAAGCGTTGGTGACGTTGAAGCGACGAAGTTCCTTTGAACAAGAGAAACTCTCGAGCCCCACGGTGGGCACCAGCTGTCAATGATCAGGATCGCCTGATCGCAAGGAGAAGGGGGAGTGATGTAGGAGTGGAACCCAAGATCGTGCTCGCCCGAAGGAACTCTGATCGCTGCTAAGGGTGAGAACAAGAGAGCGGTTGATGCGAGGAGTTATACTGGTTCGAGCCCCTATTATGGGTAACAGCTCTACTCCAGTCTTGCTTGGAGGCGAAAGGTAGACGATGATGTACTGTGGTTGAATACAAGAGGTGCTCGAGAAGAGGTCGAGCACTGGTTCTTTGTGTCGTGTCGTGTATTCCTCCTCCTTTCCCCGCGCAGGGGGAAAGTCTTTATACCTCTACTACTGAGTTCATTATAGAGAATGGCCAAGCGAGATTCTCGGGGCAGTGGCGCCAAATCCGGACATGATGTGCAATGAAGTATGGCAATAATGGCGCTGGGAACCGTTACCCACGATCACCTTAACTCAACCTTTTAAGGCCCCTCCTTAACTCAGTAACTTCCGGTTTCTGCAATCTAACCGAGTCCTCCGAGCTTGCCCTCAATAGCGAGCTGGGCCCTTGGTCGAGCGAGCTTGGTCCTTGGTCGAGTGAGCTTGGGCCTAGTGGGCCATTGCCCACGCGGGGTAACCAGTCCCCGACACTTTATATGTTATTTAGCAATGAGACTTGGATCTATACTATTGAAACAATAAGTTAAATTATAAACTCCCCTTAGATGTGTGCATTCATGTATATATAGATTTGGAAACATAATGCATATATTTGAACTAAAGCAATGGAAGAGTTCATGCTTTAACTTGAATCCTAAGTATGCATTAAGATAATAGAGTGAATACAAGTGCGTAACTTGGGTTTTCCATTTTTCATCCAAATATGAGACTAATAAAAATGAGGCTCAATGGAACATGTTAGTCTCATAATGATTAGATTTGTCATTAAACAATGATTAAACATTAACATTATACCGATCACCAAAACTAATGGAGCTTGAACTTACAGTCGGATGTACTATAGCAACTGACCTAGCAGTGTAGTATGGCGGCAGTGTGGCAGTGTACTGCAGCAACCACCCTTGCTACAATATAGACATGTACCGTAGCAAACGCCATTGCTATAGTGCTCTCACATACTGTAGCACCCATATGAACAGTGTTTTCATCTATATATACGGGCGATGCGTTAAGAAAAGTTTGAGTGAAAATAGAGAGGAAAAATAAAGGGAGGTGAAAAAGTTTCACCTAAACCAAAAACAAAGGTCACAAGAGTCGTATTGCGCGGTACTAGTATATCGGCATACGGCGGCGGCCGCCTATTCGTGTGGATACCTGAAGGTCGTGGTTGCTATTGCCACGAAGATCTGACAGAATCCACTTCTGCTGTTACGTCTAGGCGTTAAAGCTGTGAGCTTCACCGAGAGCTTCTCCAAAGCTTTGCATTTGCGCTCATAGGACCACGATACATATTTATTACTTTTGATATATTCTAAATCTTTGTTCTAATGCATGTGATCGGTCCAGAAAAGGGATAAATTTTTGAAATTTACTGAGGCTTTCCCACCCCGATTCCCCAACAGAAGATAGACTTGCAAAGGCTCAAGATGTATTCAATGAGGTTCTAACCACAATCCTTGCTATAGGAAAGGGGGTATTTATAGCCGTCATCCCCTCAAATAGCCGTTTGGGGCAAAATCCAATAAAAATAGTAAAATTTGGTACTACCAGTGTACAAAGTTCGGTAGTAACGGCCTTAGCCTCGACATGTAGATTGACGCATTAATTGCACATGGTTCTAGCTATTGGCATAGGTACTAGTACTACCGGTGTACAAAACACCCGATAGTGTCAGAAATTGAAATCTTAGAAGAATGCCCAAAACACTCACTCTGGAATATAACTACCACAACTGAGCAATGATACTACCCAACCTGCGGTAATACTGGCCTTTGAACCACGGTAGTGCCGAAATTCAAATCATAGAGGAAGTCTACAAAAAACCATGCACTGGAATATAACTACCAACCAAAGGGGCGGTAGTACCGAACAATAAACACCGGCAGTGCCGGTAAGGAAAAAACTCAAAAAAGGCATTATCTGAAATAAAACTACCAGACCTAAGAGCCGGTAGTACCGACCAGCGGTAGTACCGGACTATACATTACGGTTGTACCGGCTTACAAAAAAACAACAGTTGAGTTCACAAAGAATTTTTCAATGCAATCAAGAGCCAGCATGAACACCTATTGAGCCATGTGATCTCAAGCAATTTCAAACTACTAGTCATTGATTCCTCTTAATAGCACGGCACATATTTCTAGCAATCCGATCTTTTCTCAAAACTTCAAGATTGGTAAAAAGCTATGAAAAGGCCTTATACATTTATACCTTGGCCTTGAGCCTGAATCATCCATAGTTGTTTTGTTTCACGCGTTCATATGCTCCTTTCCACGATGAGGACCAAACCTTTCTCATACACTTAGAGAGATGCTTTAGTCTTTAAAACCTGATTGTCATTAATTATCAAAACCATTTAAATTTAGGGGCCTAGATGCTTCAAACGTGTCAATTCCATTTTCAAATTGTTGATGGATCCTCAGCGGATGGACTATCTATCTATTATAATATTAAAGCATAAAAAGAAGAGGCAAAAGAAGGCACCACATTCGCTCTCAAACCTAAAAAAATCCTACATTAATCGGAGAAAAAGGAGAAAGAACTACACCATTAGTCGTGGTGCGTCCAGATTATAACGGTTTAGATTGAAAGAAATAGTATGTGTCCTATAAAGTACAAAAATAACTGAAATTACAAATAAAAATAAAATAAAATTTTAGATTTCCATATGAATTCCTATGTAAACTCCCTAAATAAATATAATCTATAATAAAATTAAACAAAAATAAAAACTTGATTTGTATACGAATTCCCAACAAAATACCGAAATTCAGAATAAAAAATAAATTAGAAATTGGATTTTCATACGAATTCCTAAGTAAAATTCCAAAATAAATATAATTTAGAATAAAAATAAAAAAATGTCAATTTGATTTTCATAAGGATTCAAACCAAAGATAACCAAATTCATAATAAAACATAGGATAAAATCAGCAATTTGATTTCCATGTTGATTAATAAGTAAAATCACTAAATAAATAAAACTCAGCATAAAAATTAAAAAGCAATTACCAATTGGATCTCTATACGAATTCCAACAAAAAATAACTGAAATTTGGAATAAAATAAAAAAATATGGAATAAAAGATGAAAGAAAATTTATAATTTGATTTCCATATGAATTCCAAAGTAAAATCATTAAATAAATAAAATCTAGAATATATTAAATAAAATTAGTTATTTGATTTATGTGTGAACTTCAAATAAAAAATAACTGAAAATTTGAATAAAATCAAAAGATATAACGTGGATATCACGAATGTTGTTGGATGAGACCATATATAAGTGCAATGTTGTCGATATGTCCCACAGGAACACATTGCCTCATGGGGAAGTTAAAAGCTGGAGCCGTTTTATCAGATATTAGAAAAACATCGCATTATTCATCGTAGTTGTTGAAGGGAAATGCCAAAGTCTAAGGAGCCAAAAGCAACGATGATGAGTGGTGAGCGTCAGTGTTATTAAAGAAGTCTGATTTCCATATGAATTTCAAAGTAAAATCCATAAATAACTAAAATTCAAAATAAAATAAATAAAATTAGTAATTTTATTTATATATGAACTAAAAAACAACTCAAATTTTGAATAAAATTAAAAGTTATAACGTGAATGTTGTCGAAGGAGACTATGCATGAATGCATAAGTGTAATGGCATCGATTTGTCTTACAAAAAGACATCGCCTCATGGGGAAGCAAAAAGCTGAACGTTGTGCTGCTCATCGGAATCACTGAAGAGAAAAGGCTAAAGTCGAAGGAGCCAAAAGCTGTGATGATGAGCAGTGAGTGTCAGCATTGTTGAAGAAGTCAATGGATAAAGAACCTTGATAATGGAGAAGTGTAATATCCCAATTTTTGCATTTTATGGATTTAATGAGCATTTAATATTTTTGTGAATTTTTTGGATTTTATTTGATTTATTTGGAATTTAATTAAATTAAGCCTTTTGTGCTAATTATTTAAATATTTGAAAATGTATAAATAAAGTTTTGTTGAAAATATTTTATTTGAGTTCCAAATGCCCTAAAATATTTTATTTGAGTTCCAAATGCCACCGGAGAGAGCGTGACAGGTTTCCTTGACAGGGATAGGCATCAATTGCACATGTATGTATGTTGATGTCGCAATATTCAACATTAAGTAATAATTAGAAAGAAGTAGAATATAACTATGCAATAGAGTATTACATTGGAAAGGATAGCAGCTAATAGGGATCGATCAAGAATTGAGTTCGCTATTGGAGGTTGAAGCAGAAAAATTGTGGGGCAATCAAGAAGAGATTGGACACATACGGTTCGGTGGTAGGACGCCAATGGTGCACCAGTGTATGCGTGAGTAATGTAATCTGATACCATATAAAATAATTAACATATTGCTTAAGATTAAATAGATGTAAATGTGCTTCATGCATTTTGAAAATATTGAAGAGTTGCTACTTTTCTAAGAACATCATCAACTTATCATGCTCAATGATTTTATTTCATCAAAGCTCGTACTTCAATTACATTCCTTGAGTTGTATTTTCCTTCAAGCTTCTATTGTCATTTCTAATGTTTATGATATCTTAAAATTCTAAATAGCCTACAAGATACATTACTGTATTCTTAAGAATATAAGTTATATCATTCGACACTACAGACTTTAAAAGAACTCTAGCCACACAAATGCATGGGCCACCTTGCTAGTTCTATATATTCTGATTTCTGCTGCAGGCAGTGTGCATGGGTTGCTCCGGAGTACCGACTGCCTGCCTGCTTAAAGGTAGGAAAAACCCCAAAATTAGGGCCAGGTGGCCTTATTATTAGTGTTCAGCAAGCTAGGAAGATGAATTCAGATCTAATATACTAAAACCTGTCTAACCATTATCATGTTATCGTTGTTTTTGTTGTTGGTATCTGAGAGGTGATTAAACCATCCGACTGGCAGACAGCTTATTAGCCACCTCTCTTTGCGTTGTGTTCCATGATACTTCCTTGGACTTTGAAAGACATATTTTTTTAATAGTTGTCTATAAATATAGGATATATTTTATGTTTTAATGTAAAATTAGTATAATGTTTCTTTTATATCCTTAATAAGTATCGAGAAATACTTTGTATTCTCTATATGTATGTATTAAATATAATGCTCAGAGATAATAATCAAGTGTAGTTTAGTCATTTCTATTATCTCTTTGGTCTTTATGTCGAGAGAATATGTCTAGAAAACTTAGATGAAGTGACTAAGTTCTTGTCTCTTTAGTTATTTCGTATAGAAATAACAAATTCCAATGATACAAAAAAAAAATAGTAGGCTTCATCGTTTCGATGGTTTCTTTTTAAACGGTCAGGTCCTGTCTATACGCGGGAGTCTTTTCTTTCATTTCATCAAAAGGTACTTGTCTTGGTGTCACGGATATGAAATTTTGTAGTATTAATTTTGCAGGAAACGAGTGATTCCCGTGTTCGAATTTAACGATTTATCATGCATGGCTGTTTTGAATTCGTTCGTCAAAAAATTCATTTCAGCCCCGACTCTACGTAGTCAAAAAAAAAATTTGTTCATTTATTTATCTAACAAGCCCCTACTGGATCTAGCATTTTACAGTTTGTACGATCAGTTTATTTATCTAAAAAGCCCCTCGAAATTCCAGCGAAATCCAGCGCAGCTCCTCCTAACCTGTCCTCGTATTCGCATCTCATGTCCTCCTCACTGACATCTCCATATACCCCCGCACACTCTCTCTCCCGATCTCGCCGCCGGTGACCGCCCCCACCGCTTCCGCTGCCGCCATGGAGGCGGCGTTCGACGCCTACTTCCGCGCCGCGGATCTGGACCGCGACGGCCGGATCAGCGGCCAGGAGGCCGTCGCCTTCTTCAAGGGCTCAGGCCTGCCGCAGCCCGTCCTAGCCCAGGTACCCTTGGATCCCCGCGCCTCCGCGGCCACCTCAATTCGATCCATGCTGTTTTGGTTTCTAGCGATCTCAGGCTCTCAGCCCTCGAGCCACCGTGTGCTTCGAACCGTGAAAATGTTTGGTAGCGACGCGATGCACGATGGTGTCGACGAGTTGCAATTACCGAAATTTGGAGATTTTGTGGGGGGCGGAGGAGGCTTGCAGATTTGGAGGCTTCTCTCCTCATGGACGGGTGATTTAGTTGTTTGCTGTTTTACATCGATTAGAACAGGCAACTTTACTCACTTCGGGCTGCTTGGTGTGTCAATTCGATGACTGGTCGTTGTGCTTTGATCCGGCCGTGCAATTTGGCACTTTAGCTCGTAATTTAGTTATATTCCAAGTGCATTAACTATCAATTTCAGGGGAGTAGGCTCGGAACCACAAGCACGTAAGTTCCTACGGTGTTATCATTGCCAGTGTGGAAAACTGAGCTTGTCATGCTGTTGGGTTCCAAGTTTTGTAGAAGATTATCTTACTAGTAAACTGAGTAATTTTGTAGTTTTGGAACATGGAATCTAGACGTGAGGAATTTTAGTTTGAAGCATAAAGATTCAGGGGATTGCTGCTTTGTGCTGCCAAAACTGGGGTGCCTTTAGCTATGGTTTAGTCTGCATTTGGTACTTTCAAGTAGTCAAATGGTTGTGCAAACTGTGGTAGGAACTGTTTGGTTTCGTTTGTAGAAATTTGAGCCATGGATCTATTGGAACATTTTAAGTACTACCGGTTCAAATAGTGTACTTAAAGGCGTACATCTCAATATTTGGTGACTGGTGAGTATACTGGTTTAACGTGAGAACTTCAACCACCTTTTACCTTCAGATATCCCTGTCATTGTTCACACGTGGTCTTTTGCTTACTGTTACTAATTACCTTTTATTTCTTTTGCTGGTGCAGATCTGGACATACGCTGATAAAAATCGAACTGGTTTTCTTGGGCGTGAAGATTTCTACAATTCGCTTAAACTTGTCACGGTAGCGCAGAGTGGGCGAGAATTAACACCTGATATTGTTAGGTCAGCATTATTCGGTCCAGCTGCTGCAAAAATTCCTGCTCCTCAGATAAATATTTCCACCATAGGTCCTCAGACAAATAATGTTGCTAGCCCCTCGCGTCCCATCCAAGCACTAAGTCCTAGTCAACAGAATCCTGCTATAAAGGGATCACAGGGGCTTCCTGGTGCATCATTGAACCCACAAGTCCTTCAATCTGGCAATCTTGTGAGGCCACCACAAGCTCCGAATGCAAACACTCCTGCTCAGGGAATTGCTCCAAGGACACCCGTTGGGGGTGGTCTAAGTGGGCTATACCATACTGGTTCAACCACGGCAAATTTATCAACTGATTGGTTTAGCAGTAAGAGAAGTGCTAGTCCATTGGGTGCCACTTCACTAGCTCCAACCAGAGGTGTTTCTGCACAGGTGAATGTTGGTAGCATGGAAACATCAGCACAGAGTCCAACTCCTACAGGGGCCTACAATTCTCATACACCGGCTATTTTGACATCTGTAAAGCCAACTTCAACAGATCTAATCTTGTCTTCACCACCAGCTGTTAATGACTCTTTGGTTCCCTTAGGGAATGGATTGTCACCTAACTCAAGTTTCGGTGTGGGCCCTTTCTCTGCAACTCCACAAGCAAAGCAAGATTCATCCTCACCATCCGTTGTTTCAAATAGTTTGCCCAGTTCTGCAGCTCTTGGCCCAGCTGCTGGACCTCATCACCCCCCTAAGCCAGTGCCGGCTGGTCTCATGCAGGGTATGGCATTGCCTCCTTCTCATACTAGCCAGTTGCAACAAAGCCAGCCAGCTCCTAAGCAGAACCAGTTTAATGCCATATCAAGCACTCCAGCACCAATAAGCGCTAATGTTCCTGGTGGACAAATTCCTTATAATCCAAACAAGTCTCAGGCACCATGGCCGAAAATCACTCAAGCAGATGTCAGGAAATATATGATTGTATTTATAAAGGTAGACAGGGATCGAGATGGGAAGATCACTGGTGAAGAGGCAAGGAATCTGTTTTTAAGTTGGAGGCTGCCAAGAGGTACATCACATGTTTCTTCCACATTTACTCTCGCCTCCCTCAAGCTAGCGTGACTCATGACCTGTGTGCTGTGTGTCTTTCTTAATGTAGACAATCTACTTATTGCATTTTCAGCAATCTAAGAAATTATCTTGTTGGTGATTATATATGCAGTATAATGTGCAGAAGCATCAATCTGTGTTTTAAAGTATAACTGCTAGTTTGAAAAGGCCTCCTGTTGTTGTGGTTAACCGTTAACCCCAGACATTCTTTTTACCATGAAATTCGCCTTTTAGGTGATTAATTATATGCATCTTTATTTTTTGTGGATGCAAAATTCATTGGACACTAGTGCTGTGCTACTGCTTGTTGTCAATATATCTCTTGTGTGCATGTTTATGTATCCTGCATTTATGCATTTTTTAATATTCTCTAATTAACTTGCTCAATTATTTTCTCTTGGTAACTGCACATCGAATTGACATGATAGGTCGTGAGTGTTAACCTGTCATCCATATCGTATTGTTTCTTGTATAGTTGAAGCTGTAATGCTGCATTTTTTATTTCCCTGTCATTGTATTCTCGGGAGTTGAGTGCCTCAGAGCTGCACCACAATATTATGATTCCTTACTTCTATTTCTGTTATTACTGATTAACAAAGTGTATCAAGTAGTTCCTGTTTCTCTTACTAGCCCATATTTGTTAGCTTGTTTTTCTGGTGTAAATTCCTTCCAATGATCAAACCCTCTTGATATTGAGTTCCTGTTCTACCCATTTCTTTCTTATAATTTCTAATAATTCTACCTTCTCCACTTACAGAGATCTTAAGGAAGGTCTGGGATTTGTCAGACCAGGATAAGGATGGGATGATGTCTTTCAGGGAATTTTGTACTGCTGTATACTTGATGGAGAGGCACCGTGAGCAGCATCCTCTTCCTGATGTACTACCAGATGGTATTTGGGCAGAGGGAATTTCACTACCCTCCACTGGCCAGTTTGCAGAAAACACTAGTGGCCCAGCTCCCCATCCAAGTGCTGGTATTCACCCAAAAGAACCGGTCCTGTCATTTTTTAAAAAATACTATTTATAAAGTCCCTCTTCAATGATGTGGTTTTTATTGAACACTTGTAGGATTTGCAATTAGATCAATGCAAGGACCGCATTCTGGGATGCCTCCCTCATCGATGAGGCCACCACCTCGAAGGTCTCTTTCTGTAGATGCTGACGATACAATGCGGACAGAACAACAAAAGCCAAAGATCCCAGTCTTGGAGAAACATCTAGTTGACCAGCTGAGCAAGGAGGAACAAAATGCACTGGATGCAAAGTTTAAGGAAGCTTCAGATGCTGATAAAAAAGTATTTCCTCCTTGCACTTATTTAATTGATATATTTCAAGAGCTTTCCTGTTTTAAAATTTGACAAAAACAAAACAACAACAATCAAGCCTTTTGTCCCAAACAAGTTAGGGTGGGCTAGGATGAAACCTAATCAAAGTCAATAAAACCTTCTAAACCTTCGATATTAGGTCATGGCTCTGGTACATGGATTGCCAACTTCTATACAGTCCTATCTGATACTAATTCTTTGGATACATTCCAATCCCTCAAGTCTCTTTTAACTGCTTCTTCCCACGTCAGTCTCGGTCAACCTCTGCCTCTTTTTATGTTTCCGAGATGACTTAAAATTCTATTACGCATCGGTGCCTCAGGAGGTCTCCGTTGGAGATGTCCAAACCATATCAAACGATGTTGGGCAAGCTTTTCTTCAATTGATGCTTCCTCAACACTATCACGTATATATTTTGAAGTGATTTTCTACAACTGGATGCTTCTTGTTTATTATTTCTGTTTCATAGTTGACAAGAAATTAAACTCAAAAAGTTAAATTCCTGTAGTATCAGGAACATTAATGTCTATGCTACTTATGGCATCAAATTCTCTTTATCAGCTCAAGCATCACATGGTTGTTAGTTCTGTCTCATGATATTGCCGATAATGGCAAAAATGTTAAAAAAAAGGATATAGATAAAATGCTACGGCGGACAAATTTGTGTTCAGAATATTTTTTCACAGGTTCTAATTCATATATTCATGGATTAAGTGAAACGGTAGTGGCATTAGATCTTTAGATAAATTATTTTGGGGGAAAAGTCAAGATTGCATTTTTGTCTTCTTTCATCTTTAGAGCTGCAATGTGGATTTGCAGCTTTGTACAATTGTGCACATTTAGGCTATCCTGATGTGTTACCATAAACATATTTTAAATCTTTTATGAAGGTTCAAGAATTGGAAAAGGAAATCCTGGATTCGAGAGAGAAGACTGAGTTTTATCGCACCAAGATGCAGGAGCTTGTAAGTACTCTAGCAATATGCCTTACTATGTAAATACGAACATATATTCTGAATGAAAGAATTAGGTCCATCTATATTGACAAGTAATACAAGTAATACAATTTCTATATCTTTATATGTTTGGAATCTTTGTGAAGTCTTGTTGATTGAGATTCTATTTCCATTTCCCATCCACCGTCTATTCCTTTAGGTGTTGGTATAGCATTTCCATTCAACTGCTGTCATGTTTCATAAGTGACCTGCTGTAGCCTACCATCCTGTACCAACTCATATCCATCACTTTATCAGTTGAAATATAAAACATAATTTGACATGAATTATTCATGTTTGCTAGTTTATGTGTTCATGTCTGACTTGATTTCATTATTTTGCCCTAGATTCTTTACAAGAGTAGGTGTGACAACAGGCTTAATGAAGTCTCAGAAACGATGTCTGCGGATAAGCGCGAGGTAATGTTCTTCTGTAACCTTGATTAAGAAATGAGCTCTGTGATTCATTTACCCTTTCTGGGTAATCAATGGTTTCTATACGTTGTTTGTAGTTTCTGAAGTGTGGACTGAAAAGATAGATGAAAATCTTGTCTCAGGTGTCTCAGTCCTCTCATCTTATTGAACTGGACCGTTGCACTTGTTAAGGATATATATTGCCTTATATAGATGATTGCATATTATTAGCTTTCCATGTACATGATTGCCTATTATAGGTTTTCCATGTACATGATTGCCTTATATATGCTTTCCTTTTATTATTGCTTGTACAACTATATATACTGGCCATTGGCCTCATATTGAATACAACAAGTGCTATTCATAATATGGTATCAGAGCTTAGGTTCTAGGGTTAGTTTTACCGGCGTTACACTTGCGTCATCCCTAGCCGCCACCCGTTTCTTCCGCTGTCGCTGCCCCCGGGAGGAGCAATCTCCACTCCCGGGGGCGGCCACCTCCTAGACGTCGTCATCTCCGTCGCCCGCGCGCTGTCTTCCTTGACCAGCCCGCCAGCTCGGCTTCTGTGCTCGGCCGTCTCCACTGTGGCCTCCTTAGGCCGCTCTCTGTACCGCCGCCGGCGCCTGCTCCGGACCGACTGTCAATCCCTAGCCGACTAGTGCCTTCGGCCTCTCGCGCTGGCCTGTGACCGGCCCCGCCTCCGCCTTCACGCCGGCTGGCCTTCGACGCCGACTGCACTCACCCTCATTTGCTGGCTCCCGATTTGACACCGACCGGCCTCGGCAAAGTCGACCGTCGGCCCGCTCGACTCAACCGCCTACCGGGCCTGTCTGTCCACCGAGACTCCTGCCTTACTTCGCCCGATTGCCGCCCGGTCGTTTGCTTCGTGACTCCGAGCTCGCCCGTGACTAGAAGCCTTCACGAGTTCATCAACCAGAGAAATAGCTCACCGGGTTTGAAATAGATCCAAAAGTGGATCTAACTCGGGTTTTGAGTTCCATCGGCTCCGGCTCTTAAGCTCCTCGGTCTCGTTCGGTTTTTGCTCTTGCTTTTCGGGCTTTCAGAGGACTCGACTTCTACTTTTTGGCTTTGACTCTTCGGCTCGGCTCCGGCTCTTCGGCTCTCCTTTGAGTCTTTTATTTTTAGCTCTATTGCGTCCATCTAAGTCCTAAGCATCTTGGTTTTTTCGTTAGCTCAGCTCTTTTTATCGACTCGACTCATTTCGTCGATTTGGCTCGTTCTGTCGACTTTGTTGACTCGGCTCCTTTGTCGACTTGGCTTCTTCGTCGATTCGGCTCCTTCGTCGGCTTTCCACCATCGACTCTTCTTCGTCAACTCGGCTCCTTCATCGGCTTTCCACCGTTGGCTCGTTATTCAAGAGTTGGATGCTACGATGACTACTTCAAGACCAGGACTTTGGATTTTCCCTATTTTAGTGTCAAACCTTTCAAATGTAATGCTATTGCATACGCCTTACATTTGTGGGGGGTGTTAAGGATATATATTGCCTTATATAGATGATTGCATATTATTGACTTTCCATATACATGATTGCCTATTATAGGTTTTCCATGTACATGATTGCCTTATATATGCTTTCCTTTTATTCCTGTTTGTACAACTATATATACTGGTAATTAGCCTCATATTGAATACAACAAGTGCTATTCATAACAGCACGGTCATATATTGTGATACATAAAGTAGTGCGTTGTACAAGCTTCCTGTTGTTACATGCTCCTGGAATAACTGCAACTCTTCTATCTCACAATATCCAGCTTGATGTTTTCGTGGAATCATTCGTTGCTTTAGTAGAAACCAGAAGGATAATTTTGTGCATCCATGATTTGTGAATTGCTATTCAACTATGACAAATGATGTCTCTTGTTGCATCATGACATGTAATGTAACAATGGCCATTCTTTGTAGTTCTTATGATGTTTTACATAAATCTCACAGTTTATATCAATTCTATTTCAGGTTCAATCCCTTGCAGCCAAATATGATGAGAGATGCAAGAAGGATGGGGATGTGGCATCAAAGTTGTCAATGGATGAGGCTACTTTCCGTGAGATCCAGGTATATTTGTGATTTTATCGAAGTGCTAGGAAATTGTAAAAACCATTCTTGACATCTGGACTATGACCTTATTATTTCTTCTTTTGTTTACAGGAGAAGAAATTGGAAATTTATAATTCTATAGTTAAATTGCAGAAAGGGGATGGCAATGATGAAAAGCTTCAGGTTGTCATTTTTGTTCTTCTAGTATCTTTTTTTTGTGTAATGTTGTAGATATGTCGTCCGACCATCTTTTCCCCTGTTTATAGGAGCGGGCTAATCAGATACAATCTGACCTTGAGGAGCTTGTGAAATCTTTGAATGAACAGTGCAAGAGATATGGGTTGAGAGCTAAGCCAACTACTTTAGCGGAGCTTCCTTTTGGTACTTGCTACTATCCTGTTTGTTTATTGACTTTTATCCAACGTTTGCTTATTTAATGAATGAACTTTCTTGAACTGGTTTCCACCTCTTGTTTAAATTAATGCTGTACTCTGATTTTCAGTTTGTCAGGTATGAACTAAGCCAACATGCAATTCATTGTACTGAGTATCATAATATTGATGAATTATGATCACCAGAACAATCTTAATTGGCTCTAGTTAGTCTTGTTGCATCTGATAGGCCATGCGCTATTCATCACAAAACCAAATTTGTTTCTAACTTCATTTGTTCTCATTGTTAATGGGGATCCCACTGTTTTTGTTGTTTCATGGTCTTACACAACAATGGATATTTAATGGTTTATTTTACTATCTCATTTTTAGGTTGGCAACCTGGAATTCAAGAAACAGCTGCTGTATGGGATGAAGAATGGGACAGATTTGGAGATGATGGTATGCTAACTTGAATCTCGATTCTGCCACCATCTCCCTTATTGAACGTGTTCTTGTAGAACATCTGTATATTTGAACTATCTTACTCCGTTTGTCTTTCTCCAGGGTTCTCCATAATAAAGGAACTCACAGTCGAAGTGGAGCCTCCTGTTGTAAAAGAGAGTTATCCCACTGTTGAAGATGGTAAAGTGTCTACCAATGGGGCATCATCAGCTACATCAACAGAGAAAGAAGGTATCAAGAGCGATAAAACTGCTGCCGCCGCCGAGAAGACAGCAGAACCTGGATTGACACCTTCCAATAGCAAAGTGGAGTCAGCAAAAAGTCCTCCAGTTAGTCCTGTAAAGAACGCAAAAGATGGTCATACTGATGAACCTGATAAAAAGCAATATGGAACAAATGATGTCTCACCACGTGCTACTGAGAGTATCAGGTATGGTTTTTTTTTTCATTTTATCTGAAATATATACCTGACTGTCTTGCTAGAAAAAGAGAAGCATGTACCTTTTCCCCATATTATCTATTTGAAACAAAACAAGCGTAAGCTCTTATTGCTAAGCTCCTGTGTCAATTTTGTTGGCGAGTAAAGATCACAAGTTTGCGCCTGATCTAACTGGAACAAGACAATTCAAGCATGACGGAACATATTAAAGATTACCGATGTACATGACACTTGTTTTTGCTGAGAAATTGGCATTCCCTCAATTGGATAGTACTTTGTGTGCGCCTTTGTTGTTTGTTGTTACAAAAACCGTGTTCTTATTGCATGGTAAATTTTACAGTAGCCGTGGAGCAGCTGATTCCCCTACTCATGGAGACAAAGGCTATGGTGGACATTCTTGGGGCCCATCATTTGATCATGGTGACGATAATGACTCCCTATGGAACTTCAGTCATAAGGTCAAACTCCATTCATGCTTTGTGCCATTGTGTCATGTTGCATAGATATTTTTCTATCGAGCACTTAACACCGCAATCTGTCAATCTGTTTCTCAGGATGGTGAGAATGGTGATTCAGATCTATTCCTTGGGCCACAGGGTCTCCCCCCAATAAGGACAGGAGGTTCTTCTACATCTGATAGTTCTTATGGCAAGGAACATAAACCTTCCTTCGATTCTGTTCCGGGTACTCCAATGGAGAAGCCTTTCTTTGATTCTGTCCCAGGCACACCATTGCATTCTGTCCCTAGTACACCGATGCAGAGATCAGTCTTTGATTCTGTTCCAAGTACACCGACACAAGTGTCACTCTTCGATTCTGTCCCCGGTACACTGATGCAGAAATCATTATTCGACTCTTTTCCAAGCACTCCAATGCAGAGATCACTCTTTGATTCTGGCCCAAGCAGAGCAGAATCTCCTGCTGCCAGCAGCATCTATGGCAAAGGGCAAAAGGGTTTCTTTGATTCTTCTGTTCCAAGTACGCCAATGTACAACTCCAGCTTCTCGCCGAGGTATAGCGAAGCAGGAGACAGCTCATTCGACACCTTGTCGCAGTATGACTCCTTTGGCACGAATGACAACAATTCATTTGGTCAGCGTGACAGCTTTTCAAGATTTGACTCGTTCGGGAGCGACGCTGATCATGGCAGTAATAATGACACCTTTGCAAGGTTTGATTCTTTCCGCAGCAATGCGGATCAAGGAGGCGGCAACAGTTTCTCGAGGTATGACTCCATGAACAGCACCAGCGACCATGACAGAACTGATGCATTTGCGAGGTTTGATTCAATGAAGAGCACAGACTATCACAACCGGGGCTACTCGTTCCATGATGATGACCCTTTTGGTACTGGACCGTTTAAGTCGTCAGAGGTCTCTAGCCCTACGAGACATGGAACCGACAAGTGGAGCGCATTTTGACAGGTATTGTATTATAGAGGATCAGAGGTCATCATGTGTTTGTGCACCTTGCTGCAGAAATATATATGTACACGTGCAAGGGCAAAGACATTTTTGCTTGGGACGGGGGGCTTAGCTTGCTCGTGTGTTTGCGTTGTGTTTCTTTTTGTTCCTAGACTCCCATGTTCTACCGCACATGTTTGGTGGGATGGTGCTTATAAACATTCTTTATACCTTCTTTTATTGTACAAGATGTAACTCAATCCGTTGGGTTGGAGTTTTAGCGTTTTTCAGATTCTTCTGTTACTACATTTTCTTCATTGTGTACACTACATACGTACCCTTGGATCGGAACTTGGGTGATGTATTATATCGTGGACGTAATTTCGGTGAGAAATTTGATCATTTGCGCGCCTCACTGTTAGTGTGGATTCAATTAACGCATGTACCATCCTATATACACATGGCAAAGGATCTTCTTGTACCCCAAAGTTAGTGAGCCAATTGACTAATTACCATTTTGGACAATTTTACCTATTATCTCCTTTGTCCTCTTTTTTCTTCTCTTCTTTGAAGAGATTTTAGATGAGGGTGTTACAATGGCATACCGGGTGGGTAAACTCACCGGCGGCTGAAGGGCGGCGAGTGGTGGGATCTGCGCAGCAAGGTGGTGGTGGCTCTCTCTAGCTCCGGTGCGCCACCTACCTGCTGCTGCTGCTCCGCGCGACGTCTCACCCACCGTGGGTCGCCGCCCACGCCCACGCCTCATTCAAATTTCCCCACTAGAAATTAATTAGCGCCTGCATGCTGTTCTCTCTAGATCTGTCTCCTTCACACACACCACCCATCACTGCCTTTTTCTCTTGTTGCTGGGGTCCAGGATAGAAATTTCGGATTTCGGGCCTTCACCAGATCTAAATTACCGGCGGGAAAAAATTTTGAAAAAAAATTCGAACGCTACAGTACTTTCATATTTTTGTTTTTTTATGGCCGGATTTGACTTCAATTACGTCAATAACCCATAAGAAGGTGATCTTTGATGATAATTTGTTGAAAATCTTTTTTTTTTTAAGGACATTTTAAAATTTTGGCAGAAACACTGTTGAAATTTTATAAAATTCTACAGGCTTGATAATGATATAGAAAATATATGGTACTATATTTAGTAGTTTATGATCATACATAATTTTTTTTAAAATAATTTGACTTCATTTGTTATCTCTAAAAAATCAAAAACAGAATGAACATAATTGGGACCGTAACATTGTCAGAATTTATAAATTTTCTCGTGTGTGATAATCACCTGAAAATTTTATACAAATATTAACGATATATCAGGACCATCCAAAAAAATATCCAAAATTTTTTAACATGGTTTGAACTATTTTTCATTTTGTTCAATTTTGTCGGTAAGGCTTTTAACAGGATAGTAGCACTTTCCGAATTTTCAAAAATTCATAACGTTTGATCATCATCTGAAAATTTTATGGGAACATTATTAATGCATCAGAATCATGCAAAAAAAATTCATATATTTCTAACGTGGTTTGTCCCTTTTTCATTCACTTCAAAATTGCTGATCAGTGTTTTATTACCAATGTTTGAACTTTTAAAAATTCCATAGAATTCATAATTATATGAAATTTTTATGGAAATATCACAAATATGTCAGGACTCTTCAGAAAAAAAATTTCAAAATTTGTTGTCACGTTTGACCCACTTTTCAGCTAGTGCAAAACAACCGAAAATTTTGGATATTTCACCCGAAATTTCGGGAAAACCGGTCGAATTTTAAATTTTCCGGTTTAAAACGGGCTGGATTTGAATTTTGACTGAGATTTCAGCGAAATTCCAGATTTCTGTCCCAGACGAAATTTAATCCGAAAACTTTTCGAAATTTGAATCATCGGTTGGAGTACCATTGACGATGTGATGCTTGAATGCATTGTCAGTTTCTTGCATCTCATCACCGACTGTAGATTATTAATTTCCCGTTGTGAAAGTGCATGTACTGCTTGTCAAGTTTTTGACAAGCTCAGTTTACCAACAAGTTTAGTTTAATGAACTAGCTAGCTATTTGTGCTTGTAGTACTCCAAAGTCAGCGGCGAATCCAATGGTGGGCCGGTCAGCTGGTACTAATTAAGCCCATCTTGTCGTTGGTCAAACAGTGGATACCTCTCCCTTAATATTTATTTTTATTCTTTTTTTCAAAACTATACGTCGGATTGAAGAAATTACGAAAATACCCTCCGGTCGCCCGTGTATGATCGCCCCATACACGGGCGATAGCTCCCTCGCCGTTTGCTGCCGTTTGCTACCGTTGGTGTGGGCCCCCCTGTCGCTCGAGATAGGGGCGACAGGGGGTTGCAGGCGATTTTTTTTAGTATTTTTTGTAATTTCTATATGCCTTTTGAATATGAACCCCATAACTTTTGCTAGGAGTGTCCAAATGAAATGAAACTTATTTCTAAATTTAAATTTTGGAATGAGGAATTAGATTGTAAAATAAAAATCTATGTGTTGTTTGCAGAAAAATAATTTTGTTTGAGTTCGAATGCTAGGCTCTAATTATGGATTGTGAAGGAATTACATTGTGTGTTGATCCATAAATCATGAGATAATTAGAATAAGTTACTACAACTTTATGCACATCATTTTTGCCAAAATATCTAAATATGATTGCATTTTGAATCAAAGATGGCTAGTTTAAACACTTTATAGCATTCATTGTTCAAGTAGTTAGAATAATGTCTAAAGGACCTCAAAATTTGACAGAACCAGTTTTATTGCATTCTTGGGCTTGCATAGGTTACAATTATGTAAAAATATTTAGATGTCACTTTAGGCTACACTATTTTATTGTTGTCCGAACATGCAATCGGTAAAACATCAAAATGGACGTATCTTTCGCAAACGAGGGTCAAACTCGATGAAATCAAATCTGACGAACTTAAAATGCTATAACCTATCTTGATGGACAAAAATAACATCATTTGGGACAAGCTGGAGCGAGAGGACATATACGAGCCCTCCGGACGGTGAGCATACACTTGAAAGGTAGGCGCGCTCTTTATTACGACTTAAAGCGAAAGGAGTACCACGAACAAGAAAAACCAAAGTTAACACCAGACGTCTCATCGAGTGCTTGAGGCCACTTCCCATTCGCCCATGCCTCGTGGGCTTCTCCGCACGCCGCGCTCTCTCGCTTCTCTCTCTCGGCCTCCTTCTCCTCCGCTTCCTTCCTACATGCCTCCTCGCGTGCGGCATCGCGTTGTTCTTGAAGCCGCCGCGTGAACTCGTCCCCGCGGCTGGCTTGATCAAGAAGCCGTTGGTCCTCGGGGTTGATCTCGTATCAAACCATCGCTCAAATTCACTGATGGCGGAGGTGACTGCATGAAACGTAAATTAGCAAAGTTTCATTCACAAATATTATGTAACTCAGACGATTGTTACCATGCGGCGATCCTTGAGCTCTTCTCCCATGGATCGAAGGCGTGAGTTGCGGCACTTCCAATACCTCCTCTTCCAAGTTGAAATTTCCCAAGAGCGGACAAGCCTGCAAAGATCTCTACACATACACATAGGTGCTACAGCTCCACGAGGTAGGAAGAGATCTTGGTACGCTAAATTGCGCGGGCATGCACTTGTTTCTTCCTTTGCCTTCCCCTTTGCACTTGCACGCCTCGGCATTTTCGATTGATCCTGAATTTTTTTCCTCACCCCTCTATTCTTTCTTCCTCTAATCTTTGCGAGACCGCTTGTGAGAACGAATTTTATAAAGGGCAGATATCGCCCGGGTATGGAGCGATCGCCTCATATTAGGGCAATCGCCCCATATTAGGGCGATCGCCCCGACTAGAGGCGATAGGTGCACCGAGACGTTGGTGTGTTGTCACGTCGAATGTTATAGGCAAGCAATGCATACATAGATCTGAGCAATTTAAAGTGAAAAGGCTGTCATGTTACTAACTCGGAGAGTTATACAATATGCTGCTGAACGTAAAGGCATTACAAAAATACATCCGTACAACAAGTCAATCACGGCCACGCTTCCTGATCTGGCCCGTGGGGTAGGTGAGTGGCGACGGCGGACGGACGTCCCTCCTAGGCCGGCCCTGCGGCGCAGGCGTAGAGTAGTGTGGCGGCGACGAGGGCGTGTCCTGTGGCGGCGTTCCCGAGAGCTGAGAGGGGTCGAGGTAGTCGATCGAAAGGTACTCCTCCAGGTCGAACTCGTCGTCCCCAGGGTTGTCGAAACCACCCTGGGGTCCTACTGGGGCGCGAGACAACGAGGGAGCCTCCGCAGCCCACTGTCCCCACTGCTGCTGCGTGGGAGCGTAGCGAGGAACTGGCGGGGTAGGGCGAGACTCGGAAGGAGCCTCCTCAGCCCACTGTCCCCCCTGCAGCTACGTGGGAGCGTGACGAGGCACCGAGGGGGTAGGGCGAGGTGCTGGGGCGCAGGGACGTGGTATGCTGCGTCCGCCGACGTCTCCGCGCCCTCGACAGGTGGCCAAGCGAGCCAACCGCCTCATCCTATCGAGGACCCGAGCCCAAGCTGTCTCGGACTCGGCGGTGGTCACCTGTATGCCCCTCGTAGGCGCGTCAACATGGACACAGCATCCACCTCAACCTCCCCGATGAGCTGAGCCTGCATGTAACGCCGATTGTTATTACGTAATTTACATGAAAAGACGTGCCCATGTAGCCGATTGCGACACTTACCGAGGCGTTGTCCTCCGGGACATCTCGTGAAGGGTGCGTGTCCGCTACCGATGCTGCCAGTCGACATACGGTGCTGGTGTGTACCCCACCCTGAGACGAGTGCGCGGGGCGAACCACTCCATGTACTCATCGTACATGTCAGGGTCGTACGACCGGGTCTCGATGACCCTCTCGTCGAGTGCGGTGTCCCACTGCACAGCCCATGGCTGCATACGGTGCGCGAACTGAGTGCCCACTGCAGCACCCATCCGGGTCATCTTGCAATGCAAAAACAGTAAGTACACACCACATTCATTTCGCAAAGATGTGGAGTAGTAGGATAAGGGCAAGTACCTGTGAGCGCCACGTGCGACAACTTGACGAGGCGGCAAGGGAAAGGACTAGAACAGACCGAACTGCCGCAGCACTCGGTGCGGGGAGTACTCCTCGACACACAGGTCAAAGACGAGAACCTTACAGGTGAGCCAGAAGGCCTCATCTCGCGTGCAAAGCACGGAGACCCCGTCAGGTGCTCGGGCATGGATGTCGTACGCGGTGTATGGCGTCCACCGCACGTCCTCGTCGTGGAGGCGGTCGAACTCCCGAACGAACTCCAGGTAGGACCTCCTCACCTGTCGGTGCGCGTACCTCCGCTGTGAGGAAATAAGAAATGGCGGAGATTATTCAAGTGCGTTAGTGGGGAAAAAGATACGAGGGAGCATACCTGTCGTCGGACCCAGTAGTGGCCTATGGTGGGCCAGTCCACCGGGTTGTTTCCGTAAAGGCCCTGGGGGTACGGTGTCGTGTCAACAACAGGCCTGCCGATAGAGAAGCGCTCCCAGGACCACAACTGGAGGAGTAGGACGCAACCCGACATCGTCGCGTCGTGCTCCGCCCGAGAGACGGCGTCGCACAGACCTCTATACGTCGCCGCTAGCACAGCTGAGGCCCACGACCACTGCATCATCTGTTTACAAGGGGGGAGTTAGACGTGCTCCGCTGAGACGAGATTTGAACTGAGTGTGTTACCTCATCTACCGGGGTGTCGGCGATGTGCTGGGTGTACTCGATGAGGTGACGGTCCACCGTGTTCCCGTGGGAGGACGGGAACATCACCCAACCGAACAACAACAGGAGGTATGCCTCCAGATGGTGGGCCACATCCGCCTCCTCCGCGTGCGGGTGGAGAAGCTGAGCCTGCAGCGTTCGTAACAAACATTATCAGGAACTTAGCGCTTCTCTTTTAATTCTCAAAGAAATAGGTACTCACCTTGAACTGAAGCAGCCACGCCTTCGTCGGTCCACGCCTTCGTCGGTCCGTGGCGCTCACCCTCCCTGAGGGGCCGGTAGGGGGCTGCCCGGGGGTGCCGCTGCACCGCGGCAAAACGCGCGAACAACTCGGCGTGCTACGTGATGGAGGCATCGTGCGGCACGACTGCCGGGCCCGCACAGGGGAGGCCTAAGAGGTACGACACGTCCTGTAGCGTCGGAGCCATCTCTCCGCACGGAAGGTGGAACGTGTGCGTCTCCGGTCTCCACCGGTCCACGAGTGCGGCCAGCAGGGACCGGTCGTACCGAACCGCGGACCTCCTTGCCCGCTAACGGGCGATGACCTCCTCCACCATCCTACAAAGAGGAAGTAAGCCACCGCCGCAACTTTGCATGTAGTGCATTGCGTCGTTAGAATTGCATTCACGGTAAGTACATGTACGTAAAAGAGTGGAAGCGTTGGATACCATCGTGGAACCCAGCGTGGGTCAATGCGGCGTACTCGTTGGGCACCCGAGGTCGGAGTGTCCCTAGCTCTCGGTTCTCCTCTGCGGAGTACCTAGACCGATGGGTCGCATCGACGGTCACGTCCAGCAGCTCAGGGCAAGGTCGCGCCATCGTGGCCTGTTACAAAGCAAATATAACAAATTTGTCAGTAATTATATGTGCACACAAAATTAAATGCGAAATAACGAATTGTACCATACTCAACAAACAATACAACCGAAGTGCAGAGAGCCAAAAAAAATCTCATGTTACAAACATACAAAAGACAAAGACATGTTCGACGAGGCACACAATGTCGAGAATTACATTATCCTCGTAGCTATTAACTGGTACATCGGAGAATTACATGATGCGAACAACAACTTACTAGTACATTGGAAATTACATCGAACATTACAACTTACCGGTCCATTGAAAAATACAAGATGGGAACAACATGGAAAATTACATTATCCGCGGTTGCGACGCGCCTCGGACTCGTCCATATCGTTCCGAATGCGCCTTGTCCTTCGACGCCCGACCTTCAGCTTCAACATTCGGATGTCCGGTACCCATCGATGGTCCGGAGGGGGGGCTGTTGTGAACGATCCATCCACTCGGTACCCGTACACCTCGTGATGCCACGTGTTGAGAACGCTCTGCTTGTAGTAGTACGGGAGATGAACGGACGACGTGATTGATGCGCCTCGGCGGTGCGGCAATGATGTGCGAGCACGGCAAGTGCAAAGAGCGTGGTTTCGCGGGAGCACTCGCACTCACCGCTCGGAGTATGCACAGATGGGAAGTCCTCTCCTGGCACCCTGCGACCTCGGTCACCGCAGTGCACGTGGTATCTCCGTTCCACGCCACTCTCCGGTGTAACCCGATGTGTCTGTGCTTTTCTTGTTTTCTTGGACATGTAAGTAGACACAACAGTTGAGTACGGCAGTCGATTGTTCGACATACATGCTGCGGAGGTCTTGTATCGCTCAATGAAATATCTCTGTGTCCCTAATAAGACACCTTCAACTATACCCACCAATGGAAAGCATCTGGTGCCTTTCATTACCCAGTTGTAAATCTCCGCCAGGTTCGTTGTCATGATCCCATAACGCGAGCCGCCCTTGTCATGCAGAAGGGACCATTTCTCCAAAGGCTCATGTCGTATCCAATCGGTGAAACTCTTTATGCTGGTACCCGGCCTACGCCGGATGTTTGGGGGGTCTGTCGGCAGCGCACACAAGGCTGTGGGGTCCTCTCCTTGCTCATGGTATACCATCGGGTTCCTTGATGAACTAGCGGTACCTCTGGGATCCATTGATTGCTTCTTCGTTAGTTCGTCCAACGTCCTCCAAAGCGCGTCGAACTTCCTTCGTTGGTTCTGTTTGCACAGGCGCTTGAACATGTTCATAAGCTCCTTGTTCCTGAACTGACGAAAAAAATTGGCACCCATGTGCCTCATGCACCACTTGCTCCTCAGGTCTGACCACTTTGCTGCTCCCACGACGGCGGACCCTTGTTGCATATCCACGATCGCCCTTAGCAGCCCTGCATGTCGGTCATGGATGACACAAACATCAGGCCTGTCAAGAACAACCGCCAGCTTCACTCTTTCAAGGAACCAGTACTAGCTCTCCGTGTTTTCCCCCTCCACGAATGCCAATGCAACCGGTAGAACCTGGTTGTTGGCATCCACCGCGATCGCAGTTAGAATCTGGCCCTTGTACTTCCCCGTGAGGAATGTGCCGTCCATGCAAAGGACCGGGCGACAGTGCCGAAACGCATTTATGCATGCGCCCAGGGCGAAGAATGCACGCTGCAATACCCACTTACCGGCGCACACACCACCCGCAGGGAACTCCGCAAGGTCGACGGATGTACCGGGGTTCCTACGTGCGATTGCCCTGAGCAAGTGGGGAATATTCTCGTACGAAGCCTCGTACGTCCCGAACCATATTTCCAGAGCTGTCCTTTTTGCTCTCCATACCTTTGCGTAGCTAATCTTGTACTGAAACCTCTCCTCCACGGCTGTGATAATAGATCGAGGTGCAGATGGGGATTGTCCACGATCGACCATAAAACACATTTGCCACTCAAGTGGACGACAGATTATGTGTCATCGCCCGCTTCTTCCACCGCAGATTATGCTCAATCACTATGGAGCATTTCGATGAGTCCTTCCACTTCCCGGTATGCATGCACCGCCATGGGCACGAATCAATACGCACTTCACGTCGTAGTCCTTCTTGCTGGACTTCACTACCCTAAATTGCCGCCGGAGAGACATTGCCCAGTACTTCACCGCATCCATCACAGCCTCCTTGTCTTTATATATAGCCCCTCCGTCACCTCGTTCTCACGATACTCCCATGCATCAATGTTCCCTTCATTCATTGTTAGGTCTTGAAATTGTAATTGGTCCACGCACTGAGGATAGGCACCTCAGAGCGTTGTCCTCCTCGTCAGAGTGCTCACCATCGAACTTCCTCATCCGCACGGTCCTCCTCTTCCATCAGTCAACAATGTCCTCCACCTCCTCCCCTCGTCGACCACCTCGCGCCTCCACCGCCTCTCTCTCGCCCCGGTCCCTTCGCCATCGCCAGATCTCGTGCTCCTCGCCTCGGGCTCCTCGTCGTCTTCCTCTTCGCATCCTTCTACATTTGACGCCCTCCCCGTAATGTCCACCCGACATCACGAACTTGCGACACCGATGGAGCTACCGGGTAGCATCAGACCAACAACATGAGCGCCAACCCCGCTCTACAGCAAAACCAACATAACTCCTCCATGTTGACGTCGAGTTAATAGGAATCAACTCTCCGTAAAACGATCTTGCGCTCGGCTCACTCCGCTCGACCCACAACCAACACTGGGAATCCAAATCGAACATCCGAGACATCCACTCCAACAAACCCAGTATGTCCTATCGCTCGGTCTACATATGCCCCGTACGACTCTTGAAAATGATGATAGATCCACCCCATCCGCCCCCTGTGCTATCTCCCCATCTCCATAAAATATTTGGAAATACAATTTCTCCGACATGCTGCAACGTCCGACGGAAAAATATTACTCTAAAATACAATCTACAAAACGTACATTGATCGTACTACAAAATATACAAAACGTACATTGACTATAAATCACTTATTCGACTTGCCTACCATATGGCCTAACATTATATTTGTGCCGCATTATATGAACCCTACCAAATTCTAATACTACACTAAATCTGTAAGGTACTTAATACTATACAGTCCTGAAATTTCTAAAAACTAAATAGTACATTAAAGTTATAAATATGAACTGCGATATTAAATTTCTAAACAACACTATCCGAGAAATTATAAACGCTACACAATCCTAAATTTTCTAAACACTACAATAAATTTCTAATACTACACTAAATTTGTAAGGTACTTAATACTATACAGTCCTGAAATTTCTAAAAACTAAATAGTACATTAAAGTTCTAAATATGAACTGCGACAGTAAATTTCTAAACAACACTATCCGAGAAAATGTAAACGCTACACAATAGAACAGTACTATCCGAGAAAATATAAACGCTACACAATCCTAAATTTTCTAAACACTACAATAAATTTCTAATACTACACTAAATCTGTAAGGTACTTAATACTATACAGTCCTCAAATTTCTAAAAACTAAATACTACATTAAAGTTCTAAACGCTACACAATCCTAAATTCGACTGAATATTACCTGCTACATTAGAATTCTAATAACAAACAGTCCTCTGTAATTTTCTAAACACTACAAAATCGTAAAATTCCTAAATGATAGATTTATAAAATTTGTAAAAAATACCTTCGCAGTAAACGCATTTAATCGACTTTTCCCCTCCCCTTTCTTCTTCTTTCTCTTCTTCTTTTTCTTCTTCTTTTTTCTTCTTCTTTCTCTTTTCTCTTTTCTCTTCTCCTTCGTTTGCTTTGCTCTCTGGTTGCCTCACGAGCGAAGCGGTGAGCTTTAAAGCCGCCTGTCACCCCTGGCTCGGGCGATCGCCCCTGTCTCGGACGACAGGGGGGCCCACAGGTAACGACCATTTTTTTTACCGTTTGCTATGCTGACGACGAGCGACCTGTCGCCCGTGTATGGGGCGATCGTCCCATACACGGGTTATGGGCCTCTATTTCTGTAATTTTTTCATCCGGGCAACTAGTTTTGAAAAAAACATTAAAAATAAATATTAAAGAAAAAAAAAGGAGATATATTCATCTATGAAGAAAATAATTAAGCAATCAGATGATCTGGAGATATATAAATGAAGACTAGTCAGTCCCACGTACGAGAATCTCTTTCATTTAGTCTTGGATATATATCCGTCGTTAGCCAAAGTTGATCTTTGAAGAATGAAATGAAAAAAAAATATTGGACCCCCACTTCCCTGTCACATGAGCCGTGCATAACGAGGTAGCTAGGTTGAGAGAGAGAGTAGGGAATAGGGATAGCGCGCAGTGCCAGCAAATATGGAGGAGCTAGCTCTCAATTAAACTAGAAATATGTACACGGCGTGTCACGTCACGGGCGTCGCTCTCCATACGAGAAAATCGAATTTTTTTCCGGAAAAAGGGTTTAAACGTAATGGTAAAAAAAACGAGAAAAAATGTATGTTTTTTTCAGAGAAAAAGGATCCGAATGTTTTTTTTCCCCGCGAAAAAGGACCAAACGTAATTTTGTTTTTGTGGAAAAGGACCCGAGCGCTAGCCTTAAAAATGCATAAAGGACTTAAGCGTAATATATATTCTTTTTCAGGATAAAGGATCTAATCGTAATTTTTTTTTCAAAAGAGGATCCGAATATATTTTTTTTCTGAAAAAGGACTTATGCGTAAATATTTTTTAGCTCGGCTCGCGGCTAGCCAAGCCGGCTCTAGCCGTCACGTGGGTGCACTCCCTATCAGGAACTCCACAAAAGGGTAAGGATGTAGTACGTCCATATACCAATATATATACCATGCATGGCTTCAACTTCATCTACTGGTACTAGCTAGCGTTCGTTCCCCTCGATCGCCCTCTCCCGTATTCTTATGCATGATTTCCATTTTGTTGTAGTGTACGTAGTTTGACCTTGTGCATGCTGTGGTGGAGCATGCAGCTACTTTCGAGACGTACGCTTCCATACATTTAGGTCAGGTGGCCACCAACATGTACACATATATATATATATATATATATATATATATATATATATATATATATATATATATATATATATATATATATATATATATATATATATATATATACATACAATATTCTTTCTTATGTTTATTTTGCAGTAAAGAAATTATTCATTCATTCGTGTGGTGCATGCATGCGGGGCGGGCCTTGTTGGGGGTTATATATTTTGCTTTCTCAGAAACTTAACGACTTGAGTTGTTTAATCACTAGAGTCCAGTAGCACTTTGCTACAGACATGCACGGGTACAGGGACGGAGTCAGTTCAGATCTAAGCCTCGGGCCGATCTGGACTAGCTTAAAAATTGTTGGGCTAATATATGAATTATCAAGAAAATTTGCATAGAGTTTTTGGACCAGGCCTCGGGCCTAGGCCCAGTTGGCCCGAGGCCTGGCTCCGCCCCTGCACGGGTAATTAAAGAAGTCAAAACAGGCGGCCATCATGTGGTCGTAATGTATCATTTGACAATCGAGCACAGGGTTGACGAAATCGTAAATTATCGATGGAAAATCGCGATAATCACGCGTATCGGTCCGGTGCGGCTTCTCAAAACGGTCGGCAAACCAGTCCGGTTCAAATTCAAAAAAATTGAAAATTTTGGAAAAATTTATCCTAAATTTCTGTAAAATTATTATTAATAGCTGTGTGGTGTATGAGATCAAAATTTCATTAAAAAAACTAAATTTGGAAGAAACGTTTCGAGGAAAATCGAAAATACAAAATGGAAAAAAGAGAAAAAAGAAAAACAGTGTCGGTCTGCTACTGTTCATGACAGAGGCCCATTAGCCCGATCCGGCCCGCGAAGATTGCACGCACATTTTAAGCTTCCATTGCTGGCATTCGGACACAATAATTGTAGTCCTGAGCTGCTCTCTGCGCAAGCTTCCACCTCAAGTTGGCTCCGGCAAGATCCGGTCGCCGCCGACCCAAAAATCGCCGCTTAGACCACGAAAATTGACCGGCTAAGCCCGAAAATCAATGAGGCGCACTGATAATCGTCGCCTGGAGAGCTTCGGCGATTTCATCCCAATCCCTAGCGATTTTCGCGAAGCACCGAGTGATTTTCGATAAGATTTCGCGATTTTCGTTCATATTATATGCAGTGCAGCACACATTTGTGTTTTTTCTTTTGAAATTAACCAGCCTTAAAGTCACACTTTGGTGAGAAAATAATCTTAGTTTCTGCCTCCCTGATGCTTCAAAATATTCATACCTGTTAAGATGAGCAAGTAGCATAATGAGACTTCATATATTGATAACATTGAAATCAAAGCTATGCTATGTTGTGATGTTGTGAATCTTGTGATTATCATCTTAATTTTTGGTTTGGTGGTATGATTCCTGCCTTTTATAGTGTACCACAGTACTGAGGGCTAGGGTTAGGCTTAGTGAAACAGAGGATTAGGATTAGGGAGAAAACTAGTTTAGCAAATGTGTGGAGAGTGCGGACCTCTTCTATCTTGCTAGCTGAGAATATTCACAGCCATGAGCATGGAAGAACATAAGCATTCACTTGATATTTTGTGTTAGCTGACTTCTAGTTGTTCTCATTAGTAGATGGTAGAGTAGAGTGACGTTGTTTGGGAGCACGGCAGTAAGATGGGGACTGGTTTTCGATGCAAGTACCATCACCAAGAGAAGAAAAGAGGCGGTGCAACCCGATTGAAGCACCACTTGGCAGGGCGCAGTGGGAATGTCGTCAATTGCAGTCAAGTTCCAAAAGAGGTTCGCGAGTTCTTTCAGCGTGAGCTAGACAGGTCGAAGGACAAGAAGAAGGGAATTAGTGAGGAGAGGCTTAGGAAGGAAGCAGCAACAGCTAGCGATTCCTCGCTAAGAAGAAGTGCATATTCTGAGTACACGGGTGGTGTTGATGAAGAGAACCAGCTGTAGCATACGATGGATGCCTCAAGGGTAGAGGTAGAATTTGAGGCAGGCAGGTGGCAGGTATGAGTATGGTGGGGGCAGTAGGGGATCTAGAGGTGTTGGAGGAAGGGGCAGTGGTGTGTTGCCAAGGATGTTTCGGAGTTCATCGCAACGGGACAGACCGGTCGTGGGGGATTATAACCTTGGCGCAGCCCGTGACCCTGTGCAAACACGGATTGACACTGGGAGCTGCACACAGAAGGGGAGAAATGCGAAGCAGGCGATTGGTTCTACATGGGCCAAATTCTTCCACACGGCTGATATAGTGGGGAAGAAAGCAGATAATCCCTACTTCATTAGTGCTGTCAGGGAAACTCAAAAATGGGGTAAGTGAGCTTTCAAACTTTCGTCTAGTTGTACGTCCAATAATAGCTCACATGGTCATCCTATATCTCATTTACAGGTGAGGGTGTCCCGTTTCCTAGTGGGAGAGATATAGACGGCAAGTATTTAGACGCCAACGAAGCGGATATAAATGAAAAGATGAAGAAATTTAAGAAGAAATGGCCTGCGTATAGCGTAACCATCATGTGCGATTCTTGGACTGGGCCGACACGCATGAGCATTATAAACTTCATGCTATACTGCAACAGCATCATGTTCTTCCACAAGTCCGTGGATGCGACGGGCAAAAGTCAAGAATCGCCGTACTTGTGCCAGGTACTTGCTCTCATTACTTCTATTCTGATATATATTTGGATTGCGCGTGAAGTAATGGATATTTTCATTTTGTTTGTTGACGCAGGAAATTGCTTCAGTGGTCGACGAGGTTGGTGCGCAAAATGTTATACAGCTTGTCACGGACGTGAACTACAAGAAGGTATGCAAGCTCATCGCATGTGAGCACCGTCATATCGTGTGGCAGCCTTGTGTGGCCCACACGATTAATTTGATGCTGAAGCAAATTGGAGAGTTCCCTGACCACGCCGCTGTCGTTGAGAGTGCTAGAAAAATCTTGCGATGGATTTACAACCATTCAAAACTTCATGCCATATGAAGAAGCACATTGGAGGTGAGTTAGTCAAGTGGAATGTTACTCGTTTTGGAACAAACTACATGTTTCTGGACAGTTTCCTTCGTCGCAAGGACAAGTTCTTGCAATGGATGACGTTAGAGGAATTTCTGTCATCGCGCTTTGTTAATACTGTGGAGGGGAGGTACGTGTATGGGTGCCTGTCGAGATTGGAGTGGTGGGACAACCTTTGTTTAGTTGTTAAATCTGTGGAACCATTGTACGCCTTCTTGCATCTCACCGACTAAGACAGGGTTCCTATATTGAGCGAGATGATATTGTGGTATAATATAATACGACAGGAATATGATAGCTTGTTCCATGACTCTCCAGCTATTTTCGAGCAATACATAAATATCGTGGACCCTAGAATGGGCGACCTAACGCGTGATACTTATATGAACGCTGGTAATACATTCTTCTCTCTTAATAAAAAAATAGATGTACATGCAAATACTTGTAATAACATGTTTCGTTTAATTTCATGCAGCAGCTGCTGCCTTGAACCCCCGAACGCATTACTCATATGGGACGACCAACTCCTTCTTGCCAAATCTCCGAGATGCTTTTGAAGCGATTTCTGCTGATACTGATATGGCTATGCGAGGTCTTCATGAGGCCGATCTTTTCAGAAGAAAAGTTGGATCGTTCTCTACTGTGCTAGCTGAGAGGATGGCACATGATCCTAAAACTACTGCTGGTATATTCCCTATATCATCTTAAATATAGTGGCAATCCCGTATTATCACCTCCTACTTATTGTTGTCTTCCATTAATTGCAGCATATTGGTGGGGTGTTTTCGGTTCAGACACACCAACGCTCCAACAGTTAGCTCAGTGCATCGTTAACTAGCTAGGTTGACCAACGCATCAACTAGTAACTGATTCGGTAGTAATTCAATCTGTTGTTCTATAGTAAAATATATTTGTGATTTACTACCGAATTGAATTTAGGCGTGCTTTGCATGCGCTTCACCAGTAAATTAATCAGTTGTTCTATAGTAAGATATTTCGTGATTTACTAGCAGACTGCATTTACTAGTATTATTTGCAATGCATTAACTCATTACGTTTCGATCAGCGCGTGGAATTTACTTCTCTGGCCGGAGCGTCGAATAGCTATTATACGCTCAGGAGTAGAATAGCGCCACCGTGTGTGTATATATATATACATAGACACACGCGCGTCCAGATCAGTGTGGCAGAGAACATGTACAGCTGCATGGTGCCGGCCTGTTGAAGTTGGGAGCCTCGAGCAAATAAGCAACAACCGTCGTCTTTCCACTTTAATTTGTAGCTAGCTGTATGATCATCACACAAGTACACGCGCCTAGCTCTCCCGGTACGTCGATCATCCATGCTCGCAAGCCGCCTCGTCGATGGGATTCACTTGGCTTGCTTTGCCCCCGGATCGGAGTCCCTTTGATCCGTCTCCTTCAATTTCCAGATGCGACATGATATCCCATGAATATTTTTGAGCAGCCTAGCTAGCTCTGCAGGATCGCAAGCAAGCTAGTTAATTATCAAAACAAGACATCGATCCCCCAGCCAGCCAGCCAGCATGCATTACGATCCCAATACTCGATCGCCACATTTCTTCGACATGCATATGGTTCGCTAAGGATGGAGCAATTAATATAATAGAGCGAGCTAGCTAGCTAGCTATCTTTACATAAAGGGCAGGCTGCAGGTGCAATGCAGCATGCAGTTCTGAATCGATCTACAGGTACACAAAACAGTAGTTGGGAAGCAGAATCTACAAATTAAGTCGTTTGACGTACGGGTGCGTTACAGCGGGTGCATGGATACTACAATTAATACTAGGTAGGATACATAAATTAAGTCGATGATCCACGTACAACAAATTGACTCATCTCTTTGGTGGGGAACCCTGAATATATCTATCTACTCCTTGTTCCGGGTTGATCGGTCTTTCTTGTGCCCACCAAGGATACGGGAGATCTGCAGACCTCTGCTGAAGGCCTGGTTGAAGAGCATCCTGGTCTGGAACTCAGACACGAACGGGAACCAAGCAAGGAATGCGATGGGTGTGAACAAGAGGAGCCCCATGAGGATCTCATAGCCCCGGGCAAGAGCCTTGATCGATCCCCAGAGCCCGATCATCTCGACGGCAGGTTTGATCGCTTGGGCAATCTGACAAACAAGGTGATCAGCCAGGGGTAAAATAGGTCGGTCAGACCTGAAATAAAAAGAGACATCACAAGGGGGGGAAAAAAGGCTCGGTCACTAACCAGAAGCAAACCCCATCCAGTCGGCATGAAAGCAAGGATGCAAACGAAGATGTCAAGAACTGTCATGTGAGGGATTGCTATTAAGATTACAATAATGGAGACGAATGTTATAAAGATGAGCCCCTTGATCAACCGGAAGACAAGCTGGAACTCCGCACTGAACCTCCTCCTGCCGACAGACACAGTCTGGAAAGAAAATCACAACGACCAAGTGTTCCAGCTTGAGAACTTAAAACCACAAAATTCTTATTGGAAAAATAAGGGTGCTCAGTATGGTTCCAGAATTTCTGAGAGTTTAGAACTCTAATTTGTCAAAATCGACAGATTACTAAATATTCTAAATCACAAGGGAATTTTGACTACATAAGCACTGCCAAAAGCGCCGGACCAGTGAATACTCTGGGACTGATGCATAACAAAGTTAATTGAAGGAACATGGGAATTGATTATTACCTTCATAACAAGCAACATCACAAAAATCACAACCCATGAGAAGCAATAAACCTGGAAATTGCAATAGTTAGGACTGTACAAGCAAAAACCAGATGCAAACACCTGCATACTAAATAAGAAAAGCAAACTTACCAGCACGCTGCGGGTATGCTTGGTTATATTCAAATGATACACAAGCCCATATTGGTAGATAAAGAAGCGCAATGCAAGCAGGATTTCAACAATAGTACCACGCTTCCCAGAATGTCGAAGAGGCTCCTGCTCTTTTTCCCACCATGATTCCCAGCTTTTCTCTGGTGCTACACCAATACCTCCACGGTTGCTGATCCACTTATTCCAATCAGTCCAGTCGTCCACAATCTTCTGCCACTCGAATCCAGAAGGATTGAATAGAAATGGTGCAAAGAGCCACGTGCCCACCATAAACCACATGGAAATGGTGATGAAGATGTAAGGGATAGCTCCTCTATATGTCTGCCCAAAGATTTCATACACAACAAGCAGAATCATCAGCTCAATACCCTTGACAAAATGACTACGAGAATAGAGTCGGTAGTTGTCAGCGAATTTGGCATGGAACACCACAAATCCACGTCCAGTGGCTCTATATTCAGATCCTCCATGGAGTAATGTCTTTCCATAATAGTGAGTTTTGGTCCCAAGTGAAAATGTGAAGAAAACAGATGCCAACTGAAGTTGCATAAGTACAAAGTCACTTAAAGCTGTCCTGAATCCTCTCTCCAGACCAATTTCCATCATCATGGGCAGTGCCATCAAAAATCCAAGTTGAACAAAAGACTCTGATGCAAGAGCAACTTGGAGAGGTGCATTATGCACAAACCTCCTTCCAGTAGCCAGTGCTTCATCGAGTCCACTGAGAACAAGGTATAAACGCCCATAGAGGAAAACATACACAGTCCAAACTGTGATCTAAGACCAAATAGAACGATTCAGGTTAAGAGTTAACCAATGATTCAGAAAGAGAGAAGTTTAGTATCAATAATATACCATTGTACTGAAGTAGAACCCAATTGTTGTATAGTAACATGACAACATTCTGAAGAAATCAAAACGGTGCCCCAGCCGATAGATGTCACGGCTCAGTGTTTGCTCACCATTACCATTTGCTATCTTTGCCTCAAATAGTGAAATTTGATTAAGACCCACATCTCTTCCCTTGCCAACTTGCATGTATTCATGGTGAGTGACATTGCCTTCACGCAATGTGGAATTGAATCCTGCAACAGAAGAAGTCACATTATTACCAGAATGGTTCCAGATTTCCTAAAATCAAGCAGCAATAGCAGAAGGTTAGTACCTGCAAATATGTCCTCACTAAGATTGATAATCTTAGATGCTTTACTTATACCACCCCTTGTAAGGTGGAAAAGACGATCAAAGATATCAGGATGGCCATAGTGAAATCGAACCCTGAAGAGAGATGTTCACAAAAACAATGTAAAGCGCAAGACCTTCAGAAAATCTTGAATCAAGGTACTGCCCAGTGTCCAGTAATATTAAGTTAGTAACATTATCGAGAAAAAACAAAAATGAGCAGCCAATTCAATATGATTATGAAAACAAAATCAATATATACCACCATGACATTCCGTGAATGCACAATGCAAGATGTTCTAAGATGAATACCTCAATGGATTGGCAAGTACACGCTGTCCAATAGTCACAAAACTGGTCTCCTGATTAGACATGAACCATGCAAGGGATGAAACACTGCACAAATTCAACAAAATTGAAACGCAAATTTAGCAAAATGAAACACTGCACAAAATTACAGGCTAAATAATCCAAGTATCACAGGTACAGAACTTAATCACAAATTAGCAAAATGAAACATGTCGGATTACCTTCCAGTAAATATATGCTCTCTTACTCCAAGTATGGATGGATATCTCACACCATCATGTTTCTTCAGAAACTCTTGCAACAGATTTCTCATTTTCAAAGCCTCCTCCATATAATGCTCCTGTTATCAATAGCATGAGATAAAAAAGGTACAAAAGATGTAAATATAATTCCTTGAACCAACAAGTGCACAAGGCTGTACCTGATTCATATCTATAGTTTGGAGACATTCGCCTCGAGTAAAAATTATCGCGTGGTTCTGATTTTCTGGCTTTCCTTCACCCAGAATAGCATTACCGGGAAGTTTTATCTTGTAGATAACCTACGCAAGAGAAATATATGGCAAATAAGTGCATCTCGTTTTGCCAGTAAATCTCATCATATGCGTGTGGCTCATCATAAGACCTTACCATTGAGACCATGCAAAAAACATTCCTTCCAAAGAAGAAAAATAAGACTAAGTTATCTAGATTAAATGCGGAATGGTTAGACTTCCTCCCGCACAATTAAAACGAGCACTTCAATGAAAAAGACCAACATCACCTTACTGTTCAAATTGATTTATCCTAGTAAAAAATATTTGTAAATGTGAGCTATTAAGGGCCCGTTCGGTAGAGCTCCGGCTCCCGAATTCTCGTCCGGAGAAGCCAGAGCTCTACCGAACACGATCAGCTCTCTGGGAGAAGAAGCATAATCACTTTGAAGTGATTCTCCTTTATGCACTAGGAGCAAGGAGCTGCTTGAAGGTCGCTCCCCGGGAGAATCCAATCTCCCCAACTCCCCCTCCCCCACTCGCCTTAGGAGCGCCGCCTCTGATTCCCCCTCCCCACTCGACCCCTGAATCTGACGCCGTCGTCCCTGTCGCCTAGAGCGCCGCCCCGTCTCAACCCCGTCGCTCGGTCGCGGAAAGCCCCAACCTCGAGCGCCGCCTGGAGAGCCGACCTCGAGTGCCGCCTTGGTCGCCGGCCGCCCCGACCCCGAGCGCCGCCTTGGTCGCCGGTCGCTCCAACCCCGATAGCCGCCTGGAGTACCCTGACCCCAAGCGCCGTCTGGAGAGCCGCTGGAGCGCCGCCGCCACCGAGTATGGCCGAATCACCTCAGATCTTCCTCCCTGTTCTCTCTTCCCACTCTATAATCCCTCTTTCAAGAACCAGCTAGCCGAACAGTCCCTGAATCTGCTCCTAATTCTCCAGAAGATCAAAATCAAGAGGAGTTGGAGTAGAATCAGGAAGGAGTAGGAGCTGAAGCCTTACCGAACGGGCCCTAAGATGGGGAGCATGAACAACAACTTTTTTTGTGCCATTTAAGGAAAGGCATATGAGTATCACAATTCACAAATATGTTTTACCACATCAGAGTCAGGATTATTTTATTGACATGTCTATTTGACCTAGATTAAAAAAAGAAGCTTCCTTGGTCAAAGTAACACAATCAAGATGAGTTAGAGCATGTCTGAAAAAAAGATAAATTAGAGCATATTTCACCTAAGCAATACTGAAGTAACAGAGCATTTTGCGGTACCTGATCAAGACTCTGACCAGGCTCATTAGGTTTTGTGACAGAAGCCTTCACCAATGCTGAGTAGTAAACCTTGTCAATCTTCTTGTTTCTATCTTGGTTAGGTGCTTCAACTTCATCAATATAGGCAACCCGAAGTGATGGATATCTGACAAAAAAAGGCATTTCTATTATTTTCAATATCATCATATATATACAAGTATGTGACATGTAATAGACAGCAAACAAACAAAAGCAATTACAATGTTAAGCTATGAACGATGTGTCCTGAGTAAATATAACTATCTAGCACTCAAGCACTGTGGTTTTGAATAGTAATGAAATAAGGTGATACAAAATTTTGCAGAGTATGCTGATAATCTGATAGACCAGAAGCACATGGAACACAACCATGTCAAAATTAGAAAAGATCCCAGCACAGTAAATAAACGAAAGTTACAATTTGAATTACAGAAAGACATACTGCCATTGTTCAAGCCGAATTAGCATATACTCACAGAAAGACACGCAAGTGCAATGTTGTGTCGAATACAATACTATTTGTGTTCAAACTTGAGTGTATAAATTGAGAAAAAAATGAAGCGAATAAACCACAGATTCACATTCCACTAAAAATAACATATATCTAGAACTTTGATATGTTCAATTGAAACTTACGTTGTCATTAGTCTCAAAATATCATGTGCACAAGGATCACCAGAACGTTTCTGGATTCCATACTGCTGGCAAGAGACAACATATGTAAACTTCATGTCAGCTACAGCTTTGCATTGAGTCATTAATTGTGAATCCTCAGACATCAGTTCAGTTGCTCTGTAGCCTTCCATAAGATCTAATGAAAACAGAAAGAGAAATCATTGCATAGGTCACAAAGGCCATGTTCACAACCACATCAGACTGAGCTATTAGAAATACCATCATCTTTGGCCATATCAAGAAAAGACTGAAGCTCCAAAGTTTTTCGATAGTACATCATCCCTCTTACTGTTTAGAGAAGAGCAACGATGATTAAAAAAAATTACTGAACCACTATACATGATACTTTGTGTAAGATGTTTCTTGAGAGAACAAAATACAAAGGGCAGGCACACGAGCGGGAGGTAAAAATTACCAGTTCTTGTCAATGTTTGCCCCCTATATGACGCCCAGAGGCGAAGCTCCTCTTCCAATGCTTCATCCTCACGGAGCTCCTCCTCATTTTTGCGTTCCACCCTTTCGAGGAAATTTTTCCATTCATCTTCAAAGTTCAAAGAGGTTAGTGAAACAGCATCAGTTTTGATAGTCATCACCCAAAGCAATTCACATGATATGTCAATCCAAGCAAAATGTTATGTAAGGGAGAAAAGAACCTGGGTAAATTTTTTGTAAGTAGAAAAGTATGGAAACTCCATCCTCATTTGGCTCTTCTAGATTTTGTGACGAGAAAAGAACATCTTCCTTGTAATAAGGAGTGAAGACACTGCAGCAGAAGTTGTTCCGACAAGTAATCAACAAACCCCGATCAGAAGATTTGATCAAATAGAACATTATGTCAGGTGATAATCCTATATATCACGTCTTGCAAAAGTAACTTGGCAACAAATATCATGAAAAAAAAAGGTTTTGCAAAATTTATATTTAATGTAGTTCAAACAAAACAAAATAGCCATGCATGGTATTAGTCTTTTCATCTATGATAGAAATATATCAATTATTTTATGATGAGTTTAGGTATTTAAAAACTGAAAATTCAAAAATTTAAGAACTCAGAATGTGAAAATTTCGTGTATAAAATGAGTAAGAACTAGGATTGAAGTCCTGAATTTTAGGCTTCCATGTCTTGAAAATTTCAGGGTTATGTTTCCAAAATATGAAGTTTTGGAAACCTAAGATCTTCCAGAAAAGTAAAACTTCCTAAAAAGAACTGATAGGGATGCTGACAAAGCCAACGAAATTAAACACCCCACAATAACAATTTTTGGTGGTATGTCAGGAATTTATCCAATAAAATAAGATCTTGTCAGATACTGCATATGTCGGGGCTTTTCTTTTGTTCTTTTTCTATTTTATTTTTTATTATTTTTTTGCTGGAGGCACTAGGAGGGAAGAGCAACAGTGTTTCAAACATACAGAAGTGAAATAGTATAGTTATCAAGCAATTACAATATTCAAGATATGAATATAGCCAACATCAAGACTACATGGTGAGCAAAGAGCAATATGATATCTCTAATATAAACATGGAAGGTTTGAGAGGAACGGAAGTTAGTGCTCAATTAGCACATAGTAGTACAGGCAACATAAAATTAGTAAGAACATACCAGAAGGGCAACATGTTCCGCACTTTTGGAGCATTTGGCATCTCCATAAAAAGAGAATTTGCAAAGAATGATATTCGCCTTCTAGCATCAAGGTTTGTAGGAACATCCATAGCAGACTCCTTCACAGTGAGCAGAAGATGAAGCCTCTTGATCTGAAACCAACAAAGTATGTATCATTACAGCAACAGGAAGAACACAAGCATTATATCAGAAACTCTGTTCTATTATTAAAAATAATGGGCCTGAAAATCAACCTTCTCAGTCCATGCATTTGATTCCTCCACAGGGAACTTAATAGCTTTAGTAAACAACTGATCTTGCTGATCAAGCGGTGTCATTCCTTCGTGTTTTCTATTTCCACCATGTATGGAATCCAGTAGTCTGGAAAATAATAATAACACATAAAACACCAGTTACCATAACATTTCAACAAAGAACAGATGATCAATTACCACAATCACGACACTCCATCACAAAAAAAAAATACATTAATCACCAAATTGAATGTAGAAGTGTAAGTAGAACTCGTGAGATGAAAAGGACATTGCCCAAATATTTACAGCAATCAGCAACTAGCCATAGAACCATTATTATTTCGGTTTTTATGCTAAACCACAAGACAGCAAGCAGATATGTGTGACAACATAACATGTAATAAAAAAATATGTATGCAATGACGTGGCATGACATTAACATGTGGATTATTATTTACTTTTCCAACAAAAATATCATTCTATTACGAGTTTATGACAGAACAAACTAAGCTCCTCACCCATCGAACTGTTCTTCCTCCATTATATCCCTTGTGACCACCTCAAGCATATCTTGGAACAAAATGACGACTTGATCCAAGTCTTCTTCTTTATTCTTTTGCTGTATTCAAACAGATAGATACAGTGAGGGGATATCCTCTGTGAACATGACCTAAAACCATGATGACAAGTTTTATACCAGTAACTCAAGTAGCTCAACAAACTTCTTGCTCAGGTCAGGAAGGTTCCTCATGTTCAGATCACTTATCAGATTTCCCTCTTCTATATGTGTATCCACAACGTTAAAAATCTTTTGTATAACACTGAAATAGGCATCACAGGTTTATTCAGAAGTTTAAGACACCAAAATAGAATGTCAGCCAAGGATTAGAAGCGAATAAAATCATGATAAGATAAAAACATTTTCAAATAAAATCATGATAAGATAAAAACATACCTTTTCTCACGGTCACCAAACACTAATGTATTGATGATGTTTTTGAACAAAGCATAGCATTCTCTGATAGCATAGGAAAAATATGGATCAGATCCTCCCATTCTCTTCTTCAGATCACGATCTTTTCCATCACTGTCTTTTGCCATATCCAACGCTATTGGAATCTAAAATCAGTAAATAAACAATAAATGCCTGAATCCACCAACATACTAAGTACAGAAATTACAAAGTGATTAGGATGAAACACCTTGCTAGCAAGTAAGAAAGGTGGCCATTGGATTATATTCAATTCACGATCTTTACAGTATGGAACAAGTAACAAGTCCATCTCCCTGTTATCTATGAGATCTTCTTCACGGAAACTTGTGATAATTAGGTTCCACATTTGAGCAAATCTTGCAGCTATTTTCTCTTTCTCCTGTTCATCACCAGAAGTCTAAAAACTATAGTATGTCAGATCAAAGGGATGATGGATATTACATATTCAATACTGATCTGCCAATAATCTAGCTTAAGAAACGAAATCCATACCTTAGAAGGTTTGCTGGAAAAAGCAGCACGGAAACCTTTACTCTTGTGTGCATCAGAAGGAATCAAGCGTTCATTGAAGGCCTCAGGCAAAGATTCAAAGCGAGATCTCAACATTCCTAATGTCCGTATCTGATTTCATACGAAAAATTAGTTCATAAGAAAACAACATAACATTTGCTTCATGCAACCAATATGACAAGAGAGAAAACTTCATTTGAGCAGTTTCACAAATGGAAATGGTAGCTTAAAAGTACAGATGGCAAAGTTATAAACAGCAGTCCTAGAACAAAGTTTCTGATTTGCTACTGGATGCAGTGCAGTGTGTTAGACGAGAAAACCATTTCAAAAGCCAAAGCAGGCCCAGCACATCAAATCTGTCAAGTAATGAAGCTCAATACTGAAATATTTTACTAACCTCACCAAGACGACGATAAGCCCCATAGATACCACCAATCAATGTAGAGAAAAGCGCATACCAAATTTGGGTGTCCATGAAATAGACCTGGATAATTCAACTGACAAAACTTAACATATTGGTTAAACAACTTCTTTTAACAGGCAACAAGAAGGGTTGACACATACAAGAATTATTGGAGCCCAAAGTGCGATGACAACACCAACGTTGTTATTTGCTGCAAATTGAAACCAAAATAAGAAGGCAAAAAAATTCCAAAAAAAAAAAGAAAACAAGAAGTTTCAACATAAATACCATGAGGGAAAAATTCATGCCACTGGAATGTCCGAATTGGTTCTCTCATTATATCTTTTGTTGGCTGTACTAGAGGCTTGATCTGCAACCAGACAGTAAGAGAAGGTAAATAACCAGAACTAGTGGAAAACTGAGTGCCAAGAAGGCTGTAACATCCCAATTTTTGCCCTTTTAAAAATCTTTTGCGTAGTTTAGCCCTCCAAAAATTCACCAATTTATTTGCTAATTAAAGCTTAATATCGGATTTACAAGAAGAACTGAATATGATTAAATCCAACTTCAGCAATTGTTAAAATTATTTTATTTGGATTCCTTGTTCTTGGAAATATTTTCCAGATTGTTTGAGAATTTTTCGAGTGCATTTGCTATTTTATTTGAGCTCTTTTTCTTTTTCTGCATTTTCTAAAAAGAAAAACCAAATAAAAATGCTGGAAAAGCTCTAGGCTGATTTCCCTTGCGCCCGCCCCGTTTCCTCTCCAGCTGAGCCCGTCCCACCGTTTCTCCGCGCCCCGGCCCAACTCGTCGTGCAACCCAACCTACCAGCGCGCAGCGCACCGTGCCACTAACAGGTTGGGCCCACCTGTCAGTGCACTATGGATCATCTCCAAGCCGGACTCCGCCATGCTGCCTTGAATTCCTCCAGGAGATTGGCCATGACATCCGGTCCTGTGCAGGCTAGTATGCAGATGATTTTACCAGGGCCTGTCATGCCCTACCAGATCACTTGTCATCTGTGGTGTGAGAAGGGCATCCTAAGGCGCGCAAAGTCCCAAAGTATGGGTCCAATCGTGCGCAGCCACTTGACGCCGAGTACGATGTCAAAGCCTTCTAGCGGGATGGCGAAGCAATCAAACTGGAATGCTTCTTGACCGATGGTGATCTGCCGCCACAAACCCCGCTGCAGGTGAGCCGATCCCCATTAGCCAGCATCATCTTCAATCCTGTGCGCAGATGAAGGGTAATGCCCTCACAGGCAACTCTTCTGATATAAAATTGTGGCTAGACCCCATGTCGAGGAGGGCGATGAGTTCTCTACCCCCAACAGAGACCTTGAGCCGCATGGTTTCACTCTTGTGCGGGCGTACACCTGCCAACGCGTAGAGGGATATTTCTGGGTTGTCGTCTTCTTCCTCCTCCCGAGGTGACCAAAGCACAAATAGGTGTTTGCACCGGTGGTTTGGTGTGAACTTTTCTTCACAGTTGTGAGCAGAGCCCAGCCTCGCACCTTGTACGCATCTCATCGGGCGTCAACACCCTCCGTGGGATGCGCTTTGGCACCGCGCGATTAGGGCGTACCGACCGCCACCGGGCGACCGACGTGCCACCGGTTCGCTGGGTGGTGGCGGTCGTCACGCCAACTGGAGTGGACGTCGAACGCCACTGCGAAGGTCGCGGCGGAGTTACCTTGTTGGCTTCTTGTATCTGTCCACGGAGCTCATATGTCTGTGCCAGACTCATGGCGACATCCAAGGTAGTCGGTGCTTGTAGCTCGACGTCGATGCGCATAGTGCCCTGCAACCCCACAGTGAAGAGCTGGATTTGTTGTTCCTCTGAGAGCGTGCCTATGCGACTGAGGAGCGCGAGGTACTGCTCCTGGTACTCTAAAATGGAACCCATGCACCTGAGGGTGGCGAGCTCATCGAGCGGATTGTATCGCATGGGTTGCCCGAAGCACAGGTTGACCATCTCTGAGAAGCGTCTCCAAGGCAAGGTGCCATGTTCGTGCTCCAGTCGTGTGTACCATAGCTGTGCTGATTCCGTCATGTGGTAAGTTGATAACCACACTTTCTCCTCTTCGAGGGTTTGTTGGCCGCGAAAAAATTGTTCGCAGGTTGACCCAAGGCAAAGGGTCTGTCTTCCTGTCATAAACTGGAAAATATAGTTTATGATGAATATTCATGCTCCGGCTGGTGTGGTCGTGGAAGGATGCCGTCGCCGACGAAGACCCTGCTAACGCTTGGTGCGATGCTTTTGCCGTTTTCAAGCCGGCCAATGGCCAGATGGTCTGCTTTCTGCTGATCGTCGAGGTCGTCGATCTTGGCGTTCATGTGATCCAGCTTTGTCATGATTGCCGCTAGCTGGTCGACCATGGTATCAAACCTTTTCGCTGCTACCCATTGCAGGGGATTGTGCAGTGCCTGACTCTGATACCAAGTTGTCACGACCCGAGGATCGTAACTAGTAGTGATGTGTTTGAGGGAGTTGTGATGTCGGCTTCCTGGTGGGAGCCGTGGTTTGAGGTGGCTGAATAGGGAGAAGAAAGGAGTATGCGCATGGAGAGAAGTGATGCGTAGGGGGAGAGAGAGAGAGAGATTGGAAAGGGGGAGGGGATTAGAGATAACTTCTTCCTTCCCTTTATTCATAAATTCCTAATCTCCTTATAGCCAAGAAGATTTAGCTAACAACCTACCAACAACCTTATCTAGATAAAACAAACTGCAATCAAACTCCTAACTAATGATATCCAATGCAGCAGCTGGTGCGGCTGCCGTTTCCTTGGCCGCCGCACAGTTGCCATGCCTGTTGCACCAGCTATAGGAAAGGCCCCACATGACACATGACATCTAGTAGCTTTTGAGATTTGCTAACATGGTGTTGATGCTCACTCGTCTGTTACTATTTCATACATTCAAGACCAATGAATACTTACTTTGCTTTTTGGAAAACGGGATTTTTTTTCTTCTTCAAATTCATGCATGAGCATAACTGTTTCCGGTGAAATTCCTGCGTTACAAACATACCTAGAGATTCTCGCACCAACCAATCCACCCAAAAGCTTAAGCTTTAGGAAAAGGTAGGCGAATACTTACATTTCAACACCAGAGTGTCACTAAAACAAACAAAATAATGTGACATTTTGGTTTCTACATTCTCTGTTTTCTAACAATAAACACACTTCAGAAAATCATAGCCAATACTCTTCAGTGAGATGGTTGGTTTCTATTATTTAAGAATGAAAATATACAAGCAATGGTACGAACTTCATGTTCAAGGATACTCAAGTGCAGCATCTAGCTATGGACGTAGAATAAATAAGAAATGAGTAGGTACCTCAATATAGAAGCTTACTGTCAATTTCATTGCTAAAAGGAGAACCCAAAACATGGTATACCTATCATTATAACAATGCTTAGTGATTACAAAAAGGTGTGACAGTAAACCAAAGTGTGAATATGAGTTAACAACTTAACATACTTGAAGAGGGAGAATGCACCTTCATGCATTCCTCTGCCAACAAACAATCGAGGCTGCAGATATATTTGACAAAAAGGTATCAACAACAGCAACCACATAATTAACAGCAGAAACCAATAGATGGAAAATTACCTGAGACCACCACATCATGAATGTTATGACCTTAACATTTGAACTCTCCAGAATCCTTCTGAGAAATGGGAAAAGAAATAGCATAGAAGCAAGCATGTTTGGTGCCAAATATACCACAACAGCCAAAATGTACAGCGATGGCTGATTCTGACCATCACCAAGCCAACTTTTTATTATCCTTGCAAGACCCGTAGGATTCGCCCAGGTATATGCATAAGTCACAGGTAAAATCACAACCCATGCAGCAGCTGATATTAACTTCAAGACATATCGCAGTTTGACGGCAAATGACATGCTTCTTCTTGCCTTCCAGCCAAATACAATGTCCAGAATAGCTGTATTGGGTTATATTTAATTATTTATTAAAATCTGCCTCAATATAAGAAATATACATACAATATAAGTATATATACAACTGGAAGAACAAATGCTTCTTTACTACAAACAAATGCAGTTAAACATATATCCTTCAGTTTCATGTTACTAAATTTGCTATCGTTAGGAAACTAAACAAAGTTTGCTAAGGTACATGTCTATCAAGGGTGTCAATGGTTGTTGTCAAATGCAAACGTACAGACAGAAGGCGTCAAGAGTAGGACTGGGGTATTCCTCTGAGCAGAGAAACTTGAGAAGGTACTTGATGGTTGATGCTTTATCACCAAGAGCGCTAGAGAAACGAAATATTGCTAACTATATTGAACCAGCAGAGTTGTCTACCCAATACTAAGCTAGCTACCAAATAATTTAGGGTGTGCATTGGCAAGTATGTGGGCAGAGAGAGGGAGAGATGGTAGGAGTTCAACCAAATACCTTGACCCAATTTCAAAACTGCAGCAGTTATAAATATGCTCAAAACCTGCTTAAGTACCCCAACATCAAAGATATCACTTGGTGTGCCACCATTCCAAGCAATAATAATCATAGCCTATATTAAAACATAAGACCATCAGAAATATGTGAATCTCAAGGGATGATAATGTTTGACAAACAAAGGAATGAAAAGAACTGTAAAAAAAGGAAAAACATGTATGAAAGAGCAACTGACCTGCAAGGATAATATTAAGAAGATCCACATTCTGTCAAAACTACGGAATATGTGCCAAAATGATCGTATCTCAACAAAATTAACCTTTCCCATCCAATGGACACTACCAGTGGATCTGTTCTCCTGGATCACAACAAAAGAAAATGAGTACCAAGAGGATTGATACTACAAGCAAGTCTTTCCTTTTCTTGGTTTTATGTTGAAGGAAATGGTAGACATCACAATATCACATGAATCCATGGATGTTTACTGCAGGCTTAACAACTTAAGACAAAAGACATGGAAAACAAGCAGATCAAATCTAGCTGCAGTGTTGCATTATCGAACACATTATCTACAAAAAAAAAGTAAAGTAGTAGCATGCAACATCTGGTCAGAATATTTCATTATCAAGTTCAATTCATGAAGATTTGACCACTTGTAAATTGTAATATTAATATATTATATCACAAGCAACTATTAATGTGTTAAAAAGTGTTGGCATGAAAGAAGTAAAAGGATATTAACATTATAAAGGAACCAACCCCGTTCAGACGATTAGGATAAGCAACTTTGGGAGTTTTGAAAAAATCAGCATCAGCTCTCATAGGCCATCCTAGCCGGAAACAATCAACTGACCTGACAAACAATACAGGAATAATTCGTGTGCCTTTCTTCAAAATCTGGAGCACAAGATAGTACAAGCAACAATTAAATTCAACCGTTGCTTACCAAAAGTACTCATTAAGATCATCATAATTCCTCCAATGTGAGTGCTTTGATTTTATGGTCTTGCTCCTTTCAGCTTCCTGTAAAGTTTCAGAAGGAAATTAACTGATCAGGATTGAAATAAATAAAGGAAACGTTTGAATATAAGTATATGACGACTATACCTGCTCTATAACTTTGTATATTGGAGTCACAACTTTCATCAAGAAGGCCTCTTCATCACCGCCATATGCTGGTTTGACATTTTCACCAGTCATCGGGCTCACGTTTCCAGCCAACATACCATAGAGTTCAAAAGCCATCTATTAAGACGGAAAACAGCGTTGTTACCAATGAAGATGATCTCACCAGAATTAGAAATTATACACAAAGCTTCATACTAACACACAACCATCCCCAAATGAGTATCCCTATGAACTATTTTTTTTTCTCCACAATTCATATTAATACGATTTCTAAGTTGAGGAGGTGAGGTGATCAAGATCCTATATTAATTCAATATGCCACTATCTTTTGGCATTAAAATGAGGAACAAACCTATTCCATGCCTTATGCTCTCACCCTGTGTGGATCATAGGAATCGGATTTGAATCTGTCTAACTTAATAGAACATATTATGGATCCAATCTTTCTTGGAGAGGGTAAGGAACTAGAGAAGCCTCTATTTAACATTTAGTTGCCCTCCAAATCCTTTGGAACAGGTCCTTAACCCTAATTCTAGTTCCCATGTTAACAAAACACCTAGGCCTTTAAAATCCAGTTCCAATTCTAGAAATCATGGCCTAATTGACGCGGTACAAGTACCCTGCAATTTTTTTGCAGGAAATTAGGGATGGAAAAATCCATAGGAACTTGAGAGTCAGTGTACTTGTTGGTTACCTGATAACCTAGACAAGAACTGTCATAAGCTGAAGTACTTATTCGTGTAACACAGTATAACTTTGTTGTGCAGCTGTGCTTATAAGCTTATTACAAGCATCACCCAGTCAAATCACTAACTCTTTACTACATGTTTATTGTCTACCTTTGCTACCAGGCTTAGTCTTTTTCAACACCACAGAAGAGATCAAGAAACGTGAGCTTTCCTACGCTAATGGTGACTTTTTTTTAGGATCACTGAAATTCCTCATAAAATAATCTAAAATGTGTAGTATTCAATATCAAATCCATAAACCAATTAATTATTAATCAGATATGAAGTATGAACTACCATTAGGAGAATGGCCAAACTACAGATACGACAAGAATATTATGGTAAATTTAATCTGAGAAGCGCAAGTTGATCTTACATGATGGTAGATGTAGCAAAGACACTCTGGCATGAATCTCAAGTTAGCCGCCTCACCCCAAATTAGCAGGTAGAGGCCCATATAGAGAAGCTTACGCTGCTGGACTTCCTGTTGGATAGTTGGCAACCTGCAGATCAATTGGCCAAAACTTTAAGAGAAACAGTAACATGGAAACAGGCACAGTATCTTTTTCAAATGGGGAAAAAGTAAGGCCAAAACTAGACTTCACTGAACCTACCATAAACTGCTTTTGCGGCCGAGATATTTGCACCACATCTTATAATTCTTAAATAGCTTCTTCATTACAGCATCCAGAGCTCGGTCATCCAACTGGAAAACAGAACCCCAAGGAAGAAGAAACCACATGAATACAGCAGCACATCACTAGTACGCACATGAAGAGAGAAGAAAACAAACACCTTTGGTTCCTCTCAAAAAAAAAAAAAGGAATATAAGCACCTTTGGTTGTTGGTCAGGCTTAGGCATCTGCCTTATGTGTACATTTGCAAGTAACAGTATCAGATGTTCCCTTTGGTTGGATACATTATCTTTCTGTAAAGAGAGGCTCGCAGTTAGACGATGCACATTTTCAGGGTAAAGTACATGTCAACATGGGGAATGTCCCAGATAAATAAAGTAACCATCTCCCGCACAATCACCTGAAACCCAAACATAGCCTGAAGCCAATCAAGAAGGTCTTTATCAGTCTTCTTTTCATCAGGCTTATTTTCATGTTCCTTGGGCCATGGCAGGCCTCTAATATTCCGAAGAGCGTAAACAGCAGCTTGAATCTACATAATCATGAGGAACACGATGAGGAACATTTATAGGTTACATGTTAAAGTTGTAATACAGTGAAAAGATGGTGAGCTTTAAAGGTGGTCTTTGCAAGGAGACTCGAGAATAGATGAAAACCTCTGGATATCGCATAATAGGTTGATCAGTACTTTCAGGATCGAGTGGCAGAATATTATAAGGAACATACAGCTTTTTCTTTTCCTCGACTTTGTTGTGTGTATCGAGAATCTGTGTAACAATTGCACGCGCAGTACATGAACAAAAAATCTTTCACAATGAACAAAGGAGGCAAGAAACAGTAAGAAGAGAGATCAATTGTGTTCACCGCTTGATCAACTTCGACAGATTGTGAAACGTTAACGGCTTTCAAGACCTCAAACAAGACAGCGGCAGTTTGATATGCTTTAGTGAGCAGAGCACTGAGCGAAAAGGGGATAGGTAGACATTGTCAGGGAAGGAGCAATTAGTCATCAACATGAGGAGGGCAGTTATCATAATAAATATAGTGGGGTGAAGAGATGCCTCACCGGTCAGCCTTGTCAGCAGCATTTTGAAGCGCTTGGATGTACTTCTTGTAGTACTCGCGGTAGAAACGCTGCATCTCACGCGCGTCACTCTGGTGCACCCTTCCCTTCAATGTTGGATCATTCTCCTAAGGAAACAGATCCACAGACAAGTGAAAAGCTCGTCTTGTTCAGGATGTGAATCAATGGGGGGAGGGGGAAAGATGGCTGTTACCCTTTCTAGCCTTTGCAGAAGTGCGGTCTTAAATTGACGAACACCACGGCCACTGGAGGTTGGGTCGAGCCGATGAGCCTTCTCGAAAGCATAGAAACGGCCTAATTAACGCACATCCAGTTAGGAAAGCAAGCGAATTTGAACACGGTAAATCAGTGAGACGAAGGTGCATGCATGGAATCGGAGACTGGAAGGGGACGCACAGAGGTAGGCGACGCGTGGGTTGGTGGCCTCGACCTCGTTGGCGACACGGAGGATGGGCGCTATCTCGACGAGGGAGGACGGGACGACCTCGCTGTCGAAGATGGACTCCCCCGGGTTGCCGACCGTCTGCGTGCGCATGAGCCTCCTGCCGCTCGACGCCCCCGCGCCCGCCGGCGAGGGCGAGGAGAAGTCCGGCCTCCTCCCCGACGCCGCCATCCCGGGAGAAGCGCGGCTTGCCTCGGGACCCTAAACCCTAGATTTGGCGGCGAATGCCGGACGGAGAAGGGGCATGGGTGAAGGAAGCCGAAGGGAGGAGGAGGAGGAGGTTTTGCGCGGGTTTTGAATTTCTTTTTTATTATTTTTTGTTCGAACATCTCTTTAATTACAGAGAGGGAGGGGGGATTTGACGGTCCTGCCACTGAAACTTGGGAGTGACTTGAGTTCAACTTGAGTCTCTCTCTATCTAGTAGGGGGCGGGGGCGGGGGCGGGGGCGGGGGCGGGGGGCAGGGGCAGCAGGGTCTTTCTAGTCTCCTTCGATGGAGTATTAAGGACAAGGCCTGAGGGCAAAACAGTCTGCTCTAGGGCTGGGCCCACCCACTCAGCGTTTTGCCTTTTTGCATGTGCCCTTGTCTCTCCCCGACCAAAGCCAGATCTCGATATGACAAGGGATCCGATGGGTACGTCGTTTTCCACTTTTAGACTGACGTAATATACGTCACTCACGTATATACGTCTTTTCCTTCTCTACACTACCTAGATGAGCACGAATTAGAAATCGTCTAGAGTTTGGAAAATTTTATGCGACGTAAATCGTTTAAAAAATCGACTGTAAAGGAAATTCAATTAGCCGATCGATTTTCGTGGTATTCCTTTTCGAGCTTCTATTTCTTCCGTTAACGGTGATTCGGGGACACACTTCGTTTTTTTCAACGATTTTCATCTTGGTATTTCTTCCGTTAGTGGTATAGGATTTTCTCGTTTGCACTCCTATTGATGGGTAGCTGCCAGTATTTACTTTTTTTGTCCCCTTTCCTCGTGTATATTTCATTAATGATTTAGTACCACGAGTAGTTATGAATAGTGACATACGTACGTCCTCGTACGTGGTGGCTAGTTTAGAGGCAAGATAATCTGAGAAAGCCAATACTTGGCTAATAGTAAGCTTAAAAGCCACCAGATGTATAACCTGTCTCTAGATGTTGTGCAATAGCTATCTTTTCTCTCTTATACATAAATGATCTACCTATACTCCCGTGCAAAGCTGGCTACTAAATAAGAGCCAGCTCTCTTCTCTCTCCTCTTTTCTCACTCCTCCACATAGACCAAAACTAATGTGTACAGGCTAAAAGTCAGCTGACGTGGCCTTATTGTAAATGCCAAGAGTCAGCTCTCTTCTCTTTCCTCTTTTCTCACTCCTCCACATATATCAAAACTGATATGTACAGACTAAGAGCCAGCTAACATAACCTTATTGTACATGCCGTTAATCGCACATCTCATCATCAGTCAGCCTTTTCAGCACTTTATTTGTCCATGCTCCACGGTTCCCGATGCACACTTTTCTATTCGGCCTTTATTCATTTTCCTTCAACCTTGCTCGACCACACCACCACATATTTTGTGTAGCCATGATTTGTTGTACTGCTTACCAAGGACATTTTTTTGTCATATTATATAAAATAAATGATTGCCTATAAAGTACCGATTATTCGCAAACAGAGAGGGTACTGTACAACAGTAAGCTCCAACTAGCAATACTATCATTCATGAATCATGATCAGCTCATTAATTACGTACCACCGGTTAATTTCTAGCATTGAACAACCAAGCAAATTTGTTCGTTCGGGAGAGAGAGAAAAGACAGAGATAAATACTGAATTTTTTAAAAATATAGTATTTAAAAAATAAAAAGTTACAGAAATAATATGCTGATTTTAAAAATTACAGTTCAAACGGCGACAGACTCCCTGTCGCCCTTTCAAAAGGTGACAGAGGCCTGCTGTCAAACGGCCCAACTCTCTGTCGCTATTCCAAATGGCGACAGAGGAGTGCATATTTAGATATTCAACACAATATTTCTCCAAAACACCGGCAAAAGCTATGAAAAGATCTTTAATTTTATACCATAGCAATTTAGCTTGATGCGTTGATATCCTTTTAACTTCATTTCCATGCTTCATTGCGTCCTATGTCTAGAACCAATCTATTTTCAATAATCTCAAAGAAAAATATTAGTTTTTTAATCATGATTGTCATTAATTACCAAAATCAAAACGAATTGAGGACCTAGATGCTTCAATCTCCCCTTTTTGGTAATTGATGACAACCTCAACATATATAATGGAAATGAGTTTGTTTTTTAGTATGCAACAAGTCAAACATGTTGTATACTCAAGGATTTTTGTTTTAGTGGCATTTTACTCGTTTTGAAGTGAATAGGGAATAAATTTGAGTAAAATGCTATTAAAGCCACAATATTTAGTTGAAACTCCCCCTAAAGGTGTGCATATAGATAAGGAGTTGGAATTTGCACACTTATAAATTTTGAAATTTTGGCGAAGTTTCCTCTAAATATTGAACCCAAGGAAACAATATGACAATGAGATAAGCAATGAATATATCAATCAGGTAAAACATGGAAATCAATATGACAATATAAACATTTGACATAAGCAAAAACATCCACAAAAGCATTCAACAGATATTCAACAACCAAATAACATCCAAAAGCATCAAACGAGGTTCATTAGCTTACATAACATACATAAATAGTAAAGTATAAGCTAATCCTCTAAACTAGGCTTCAGTCTTCATGTCTTGCTCTCGCACTTCTCCCTCTTTGGCATCAAGTACCAAAACAGGGGCAACTTCAAAGTGACTCAAGATGGAGGAGTACGAGGATGAAACCCGAAGAAGTGAAATGCAATCGAAGCCTACTCGGTGCGATACTACTGAAAGGAGGTGCTAAGCTCATGAATGGTAGAATCTATGGAGTCCAAGCGACCTCTCACCTCCTCCATTGCCTGCCGAGACTGAGCCTGATACTCATCTATCCTTGCGAATTTGCTCACCATATCAGTCCTTATACTGGCAAAGTTACTCATCATATCGATCCTCAAGCGATCAAGGCTTGCAAGGAAAGGATCCTGAGGAATCTCTCAAGCCTGCTGAGTCTACTCACCTTCTCCTGGCTCCTACGGTTGCGACTGCTGCGATGACTGAGCCCTTTGTCCAAAGGCTTGAGGCGCCGTCTCACGAGGCTTATATGGCTTATGGGAGCTACCACATCCGTCTTTGTACCTAGTCACCCTCTTAATGGTCATCATTATATAAGGAGTGAAGTATATCCTTTTGCCACAATCACAGGCAGAAGAGGCCGTTTCTCTTATCATAAAATCCACCACATCGAATTTATGCTTGTTCATTATCTTATTCATCAAGTTCCATGCATAGCCTCTGATTTCATCAAAATCACTGCTCTTTGGATGAACGGTAACCCTAATGATCCTATTGATGAGGCTCGATGTGGGGAGAAGGTTTGTCATTTTACCTAGCCTTCAGATGCTTGCGTTGGGATCATAGAACTCAAATTGTCTGGATAATGCAAGTACTCAATCGTTGTGGACTCTAGGATATCCACTGTGGAAGATACCCTAAGCCTGCTTAATGTCCTCCTTGGAACCTGTGAAGACTGCAGTGCCCATTATCCAGGTAATTTAGTCATATGTGTTCGGCACATGGAGGGTGCCATAAAACTGACGTATCTTGTCATCCACATAGTCACACCTCTGACTCACGAAGTTTGCTAATCCCGCTCCTTGGAAGAGCTCAGGCTGGCATCTTTTGAATGTGCTCCCAGCTGACCCACTTGTGATCTGCAAATTCTTAGTTTAGGTATATCTCATGATAGACTTTTTGTTGAAACATTGTCCTGAATCTATCAACTATTGCACTACGAGGCAAAAGGTATTGATTTGCTTGCCTAAGAGAGTAGTACTTCTCTCCCTTGATTTCTCTTAGGTCCATTGAGGGATCGAAGTCATTGAATTTTTCTTGATCCTCAGACTCATCACTACCACTTGCATTCTCTTCATCGTCCACATCCATATCCTCATTATCCTCTTCTTCTTCACTTGATTCTGATGCAACTTGTTTTCCTTTACTTGCACGGGAACTGCCTCCGGGCTCTGCTTGCACTTTCTTCCTTATCTTTAAATCTCTTGTAGTCATAGTCTGAGAATCCTCGCTATCGCTATCTTGAGAAGTAGGAACACCCAAATTCCTAGTTGATTTGCGAAGAGTACCCCCTCTGCGAGGTTTGAGCGATGATTTGGCCTTCGACATGATTTCTAGATAAACAAGGTGTAGAAGGAGTGAGAACAAGGAATATTTGCCCTAAATATGGATTTTAATGAAATGAGATAATTTTGTGCAATTTTGTCCCGGTAGCACCGGCCGTACGGGTGCCAAACCCTAAATTTGATGAGATTTCGATCTTTAAGTAGAATTCACCATGAAATAGCATCTAGATACATCATAAGTCTCTAATTTACTCATTCTAACAAAAACTTTCAACAAATTTTGCGCAAATTTTCCACATTTTGCATTAACCCAAAAATTGGAACCTAGGGCAAAACTCAAGGAAATCTAGGGCAAAAGCTTGAGAGAAAGAGCAATGGGGATGAGGAATAGATACCTTAGATGAGAAGAACTTGAATCAAAGGAGATTGATTTTGGGAGAAAGAGAGAAAATGCAGAAGAGAGAGAGAAGAGGCTCGGGCTTAAGAGATGGGGAGAACGGTTGCACCGCACCCCTGGCCTTAACTACCAAAACCCGACAAATCCGGTGCTACCGTCCTCAGGTCGGTAGTATCGCTCCTCTGGTGCTATCGGTCACAACCCCGGTAGTACCAATCCTAACAGCCTGATAGGCCGAATAAAATCCAAATAAGTTGGGAATAGCTCTAATGACTCCATTTCTTGATGAGAATCATATATGAGCATTCCAACTTGATAAATCAAGCAAGAACCTAACTTTTCAAATAATTTTTATAAAAATAGTCCTTTTGGGAGAGAATAAATGATCTTTTTGAAATTGAAACACTTGACAAAGAAATAATCAACTTTGTTGGCATGTTTGTGTTATAAAATACCTTTTAGGAGACTAGTCATAACAATATCCTAGTTCCAAAGGCGATAACTCACAAAGTGCATTAATTAGGTCAATATAAACCAAATCTTGAATTTTGAGGAAGTTTAAAAGAATAAGACTTTGTCCAAATCATTTTGTTTTTTATTATAACAAAAGAAGAGTTTATTTAGGTAAATATATTCAAGAGATAAGATTTACATATTTATATGTTGGAAATGAAAGTTTTGGAAGAAAAAGTTTATTGAACTTCGAAATAAGATAATTTGAAATAGTTTTGACCTCGAATGGTCTAGAGTCTTCTTATTTTTGAGAAATATTTGCACTTATTTGATATTTTCATATTTTAGGGATGTAGTATACATATGAATTGTATAATACTCCCCCTTAATGTGTTGCTCATCAAAAAGATTAGAAATTCGAATAAGAGCAAAATAACACCAAATGAGAAAAACAACCATGGTGCAAATATTCAAGTCACATTTGAGATATCTATGACATTTAATTCATTCCTCAATTTGCAAAAACGGGCTTCATCTAGAGGCTTGGTAAGAATATCCAGTAATTGATCTTTGGTTCTAATGTGACTAATCATAATATCATCTTTACTCACATGATCTCTTAAGAAATGATGGCAAATATCAATGTGCTTAGTTCTTGAATGTTGGACTGGGTTGTTGACTATCTTAACCGCACTTTCATTATCACATAAAAGAGGCACACTTTTGAAATTTATTCCATAATGCATCAAAGTTTGCCTCATCCATAATAATTGAGCACAACAACTATCGGTGGATATATATTAGGCTTTGGCGGTGGATAGGGCAACGGAATTTTGTTTCTTGGAAAACCATGAAACAAGGGATCTACCTAGAAATTGACAACTTCCCGAGGTGCTTTTTCTATCCACTTTGCAACCTGCATAATCCGAATCCGAATATCCAATTAAATCAAACTTAGCACCCTTAGGATACCATAACCCTATATTTGAGGAATGCTTTAAATATCTTAGAATCCTTTTAATGGCTACTAAATGGCACTCTTTAGGTGAAGCTTGAAAATGTGCACACATGCAAACACTAAACATGATATCGGGCCTAGATACGGTAAGATAAAGCAAACTATCAATCATAGAACGATAAAACTTTAAATCTACTGGTTTACCTCCCTTATTGAGGTTTAGATGCTTGTTGGATGCTATAGGAGTCTTGATGGGCTTTGCATCCTCCATGCCAAACCTCTTGAGTAGATCATTCACGTACTTGGTTTGGCTCACGAGCGTCCCATTCTTAAGTTGTTTGATTTGATGTCCAAAGATGTAACATCCCAAATTTGGAATTTTGGAATGTTTGAACTTGAAAATGAACCATTTGCATTTCTCTTGAGTTAATTTCAGCTTAATATGAATTTTCTATTTATAAAAGGATTTAATTTGGCTAATCTATCCATCAAACAAAAGATTTTCAGTTTTAGTTGGGTTCATTATGCCTCAAGGAATTTTTTTTGTATTTTTGGAGATTTTTCTGAATTTATTTGGTATTTATTTGAATTTTTGGAATTTCATTAAATTTGGAAAATGTTTTTATTTCCAAAACCCTCTGCGGGCTGAATCTTTCCGCGGCCCGTTCCTATTCCCCGCTCAGTCCAGCCCAGCTCCTCCCCGTTCGGCCCGTCGCCCGCCAGCCAGCGTCAAGTCCGCCGTCGGATCCGTGCCGCGTGGACGGCTGCGATGCAGCCGCGTCGTCCGCGCCGTCGCCACCGAAAACCCTAACCCTAACCGCGTCGCCGCCGCGTCCGCGACAATTTCGGCGTCCATGCCGCCCGCCTCCCGAGGCTATTTAAAGCCCCGAGGACCCCCCGCCCGAGGTTCCCCGCTCCGAGCCGCCTCTTTTGCCCTAGCCTTGCTGCCCGAGACGCCGCCGTCTTCGAGCACGAGCTCGCCGAAGTCCTCCGCCGTCACCGGTTGTGCGCCCGAGTCCGTCGCGAAGCCCTCTTCCAGATCCACGCCACCCCGCCGTTGAACGCGTCATCTTCCTCGCCTCCGGCGGAATATCACCGCCGCCTCGCCGTCGATTTGGTCCGCTGGTTCGTGGCCGTCCGATCTTTCGTGTGCGCGCCAGATCACGCCACGTCGCCGCCGTCTCGGTCTCGCCCTTCCGCCGTCCGATCCGATTGGGCCGCTGGATGCGCGAACTTGCCCGAACCACATATCCTCGAATGGGATTAGGACCAAACCAATCTAGAGATTAGGAGTTATCGTTCGTACGTACGGAGTAAAGGTCAACATACGGACCTTTCTTGAAGATCATTCATTCATCTATTACTCTACTGCAATATTCAGCTACCAATTGCTTTGTCTCATGTCCAATATATGACCATGTCAGATAAGAAAACTCAAAATGTCGCAATTAGAGAGCATCGGCTCATCGCCAGACAGAGTAGACGGTGCTCCTGTGGGGCCGAGCCAACTTCCATGTGTCGAGCCGAGCCAAGTTCCAACTGTCGAGGGGCTGAGGAAGGCCCGAGGACCGAACAAAGGGGCCACAGGAGAACGCCGCAGTTCTCCACTTGATGCCACGGGGTTTGCACGGTCCTCCGGTACAAGGGCGATATCGCTCATTCCTCGGCCAATTGGCGAGGGAGAGACTACCCATAACGGTTAAGGATTGGAGAAAGGAGGTCAGTGCTGAGCAGAAGAACCGGCTGTGGGAAGAGGTTAAGGGAAAATGGATTATAGAAGAGGAGGATGAAAACAATGCCAAGAGGTACGCCTTGAAGAGGATGGGTGTGGCTCTGAGGCACTTCAGGGTCTACATGCACAGTGAGTACGTGCTGAAAGGCCGTACACCGTTCGAGAGGTATCCGTTCGTGAGTCCCGATGTTTGGGACGAATTCAGGAGGATCAAGAGGACGCCCGAGGCGGAGGAGCTGAGACAGAAGAACGTTGCTACCCAGAGGCAGAACACGCACGCGCACCACCTCGGTTCAGGCGGCTACGAAGGGAAGAAAGCAGAATATGCGCGACTAGCCGAGGAGTGCGCGATCTCCGGGACAGCGATGCCTTACTCGCACATATGTGAGGAGCGGCCACGTGACTGGGTATTAGCGAGGACAAAGAAAACCGCGGACGGCAACAGCGGTAGTAGCAAACACCGCCACCGCAAGTCGTCTCCACCATCGTAAGATATAAAACTTAGTACATTGCGCCAACCATTCTTGTTGTATTTGGATCTAATTCATACTCGCTTCTTGCAGGAGGAGGTATCGCAGAGGAAAGAGCAGGGACCTTTGTTAGTCAAGGGTCAAATGACATCTCGTCCTCGCCGATCGAGAAGCCTCGACCATCGTAGGGTACTTGCTGCAGGGCGGGCATACGAAGAAGTCCTACTTCCAAGATGTCGCTGGGAGTAGCAGATCGAGATCGTGGGAGGCACGCGTGGAGCGCCTCAAGGACACGCTCAGGAGCGGCTCGGGAGGAGATCAAGGAGGAGATGAGGGGAGATGACGACGTGAGGAGGAGATGAGGTGGACATGATGGCACGTGAGGAGCGCTGAGGGCCGAGATGATGGCGATGATCTCCCAGTCGAGCGATGCCCCGCCACCGTAGAGAAACCTGTGCCCCACCAAGTAGCGCGGTTGCAAAATGATAAGTCCGGTCCCCAGTGAAGGTAATAATTAATTTTGCTTAACTTAAAGGTGCGGGGTAATCGTATGTTTTCTCTCAAGTTGCGCACTTTTGCGTGCACCTACCAAGTGCCACCACCCCGACGGAAGATGGATTTCTGTTGAGGTCGCACGCGGGTTGCATTTCCATGCAAGGAGACCGACACGGTGCATGGTCACCTTTGGGAAGGGCTACATGAGGGTCTAGGTGGACTACGCCCATGAAGCCTTCTTATCACATGTGCTCGAGTTCCCCCAACGAAGACATCACCACTCTCGCAAGCGCGACGTCGTTCATCAAGTGGCCCACGACAGCGCCGTCTTGGTCAAGGTAAAATCCTCACGCCTCATGTACCATTCCAAAGAGTATTGCAACAAGTTACTTAATTATGCACGTGCTTTGTAGGTTCCTACCGCACTGCGCCGCTCCCACGACCGTGACGAGTCTGCGCAAAGTCTGAGTGGTGCATAAAAGGACTAGAACGACAACCACGTAACCACTAGAGGCCTCTCGCTAAAAAGGCAAGGCTCGAAAGGACACATCGCCTCAAGTACATGAAAAGCTCAACGCCCGATCTCGAGAATCCTTCGCCCGAGAAGAAGAGCCAAGACAGCCACGGAGAAGCCTTATGAATTCAAGGCCTACGACATGGATAGCCCCTTCGCCTTCCAAAGAAATTGAATGCTCTAGGCATATGGACTCGATGACTCCATGGATGGTACGTTGACAAAGTGAAAGAGAGCGGCGTGTCGACTTCAATGTTAGATACGAGAAGGGACATTTCCACCGCGAGGAGGATGGGACATTCGATTAGTTTTGAGGATCTGTCCGTCTGCACCAACCGATAGCCATCGATATTTCTACTATACGATCTCGACGCTGTGAGTATCGCACCACGCTGCACGACCTTATGACTTCCATAGGATTTTGCATTACGCTTTTTAACATTCAATGCGAGTTGCAGGGCGATGAGGCAGCGGGTCGTGACGAATCGACAACTAGTTGGGTTCGTCGACCCTGAGCTTGTGTCTGCGACGATGGCTAGGCTTCAACCGGAATGGGTTGCCGGCTACATCAAGAGGGCATTGCAAGCTGAGTCGAAGAAGGACTTCATTCTACTCCCATACCACGAGGAGTAAGTGCTACTTCACCGCTCAATTACTTCTACGACCTGAAACCGTATGTGAACTTATTTTCTTCGCTACATACCATTTAATAAGCAACCACTGGGTTCTACTCATGCTCCTTCCGAGTGACAACAAAGTGTACACTTTTAATTCGATTGATAAGAGACCAATGGCCTACGCGATCAAGCCTCCTTTGGAGCAGTAAGTGCACCACTCTTATCTAACATTTTCTGTATTTAACTACGTTCATTATTTTTTTACTCAACGGCATCTCTCCAATGTATATAGGGGTTTCAAGCAATACGTCAAGTAGGAGGGACACACGACGACAAAAGGGCTCCAAGTCGAGTATGTTCGCCCAGGTACAAATGGCTATCATATATAAGATTTAGATTTTCCGACATATTTTCTTCATCTCTTAATTTATTTTTCTTTCTTCACAGTGTCATCATGTGGTTGCGACGACCGCTGTGGTTTGTATGTCATGCAACACATGGTGATCTTGATTGCCTACTCGCACTGCTTCCCTAAGGTAGTACATGCATTATTACACAATTAGTCTTTCACATAGAAATTTGAAAACTTAAATTAGAGCACTCGTTTCTATTTTGCAGCATACCAATATCCCTCAGAAGAGTGTAGACAACACTGCACTCAACAAGATACGAGACCACTTATGCCAGTGGTACTGGATAGAATGCTTATCGGAGGACGGACGGTTTAGAGATCCCGAAAGCTCCTACTAGACTAGATGTGAACAATATTACATATCTGAATGCGATTGCATGTGTACTTATGGTTAAGCATGTTTACGTTCTATTTTGTTAACGAATGTGATATGTGTTTGTTGTAACAAAGTGTTATGTTCTTTGAATGTGATATGTTGTCTGTAATTTCTGTGTGAATGTGTGCATATTGTGTGGAATATGTGCTGATTGGAGGGTGAATTAGAAATAGCACACCACACCCCTTCATCTCTGTCGGGTTCTCACAAGAAAATGATAGAGATGTGACGGTCATCTCTATCGGTTCTTTGAAAGAAGCGATAGGGATGATGAACTCATCTCTATCGGTTCTTTATAAAAAGCGATAGAGATGATGGTATTATCTCTATCGGTTCTTCATAAGAAGCGATAGAGATGACCTCATCTCTATCGCTTCTTACAAAGAACCGATAGAGATAATACCCTCATCTCTATCGCTTCTTATGAAGAACCGATAGAGATGACTGCCTCATCTCTATCGGGCGAGAATCGACTGTAATAATGCCGTCTCATCTCTGTCTCATGACTTTGTGTCACCATCAGAATCGACTGTGATGATAAAAAAGAACCGATTGTGATGAATATTTGTGTAGTAGTGAAAATAATGTGGTTTCTTAATGTACGCTTGTTGATATTTTTGGTAGCATATTTTGTTAATGTATTGTCACCTGAACTATGAAAGATTTCATTATCATATTTGTGGTAAGGTCATCTTGTCTTGAACTACGAAATAATATTTTTTTCCTACCTCTCTTAGCAGAACTTCCATGATTAGTATCTGTTGTTCAAAATTTTTTTCTCTTTAGATATTTCTACAACGATATTTACAAGACACAACCCGTTATATATTTTGCAATTGAATATCAAAACATCCTAGATGCATTGACGTATCAGCTTGTCTGATGAGGAGGGTCTTAAAATATGAACATTTGTAGCACTTTTATCACCTTTCTTATTCTAATGTTGATGGATTCCAAGGCAAAATTCCATCCACAGTTCATCCTGAAAGTTGTCATACTCTGATTTATCTTCCACTTTATCCTCATCCCCGAATGAGAATACCATATACAACCTATTTTCACTCTGTCTTGTATAGGAACATGATCACGCTAGCCATGTTCCTGCACAAGACTAGAGTGAAAATAGGTTGTCTATGGTATCCTCATTCGGAGATGATAATAAAGTGGAAGATAAATAAGAGCATGACAACATTTAGGACGAACTTTGGATGGAATTGGATTTTGCCTTCGAATCCATCAACATTAGAATAAGAAAGGAGATGAAAGTGCTACAAATGTTCATATTAATTTTAAGACCATCCTCAACAGATAAGCTATTGCCTCCATGCATCTAGGATGTTTTAATATTCAATTACAAAATCTATAACTGGTTGTGCCTTGTAAATATCGTTGTAGAAATATCTAAGGAGAATAAAATTTCGAACAACAGATACTAATCATGAAAGTTCTGACAAGAGAGTTAGGAGAAAAAGCATATCACAGACGATTCTATTTAAAAATTGACTATGATAAACTCATACACAAACGGTTCTATTCAAAACCCGTTTGTGATCACACATATCACAGACGGTTCTAGTTAAAAACCATCTGTGATATGTGTTTTCAGAGTCGGTTCGAAAACCGTTTGTGATATGTGTCGTATTATCATTGACACATGATTACAGACGGGCCAAAAAATCGTCTGTGATGACATTTTCTAACCGTCTGTAATAGCCTTATGTGTAGTAGTGTAAATAACTGATATTCAAAAGGAAAAAAAAATAGAAAATGATTTCCATATGAATTCCTATGGAAATTCCCTCAACAAATATAATTCTGAATAAAAATTAAACAAAAATTAGCAACTGGATTTTTATACAAATTCCGAACAAAAATAATTGAAATTAAGAATTAAAAAAATAAAAATTGAATTAGCAAATTGATTTCTATAGGAAATCCTAAATAAGATAATTTGAAACACAAATAAACAAAAATTGTCAATTTGACTTCCATAAGAAGTCCAACCAAAGATAACTAAATTCAGAATGGAAAGTAAAATAAAATGGGCAATTAGATTTACATACGAATTCCTTAGTAAAATCCCTAAATAATTATAATTTAGCATATTTTTTTTTAAAAATACAACAGCTGGATTTCTACACAAATTCCAACAAAAAAATAACTGAAATTCGTAATAAAAATATAATAAAATTGGAAATTTGATTTCAATATGAATGCAAAAGTAAAATCCCTAAATAACTAATTCGGAATTAATAAATAAATAAATTAGCACTTGGATATGCATACAAATTCTAAAAAAAAAATTGAAAATTAGGAATAAAAAATGAAAGAAAATTTGTAATTTGGTTTACGTACAAATTTCAAAGTATAATCCCTAAATAACCAAAATCCCGAATAAATTAAATAAAATTAAGAATTTGATTTTTATACATATACGAACTCCAAATAAAAAGCAGCATGTACTGATGTATATATGAACATATATGTAGTACTTTTCGTTTGGTGAAAACATTTCGTGGTCACCTACGCTAGACACTTTAATTTGTGCTCTTAATTTTCAATTTCCGGAGTTATGGTCTGATGCTACTGATTGATCAGGAGGTAGACAGTGGCTCACAAAATCAGTGTATAATTAACTTGAAGGCATCCTCTTTTTATCATGATGAAATGAAATACTTACTATATATATATATGGGCCGGAGAGAGAGAGGGGCTAGCTAGCACACCGATGGACAAAATGAGTCCAAGAAAGAAATTAGGGAAAAACGAGGAGGAGACAAACAAATCACGAGACCGGCCGTCGTATATCGATCGATCGTATGCTTGCTTAGTTTCCCGCCAATTTTATTGCCAGCGCCGCCTACTTAATTTTCTCAACCACGCGCGCATCAAGTAGCTAGCGGGGGGCTTCAACGTAATTTCTTCTTTCCTCGCGTAATTTCTCACTCCGTTTGCGGCGGCAACCCCTTCGCTCCGACGTTGAAGAACTCGATGATGACCTCGAGCGGGAGCCCCTTTGTCTCCGGCACCTTGAGCGCCACGAAGACGAGCGCGAGGCAGCAGACGACGGCGTAGATGCCGAACACGCCGGCGAGCCCGACGGAGCTGAGCATGACGGGGAGGCTGTAGGTGACGACGATGTCGCCAAGCCAGAAGGTGAGCGAGCAGATGGCGATGCAGAGCCCGCGCACGCGCGTGGGGAAGATCTCGGCGCAGAGGATGTTGGGGATGGGGCCGAACCCCATCACGAAGCAGCAGAAGTAGACGATCACGCTCCCCGTCGACAGCGCCGCGTGCGCCGTCGTCGCCATGGGCACCACGTTCGCCACGATCAGCACCACCAGGGAGAGGATGAGCACCGGGATAGTCCACAGCAGCAGGCTCCGGCGGCCGGACACGTCCATGAGGCGCATGGCGACGCCGATGCTCGGGAGCATGAGCAGCGTCGTGAGGCCGCTGATGAGGATGGACGTCGAGTCGGCGCTCAGCCCCAGGCTCGCCAGCAGCACGCTCACGCCGGCCTGGTCCAGGATCTGCGGCGTGTAGTACAGCACGCCGTTGATGCCGGAGAACTACAACACGCGGGCACACACGTGCATGTCATATATGTCTCAGATACCAAAACAACACGTACACCTTGATCGATGCCATTGATTGGTAAAAACTACCTTGCCTGCTTACCTGCTGTAGGATCTGGATCATCATGCCGCAGAAGAGCGCGTGCCGGACGCCGGGCTCGAGGAGCTCGAGCCACCGCGGTCCCGCTGCCGCCTTGCTCGCCACGGCCTCGGGCGGATTCGCGAACGCCGGCTCGGTCGGGCTCTGCCCGATCAGGACGTCCTTGGTGTAGAGCATCGACTGGCTCACCAGCGCCGCCGCGTGCACGTACTCCCCCGCGCCCCCGACGCCCTCGCCGGGGACGCCTTCCTCGTGGAGGTACATCCTCTTCACGCCCCCGCGCTTCACGCCGTCGGGCCCCACCTTCTCCGTCCACTTCCACGCCAGCTGCCACCCGCCGCCGATGCCCATCGTGCTCGCCGTCTCCACACCGCCGGTGATGCTGCTGAACCTCTGCATGTTCGCCTGGCCCGCGCCCTCGTTCATGACCTCCACCTCGGTGCTCTGCCTCGACAGCAGCGGGGCCTGAAGGGCGCCGCCGGCCTCCTTTGCGCCGCCGTTGTCGTCCGACAGGTACTCCTCCTCGTCGTCGAGATCGTCGTCGGGTGGCACGTTCTCCTCGTCCCAGCCAGGCCTCTCCGCGACGCTCAGCATGCTCCCCAGGTTAGGGAACAGCGTGCTCCCCCTAATGCTCCCGGCGCCGGCGCCGGACTCCGGCAACCTCTCGTGGACGCTCCCCAGCAGCGCCACCACCGGGTCCTTCATTTGCTCGAACATGCTGCCCTGCCGCGACGCCAGCCCCAGCGCGCTCCCCAGCATGCTGCCGCGCCCACCGGCCACCGGCTGCGCCACCCACGACAGGCCCTGCTCCGGCCCGTACAGCGTCACCGTGTCCCTCTGCTCTTGCTCGCCGCCGTCGCCCTCCGCCGGCCCGACGACGTACTCCTCGATGTCCGTCTCGCCGCCGGTCCCCAGGCCTTCGACGAGGAGCGCCATCTCACCGGACACGTCCTCCCGGCCGCGCAGCATCTCCAGGACGGCCCTGGCCTCCTTCATTCTGCCCTTGCTGACGAGCCAGCGCGGCGACTCCGGCAGGTAGAACACGGCCAGCACGAGGTAGATGAGCGACGGCGCGAAGAGCACGCCGAGCATGACACGCCAGTTGGGCTTGGGCGTGAGCGTCATGGCGAAGATCATGCAGTAGGAGAGGAACATGCCGCCGGAGCCGGTGAACTGCGGGAGCGTGTTGAGCAGGCCGCGGATCTCCGGCGGGGCGGTCTCGGAGATGTAGACCGGCACAAGCGTGACGGCCAGGCCGACGCCGAAGCCGTCGACGAGCCTGGCGAGGAGGAGGATGTAGACGTTGGGGGACCAGAGCATGATGAGGCCGCCGGCGAAGTAGAGCAGGGAGGAGGCGACGAGCATGGGGCGGCGGCCGACCACGTCGGAGACGGGGCCGGAGAAGGTGGTGATGATGGTGGCGCCGATGAGCGACATGGCGACGACGAGGCCCTCGATGGCCGGCTGCGTCTCGAGATGGAACTCCCGCTTGATGTAGAGCACGGCCCCGGCGATGGTGGCGTTGTCCCAGCCCTGCAGCAAGTTGCCAATGGCGGCCGCGATGGCCACCAGCACGGCGCCCCTCATGCTTCCGGCCGGCCGTCAGTCGTCCCGATCGATCTGACGAGGAAGAAGAGTTTTTCAAGTGTTTTGAAGAGTCAAGCACAGTTTTTCAAGTTGGGATGAGGGAGATGAGACGAGAAACGAAATGAAAATGGCCAAGCGAGGTCGACGAAACTCGAAAGTAGTTGTGGCATAGGAGAGAGAGACAGAGAGGGATCAGCAGATTATTTCTGACGCAACGGCCGGCGTTGCAGATCCAAGAAATGCGCGCGACGTCAAGTGCATGCGCATGCAGATCATCCTAGAGATCGATCCATCTCATGCATCTACGGATCGATCGATCCAGGAAGAGTAGTCATCGTCACCGCTGCACTAAACTTGGCAACATCGATCCAAGAAATGCATGCACGCACTCGGACGATAACCGCACGTTTCTATCCTCAAGTCATGCGGTTGCACCACGTAATTATTCACGCACTTTTCCGCTAAACAAATTAACTTACTTATATCCCTTGAGATCTAGTTGAACTCTTGGTCTAGTTATTCAAATATGTTTGCATTCTATCTTATTCTAAACAAATCCGAATCTATCTCTGATAGGCGCTTTTTACTATAAATATGGTATCCCATTGTATAAGACAATCAATCTAATAAAGAGATATTAGTTTTTTATCCATATATCGTGTGTACACCTCGTGATTGTTCTTACTATTCGATCGGTGTGCATTGTGTTTGACATACGTCAGTCATCATTGTTTACAACACATTATCAGCACGAATTACTTCAAGGCCAATCAAGATCGTCTGTCTACATCAATCGACACTGCATCGAATTTCGATCGGCATCAAACAATTAAACCTACTTCAAACCATACGTAAATTTATGGCATGCAAGTTAATCGCATCTGAACAAATTTCTAATCCCATAGATTATTTTCCCCTAATTGCTAAAATTACTTGCTTAATCTAAAAAAAATGAAAAATAAGGTTTTCTCTGAGCAGCTACTGTTCATCATCATAAAAAAAAGGTTTTTTTGTTTCCCGCGTTTGTAGCGTCGCCGCTCTGCAACGCTGGCCGCCGGCCGAACAGCACTGAGAGGGTGCCCCCAAGCGAGCGGCTCACGCTGCCCACCGACGCGACTAGCTCATCTCCGACCGTCGCTGCACGTCGAGCCACCGCGCCGACTCCCGCGCTTGTCTGCAGGCGCGGCCGCGATCGCCACCGTGTTTATTAGCCGCCAGCCGCCACCGCGACCGCAATAGCCCTCGCCTGCTGGCTCTCGACGTCGCCGCGTCGACCATCGCTCGCCTGAGCGCGCCCTAGCGCTACCACCAACGCGATCGGCCTATCTCCGGTCGTCGCTACACGTCGAGTCGCCATGCCGCTCTCGCTGCCCCGTCTTGGCCGCGACCGCCGACCATGCCTATTAGCGCCAGCCACGGCCGCGACCGCATTGCTCGCGGCCGGGCTCCGCCAGAGTCGCGATTTACCGCCGCCGCGAAGCTCGCGCTTGCGCCCATTGTCGTAGCACGACCGTGTCCGCCTGTCACCACGCCCGCCGAGCCAACACCGGCCACACTGACCACACCACACGCCCGCTGCGCTAGCCGCAAGCCGCCGCCTCCTTGGGTGAAGACAGCGTGTGGTGGCTAGGGTAAAAACCCTAGCCACCCTGTCGGCGGCGTGCAGCTGATGGGCCACGGCAGCTCGCCCGCACGGGCCGTGCGGCACAACCAATTTTTCAGAAATGAAAAAGGAAAAATAAAATTAAAACAACAATTTGCGTTTTAACCCCTGGAGTCTGGTTAAATTGCAAAATAATATCGCGGATGTTGCAATTTTACATTATGGACCTTGACCTTCCTGTAATTCTAAAAATAGTTAAAAAAATTCTAAAAATTTATATTAAACCCTAGAATCTAAACTTGGTTGTTGGATTGAGCTCTTGTTGAAAACAGGGTGGGGATACGGCATTGGAAAGGTGAAAAGCACTTCAAGTTTATTCTCGGACTTTGCTAGGTATATGGGCTTCCCTAAATTTGTTGAATCTTAGACTTATTATACATTGGAAGCTTTATATCTTTGAGTTTATTTTTCCTTGACATGATTCATTATTTATTTATGCTGAATTTATTTTTTGTTATTTTGGTAATTCTGAAAATTGCTGGATAATTAGCATAATTATGAAAAATGCTAGAAAATTTTTAGGGATTATAGATAATTATATGCTGAATAGATATAGATCAATCTTTACTGGTTCAAGAGTAAGCATACGATATATTGATTTTACCGGTAGTAATATTCATTTTGCAAGTATATAACATAGGATATTGTCTCCAAACTGCACTTCTGCAACTAGAATGTTACAGATGTAGAAATGACATACAAGACATTATATACGTACCTTCCACCCTAACATGAGGATACAACAGCAGTAATACCATCATGCCAAATACCAGAAGTATTCTGAGCTTATATACACTTTGCTAGAAAGAGAGAAACATGATGAACTCTTGATAAGAATCATTATATTTTTCCTCAGTTGTTTTACCATGTACCACGTGCCATCAACAAAAACAACATTGTGTGACAACACCCGACACAGAAGTTAATAAACATGTTCCATAATTATTAAGCAAGATTAATCATTTTTAAATAAAATGATGACTTGCTGCATGGCTAAGCATACTACTAGTGTTCTGTAACATCCCAAATCCAAGAAAATGAATAAAGTGGCATTTCATGAATCATATTGCACATTTTGAATGCTTATTTGAAACTATAGTTGGATTTAATCATTTGATTCAAAAGTTGACAACTGAAACTTAATGACTTTTATATACCTAAAACGAACACATCAAGAAATTCAAGAAAAGTTCAAACAATATGCTATAGCAAATAATTTTTTTAAAATAATAGAGCACATATGATGAATAAATATAATTTTTAGAGAATTTTTACACATCATCTAAATAGCTCAAAAATTCAAAAACAGTAAAGAAATCAGCAAATTTTGGAGAATTACTGTTCTTAAACCACAAGGGATAATCAAGTGAAACCAAAGAAAATGGAAACTAGACTCTTTCCTCTACCAACACAAAATGTTTCACAATTTTTGAATCAAGTTAGAGCCTTCGGCTAGCCTGCCCAAAAGTGATGTCTGAATTGAACCCTTAATTGCTTCCGACTGCCAAAACTCATTCGATGCAAGCGTTGAAACCTGGTTTCTCTCCCTGGCAGTGGGCTCCACTCAGTCTTGGACCCACAGGTCAGCCCCTTTTCTTCTCTCTTCTCCCTCTTCCTCCCTCTTCTCTCTTCTCCCAGCGTTGCCAGCACGTTGCCGTGGCAGAACTTCGGCTCCACGCGGCCAGCGCTGCCCAGCCTCGCCCGCTCCGTCCGTGCCCATACCGCAGCCACCTACTCCTCTACTCCGCCATAAAGTCCGGAAGCTGGAGTCCAAGCCACCCTGCTCGCTGCGCTGAGTTTCCTCCGCTGGAAGCTTGCCGTGGCAGGGACTGGGCAGCGAGTCCCTCCGTCGCCGGGAAGGACTCCAGGTGAGCTCGCCTGCTCCTTCGCGTGCTCCTAGCTGCCATGCACCCTCCTGAAGATCTTCTTGCGCATGCATGCAGCTCGCCGAGTCTTCGCCGCGGTCCTCGTTTCCATTCCCGGTAGCCCCGCGCGGTGGGAAGAGCTGCTTCGCCGGCGCCGTCGCCGCTCCGGTGGTCGCCGCCGTCGCCAAGAACAACCCCGGCCGAAGCCTCCCCAGCCCTATCACTCCTTCTCTTGCAGCCATCGCACAGCGAAGCAAAGAAGCCCAGCATCGCCATTGTTGCTGTCTTCGAGCTCTAGGGTTGTAAAGGGTAAGCTCCAGTAAATGTCCTCTCCCTCTATAAACATGTAACACGCTAGCTTAATGGTTCTTGCGCTCTGAGTTCAGCCGAGAGACCCCAGTTCGAGTCCCCTCAAAAACAATGTTTTTTGACAAACCCTTTGCATTCAAACTTCCATATCTTTTGCTAGGAGTGTCCAAATAAAGTCAAATTAGTTTCTAAATTTAAGTTCTGAAATAAGGAATTAGAATATGGAATAAAACGTTATATGTTGTTTACAGGAAAATGTTTTTATTAGGGTTTGAATGTTAGGCTCTAAATGGGTGTTGTGAAGGAAGTATGTTTTATCTTGATCCATAAATTGTGAAATAAATATTATAAATTACTACAACCTTATTCATCTCATTTCTGCAAAAACATTTAAATTTGAATGAGCTTTGAATCAAAAATTGTTGGCTTAAGACCTTAACAACATTCAAATTTCAAGTGGTTGGAATAATACTCATATGAGCTCAAAATTCGATGAAACCAATTTGGATGTGTTCCTGGGATTGCATAGTTTGTGATTAGTCAAAAATATTTAAACTTTGCTTTAGTTTAGTCTATTTTCTCATCGCCGCAAAACTCTTCAAGATCACAAACTGCACTGAAACTGTGACACTTAAGCCTTTTCGGCAACCAGTAAAGTAACTCATCCAAATGCAGATTTAAAGGAAAATAGTTCAGAATCAAAGTTTAATATCTATACTACCATATTCTACAAAAATATCTTAATTATAACTTGCTTTGCATCTGAATCCTACTTAAGCAATACCCTTCAAAAATTTCAATTGCACCAAGACTATAGCACTTAAGCACTTTCGGCGGCTTGTAAAACAACTCGTCTAAACCTAAATTTTGAGGGAATCAAGCCAGAATCATAAACCAGTATATGGAAAACCAAAATATGGAAAAACATTTTAATTTTAACTTACTTATCATATAAAAATGGCTAGAGCAAAAATCCTAAGTGATAATGTTGCTAAAGTCACTTGAATGGATGGATGAAAATGGAAGACATAAACCAAGTCATCGGCAAAGCAAGAAATCATTGCATAACCACGTAGTATCAGATAATAACCTAGAATTTATGATCCATCATGAAGAAATCACTCCCAAGTATAAACACTTAAGGCTGAATACTAATCAAACAAAACCTTTTAACAAATGTTACTCTTATTAATCCAAATAATTTTAGCATCTAGAATTCGAAGTTATACCTGCAAAGATACATAATTTTTGCCTCTTGAATTCGTAAATAACCTTAGCCATAATTATAACCTTAGCTTCTTATGATGGAGGATAAAAGTAACTCATTCAAGAAAGGCCTCACATAAGCAAAATGCTAATGAAATCCTTATGGAAGTGATAAATCGAGAACTCACAATCACCTTGTTCTTCATGGTAAGTTTTAATTTGGTCTTTACATATGATTTCTTTTTGCCCCATTTGATATGGTGTTATTTGCTTTTGTCTCGGTTTATATTATTCAACGCGCAGAGGCGATTTATAATTCGGATTTGGTCTCTAACAACGTCGACTACGATCCGGATTATAATCCAGAAGAAGAGCAACCAGGCAAGCACCCTCCTTTGATCATTTTGATCCCATATTTGAAAAGTTATGTTGTTTTATCAAACTATATGCATGCGTGTATGTTTTAAACTTGCTATATTGTGGGTAATGGTAGCTAAATCCAATTGTATGCATTACCTTCACCTTGTCATTTGAACACTTGCCATTGTAACCTAGTAATGGATTAGACAATACTTAATGTCACTTGGGTAAAACTCGCAAAGTTACCATATATATTGCTTAGTCATGCTCATGAGAACAACTTTCAAAATGATGGGTTACATTTCAACTTCTTTGAGTAAACTTTGTTTAAATGGATGGAACCACGGTATGGTTTCCGTTTAATTTGATAAAAATCCAACTCAAACTTATGCTTTAGACGCGGGCGAGTTATTACTTAACTTGAGGCGTGAAAAGGACCTCACGCGTAGTTAGGGGGAGATTCTCGCCCGGGTCAGTTAAGGACCGAACTTGATGCTACCACCTAAGTGTTTGGGTGCAACCACATGTGCTAGTATGGGATAGCCTAAGCCCACTAGATTAGTTGAAGATTAACCTTGCATTTTGGTAGGCCGAAGTAGTATGGACTATTCGACGGACTGGTATCGTTCTAGGTGCTCCCTTCACCGAGGTGTTGGGGTCAAAGCATTCCAATACAACGGTGGATGCCTTGCCATGGGGAGAGTTCGCGATGGGGCACCATCGGTTCAGGATCTCCGGAACTATGGTAAGGGTTTAACATCACTGTCGCTGGTGCAAGGCTAAGCTTTAACTAGTTGAATGGTTTCGTCACAGTCTAGCAAAACGGGTACGGGAAGTACCGCGTGACATGGTTGACATGATTGCTAGAATGTGTCATGTGGGTAAAGTGTACACTCTGCAGAGATTAAAATCTAATTAATTAGCCGTGCTCATGGTCATGAGCAACTTGGGAAAATAATGTCAAGTATAGTCTTGTTTTTGCCTAAACTTTTGGAAATGATGTTGGGTTGGTATGGAAAACTTTGGGAGCCAATGGTGGCTGTTTTACTCGCTATTCGCAGCCAAGGAGGGCTGTGGAATGATGGATATGAACTGTACTTACTGTTATTTAGCTTTATATTAAATGCTCTTTACAATTAGTTACCGTTTTATGCAACATTTACTTGCTAACCAAAATCTGCCTTATGCTGAAATGAAACTAGTATAGAAGCTTGCAATCCTTGATCTAGCTTGCATTTACTTTATTTCCATACACTAAAGTCTTGCGAGTACATACGTGTACTCATGGTTGGTCAATTAAAACAATATAGAAGAAGATATGGAAGAATACCCCGACGACATGTATTATACTCCGGGGACCGACGATCATGTTGACGGGTGAACTTGGGTTTTTCCCCAAGTCGGTTGCCTTTGGGTAGGGATGGGCATACCGCTGTCCCGCTTTCGCTAAACTTGTTATTTCCGCTGTGTTTTACTCTTGGACTTGTAACATTTGGCCGGTCGGCCACTACTTGTAATAGTAAGTAGTTGTACTAGTTCTAGTTATGATTATGCTATAACAACTGCTTAGTTTCATGTGTATGTGTTGCGATACATCTCGAATGCGGGATATGTGGGTGCTAGGCGTTGATCTTGGGAACTAGCACTAGACACATATCCGGGTACCTGGAATTGTCTTCAACCCTCCAATGCATAAACTCGAGCGGTCGTCGTTCTTTGACTATTGCTCGCGCTCCCTTTGGTAAGCGTGGGCGATACCAAGGTTCTGAGACGGACGGCGAGTGCTATGCTTGGATGAGTTGTTATCAATCCCGGTATGGTTGTTCGGAATGGAATCGAAACTCCCTTGGTTGCGTAATTGTGTACGGTGCAACTAGGTGGCTCATATTTGCTTGGGTGAGGGCCATCTGGTTAATACTCCGTGCACGGGACTTTTGGGTGACAGTGATCATACACTTAAGTGGAGTATGGGTGTCACCTCTGAGTCCAACGCACAAGTGAGGATCGATTCATATTTCCGGGTGCCCACAAGAGGTGGTATCAGAGCCCATACGATTGTAGGAAAAGCCTTAGTTAGCATGGTCGTTAGTTAAGGACAAAGTTTTCTCTCAAAAGATTAGTTTGGTTATAAAAGCTTATTTGTGAAAATGTAGAATGCTATTCTTACCCCTTCCATAGATTTTCCTTCTCGTCTACCATTCAAAAGGATTTTGACCTCATCTCAAACTTCAAAAATTGGTTTCCTGGAAAACAACATCATGAAACTTTGCTCTACTCCTTACGCTCTTCAAATTGATCAAAACGAAGTTTCAAAGTTATGAATGATAATTTTTGAACTCTAAAAATTTCTAGGAATAGCATGAGGCTCTCTAACCTTACCTTGTTCTGAACCATCTCCTTGGAGATGAAAAATTTCAAAACCTCACCTTGTATCAAAAGCTAGATAGGCCGCAAGTCAATAAAAGGTTAAGGGAATCTAGGCTATTGATTGTTCGACCTAGAGACATAGAAAAATTTCACTAAAATTCTGGAATGGGTCAATACTGGGCCGAGACTAATCCCATAAGATTTTGAAAAAAAAATTCCGACCTAAGGAACGGGGGTTTGCGACTCAAAAAGGGGTAGTATGCGCAGGACAGCCAATCTGGATAGAACCTCGCTTCTGTAATTTTACAGGAGAATATGTCAATGCAGAAATTTCGAAAATTTTCCCATGGCTATATAGCTGTTGCAGGAAGCTACCCAAATTTTTTTGCAATTTTATTAGCTCTGTAATAGTATGTAAAAATTCCACGAATCTGCTGTACAGAACGAACTGCATTGCTGATTTGCAGGTTTCTTGTCTTACCATTTCCTAATATTGTTCATTCCATATAAGGTCTTGCTAATTCTTGGCCCTTTTCTTCTTAGATGGCGCGTCGATGGGGGCCTTGCTATTATACGCAGGCAATGGTGGAGGGCTTAGTCCAGCAGTCGCTTTGGAACATGATACGTCGTGCGGGTTTCACTGAACCGCCGGAGTATCTCATCTCCCGTGCTGCGACTAGCCCCGCCTCGTGGATGTACGCTGTTGAGGTGACTATCCATGGTCGCCACAGTGAGGAGCCGGCACGACGCTACCACGGGATGGCGCCGACCCCACTGATGGCGTTGAACGATGGGGCTTATGCCACCATTGTTCGGCTTCGCCACGACCTGCCGGAGATGGCGCAGCTGTACCCCTACTGTCCCTCCCGTGAGAGGGATAGTTTGGATAACACCTACGCCGCGCCAGATGCCACTCTAGATGCCGCCTTCGCAGGGCATGTGGAGTTGCTTGGTTCGCTTGACCGGTACCTCCTCCGTCTTCATGACGAGGTCAACGTTGCGCGCTATCGCATTAGCCAGCTCGAGGGACACTTGGCTCCGATGGTCGACCTCGGCTTCTTTACACGGGAGGATGTGTATGGGGAGCCTGACGCCTTCGACCACGCGGAGGATCTTCCACGTCCCTACGGTACATACCGCCGTGTCATCCGTCAGGTTCGGATGTCGGTGAGAGGTACTGGACGTCGCGTCGCAGCCGTTCGCACCGACGGCCCTATGAGGGCTGTGCGGGGCCAGACTCTCCACTTTGGTGGACGTGAGTACGAGTTGCTGATGCCGGTTGCACCCTCATCACCGCCCGCTGCACCCGACACTTCCGATGCCGCCAATGGTGCTGGTGATGCTTAGAGCAGGATCTAGATGACTTAGGAGTGTAAGGCTCACTTTTGGGTATTTTTGTGAGAAAATTTTGGATGTACTTTTGGGGCGCCAAAGTTGTAAAGGACGCCAATGGGATGAGTCAAGAACGCTAGGATGACCCCCATAATGTAATCGAACCCTGTGATATGTTTAAGTATGCTGATGTTATCGAAGTCTTTTAGAATCTTCTAAATCTGTTCTTGCTGTCCGCAATTTTATTTGTGCATGAAAATCAGTTCTTAAATCTGAAATCACATGCCAAATTATCCTACCTTCATGATATATCAATCTCGAGTTAATACCTTAACTGTTTCACACTTGTTGTTCAATCATCGTGTATGAAACAGGATGCCGGTAACTCGTTCAATAAACGCACTCTTGGCTAGTGGTGCCGCTCGTGGAGGCCGCATCCCGGAGGATGAGGTTCCCAATCCAGCGCACCCTAATCCTCTACATCCAAGGTCACGCTCTTATGAGGCACAACTCTCCGGTACACCAGTACAGGAGCATGAAAGTGCTCGTCGTGAACAAGAAGTGCAAAGTGAAGAATTGCCTCCTCCGCCATCAATGGCACAGGTTCTGGTGATGCAAACTCGTCTTCTTGAGAGGATGGTACAAAACACTGAGAACCTAAATGCCACCGCTGCTTTCGGTGGTATGGGAGCCATGCAACCTCAATCGCGCTTGGCAGAGTTTCAGCGAACTCGTCCGCCGAGCTTCTCCTCGTCGGTCGACCCCTTGGACGCCGACGATTGGCTTCGTGATATCGAGGGCAAGCTCGACATCGCGCGTTGCAATGAGGAAGAGAAAGTGCAGTATGCTGCATACTATCTTCAAGGTGCTGCTGCAGCCTGGTGGGATAGCTTCAAAGCTGTTCGCCCGCCGGGTCAAGTCACTTCTTGGGAAGCCTTTAAGGATGCTTTCTGCTCTGCTCATATTTCCTCAAGCATCATGGAAATCAAGAAAAGGGAATTTTACAATCTCAGGCAAGGTTCCATGACAGTCATGGACTTCCTTCATCGCTTCAACTATCTCGCACGATATGTCTCCGATGAAATACCAAGTGAGGCAAGGAAGATCGCTCTCTCTCGGGAGCGACTTAATGAGGAAGTGCGACACTCTCTTGCTGCCATTGACATCCCCAACATGCAAACCTTGGTGGATAAGGCCATCAGAGTAGAGGATAGTGCTAAGGCGGTGGCCGAGAGCCGCAAACGCAAGTGGATTGCTCAAAAATCAGCAAGCAGCGGTCCCCCAAAACCGCGTACTTGGCAGCCGTCCACTGCTCGTTCTTCTGCGCCGCCATTCCAAAAACCTCAGGGGCATGTTTCTCGTCCTTCACCACCTGCGGTTCAGCAATATAACCACGGAGGACAGCCTTCTGGGGGCCAAAATAAAGCTGCATCAGTCACTTGTTTTGCTTGCAATGAGAAGGGACATTATGCGAATAATTGCCCACAGAAGAAGCAAACTGTGACTCGTCCCCAACCTCAGAATGTTCCCCCACGTCCTCAAGGTCCAGCAAGTGGACACGGAAATCCTCAAGGTGCCCGGACAGGTTCCAAGCCAGCTCAAGGCTATGGACGTGGCCGCCTCAACCATGTCACCGCAGAAGAGGCAAGCAACGCACCCGATGTGGTGTTGGGTACGTTTCTTGTGCATTCAGCCCCTACATTGGTTTTATTTGATTCGGGAGCATCTCATTCATTCATAACCACAAAATTTGTTGATTAACAAAAGATTTCGGTCATCTGCCTAGATAACAACATGTTAATCTATTCACCTGGATCCGTTATGAGGGCGAAATTTATAAGTTTGGCAGTTCGAATTGTAATCAATGGGGTGGACTTTGAAGGTGATCTAATCAACATCAACTCACCGGGACTTGACGTTATACTCGGCATGGATTGGCTATCCAAAAATAAAGGGCACATTGATTGTGCTAACCGAGCTATATCTTTGGTCAATTCCGACGGTGTTCATATCACCTACACCTCCGATCGAACCTCAACCTTGAAGCAACCTTCTCTCCACACTCTCTCAATTTCAGAAGTGTGTCAAGTGCCTGTGGTATGTGATTATCCTGATGTCTTTCCCGAGGAGTTGCCGGGTATGCCACCGGATCGGGATATAGAATTTGTCATTGATCTTTTGCCCGGGACATCACCCATTTCCAAACGTCCTTACCGAATGCCCCCAAATGAGTTAATTGAATTGAAGAAAAAAATCGAAGATCAGCTAAGCAAGGGTCTCATTCGCCCGAGCTCGTCACCATGGGGAAGTCCGGTGCTATTCGTCAAAAAGAAGGATGATACTCTTCGGATGTGCGTTGACTATCGCTCCTTGAATGAAGTCACCATCAAAAACAAATATCCTCTCCCTCGGATTGATGACTTGTTTGACCAACTGAATGGGGCACAAGTCTTCTCAAAAATTGACTTAAGACTTGGGTATTTCCAACTCACAATCCGCCCAGAGGACATTCCAAAGACTGCCTTCACCTCTCGCTATGGTTTATATGAATATACCGTGGTTTCCTTTGGACTCACTAATGCACCTGCCACATTCATGAATCTCATGAATAAGGTGTTCATGGAGTATTTGGACAAATTCGTAGTGGTATTCATTGATGATATCCTCATCTACTCCAAGAATGAAAGAGAACACGAACTCCATTTGCGCAAGGTGCTTGACAAGCTTCGCGAGCATCAACTCTATGCGAAGTTTAGCAAATGTGAATTTTGGCTAAAAGAAGTTGGCTTCTTGGGCCATGTTCTCTCCAAGGGAGGTCTTTAGTTGATCCGAGCAAGGTGCAAGATGTGCTCGCTGGGAACAGCCCCAAAGCTGCTTCCGAGGTCCAAGTTTCTGTCTAGCCGGATATTATCGCGGTTTATCGAGAACTTCTCCAAACTAGCCAAGCCCATGACTGAATTGCTCAAGAAGGAAAAGAAATTTGAGTGGTCTTCGGCTTGTGAAGAAAGTTTCCAAGAGCTAAAACAAAGGCTCACATCCGCTCCAATTCTTACTTTGCCCGACATACACAAAAGCTTCGATGTGTATTGCGATGCATCCCGTCTAGGCCTTGGATGTGTGCTGATGCAAGAGGGTAAAGTTGTAGCTTATGCTTCGCGTCAATTGAAGCCTCATGAAGCCAACTATCCTACTCATGACTTAGAATTGGCAGCCGTCGTTCATTCCCTCAAGTTATGGCGACATTATCTCATCGGTAATCGGTGTGAGATATACACCGATCACAAAAGTTTGAAGTACTTCTTCACCCAACCAGATCTGAACCTTAGGCAGCGAAGATGGCTCGAGTTAATCAAAGATTATGATCTGGGTATCCATTATCATCCGGGCAAAGCAAATGTAGTAGCCGATGCTCTCAATCGGAAGCTACATGCTGCCAGCAACTTCATTCTCGTCGACCAACCAGAGTTGATCGAGGACTTCCGCAAACTCAATTTGGAGATGGTTAAGAAAGGGTATGCGGCTGCCCTAACCCTCCAACCCACCCTTGAATCGCAAATTAAAACCGCTCAACTCAAGGATAAAGGGGTGGCTGAAATCAAGCGCAATATGAAAGGTGATGCGCTATCAGAATTCTCCGAGAATGCCGATGGATTGATCATGCGTGGTCAACGAATATGTGTTCCAGATGATTCCGAAATCAAGGAATTAATCCTAAAAGAAGCACACGAGACCCCATTGTCTATCCACCCTGGGAGCACCAAAATGTACCAAGACCTCCGAGAAAGATTTTGGTGGCCTGGTATGAAACGGGACATTGCTGCATATGTGGCCATTTGCGATGTATGCCAGCGTGTTAAGGCAGAACACCAGCGTCCCGCAGGAATGCTCCAACCCGTGCGGATTCCCGAATGGAAATGGGATGAAGTTGGCATGGACTTCATTACCGGCCTACCCAAGACGTCATCCGGACACGACTCCATATGGGTGATTGTTGACCGTCTGACGAAGGTGGCCCATTTCATTCCCGTGTGTGTCTCTTATAATGGAGCTAAGCTTGCCGAACTATATTTGAATCATATTGTTCGACTCCATGGTGTTCCTAAAGTTATCATTTCTGATCGTGGTACTCAATTCACATCACGATTTTGGGAAAGTCTGCACAAACTTCTCGGCACCAAATTGTTCTTTAGCACAGCCTTTCACCCGCAAACGGGAGGTCAGACTGAAAGAACAAATCAAATTTTGGAAGATATGTTGAGAGCATGTGTTCTATCATATAGCGCTAATTGGGAGAAGTGTTTGGCATTCGCCGAATTCTCCTACAACAACAGCTTCCAATCTAGTCTCCAAATGTCACCATTTGAAGCACTCTATGGCAGGAAATGCCGAACCCCTCTATTCTGGTCTGAGGTTGGTGAAAGACAATTCTTTGGACCAACCATTATCCAAGAGGCTGAAGATCATGTTCGATTAATCAGAAGCCGTTTGAAAGAAGCGCAGTCGCGACAAAAGAGCTATGCTGACAATGATGTCATCAGCGGCTGACGGTGGCGACACCTCGATACTCGCACAACACGCGGCAGCACGAGACTAGCTCAACGCATGGTGCGATCGTGGCCGTTCGATTTGAATTCAACTGTCAAGATCAGTCGACACGGCGGCAACAGCGGCGGACAAGCGGCACTCGATCGGACTGCACGGTGCAAATTCGACTGCGGACGGCGGGCGACGCGACGCGGCAAGATCTGATCTAATCAGCACAAATCTAACGGCGGCGACAGACAGAGCGGTAGAGCACACACGGCGGAATCTGAACCGTACGAGTTCGATCAAATGACTCAGAAAGCTCGCGAAGTCGACGATGGCGCGGCAGCACTGCACAGCGGCATTGTCACCGGAGAGGAAGACAACAACGATGGCGACGGCGTTTCGGGTCATCTCCGACAACACGAGATGGCGAAATCGATGTGCCTCACTGCGGCGAACTCAGACCCTAGCACGGACACGGCTGAGGACGACAGATGGCGACGACAATGGCGAAAACCCACGACGGAATGAAGCGGCAACTTCGGTGAGCTTGTGCGGTGGCTAGGGGGCATCTCGGCATGTGTGCGTGAGGGCTACATATGCGTCTCGAAGCGAGGAATCCAGAGGTGGCGACAGTGCAATAAATTGGGCCCTCTGCTTCCGTGAATGGCGCGGAAACCAAAACGAATTCGGCGGTGGCGACGGAGATTCGATCCAGATACGGCGAGCTGACGTGGTATAATCCAAGGCTTCCACGTGGATCTGATCGGATAGTGCATGATGCACAGTGACGCGGGCGAGAGACAACGGTTGGATCAAGATCCGGTGGTAGCGGCGCAATACGGCTAGGGTTTAGCGGGCGGCACGTTGCGCGGGCCGGCGACGCAAGTGAATTGGGCTGGACCGATGGGTTTTGGCCAAAACACTATTCTCGCAATTTTAAAACATTTTCAAAATAAATTAAATCGGTAAAATAGAATAAGCCAAATGAAACAACAAAAATACCAGGAAAAATCCAGAAACATTCCAGAAAATACTATAAGACATTTAGAACTCAAATAAAATATTTCCAATAAAATATCATTATTACTTTATGATAATTAAATACAAGATACCAAGAGACTTAATTCAATAATTCCAAAATAAATTAAACAAAATCCCAAAAAATTCATAAAAAGGAAAAAGCATATTGAATCCAATAAAAGCAAAATTTGGGATGTTACACAGCGCAACTGTCGTACCTTGAGAGACCATGTGGTGGTCTACCTTTGTTTGTGATGAGTATTTAACTGTGTTTGAGCCTGTGGAGCTCATATTTGAGTTCATTTTGGATTTGAAGTAATTTGAGCTGCTGTCAGCTGAGGGCCGTACTACCGGCCCATGGGGGCGGTTGTACCAGGGTGAGGTAGTATCGGGCCTATGTTGGCGGTAGTTATTTTCTATGAAGGTTGGTTTTTGGGATTTCTAGGGGCGGTAATACCGCCGTTGAAAAACGGTAGTATCGGATTAGCGGTACTACCAACCGATGAATGACGATAGTACCGGCCAGCGTCGAGACCCGAATATGCAAATTTGGACCCTCTGTGTATATCTCACTAGTCCAGGATCATGCTAGTGCACACAGGTTTAACATATATGAATATCACAATCATACAAGCGGAAACATAATAAAAGACTTGATATATTAAATATAAACCTGTTGATTGACCTTATGGTCAGTGGCAAATCTAGGATTTAAATCTAGGGTATGCGATCAAATAATAATTCGGTAAATGATTTAAAATTTATCGAGCAATTCGGTATACAAGTAAAAAAATAATTAAAAACAAGATGATATATTTAAAAGAAGCTTATATACCTATAATATTACTTCTTCTTGTTCGGTCTACGCCTTCTAATGGCCATAAAACTCTTGATTATATCATCTTCTTCCACTTTGAAGAAAATATCTCGCTCAATGTTGCGTTTGTAGACGGGGAGGAGGTGAAGCGGCAATGACCTTCTTTCTTGCATGTTTAGAAAAAGAGATGCAATGTCTCTGTTCCTCTTTATAATTTAAAAACCTTGCAAATAAAATACGTCCATTGAGTGGTTAAAATACTAACTAAGATAAGCAATAAATAAAGATATAACTATGTCAGCTATAGTAGGAGTCGAATAAAGTATATGTGTAGGATCGAAATATACTAAATTAGCAATCAGAGGGGGGTGAATGATTGCGTGGAAGCTAAAATCAAATTTTTTATCTAGAAAAAATTCACCCCAATTCAGACTCAAATAATTGCTTCGTATTCAACAAAACAGAGTAGATGTGTTCGGTAAATCATGAATTCTTAGAGATCCAACCGTTGGATTGACCTGCAATTTTAACAGAATAAACTAGATTCCAATACACATCTAACTAAAAAGGAATAAGTAGGATCGGACCTACGGATCAAAAGTTATAAATCCTGCAAGGTTGCTATGACAGATTATGACGAGAATCATGTATGGGTTGGGCCAAATCTACAGGTATGCCGCGGCCCACCCGTCATACCCTGTAGATCCGCCCCTTCTTATGGTCGACTTTACATGACTTTGACACGTAGGGATAAACTATGAATATTACACTTAAACTGCAGCGAAAAAAACGAAGATAAACCTCTCAATATACCATAGATAACTAACAAGGCTCACACCCTAAACGTTCGTCTCCTCCTAGTACTCCTCCTCCAATGCTGGTGTAGAGTCCTCTTAACTGATGATTTTGTTGTGGCAAGGGTGAGTACTTAAAACACTCAACAAGTTGTGCACATATTGTAATTCTAACATAACTATATGCAAGGCCAATCTAATGGATAGCTGATATGGTTATTTTGCAGTAAAGCAGCATTTACAAATAAATACAATAATTAGATTGAAAGCAATAAATACCAAAAACAGAGAGCAATATCAACTCAAAAAATTAAATAAAATTCACGATTAAATAGAGCATGATTTTACGATTTTTAAGAAACCAGAATCACCTCAATCAGAGCTTGGATGAAAAAGATATAGCTATTCAAAGTTTAAAATAAAAGATAAATCAGAAAATTAGAAAACCGAATTTAACCGAATTATTTTTATGCGGAAAAATAGCATTTATGATGTCATGCTGATGTCAGCACAAAAAATGATTTTCGGCCGAAATATTTTTCTGAAGAAGAACCGAATTATGACGTCACGATGACGTCATACGGCACAACCATAGAGCGGCACGTGACACGATGCATAGACCAGGTCTACAACCGGCGCTGGTCCACCGTGGACCGGTGGAAATGTGCACGTGCACCGCTGACTAGGGGTGCAATCAGATCGGATTCGGTCGGATATCGCTCTTTCCATATCATAAACCATATTTTTTGTCGGATTCGGAATAGGATTCGGATAGTACCAGATACGAATACAGCACGGATAATATCGGTCGCGGATTCGAATTGAATACGGAGTGGAATCGGTACGGTATCGAATATTTTTTGTCAGATAACGCGCGAAAACAGATACCGTATAAAGCATACATATAGTACTGATTAACCAATCGTATGAGTTCAACATGCAACAAATTATCACAATCTAACAAGTCATTTATCGGACGGTCCGACAAAGTTGCAAAAGTGCACTAAATTTGAACAGTACACATATGAAAAATTTTGAAACATAAAATGATACGTAAATAATATTACGATAAGTCGATAACATGACCATGAGGTACATAACTACATGTTTTCATGAAAGAGACAATACAACGAGTCGATAATATTTAGATTACATCATACAGACATGGAGACATAAGACTCAATAATGACACAATCTTATATAAGAGTTCGAAGACCGAAGTGGCTCAGTTAGGTTGGCAACATCTCAAGAGACAACAAGTGCATGATAATGGTTACTTATCTCGACAAGCACTCAATCATTATCAGTCGCCACCATAGTCTCATCCTACAAAACAAAAGGTAAGAAGAGTGCATAACATATTTAACATTAATAAAATTTACCTTCTTATAATTTGATAGAGCTTAAGTAATCTCACAATTATGCTAAAAGCAAATAAGCAGAACAAACAACACATATTAATAATGCATTTGACAACAAACACATGTTCTATGGAGGCATGGACCTGTAGTCTGGCACCGCCCAAAACAAGATCTGTACAAACTGAGAGAGTAAGGATGTTTAATTGCTCAACATAGGGAAACAGCTTGCTTGAACTTGTCCAAGCCAATCACAACTTATCTACGCAATGATCATACTCGTGTCTCAAAGCCATCATGTCTGAACTTGGAACAATTGAGTATATGTTGTCTTGTAAAGTTTGCTATCGATCAAAGAGGGCTATAAACACGGAACGAAAATAGTTTGTGCTCAGTTTTGAGGCTGTTGCTAGTCATATTTGCATCAAGCAGGTTTAAAAAGGCTGGTTTATATTATCAATTAAAAGGAAAATAGAATAGCAATAGAGAACAACTTTAAGTTGGTGCATGATTTAAGTGCAGATTGTGGGTATTGCTCCATGCATAGCCAAGATAAAAACATAATAGTTGCTCACATATAAAGATATCAACAATTTAGATTCTAGCAGCTAGCTCACTAAGCATAATAGCAATTCCATAGGAGAATGAACAAACCTCTGAAGTCATGTCTACAGGTGAATCACATGCTTTGGCCTTATACTCCATGTCCAACTCATCAATCAGCGTTGCAATCTTCTCCTTAGAACCTGAAATTGTGTTGTGACAGTTGCTATTAGTAAAAGAAAAAAATGGAAATTGTATGACATATGAAATGGATGACATATTTTTACCTCTTCTAGATGATGTTGTCCAGTCCTTGGTACAAATTAGGGCTTCCACCACCTCCGGATCTAATCGACTACGGAAAGGATCAACAACACGACCACCCGCACTGAATGACGACTCCGAAGCAACGGTTGACACTTGAATGGCTAACACATCACGGGCTAGTCGCGAAAGAGTGGGAAAATTCCCTTGTTTAGCCCTCCACCAAGACAATATGTCAAATGACCCATCTTTACTTTCAATCCAACGAAAATTTGGTTCTTTCATGTATATATCCAATTCAGATTTCTCATTGTGTCTCGTCATGCTCACAGCAGTTTCATACAAGAACTCTTCAATTTCAAGAACACCTAAGTCATCGCCAAGTGGATGAGAAGCCACACTAGATCCCGTAGTTGTAGACTTTGCAACTTGAGGTGTGCTAGACAGGTATGCTTGAAACAATTGGTTCACAACAGTCATGAATGTATGAAGTTCAAGAACAGCTCTCTCCTCACCATATATCTTTTTCATAAAATACTCTACTAACCTTTTCTTGTACCTTGGATCAAGAAAGCACGCCACAGCAAGTGCTATGTTGGACTTCTGCTAATACTTGTCATACTTAGCTTGCATTGCCATTGCTAAGGCATGAATAGTTATATCAAAATTGTGACACCACTCTTCAATAGCTAACTTAATCTCACAGAATTTCCACCAAAACAGATTTGCTGTGGGATATGTAGTACCAGAGAATTTTCACTAGTTGCACACACATTTGCGCTAGCACTGCCAGACTCCATCACAAAGCAACAACTGGTTTGAACACAAAAAGGCACAATCATTAGGATTTACTAAGCACATTCAGGGGGAAAAAGTCAATAATACTAGTTTGATTTTTCCATTTATTTGGCCTGAAGTGTATAGAATAGCACTCAAGCCAGTACAAATATCAACCTCGGTACTTCATACGCCAACCTCAGTTTGATTTTTCCATTTATGTGATATATTCAAATTAAAATGCAAAGGAAAATAGGCAATTTCTCAACCTCAGTACTTCATACTTTATTAGTTTGATATGATGAACTTTAGTCACTGGACAGTGAACAGGAAGAAGGAAAGAAAGCAATAGACAACTACTATCTACTGGATGTCCCACTGACCTTAAATGCAAGAGCGGAAGAAAGAAAGCAATAGATGAGCAGTCTAAACATATGGATTTAGTAATGGGTTCTCCTTATTTGTTGATATGATACACACAAGTAACTAAACATCAGGTACAAGAAACATCAGGTTTCTATACAATAACTAAACATCAGGTTTCTATACAATTCATGAAATATCAAAGAAGCACAGTCTAAAATATGGATAGTTTGAGTCCTTCATCAGAGTATAACCTCACACAAAAATTCATCAGGTTTCTATACAATTCATGAGGTTTATATACAATTTATCAAAGAAGCACAATCCTTCATCAGAGTCCTTCATCAGGTTTCTATACAATTCATGAAATATCAAAGAAGCACAGTCTCCTTATTTCCAGTATATTGGTTATCATAACACACAAAAATTGGATAACCTCATCAGTCATCACACATATTCCAGGAGTCAAGACATCTCCAATGACAATATCAGAGTTAAGAATTGAATAGCATGAAGTTGATTACCAAGTTGCAGCCGGCAGGAGGGATGGCGGAAGTTGGCCAGACGGAGAGCGTCGAGAGGGTGGCAGTGGGGATGGCAGCGACCGGAGGATAAATGGCGATGGCGGCGGGAGGGACAGAGACGACCCGGTAGGATTGGCAAAGGGCGGCGCCGCGGTGGGACTCGAGCGGAGGGCGCTGGGAGGCGAGGTCGGCCAGGCGCCAGAGGCGGCGGCCTCGGCGGCGATCTTCGGAGGCTGGGCGGCGCGCCGGAGGTTGGTCTGCGGAGTCGGGGCTCGGGCGAGGCGCCGGAGGCGAGGGGGTGGAGGACGCCGAGGCGGGCACTGGGAGGTTGGGAGGCGCGTCGGGAGGCACAGGCGGTGGCGCCGGAGGCTGGTGCACGCCGGGCGACGGAGTCGGGGCTCAGGCGATCTGCGAGGGCACGAGACGGCGAGACGACGCTCAAATTAGATCAGATTGGGGAATGGAAGAGAGAAACATCACGATTCACGGGTGGTCGGGTGGGCATTAGGGTTTGGAGTCGGATATCCGAATAGGTTTGTACCGGATATATCTGAAAAAAATTTCAGAATATTTCGATCTGACGGATAGTGCTATCCCGAATTCGAATCCGAAATAAAATATCCGAACCCGATACCGAATCTGAAAACTATCTAAAAATAATATCCGAATCCGATTCGAACACATACGGTCGGTCGGACGGAAAATATCCGATCCGATTGCAAACCTATTGCTGACGCAAGCAACAAATGTGGCATCATCAGATTGACGGCACATGGCACAAAATCAACGGCTACGATGAAGACACGCGGAGGTAAAATCTCAGCCTTTTACGCTAGATCGGACGGCGGAGATTAATGACGATGATGTCATTAGCGGCTGACAGTGGCGACACCTCGATACTCGCATGACACGTGGCAGCACAAGACTGGCTTGGCGCACGGTGTGATCATGGCCATTCGGTTTGAATCCAACGGTCAAGATCAGACGACACGGCAGCAACAGCGATGGACACGTGACACTCGATCGGACTGCACGGTGCAGATCCGACGGCGGATAGCGGGTGACGTGACGCAGCAAGATCTGATCCGATTAGCAACAATCCAACAGCGGTAGCAGACGGAGTGGTAGAGCACATGCGGTGGAATCTGAACCGTACGAATTTGATCGAAACGACTGAGAAAGCTCACGAGGTCGACGATGGCGCGGTGGCACGGCACGGCTGCATTCTCACCGGAGAGGAAGACGACGACGGTGGTGACGGGGTTTCGGGGCACCTCTGACAACACAAGATGGCTGAATCGATGCGCCTCGCTGCGGCGAACGTGGACCCAGGCACGAACGCGGTTGAGGACGACGGACGGCGACAACAATGGCAACCCACGGCGGAATGAAGCGGCAACTTCGGCGAGCTCGTGCGGTGGCTAGGGTGCATCTCGGCGTGCATGCACTATGGCTACATTGCATCTCGAAGCGAGGAATCTAGAGGTTGCGGCGGCACAATAAATAGGGCCCTCGGCTTCTGTGTAGGGCGTGAAAAACAAAACAGATTCGACGGTGGCGGCGGAGATTCGATCTGGATAAGGTGAGCTGATGTAGCATAATCCAAGGCATCCACGTGGATCTGATCGAACCATGCACGATGCACAGCGACACGGGCGAGAGACAACGGTTGGATCAAGATCCGACGGCAGCGGCGCAATGCGGCTAGGGTTTAGCGGGCGGCGGGTTGCGCGGGCCGACGGCGCAAGCGGATTGGGCCGGACCGATGGGTTTTGGCCCAAACACTATTCTCGCGATTTTAAAATATTTTCGAAATAAAATAAATCAGTAAAATAGAATAAGCCAAATGAAATAGTAAAAATACCAGGAAAAATCCAGAAAAATTACAAAAAATACTTTAAGACATTTAGAACTCAAATAAAATATTTTTAAAAAATATCATTATTAATTTTTGATAATTAAATACAAGATACCAAGAGACTTATTTCAATAATTCTAAAATAAATTAAATAAAATCCCAAAAATTCATAAAAAAGGAAAAAGCATAATGAATCCAATAAAAACAAAATTTGGGATGTTACATTGCGCAACTGCCATACCCCGAAGCATTTGCTAGACCTTTTGAGAGACCATGTGGTGGTTTACTTTTGTTTGTGATGAGTATTTGACTGTGTTTGAGCCTGTGGAGCTCAGATTTGAGTTCATTTTGGATTTGAAGCAATTTGAGCTGTTGTCATCTGAGGGCCGTACTACCGGCTTATGTGGGAGGTTGTACCGGGGTGCAGTAGTACCGGGCCTAGGTTGGCAGTAGTTATTTTCTATGAATGTTGGTTTTTGGGATTTCTATGGGCGGTACTTCTGCCGTTGAAAAAACGGTAGTATCGGCCAGCGATCTACCAACCGATGAATGGCGATAGTACCGACCAGCGTCGAGACCTGAATATGCAAATTTGGACCCTCTGTGTACATCACACTAGTCCAGGATCATGCTAGTGCACACATGTTCAACATATATGAATATCACAATCATACACAGCGGAAACATAATAAAAGACTTGATATATTAAATATAAACCTGTTGACTGACCTTATGGTCGACTTTACATGACTTTGCCACGTAGGGCTAAACTATGAATATTAAACTTAAACTGCAGCGAAAAGAAAACGAAGATAAACTTCTCAATATACCACAGATAACTAACAAGGCTCATACCCTAAACGTTCGTCTCCTCCTGGTACTCCTCTAATGCTGGTGTAGACTCCTCTTCAACTGATGATTTTGTTGTGGCAAGGGTGAGTACTTAAAGCACTCAACAAGTTGTGGACATATTATAATTCTAACATAACTATATGCAAGGCTAATCTAATGGATAGCTGATATGGTTATTTTGCAGTAAAGCAGCATTTACAAATAAATACAATAATTAGATTGAACTGACAGTAAAACAAATAACAATAATAAGTAATTTACAGGTACTTATCACAGTAAAATGGCACAATGCCCTAAAACAATTTCCAAACTTCCTTTTGCTCACAGCCTCCCTTCCCAAGTTTCATTTTATAAAATCTAAACCTTGACTGTAATTTTCGAGCATTGTCTAATACTGCGAACACGGCTTTCCGAATAGATTATACACTCTGTAGAGGTTACGCACTTCATCCACATGACATGACCAATCCCTTTTTGCCTCTAGTTTCACTCTTCCTTTGGCGACCGGCCAAGATATCTTGACAAAACCTTTCAGAAATTTTTATCCGAACACTGACAATTTCGACAAGCTTGACTCACAATTCCTTCCCTCCACCGAGCAGAAGAATAGGAGGGACTTATCGTTGGACTGATGTGAGGCCACTACACAACACACCTTTCCCTTAACCGCACGCACCGTGTGGTTATCCACCTGAGGTATCACATGTCATACTAGGTATCTTATTTAGTTAGGTCTGTCCCATTCCAGACATGTGGTTGCATGTTTGACTCAGTTCAAAGGCTTGCAAGGTTAAGTCCTTAACTAACCGAGGCAAGACTTCCAATCACTCATAGAAACCACCTCACAATCACTCATATATCATGTCATCATATCAACCCATTTCCATACAGGCCGACCATAACTCACAATCTCTTGCCACTTGCCCCAGTCTAAATCCTTTACCACCCCAGTTGATTGTTGTGCAGCACATGCCATCAACAAGTCAAAATCGTTATGAGACACATGTCACCACAATACAACATCATTATGTAACAACACCTAACACATATTTTCATAAACACGTTCCATATTCCATTAGTCAAGATTAATTTGATCATTCGAAAGACATGAGTTATCATAACATGGCTAAGCAACTATATACGGTCTAACCAACCCACATTGGTATCTATTAGCAACCAACTAATAACGACCATAGGGTGACAATAATCATGGCATACAAGTGACAAGGTAGGTATAATCCAATTGGGTAGAATAACTAGATCCCAAACAATTTTGAAAACAGTTCTAAGCATAAAAATCATGTAGTAGATTAAAACAATCTAGTATTTGTAAAACTGGGTTCAATATGATCAAAGCACAACTTGCCTTGGAAAAGATGTTGTTCCTGCACTGGATCTTGGTCTTGGATCAACTCTTCACTCTCGCACAATCCAAGCATTTCGACTTCTATGTAAATCGAGATGAAATGCCAAATAAATACCAAACTAGAGAGCAAACAAACTACAAAAATCAAATAAAATTTACCACTAAATATATCTTAATTTGAAATTTTTTAGAAAGTTGAATTGCCTCAATCGGAGCTCGTATAAAGAAGAACGGGTTCTCAAAATATTTGAATAAAAGAAAAATAGAAAAATCTTTATTTTCCAGAATTATTTATACAATGAAAAAGCTATTTATGACATCATCATGGACGTCAGCACAGAATTAAATAATCTAAAAAACCACTGGGCTAACACGTGGGACCCACGGTCCATGGACCTGGTCCACATATCTACTTGGGTTCATGGTGCACTGGGTCTATGGCACAGCCCGACTGACATGCGGGGCCAATCGTTTACACGTGGGTCACTCGGCTGCTGAACAAGCGACCACACAATGCCACATGGCTGCTGACCGAGCAGACACTTCAGCCAACAAGCCTACACAAGCTGACTCAGCATCCAAAGCGGATAGGGCTTCCACGGCGACGTCGGTCCGACAGTCTTCCGGCGAAGATGATGCGCGCACGGGCTGCGCATCAACAAGAAGAACACACCGACACCAAGAATAGGCTCTAAGGACCACCAAAAGATGACGAATCGAGAACTTGAACACTTCGGCAATGCACGGGAACAATCGTGAAATCTGGCGAAATGGCGGCTCAATCCTTGCGATTGGCTTAGGGTTTTGGTTGATGGGAACCTCGCACACTTGGTGATTGCCTTAAATAGCAGAGAAAACCCGAGACGCAGCTGACACGAATGCAGAGTCCTCCATGGCAACGGAGCTCTCTTCTGAGACTCAATCGGAGACAACGACCTAGGCGGCGACACGTGGCACGATTAATGGAAACGATGCACGCAAACGAGAAACGATCTAGATTGCACACGTATAACCAACGGATCTGATGGCCATGGTCCACTAGGATCCTCATCAGTCCCGATCAATCCCGATCGTCACCATGATCCAACGGTCCCACATCACCTTGGAAATCCGAGTCCATCTAGACCACACGTTCAAGATCCAACAGTGGATAACACCGTGCTTCATGAACACATGGGCCATGGTGGGTTGGACCGGCCTAGCGCGAAAGATTGGGTTGGGCCTTAATGGGTTTCGACCTAAACACTATTTACACTATTTTCAAAGCTTTTTCTATTTAAAATAATTCCATAAATTAAACTAATTCAAATAAAATAGTAAAAATATTATAAAAATTCAGGAAAATAATTTGAGACATTTGGAACTCAAATACAATATTTTTGACAAAAGTATATTTAAACATTTCAAATATTTGAATAATATTCATATTGAGCATAATTAAAAAATAATTAAAAAATTCAAATAAATTCCATAAATTACCAAAATCCATAAAATACATAAATAATAATATTAATTTAATAAAAGCTAATATTTGGGGTGTTACAGCCAAGCGCTACTACCAGCCTCTAGTTGGTAGTAGATATTTTTCAGAGCGAATTTTTGTGCACAGTCAATTATGTTTAAGTGATGTTCATTACATATCATTGTTGAGCAATGCTATGTGATGTTTTTCTTGTCTGTGATGATTGCAGGACTTCGGAGCTAGGTCATGGTGAGGCGGAGAAGACTGGAACTAGGTTAGGAGAGCTTAGGTTCAGACGATCAAGGTGACACCAGAAGATGACTGAGGTCGGGGAGTTGCTGCAAGCCGGAAAGACAAGGAGCCGAAGCGTGAGCTATTGGTAAAGGATATGGTGGACAATAGCAAGGTGGACTGAGACTAGGCTCAGGGAGGAGCTGAGGTCCAGAACAGATAAGGAAACTTGGACCGTAATGGTCAAAAGATCAAGAATATGTGGTGCGCCAAATGATTTGGGCCCGTTTGCAAGCGAGGGTGGTTCAGGGGAATCCAGATGTGTGAGAGGCTTGGCAGCAAGTCATTGAGGTCACATGCAAGGTGAAGAGCATGGGCGATGCTTCAAGGCAAAGGAAAAGACTAGTCATGGGGTAAATTGATAATTTGTCCATTACCGGTGATGGAGGAGGTTTGAAAAATTGTGACGTTGGTCTAGGTAGTTTAGGTCAAGCTAAAGAGGCATGGACGTGAATTCAGGCTCGTGGAGTCGTTTGGAGCATCATGGAGAAGGCTGCTTTGAAAAGCGTGCATCTGAGTGTGTAAAACCTGTTATGTGTTGGGTTAGTGGGTTAGCCCATGTGAATGTGTATGGTATCCACTTGTGTAACCAGGTTATGATTGCCTCCTCTATATAAGGGCTTGAGATGTAGAGAGAGGTAACACTATGGAGAAAAGATTATGGTTTGTAAAAGATTTTGGTTTTCTTGTGTGTGTGAGTGCTCATTAGGAGCTTTAACTTCTTGTAGAGAGGCTTTGTAATCATTCTTCTTGAGACGAAATAGAAGAGAAATTGATGCTTAAGATACAGCTACGTGCATCCTATCCTGATCGATCGCCTTTGCCGTGCCGAAGAAATCCCTGGCCGCACTACTGCACAACACTACATCACAGACGGTTCACAAACCACATCACAGACGATTTTGTGAACCATCTATATCAAACTGTCAGTTATGACTATAAGTCATCGCAGATGGTTTTCCAATCGTTAGTGAAAAAAGTCATCACAGATGGTTCCAATTTGGAACCATTTGGGATGTTGATTTTCCATTCTTTTAGTAATTTTGATTTATTGGCTAGCCTTAAGAAATGCTAGCTATGCCCTCTGAATCAAAAGACAGTACAGAGCATCACCAGCATATTATTATGGCATACATTTCAGAACTGAACTCAGATCACATATTACAACATACAACGCATCTATTTTAGAAATCAACTATGATCGCACATTACAATGTACATCGCATCCATTTCAAAAATCAACTCACATATATAAAAACCAATTGAATTCAAAACTACAACTCACAAATTTGCAGCACAAGGTTCATAAATTAATCCAAATGGTATCTAACAAATTCACAACTCATCAGGCAAAGCTTGAGTGGCATTCGCCTTTTGGATTAATGGCCTCACGCATCAAGAAGGCATAGAGTTGTCCTCAAATACTTAGCAGGTCAGCCTATTCAAAAGCAGATTTAGCGCATTACCAAGCCTATCGATGGGAAGAGTAAAGTCTTGCGTGTATATAAATTAATAAGAGGAAACAATTGTTGCAAGATTGACAAACCTATATGACATTGGTCTTCTTTGAACCAATCAGGAGTTCCATGTTGTGGCAAATGTAGAATGCACATAGGTTAGTACCCTTTGGCTGCTGGTGGCACTGTCAAAATATAATAGGTTAGTTCTGAAGGTATTGTTATGGAGTGTGAAGGATTATTGCGTACTAGCGGATACCGAAAACCTATAAATATGCTTCAGCTTCGCTGGGTCCTTCCTGTGTGGCCCTCCACGAGCTTTGTAGACACGGAACGACGCGTCGAGTAAATTTTTGATAGGCGCCAAGTCTTGTGTGCCACCCTTTTTGGAATCAAGGTAAATTACCTGGTTGTGTCTTGGTATAATTACGAGTAAAACCCAGTAAAACCTACACAGGTATGTCGCCATGGTCATTCAACCTAACTTCGAGTTGCGTTATATAGAACAAATCAACAAGTATAGCAACTGGAAGAAGCACTTACCCCGAGTTATGGGGTAAAAGTATGAATTTTTTGTCCCATTGAGCCAGTAATACTTTTTCCACATACTCATGGGCGATATCTAAATTTTCGTCCATGGTTTCCTTGGACACCATGTGTGGGTCGAGGAAACCAACCAGTTGTTCCCTTGCTTTTGCTTCCATGATCATGTATCTACATATACAAAATCAAGGATCATATATATACGATATTTATCGGTACGACATGAATGTAGATCGTGATTGCAAACACTTACAATGTCCAGCATCTCATAAGTGAGGCGTCGAGAGCATTGAGGTTGTAGAGATCGAACAAGTCATTGAGGCCGACCACGAAGAAGCCATCTAAAAACCGATGTAAGAAATGCTCCTCCTTGAAGCTGACCGAGATACTCGATGCCCGTTGTGCCACCGGCTTGTTGGCTTATTCCATGCACCAATCTTGCAATCTAATGCAGGCTAATGTAAGCGTCTCCTGGCGCTCTTTCAGTACTAACGGCTATCCCAGCTCGAATTGCCGCGCCAACGGGCAAACGGAAAGTCATGGGCTAACGTGGTCATCCCTTTCGATTTGCTCTTGTCGCAACCTCGCTGTCTACCAAATGTCATCTTCACGGGAGACGACTTGGCCTGAATTGCAGTAACAGCATGTGCCTGATGGGACACGGTAACCGACTTGGTGAGCTCCTTCGATGCAGCACATGGCTTCGGTAGTGCTGGTAGCTTCGGCGCATCACGTGGCTCCGATAGTGCTTGTAGCTTCGGTGCTGCAGGGCGGGCATCGAAGGAGATGTCCTTCTTGGGCCACTGGGTGAATGTGCCGATGGCATCCCTTAGTGTGATGATCTCGTCATTTGGGGGCATCTCCAGCGCGATGGCCTTGCAAATTTCATTTACATAGTCGACATGGACCTTCGCGTAGCCCAGATCTAAAGTACGACCGTGCACAAACGCCCTTACACCTGATGGATACTCACGCTCCCAAGCAGCCTGTAGGGGAATAGAGCCATTGGCAAGCCTCACTTGGAGATTGCACAGTGTGGCCACCTACATAAGGGTACACAATTAATTAGCTAATATGTCCAACAAATCTATCTAATGAGTATTGCAGACATGTATATTACCCGGGTGTCATCAAGAGGAAATCTGACGTCATCCACATCCGTCTCAGGGGTGGATGCGCAGCTGCTCTGACAGTTTGTTGAGCTGAACTGTGCCTATGCTTCTTGGGCTTTCACATTCCGTGCCTGCCTCTCCGCATCCACCCTTTGCTCCATCATTTCCTCAAAGCTCCTTAGCTGACTATCGAGCTGCGCTCTTAGCCTTTCCTCAACAGTTTCCTCAATCAGAGCTACTAGCCATTCGTCACGCTTGACTTTGCTTCTCTTCCTACTCCGGTACGTGTTGGAGTCTTGTGGGAATCCCATTTTCCAGGGAACGAAAACACCTAGGCCTCGGGTGCGGCCCGGGTGCTCCTTATTTCCCAAGGCCTTGGAGAGTATGTCTCTATCTCTGTCTGAAGTGAAGGAGCCCTGGGAAGATTCTGTGCTCAACGCTACCAGGCATTGGGACACTTCCTCGTCTGAAGGGTTGGCAAAGGACACGTCGCCCGAAGACGTCGGACGTGACCTCGCTCTTACCTAGTTTCGGGCGTGCTGGTCCATGATCGAGGCAAATGGCGGCGCCACCTCCTTCTAGATTGCCTCATCGTAATCCCTCATCCATTGCGCCATCTTGCTCGCATAACTAGTGGAGCCGGGTCTGTGCGAGTGGGTGTTTATCGATTAGACGGTCTTGTGCGCTGCACTTTGACGCACGAACTCTTCTGTTGTCTTCATCTCAACAAATCGTTTCCACACATCTTCAGTGATGAACCTGTACTTCTGGCATGGAGTCATTTCCTTATTCACGTAATTAGTGATGAGGATGCTTTTGAAGTTCTTCCACGTCTTTCCCGTCACTAGCAATGCATACCATCGTAGTGCGTGCATTGCGTCTAGTGGGAGCTCAAACAACGCGAAAATTTCTATCACTAGGCTGTCGCGCTCCTCATCTGTCAGCGTCTTCTATGATGGATACATGATGGGGACCCTTTCAGGCCCAACGATCCCGCACAATGTCCGGAATGCTACCGCGACCTTAGGAGGTGCGGTATGGGCCCATCCTTCGGATCGATCGCTGTGATAGTATATCGGCTCTGGGGCCTTTTACTAAGCCCTCTTGGATCGTGCCTCTGGTTTCCTACGTTGGGTGCCTCATCAGATCTATTCGGCGACGAGGAATGAGCGGACGCCATCTTGTAACGAAGATAATAGAAGAGGCAAGTTAGTAAATCAACAACTCAGGGGGTCATAGAAGAGGCAAGAAAGTAAATTTAAGTGTTGTTTAGTACATTTGTAATTGTACGATGCAAGGTTAAGAGAAGGTAAGTTTAGAGTTGTTTTATACATACAAAGTTAAGAGATGCATATACAACAATTGAACTAAGCGGTGACACAATCAATATGATGAAAATTACATAATCAACAAGATAAAGCGTATTATGAAATTTATGTCATTCATGTAGTGAACCATGTCTAATACAACAGATTGATGATGAATTTGTTTTATATTGCACTCAAAAATGGGGCTCGATTGAATATTTTAAATCTTCAACCTCAATCACAAATGGGCTAAACAATTAATTAAGTGAACAAGGCCTCGAACCCTTACCACCTTAATATGCACATTAAATAATTGATAATCAAGCTCACTGTTAACAGATTATATTTAGTTCAGCATACATTCAGATCAGCAGATTGAATATTTGCTAAGCGAATCATCAAATGAAGTTCAGATTAGTCAGCTAGCAATTTCACCAAGCAATTATTATTTATATCAGTAGTATAAAGATAACGAAGTAACGCTGATAGTGAGCAATGGCAGATATTTAATACTAATCAGACTAAGCAAAACAGTATAATGAATCAATTCTTTCTATAATGCAAGTCTACTGGTTCAAGGCCTAGTTCACAAAATTAATTGTCATTATCGTCAATTTACCCAATATCATCACAAAGCAATTCCCACAGGCAACAAAAGATTGAGAGAGCAATTCCCACAGGCAACAGAACATACATTACTAAAATTTTTGAACATGGCAATCATAAATAGCTGGAATCTGGAGTAGAAATGGAGAAATAATTAAGAAAAATCAGAGGTAAATAGAGTGATCAGTCGGAATGTTAAATTGTTAAGAATAATACAAACAGACTCAAACATCTTTTACTACCATTGTCAAACAATACACCTGTTTAGTTCAATTATGAAAACACATCCAGCAAAGATGCTCAAACACATAACTACAACTTTGCTCTTTCTTGTAATGATGCAATACTTGAACAAAGCCTCAAACTCCCAACAGAGTTTAGGAAGAGCTTATAAATGGACCACACATCCAATCTATCATATGAACAACTACATTCCATCAAAGTATACAAAAAAGAAATCCAGTCACAATATATGCATGCTAGAAAGGCCACAAAGAATGCCGATTTCTTGAAAGAAAATAAAAGAAATAAATCTAATAGGGGTAAAGATAAGTAACTTTCATATGTGAATGGTTAGATAAGGTTGGCATATCGACACTCGACAGGTGTCACTATGCATGAAACATGATAGCTACAATGAATAGAGTTTAGCGATGTTGCCCACACTTAGACTTAACCTCTTTTTTTCTCATTTACAACCAGTACTACAACAACAGCAGAACTTGAGCATGCATAGCCTTCACAATGTCAATGTTGGTTTAAAACCACACACCATAGAGAGACAGGTATTACTTTGTATAACATCTAAGTCAGCCTTTTGCTACATAGGAATAAGACTTATAATGGTCCTTTTCAGTCCTACCACATTTGCAAATCATTCTTACATCTTGCTAGTCTAATTCGATGAAATATGGATGCTAAACAGAGAAAAGACAAACTATCAAGCTGTGTTACTGCAATTTACTTATAACTTTTCATTGGAGATCATATTTCTTCACTAGTGTCACTATTGATCTGATCTAGAATTATGTGTTTACATGCAAATCTTTTTCATACAAAATACTTTCCCATCATTAAGCCTTATACTTATGGTAAGCAACCAATTTGTTTTTCATATCAAACTGTAGGCACAAACTTCAAAATCGATCACATACACAAATCAAACTGTAGGCCTTATACTTTTGTATACTTTGATGGAATGTAGGACTCAATAATTCTCATCTACAATTGATCACATACACAAATCAATACAAAACAATTATCAGTATGGATACCCAATTACTTCAAGCATGGAGAGGAAAGAGCATCTACATGTTTTGATTTTAAAAAGCACATCAGTTCCAATGAGTTTGTTAACATCTTGCAGCTATACGATTCAGAAGAGAAGAGGAAGACACTGATTCTATGCTGTTGAGATCTTGTATCTAATTATCGAGCATAGACAAAAAATGTTTACACTAGATCCACTATAATACTTCCAGCAGAAGAACCCTAAAGCGAACCTAACTAGCATCCATCACAGTATCAAATGAAGCGAAACCCTAAAGCATCACAGTATTAAATGAAGCGAAATTAACTAGCATCCATCACAGTATCGGAGAAGGGGGCGTGGGGGAGGACTCACCGGAGGGGTAGCCGACATGGGGGAGACGCAGGAGGAGGGGGTGCAGGGGAGGACTTATCGGGAGGGGAGTCGACGTGGGCGACGCGGAGGGTGGAGGGGGCGCCGAGGTGGGGGAGACGGTGAGGGGGCAGTCGCCACGGAGGGAGGATGGGTGTTGCCAAGGGGAAGGACTCACCGGGAAGGGGAGTCGATGTGGGGGAGACGGCGAGGGGGAGGTCGCCACGGAGGGGATGTGCGCCGCCGGGGAGGAGCCACCCGGGGGAGCTAGGGTTGGGGGCAAAGGATCCGCGCGCAATGGTTTCATGCAGACAAAGGACAAAACGAGTGAACAACCGCATGCGGAGTAAAAGGCCCATCCCAGACGAATCTGGGCTGAATTTTTCCTTTTTTTGCTGTTATTCTTGTAGGGTGTTTTTTCCAAAACTGCAGTTTGTTTTAAATGTAGTTTTGTTCAAAAAAAGCTTGTGGATTTTTTAGACTTTTTTTTAAAAGGTTGTTTTTTAAAAAGGTTGCTTTTAAAAAATACAGTTTGTGTTAAATGATGTTTATTTAAAAAAAGGCTAGAGGTTTTTCCATACTATTTTTTAGTCCAACAAAAGTGCTAGAGTATTTTTAAAAAATGGTTTTTTTCATACTATTTTTTAGTCCAACAAAATTTTATAATACGTACATCACAATAATTCTAATAATTTATAATACATACATCTCAATAATTACATTACAAACATCTCATTATTTATAATACATAAATCTCATTAATTGTAATACATACACCTCATTAATTACAATACAGGTACACTTAAAATAAACATGACGACCTTATCATAACTCCACTTGCTTATTCTTTTGTATAAAAATTAGTCCTTCATGAGGATCGACACGTGTGTAGCTAGCTTCCTCAGGTTGTGATTCCTGGACCGTGATGCCAGTACCGATAGGAGGCAACTCATCAAACTAATTGTATTCTTCCTCATCTATCACATTTTCAACTCCGACAATCCTCCTCTTTGCCTGAAGAACCATGTGGCTCTTCTTCTTAGACGGGTCAGTTACATAGAAGACTTGAATAAGTTGGTTAGTGAATACAAATGATTCATCTTGGTACCTGACACGTTCGAGGTCCAAAGTAGTGACGCCGTACTTATCAACCTTCACGTGCTGCAGGTGAACCCAACGATACCGAAATAAGGAGATCTTGAATAGTACGTAGTCGAGCTCCCAAATTTCCTCAATGAACCCATAGTAGGAGCTCCTCGTCGACCCAGTGGTATTGAGCACATCTATGCGAACACCGCTGTTTTGGTTTGTGCTCTTCATGCCTTGATCTCTCGTGTAAAATGTGTACCCATTTAATTTGTATCCTTTTCATGTTGCAACTGTAAATGTTGGTCCTTTTGCCAACCATGTTAGCGTATCACTTGACGAGCTTCCAGTGATGGGTTGTCGCTCCTTCAACCATCTATTGAATTGAAGGTTATGCTGTCTGATGATCCAGGACTCCTGCTGCGATGAATTCGCTTATCGTAGCTAGTTTTTGTGCTCGTCGATATATAGGGCCACAACAGCCTTGTGTTGAAAAACTGTGAAATGGGCTTTAGTGCATGTAGTTAGATCAGGGGTGATTGCTTTCATTCCGATGGTCTCGATACCGTGGAGCCTCCCCTCATGGCGGGATCTAGGCACACCTATCGGTTTGACCTAAGCCATGTAATCCACACAGAATTCGACGATCTCTTCGGTTGCATAACCTTCGACAATGCTACACTCAGGTTGAGATCGATTCCGTATGTAGGACTTGAGAATTCCCATGTACCTCTCGAACGGGTACATGCTACGTACGAACACGGGCCCATACATCTTTATCTCCCTCACAATGTGAACAAAGAGATGGACCATGATATTGAAAAACGACAGAGGGAAATACATCTCAAGATTATATAGAGTCATTACCACCTCGGCATGCAGAGCATCTAGTCCTTCAGGATCGATGACCTTCTAAGAAATTGTGTTAAAGAAATAACACAGTCTTATGATTGTCTCCTGGACTTTATGTAAGGCCCCCATTTTTGATAAATAAATACCAAAAATGGATACCATGTGCATACAGTACTAGTCCCATGATCAGTAGCTAGTACGCACAAATACAAATTGATATCACAGTCATACACAAACTTTATTACACAATGAAGTAAGATTACATATTATTTTTTTACAATACCAAAAGTAAAGCTGCGAGTGGAGACAACTTCTTGTAGTATGCCTTTTAACCCATTGTTCCACGAGCAAGCGACAAGGAAAATCCTTAGATAAATTCATCGATAAATTCCCCGTATCCTGCATCAACGTAAGAATCGTCGGGGAAATCTGTTTCTTCACCTAAAAACATCAACATTGGCAAGTTGAGTACTTACGTACTCGTAAGACTTATGCAAATCCTAAGATACATGCAGGCCATTCCAATGAAAGGCTATTAAGGTTAATTTGCATAAAGTTGGTTTGAAATGTAAATACAGAATAATAGATTGCAAAATGGAATTTAAATAAAAGCAATTTAATATGGAAAGTGATAGAATGTAAGCATCAATAAATCACGAATGTTTGGGTATACTGATCATACTTAAAATCATTTCCTTCCGCACACAGCGGAAATGACCAACACGTGGTAGAAACCACTTTTTATGAAAATAAGCAAAACTGCTAACTATGTGATGACTTTACCAAGTGTCCATGACCGCGGACGCGGCTAATCGATTAGTTTTACACTCTGCAGAGGTGTACATCTTTACCCACAAGTCATGACCTTTTCCTTTTGCCGCATAGTTCACGCACCTTTGGCGTAGTGGCCAGAATGTTCATGACGAAAACCTTTACATTACCTAGGTTAACTTTGCACCAGCTCCGGGACGTTAAACCCATACTATGGTAGAAGAACTCAGAGCATAGAAATGATGGAACTTCCCCAGAGTACGGCGTACACCGGTGTATCGGTAAACGTTTAATCCATGATCACCTCGGTGTGGACGTCCCTTCGAGCAATTCATTAAGAAACAGCTCGTACTGCTCCAGCCTTCCAAGTGCAGAGTTAAACTAGATAACTTAATTGGTTTAAGGCTGTCCCATACCATCACTTGTGGTTGTACGGTAATTCTTGGCCTGAAAACAACCCATAGTTCGGTCCTTAATCCGACACGGGCAATAATCTCCACCCTACACTACGTGCAAAGACATGCACAACCGGCTATTGCCAATAATTGGCCGCATCTAAACCATAGTTTTGTTTTCATTTTCCAACCAAATACCAACCACAAAAATGGTCATACCCATTTAAATGTCATATCCAAAGTCTTTAATCATTTCACAGTTTTAACTTCATTTAGCTTTGGCTAAGCATTTCACTAAATGTGAGTAACCCAGATTGACATTAAATATTGTCTAAGCTATTCTAGGGTTTTTAAGGTTCACAATTTCCTACTTATCAAGGAAGTTCTATAAGTCTACTGGTACAATTACCATTACCCGAAATATAGCAGACTTTAACAAAATAAAGTATGCAGTAAAACATTTAATGAAAACATTTATAAAACTGGGATCAATATGATCAAAGGGGCTTTGCTTGCCTTGTTGACTATCCTCGACTTCAAACTCCCGGTCGTCGAATGTACAGGATTAAATCAGTTCTACACGTCGTACGGCAACATATAACAAATACCAAATTTCAATAGAGCCAAAAAGAAATCAGATGGAAATATTTAAATAAAATGTTTTCACAAATTTCAGGAATGATTTCAGGAGTTATTTGTTTTCTTTTGCAATTTAAAGATTTGATCTATTTAAACCATTATTGCATTATTTTCTACTCATTTTATAACTTAGATTTTTCTTACAACACACCCTAAGTATTTTTACAGATTCTGGTTCCTGAGATTATAAGGATTCTAATAAAATTTAGTTTACTAAATTTGGAGGTTATTTGCAAAATTTTCATGAATGGCATATTTCTAACCTTTCTTTTGAATTTGAATCCGAATTTCAAATAAAATTCAATTCTGAAATATTTTTGCATATTCTGAATTTACTGAATTTTATATGAATTTAGAAATTTATTTCATCAAATTTGGTTAAATTATTCAAAAGATATGGCTATTTGAATATCTAGGTTTTGAATAAATACTAAAAATCAGAAAACTGCCGAAAATGGAAAGTACGCTTTCACAGGGAAAACGCGCTTTCCCTTTTCGGGCGGAACCGCGCCGAGGCGCTGACAGGCCGGGCCCATCGGTCGGCGATCGATAATGCGCCTGCTGTCGACGCCTTGGTTCCTGAGTGAGCTCGTCAAGGCGAGGTCGACAGGCGGTCCGCATGTCGATGACGACGACGCGCAAGTGATCGACGATCGAGGCCCACATGGCAGCGACCAGCACACGCGCATGAGATCGACAGGCGGGCCCGCTAGTCACGACGATCTCGGCGCTTTGGCGCGAAGCGGCCGACAGTGGGCTGGCAGCGGTGACCAGAGCAGGGCGCGGCTCGGCTTCGCCGCGGCGAACCGAGCCGGAGCGATGGAATCGATTCCACTCGAAGCCAGCGCATCCGTGCGAACCTGGGACGGTCGCGGCGATCCGAGGCGGCCGGAAGGCGATTCCACCGGCGGCGGCGGCGGCTGGCGGGGTTCGCCGACGCGAGCGAGCCCTCCGGTGGAATGGGTTCCACTCCGAGGTTCAGGCATCCGTCGCACACTTTGGTGGTGGCGCGGTGGCTCGAGGGCTCAGCGGCATGCCACCGCGCGAGGGCGGCGGCAATGGCGAGCGGCGGCGATGCAAAACTAGAGCTAGCCAAGCTTCATTTTCACTCGGATGAGCACTGCGCGACTCAAGGAACCAGCCCATCGATCGCTTTGAAGAATGAATGAAGGAGGAAGGTCTCACCGCGCGCTGTGGCGGCGGAAGAAAAACACGGCGAGAAGCTCGGGAAGAAAGGTTTTCACGAGGCTTGGGACGGGTTCTGGAGGCTCAAGGAAGCCGGGTGAAGTGGTTCGGGCGAAATGGCGAGGAGAGGAAGATACGGTGTTTTGCCCTCTTTGCGTTTTTTGCCGAATTGGAGAAGATGACAATAGCAGCGGCGGAATGGGTTGCACTGGGAGCAAGCTGGGTCGGCGGCGACGCGAGGAGGGGTTTTATATGGGCTCAAAGGCGGTTTAGCGCGGCGGCTTGAAGAACCGAGAGGCGGCTCGCGCGAGAGAGCGGGGAGAGGGGAGAAGAACGCGGCTGGGAGGCTGACACGCGGGGGCCAGATGGCGGTGGCTGTCGGCTGAGTTGGCTCGCTGACAGCCCGGGCCCACATGTCAGTGAAACAGAAAAAGAACTCTGGCGAAGGCTCACGACCGAACGGGATTAGAACGGGGATTTTGACGGTCAAAACGACGTGAAATTTTATAAAATTTTTACCAGCAGTCGGCAAGATAATTACCATAATCCAGTAAAATTTTCGATATTTTATGATGCATGCAGATTTTTGTAAAATTCTGACATTGCAACAGTTGCTGCATTGCCCATTCGGTTTTTCTTTTAATTTGCGATTTAAACGAAGTTATTATTTTACAAAACTTTTTATGATAGTTTGAAATTATATTATACACCTTATGTAAAAATTACAGACTTTAATTATTATTATTTAATTTTTAAAAATTCTGACATTACTGTTTTCCAGATTATTTATTCACTGTTTTTGAATTTTTAAAATTATAAAATGAATTAATAAATTCTTGATATTTTTACTGAAGGTTGATACTGTTTTGATGTCGGCAATAAAAAAATTTTGGGTCAGGATGACTTACAGATATTTTTACCAAATTGTTTTACCATTTTACCCTGAGATATTTACTCATAATTATCTTTGATTAATTTTTATTTTTATTAATTCAGCTTACCCACCGACTTAAGCAAGCTGAGGAGAGCCCTCAGATATTTTTAGTAACTTTGGTAAATTTTTGTTGAATTAACATTTTTACTTTTTACCATTTTCTATTTACCATATTCTTTGATTCATTTTCTTGCATTAAAGAAAAGCCAAAAGAATATTCAGAAAATCTAGAAAATTCAGAAATTTCGAAAATAATACACAAAATATTTTTATTTCATTTTTCTTTATTTTATGATTTTTGAGGCTGTTACACTTTACTCGGTAAAAAAACTTTTAATTGCCATAGGGAGCATCTGTGTCATAAGCACATGGCAATTATGAGACTTCATGCCAGTTAAACTCAAATCCTGCATCAAAACAAGTCTCTTCATATTAGAGGAGTAACCAGACGGAACTTTCACACCATGCAAGCACTAGCATAGTTCAGTTCTCTTGGCCTTGGACAGAGTATATCAAGTAGGTTCGCAGTACATTCGGCCTTTCTCGGTCTCTTTCGGTGCTAACTCAAGTCTGATGCCCATACGGACCAAGTCAAGCCGTACGTTGATACCGTCCTTTGTTTTGTCCTTAATATTCAGTAAAAGACCAATCAAGCTATCACAGACATTCTTCTCTACATGCATGACGTCGAGGCAGTGCCGAACTTCTAGGTGCTCCTAATAAGGTAGGTCCTAGAATATTGATCTCTTCTTCCACATCCTCTTCTCATGGGTCCTCGATTTACGTCCCTTTTGAAGCGCAACATCTAAGTTCTTAACCATATCATGAATATTTGTCCTGCTTAAAGGCTTTGAAGCTAAACCATCTTCGTTCGTTCCGCCGAAGTGTTTCTTCATCCTGCAGTATGGGTGATTCCTCTGGAGGAACCTACGGTGACGCATGTACACAGTTTTACGCGAGTGATTCATCTACACACTCTCAGTATCATCTAAGCAGTGAGTACAGGCTTTGTCTCTTTTTGTACTCTGGCCCGACAGGTTAGCAAGGGCAGGACAATCATTTATGGTGCAGAACAACTGACAGTGCAAAGTGGTACTCTCATTTGTGAGCATCCCATACCTGTACCCCAGTATCCCACAACGTTTTTATATCTTCCACCAATGGTGCTAGGTACACATCAATATCGTTTCCAGGTTGCTTCGGGCCTTGGATGAGTATCGACAGAAAAATATACTTTCGCTTTATAGACAACCAAGTAGGAAGGTTGTAGATACAAAGATTCACTGGCCAAGTGCTATGACGGCTGTTCATGTTACCAACAGGATTTATTCCGTCCGTACTCAATCCGAACCTTATATTCCTCAGATCCGCAGTGAATTCCTGAAACCTCCTATCGATGTTTCTCCACTGGGTGGAATCAGCAGGGTGCCATAGCATTCCGTCGTTCTTACGCTCATCCGAGTGCCACAGAAGCAGTTTTGCCTCCTTTGGGTTTGTAAATATATGCTTCAAACGGGGAATTACTGGCAGATACCACGCCACTTTAGCAGGACGTCCTTTCTTCACCATGATACACTCGTCGTCATCATCTGATCGATCTTTATACTTATACCAGGATGCGTTGCACACCGAACATACATGCAAGTTTGCGTACTCTTTGCGGTAGAGACTACAGTCGTTTGGACATGCATGTATTCTTTCTACTTCTATTCCCAAAGGACAAAGAACCTTCTTGGCTTTGTAGGTAGTTGTCAGCAACTCGTTTCCCTCAGGAAGCATGTCCGCTAACAGACCTAACAGCACCGTGAAACTCTTATCGGACCAACCGTTGCTTACCTTTAATTTCAGCAGTTCAAGCACGGACGACAACCTTGTGTATTTGGACTTACAGCCTGGGAACAAAAGTTTCTTCGAGTCATCCATCAAGCCCTGAAATTTTACATGCTCCCGCTCATCACAGCTCCCTTCTACATCCCGCAGCATCTGATCTAGATTGTCATCGTGAAACCTATCCTCATCGAAAGCACAGTCGATATCATCCGGAGTATTGTTGACTACGTCGACGATGTTGGTACTACTTGCTTCCTGCATAATCTGCTCTTCACCGTGACTGGTCCAACATATATACCCCCTTTTGAAACCCGGTAGAATCAAGTGTGCTTCGATCTGCGCTGGGTTTCGAAACATCCTCATATTCTCGTAGTCAATGCATGGATAAGGCATAAATTCCACCCCCTTGTTCAACATATCTTCCTCTGCAGCTCTTCTAAAAGTGGATACGCCATTAATATACTCGGCGCTAGCACGGTTCTCAGCGTACATCCAGCTTCGGTCCATCTACGCTACGTATATAACAATAGATATTAAATAATGAATTAAGTACACTAGAATTGCACATGCACATATATGTTACATATAAGCTATATTTAAACTTGCCGATTAACTTATATAGCTCCTTACATCACAAAGAACAAATGGATATATATATATATATATGTAAGCTACATTTAAACTCAGCATCTTCAATTCTCTCTTTACATAGCTAGCTACATCTTGAGTATAATGCAATTAGAAACAATTACTACTTTAGAACAAAAAGAACAAATGGATCTACACCAAGCTAGATCAAAATCATCTTCAATTCCCTCTTTACCAAGCTAGATCTATATACCTTGAATATAATGCAATTACAATCAATTATTAGCCTAAATCATCTTCCTTTAAGTAACTATCTCCACATTGAGTATAATGCAATTAGAACCAATTACTACTTTACATCACAGAGAACAAATGGATCTACACTAGGCTAGATCTAGAAACCATCTTTATTTCCCTCTTTACCAAGCTAGATCTATATACCTTGAATATAATGCAATTACAATCAATTATTAGCCTAGATCATCTTCCTTTAAGTAACTATCTCCACATTGAGTATAATGCAATTAGAACCAATTACTACTTTACATCACAGAGAACAAATGGATCTACACTAAACTAGATCTAGAAACCATCATTATTTCCCTCTTTACCAAGCTAGATCTTAAATGTAATGAAAATTAGAACCAATTACTAACATTAGATGACCTAGAACAGAAGGATATACAATCACACCTCCAAATCCAGAGTCTCTTTCCACCAGATCGCCTCACAATCATAGCCACCTCAAAAATAGCTTGGGAAATCCTAAAAATACAGAGGAGGTCGGGGCTCTTTGTTCTTATTTTCTAGAATTGGTCACTAAAACCGTCTGTGATATGCCCCCCTCATCACAGACGGTTTTGTAAAAAAGAGTCAGTGATGAGGTGTCTAATATATATAATCTTTTGTGGTGCTGGCCTCTCACTGGGACTGGACTATGTTCGCCTGTGGGTTCACAGTGCGGACACCGGTCAGGCTGTGCGAGCTCAAGTCAGTTGGCTCTCGAAACCGCACCATGGTTTGGATGCTTGGAAATTTAGTTAAACTAGGGGTGAAACTGTGCATCACACAGACTACATATTTTCTTCATGTTTATGCAAATCTGGTATTAATAGAAATTTTGGTAGAATAATTTCAGTTATAAATGCTGGTATTACTTAAATATTGAAATTTCAAATTTTACATTATACGTTCTAAAGGCAAACCAAAGGAACGGTTTTTAGTAACATTTGTTTATGTTCAAAATTTATATTCAGAACTAACTTAATTTTGGATTTAATTTCATTCCCATTTAAATTGGATTTTGAATTATGACATGCGTTAATTCTTTCATGTCCGATTTCGATTAGATTGCAAGTTTTGTGTTTATATTTGGGTACAACATGGTCATCTAGCCATTGATTACATAGTCAAGATTTTTTTTTCTTTTCTGATTAATTTAGGAATTTCTAGAATTTTTCTTTTTTCTACAATTAATGTGGTAATTTCTAGCTTTTCAACCCCCTAGATTAACATGGGGGCTTCTAGGAGAACCTCCAATTAGTATAGATATAGATAGATGTTCATTTTTACCGTGGTTGGAAGCTGGCAAATTTGGCTAAGTCCAAAATTTTTATCAGGACTTGTTCTTCGTAGTTTCGCCGATCTCGATGAGTGAAGCAAGAAGGCAACCAGAGGATCTCCTTGCCCCTTGTTAGAACCCGGAGCCTATATAAATCCTAAGTATCTCCTCTTTGGCCTATGTAGAACCCCTACTCGTGTTTAGTTTTTGTTGTACACCTATGACAGATTTGTTACTCTTAGCATCGAAGCTCACGAAAACTCAGTTTTAGTTTAAACAATTACAGAACATCACTTTAATTTGTTTCCCCCAGATTTGGGATCAATAACCAGTATACATGCATGTTGTTCTATCTTCAAAGACATATGTTCTAAGAAGAATATACATGCAAACATTCAATCTTCATCTAGCAAGGTTGGCTGCAGTGTTTTCTCTCGATCTGCTCGATCCCCAGCCCTTGATGTGATTGATACACGTGAAGGACTAATGGACCGATTTACCGCATTGTCTAACTCGAGGAAGGGCTGGAAGGCAGATGTTACGTTACGACATTGCTCTATTTCTGTCTAGCCTAATTAACCTGACCATCTTTGCTTGCGTTTCTGCTAGCTAGGTCTGGCTTTGCCTCAATGAACATGGCAGCAGTAGTGATCTCCCGTATGCCACAGGAAGTGCTAGCAGTTTCTTCCCTTTTCCAACATAGGCCCTCCTTGTGAAGTTGTTGTAGTCATTTGCTTCAATCTCGTCGAGGATTTGCCGGTACAGCAGCAGGGAGGCCCAAACCTGCAACGGGACAGGGAAATTAATAAGGCTTATTACTATGTATGCTAACTGAAGAAGCAGTAAGCTGGATCGATCGATGCTGTACTCGCGTTTGATGATTGTGCTTACCGGCCACCGGCTTGCCTTTGTGAGCTCGGTCACCCCTCTCTCTGCCTCCTCAAAAAACATCCTGGCCCTCTTGATCTGCCTCTTCATGAAGCTCCTCCATTTGTTAGTGACAACCCCATTAAAGATGTCCTCGTCAGAGAGTCCTGCCTGTTGGAGTTCGTCTTGTGGTAAATATATCCTTCCTCTTCTCGCACTGGAAAAATATAATTACGAATTACAGGAATATTTAGGACTTGGCCGGCTCTTTGAAACGTACGTCCTGTTCTGGATAAAACATCTATCTTTCTATCTATCTATCTATCTATCTATCAGTATACTGTTGCATTGGTACTTACTCCTCTCCAACATCCCGGAGTATGTTGGTGAGCTGGTTCGCAATTCCGAGAGCCAACGCAGCACTATACACGCTTTCAGCTGTTGCCTTGGACTCGGGCGCCATACCCATCACAGGAACACTCATTAGCCCCACAGTTCCTGCAACATAGTAGCAGTACATGTAGAGCTCGTCGAAGTTCTTGTATCTCGTCTTTCTGAGGTCCGTCCGCATCCCTTCAATCATGTCCTTGAAAGGCTGGCATATATATATATATATATATAAAGATCTAGTTAATATTCATGCATATATATTACAATATCGATCGGTATATATGCGCCGTATAATTTGTATCTAGCTACCAATCAATACCAAGAGCTAGCGTTCCCATAATGTATTTTCAGGTGTTTTTCTAAATCACTTGTTTTTTTTCTCTCCTACGTACTGGGCCATTATACAGATCTATTTCTCCTTGCAATATATGGTCTAGGGGATTAATAAGCTCATAATTAATCTATTACTAACAGGGAATAGCAGCCACTGTAGTAAAACACTACCGTATCATTTTGATTCACTAGATCATCATATTGCGATGTGCAGATACACCAGCTAGCTAGCTAGTACCTGAATGTCTACAGGGAACTTGGAGATGGTATCAGAGAGCGCGGCATCAAGCATGTCGTAAGGGCGTCCTGTGAAGAGATCCTCCAGCCTCTTCTCCCATCGATCCAGGGCTGACGGTGTGATGTGCGAGGCATTTGGCCCATCGACAAGCTCATCCGTCCTCCTACACCACACTGCACAAATACTATATATACATGAGGTTTCCAAAGTCATGCCTCAAGTAGCTCATTTAAAATTGGCAGTACGTACTCCGGATTCATGCATATTCCTTAGGTAATTTGAAGAATATGTTCTCGCAGCCCTTTTTTCACATGGTTTGAAACTATCGAAGCCATTTAACCTACCGAAAGCCTAATTAAATTCGGTGCTTCCACAGATAATGGTGTAAAAAGTATATTAGGCCCTTATTCTTCATTGACCATATAATAAACCTGTAAATGCTCTGCATGCAAGTCAACAATGTTCTATTCGTTGTCACTCCCATCAAGAACCTGAGAGTGTTCACTCCATTACTTCAAAAGTTGGACAATTAATTTTACTTGAGTTCGTCAAAAGTTTCTTGGAAGTTGCTGTTAGATAGAATTTTACTACAGCACCCTTCAACTCGTGTAAAATGTGGGCATATCCGATGCTCTGAAGTAAAATAAACTAACTCCATTTTTAGTGGCCTTACTGAAATTTACTGATACATACTAGGGAAGGAATGGAACAGCGGAGGAAGACACGGTGATTGTTCAGATTATACCGTAGATGGCCCATATGGCGCGCCGTCGCTCCTCCGTCATCAGCATAGTCCCTGCCATGAACAGACATCAAGACTCACACATGATGAGAAGAACATTAATTTAGCTCATGTAGAATTAATTGCTGCCATGCATGCATCATGGCTCAGAGAAACACTTGATTGAACGTACCAAGGTAGAAGGTCTTGGCGTACTCCTCGCAGATCTCGCCGCACCGGTCGTAGGCCTCCTTTAGCCCGTTGCGTGGCAGCTCCAGCTCCTTGGGCCTGACGTCGAGAACCGGCGGTGTTTGTGGGCGCAGCTGCTGTTTCAGCAATGCTGCCTGCTTCAGCACCACGTCGTAGTACACCTTCTGTTCTGATGAGATGACAGCCTCTCCTGCAGGGCTCACGGTCAGGCTGGAATACACCGGAGAGGTCCGGCCAGCCTCCCCCGGCTCGACACCAAGGCACGCGTACTTGAGCGGGCAGAGGATCCACCGCCGCGGCAGCCTCTTCTTGGACAGGAAAGGACACTGGAAACTCACATGGCGGCTGACGCCACTGTCCCGGCCGGCATCGGGAAGCCCGGGAGACGATGCTCGCAGAAGCATGATGCTGGCCAAACAAGAAGCAAACAGCTTAGGCCACCCAACTCTTATCAACACCGCCCACCACCCCTCTCCTACCAAGATTTCACCTCACGGCATATACTTGCATCTGCTGCATGCACCAGGTGACCGATCGACCAGATCGCCGGCCGTCAAGCAAATTAAGAGTACGCCTAGCTAGCTCGATCCTTATGGCATGTGTGTGCGGGTGAATAGGCATATATGCATACTAGGACTAAATTAATTGTGTGTCTCTGTGCTGTGTCCGGCTGCTTGGCCTGGACTGGAGACGGGAGATTTGAGAGAGAGAGACGTGGAGAAGACAAGGGCCAGTGGGAGCGAGGAAGAGGATAGGCTTATCACCATCTCCCATGGGTGCGTGCCTCGGAGGCCGCTGATTGGTGACACCTGGTTGGATGCTCCCTTGCTGGGGCTTTCCAACGTGGCAGGGGCATGGTGGGTCCCACCCGGTGACATGGCATGCATTTCCTGGCTTACGGAGCCACATCTTTCATGGTCCGAGTGTTTACTTATCACTCAACTATCTTTTTTCATCTGATTGCATGTTTAGCAGGTGGCAACTTATGTTTCCCCCTACATGGTTAGTGTATGAAATTTGGATTTACCCGGATATACGATGCGACTGAATTTTCTTTCATAGAATTGCATGGCCTTAGATTAATTACCCCTTTTAAATTGTCTGGGAAACAATGATTTTGATCTCCAGGGAGTATCAAATATGTTGTTTTTGTTACGAAACAATGTTGTCCATCCTCGATCAAACACAATCACAAAAAAAACAATAGATTGGTTCTCTTTTACAAGAGGGTGCTAAATATATAGTAGAAGGCTGCAAGAGATAGATTCGGATTCGTCCACATAGAGATTGAGTCCAATCAAATATGGACTAAAATCAATCTATATCTCAACACTCCCCCGGTAACATCCCGAAAAGTTCAATAAAATGAAAATGTATATTTTGGATTCGAATAAAATTATTTCTAAGTTTTCTTGGCATTATTGGTTTTTATTTGAATTTATGCTTTGTATGAAAAAAAATCCAACAAATGGAATTGATGAATGGATAATGGTAAAAAGATAAAAAACATAAAAGTAAAATCTTGAAAAGTTAATATTAAATATCTTGACTACCCAGGTAAACCATTTCAGCTGGTACATAAATTTTAATGCATACCATAGTGAATAAATAATTGAAAAGACATCCCTTTGACCTCTAAACAGTTCAAGAGAAGATTTACTATAAAACATTAGAACATTATATGCATCTGTAAAAATTACCATACTGTACTAAATTTATTATTTATCTATGGTAAAAATATCAGAAATTAATAATGTTATTTAAGGCCTTTTAAAATTCAAAAATAGAAACTCTAAAAATCTAAAAATTGGAATGTCAAAATTATTATAAAATAAATATACAATATATTAATTTGAAATTTTTATGGAATCATCATTCATACAAACTAAACTCTGATAAAAAGTATCAAAAATAAATAATATAATTATCACCCTTAAATAAAATAGAATCCAAAAAGATAATTATGGGCAGTACCTAATATCGGGATTTGTATAAATTCTATATATGATATTTTGATCTAGGATTTTTACTGGAAGGTAAAAACTACCAGGAGACCACGGTCAAAAAGTTTCAAAAAATTTAATGGTGAATTGATAGGAGAATTAATGCAAGTACTAGCTGTCTAAGAGCAGCTTATCTCCTTATCTCGTGCTTTGACACTGCCATGTCGGCCCAATCACTATGCCGTAACCACTCGCTGGAAGCACCGGGAAAGCCTTTCTCTCCCTGCATGGTGGTCCCCAATCCGGCTCGTCAACCTGTCGTCCCATTTCTCCGTTCTTTTTCCCCAGCCGAGACGCGCCCGCTCTCTCTCCCGAGCCTTCGCCGCCCTGTACTCAGCAACCACTGCGCCGCCCGTGCAATTGCGTGCCGCCACGTTCATCCTCGATCCTCCCATGCCGCATTGGTTCTCCCGTGCCATACTCTGACCGCCTCACGTTGCCTCTGAGCCGGCGAGAGTCTTCGCGCCACCTCGCCTCTGCGCACAGAACCGAGCCACAAGAAATGCGCCCATTCACACCCTGTGCTCTACCCTTATGGTCCTCTATTTAAGCAGCGTCCTGTGCTCTTTTCTTAGTTTAGCAACTCGTCAAAACACCCTTGCCACCGTTGCTCAACTAGTTCATCGCCAGAGCTCGTTTGTGCCATTCTTGCCGCCAAACACCGTGAGCAAGATTTGGGTTCAATTGAGGAATTGGTAGAGTCCCTTTCCAATTCCTTTGTACAACCATGCGTCGATCACCTATTGATCATTTTACCCTTTTTTCGCTTTAGAGTTCACTGGAGGAAAGCCGTTTCTTCGGAGCCTTTCTTCCTCAAGACCGGAGATCAGTGGTGGAGCAACCCGGCCGACCTCCATCCAAGAAAACTGGCAAAAAGGAACTCCCCTGCACCACTAAAGCTTAATCTGGCCTCGCTCGAGCTCAAAAGCTAGGAACTCCTTTCTTCCTTGCCATTGCCGCCAAGAACCAGAAAGGGGGCAAAAGCTTGGATACGTCACTCCGGTGAGAGATTCCGTAATTACTTCAGTACAGAGCTACCTTATTCCCTCCTGAGTTTATTCCATTATCGATTTCACCAGTGCACTGTAACGCTCCTGCCGCCATCGTTCTTCTTCCTCGCGCACGGTCACTGGTGGTAGAGCAACCCAATCCATCCCCAACCTCATTAACAGGTAAAATGGGATCCTCCCGCTCCATTGATGCTCACCCAAAGCCCTTCCATTGAAAATGAAGTCGCATGTGAAGCTTCCACCGAACCGACCATGGCGCCGCCGCACCCCCACGGTGGCGACCTACCTCCCGGCCTTCTCCGGTCGAGTGAGTATCACCCCTAGATGCGCCATGATCCACTGAAGCTTTAGGTGCTACCCATCCCGCCAGCCCGGAGATGATTCATCGCCGGTGAGCCCAAGTCCAGCCACCCCTGTTCTGTCTCACTGCATGGTGGGGTCGGGCTGTCAGTCGCGTTGTCTCCCTTGAGCCGGCCCACTGACGTTTTGGCCTTAGCTTTCAGTGTCCATCGGCCGATTCTGTGGAGCCAGCGCACGCGGCGAAAACCGTTTTCCGAAAGTGAAAGCGTATTTCGATTTTTAGATTATTTTCAGAAACCGAGTTGAATCAAGTGGATATAACTTTTGAACCATAGATTCAAATTGAATGAAGTAAATTTATATATTCATATAAAATCAATTACCTTCATAATATGCAATAATATTTTGAAAATGTTCACTGGGTGAATTTGAAATTCAAATTTGAATAAAAGGCCTAAAGATATGCTACATATAAAAATGTTGCAAACGAGCTTAGAATTGAATGAAACCAATTTTAATGAAATACTTATGCTTCTAGAAACTCAAATATATAAAATTATTTAAGTTTCAACTTTGTTTGAAATATTTTCTGTTAAAGGCTAATATCAATGCACTAAATATTCAAAAGAGTATAATTTATGTAAATGAAATCTAAAATGAATGGAAGTGATTTCAATATATAAAAATATCAATAGGGCTTCTAAATATGTTAAAATATTTAAATAATGATCTTCATTTAAATTGTTACATGAATAAGATGTGATCCTAATGTACAAGGTGAATATATATGTATAAGCATATACAGACTGTAGAGTGACTAGCAGTAGTACACATATGTGTAAATGCATGTGTCCCAGAATGGATCATGAAACTGAGTTATTATTACTAAAATGTTTTTGAGTGAAAGGCACTTAAATGTTACTTAGGCACAAATTTAATCTACATAAAGAACATAAGCTTTATCCATGCAAAAGAACATATATGTGTATGCATATAACCTCATAAATTGAGTAGCAGAATAGGTAGAGCTAATCTTAGCATATTCTTAAAGACAAGATCTTAATCGTTGGCAAAAAGGAGTTAATTTGAATTAAGTTTATGAAGCCCTTAAATGTTCATATGCTTATAAACTATCTCGGATAAAAGCCAAACATCGCGGAATCAACTTTAAAACACTCTTAGAGTCATCCCCTGCTAATGCCTGAAAAATGGATAAATTATCCTATAAGGTGTAGTCGCAAACTTAAATCAAAAACCAAACCTTTATCGCATAGAATTTAGAAACACTTAAGCCTTTTTGGCAGCCTGTAAAGTATCTCGTCTTAATGCAAATATTATGAAGATCAGTTTAGAAATGATATTTAGTATATGGCCTACCATAATCTAGAAAAATATTCTTATTACAACTTACTTTTCAACTAAATCCTGGTAGTTAAATACCCCTAGGTGTTATGGTCATCGGAAGCACATTATATGAATAATTGAGTTTATGAAACATATAGTTAATATGATTGTGTCACAAGAATCATAGTGTAACCATAGCCAGTAGCTTTATTTTGTAGATCACAGCATGTGTGAATCACATTATATGAAAAACATATAAGACTAACTGTATATTGCATCTTGCTAATATGATTCTTTATAACGTAAATCTTATAATACCATATAAGCTATTTCAGCAATGAATATAATATCTCATATTAATCCTAAAATTTATAAAGTTAGCTTAGGAATACTCTTCAAAGTATAGGCTATCCTATTCCGAAGAAATAATCTCTTTTCATCATGTTTTGTATATAAATCATGTTAGCAGAATAACCTTAAGTATTATGATTTCTGAACTTCATAATATGAACAAACAAACTTAGTAACAATGAAGAAATCTGTAGTTAAAATATTTGTATCACCAGAACCTTCTCCAAGACCATGAAAATAAGGCCAATAGTCTAATCCTATAAATCTAACCCATATAAATCGTTTTCATACAAAAATGCTTAAGGCTAAGTGCAATTCACACAGAATACTTTAACTAATGTTTTAATTCTATTAATCCAAATAATTTTAGCATCTATAATTCAAAGTTATAAATACAAGACTTCATAATTTTAGCCTCTTGAATTCGTAATATAAGAATAGATAATCTATAGAAGAAACCGTGCATTGTTCAATATAAAAGCTGTTATCGATATGAATACTTAATCATCTAGAAAACAACATGTGGAATCATGCAACTTAAACCCTAAAATATTCTTGTTTTCTTTAGTGAGTCTTTATTTGGTTTTCTGTTTGTTTTCTTTTTGCCCTTATTGAAGTTTGTTATTTGCTATATTTTTGATTGAACGACGTGTAGAATCCGACGTCTCTACCTTCGTCGTCGACTCCGTCAGTTGCGACCTCGACTTCATCGTAAGCAATAAATAAGCAAGGCAAGCACCCCCTTTGATCATATTGATCCCAGTATTTAATTATCATGATGTTTATCAAACTGTTTCATGCATGCGCTTATTTGCTGTAAACTTGCTATTTTGTGGTACTGGTAGATATACCTGTTGTCTCATGAAACTCCTTGATAAGTATGGACATGTGAACCTTGATAACCGTAGATTAAGCATAGACATTACTTCATGTCATCATGGGTATATGCTATTACATATTTATCCATGCTTAGCCATGCTTTAGAACCAGCGATGTAATTGATCAGATCAAAATTATTTCTTGAGAAATGGAAAATGTTGCTGGTATTTTGATTAAAAATCCAAAATAAAACTATGGTTTTGATGCGGGCGATTATTGGCAATAGCCGGATGTGTAGAGGGATTTGCACGTAGTGTAGGGTGGAGTATCGCCCGTGTCAGATTAAGGACCGAGCAATGGGACGCTATTGATCCAAGAATTCCGTGCAACCATGAGGGATGGTTTGGGATAGCCTTAACCTATTAAGTTATTTAGATATGGCTTTGCACTTTGGTAGGCGGGAGCTAGCAGAAGCACTCCGGTCAGGTTTGCTTGTGAGGGGCTTACACACTTCGGTGTGGGTAAATGCATACCAGTGCAACGGTGTATGCCTTGCCATGAACAGAAACGGTGTGTTGGAGGTTACGTGAAAGGAACCACATCTTGGGTGTGTGTTTCTGTTTCTATAGCGACGGCTTAACGTCCCGGGCTGGTTCAAAGCTATGTCTAGATAATATAACGGTTATGTATGATCTCTCTGCGGCACACCAAAGGAAGTATGTCAATTGCGCTGCACAAAGAGTTGATCATTCCTTGTGGGTAAAGCTGTACACCTCTGCAGAGTGTAAATCTAATCGATTAGCCGTGTCCACGGTCAAGGACACTTGGTGAAGTCATTCCAATGTTAGATGTTGCTTTATTTTCAAAAAGGTTTATTTTTGGAAAGCTTACCCCACAAATGATACAATACTAAACCATGTGTTAGCAAGTATTGGTATCAGATGTTGTGACATGTGTTGGCAAGACCTGGATATATGCCATGTGATGGCAATGATCGATTCGAAGCTCACGTCATGGAGGGCTGTGAGTTAATACTTATGCTTTACTTATTTCTTATCAGTCAAACTTGCTCTTATGAATTCCGTTTGCAAATGACAACTTGATTTACAAATTCAATTTTGCTTTATGCAAATCAACCGTAGAAGGCTTTCCTTTGAAATGGCCTGCATATATTATAGGTTCTGCTAAAGTCTTGTGGAGTACGTAAAGTACTCACCCTTGCTTATATGTTGTTTTAGGTGGAAAAGTTAGCGAAGCTTCGAAGATATCTTTCCGTCACAGGTTGCGGGATTTTTCGATGATGCAATTTTTCTAGGGATTATGCCTTGTCGGTTGCCTGCGGGTTGGATGGGCACACTACAAGACTTTGCTCCTTTTGCTACTATATGTATATGCTCTGAGTTGTAAGATTTCTTTGTATATTAGTTTCCGCTTAAATAATTATTGTATGGTTGTGATTCCAATTGTTGAAAATGTGCGTACTAGCCACTAATCATGGGACTAGTACTGCATGTGCATTAGATTTCCATTTTTGCATTTATGTGAAAATGGGAATCGCTGCACCCCCTTAGGCGAATACCGTGTAATGCACATGTCTCATCAAAAACCCATTGGAAAAAAAAGAGATGGAAAAAATAGTACATTGTACTTGCATACTGTGTTACACTAATTACCTCATTAAAAACCTTCATGTGAGAAAACTTTAGGAAAACTCACAAAGGGAAAAAGAGTACAACTTATAATCTTCTGGATTTAAATTAGGATCTTTAGGATTATGCTAAGGGTCATGGTTCAGGGATTTACTCTCCCTGAACTCTGCATATTTTTAAGTTGTTTTATTCCAATGCCACTAACACATCTTAAAAAGTAGATTTTGGCAAAGACTTAGTGGATAAATCTGCTAGATTTTCATATGACTTAGTTTGCAGAAACTTTACCTCACTATTCTTCTGGAGTTCATGAGGATAGAAAAGTTTAGGAGCAATATGCTTCGTGATATTGCTTTTCACATAATCCATTTGTATTTGTGCAACACAAACATCATTATCTTCATAGATAATCATGGGGGTATTGACGCTATTAAGACCACATGACTTCATGATATGGTTAATCACACGTCTTAGCCAAACACACTCATGTGAGGCTTCATATAATGCTATAATCTCAGAGTGGTTGGTAGAATTAGCTACCAAGGTCTGATTAAAAGACCGCTAAGAAACGACTATACCACCTTAGAGAAACACAAACCCAGTCATAGATTTGGCACTGCAGGGATCAGACAGATAGACAATATCCATATATCCCACCATGGTCAAGTCTTGGTACTTCTAGTAAAATGATCCCAGATCTTGTGTACCTTGATGTATCTGAGCAAAGTCTTCATGCCAGCCCAATGTTTTCTGGTTGGGGCTACACTATGTCTTGCTAGCAAATTTACTGCGAATGTAATATCAGGCTTTGTGCAATTCGCAAGATACATAAGTGCTCCAATAGTGCTTAAGTATGGGACTTCGGGTCCTAAGACTTCCTCATTTTCCATTCTCAGTCCGAAAGGATCTTTATCCACTTCAAGGGATCTCACTACCATGGGAGTCTTCAAAGGATGAGATTTATCCATATTAAATCTTTCTAATACCTTCTTGGTATAGGTAGATCGGTGTACAGAAATTCTTTCTAGGAAATGCTCTAGCTACCAACCTAAGTAATATTTGGTTTTACCTAAATCTTTCATCTCAAACTCCGTCGTAAGGTAAGAACTTGCTTCCTTTATCTCCTCTATAGTTTCGATGATATTCAGATCAACGACATAAACTAAGATGATACAAAATCTATTCTAGGATTTCTTTATGAACTGACAGGGATAATTGAAGTACCCTTCTTCAGGAGGAACTCACCAAGTCGGTTGTACCACATTCTCCCCAATTATTTTAATCCGTATAGTGATCTCTGCAGTTTGACGCTATATATGTTGCGATTATTTTTATTAGGATCCGGAATTTTAACTCCTTCAGGGATTCTCATATAAATATCTGTATCCAGTGACCCATATAAATATGCGGTCACTACATCCATCAACTACATTAATAAGTTTAAGCTAACTGCCATTGTATCAAGTATCGGAACTTTATTCTATTCATTACAGGAGAGTAAATTCCATCGTATTGGATATCGGGTCTATGCATGAACCCTTGTGCTACAAGCCTCGCTTTATATCTCACCACCTGGTTATTTTCATTTCTCTTCTAGATGAAAACCCAATTTGATCCTACAGTGACCACTTTAAGTGGTGTTCGGTCAGCAGGACCAAATACTTTCCTCTTATTTAGCGAGCACAATTCCGTCTTAATTACTTCTTTTCATTTGACCCTATCTGAGCGCTTCTGGCACTCTGCCAAGGACTTTGGTTCTGGATCCAGATCAAGCAATTTTGAAGCAAAATATATGTCAACAATTGTAGTCTTTCTCTTACAAAACTCTCCTGAATCACTTCAAGGATATCTCCTCATTAATTTCTTCCAGCTCATGATTTTCCACAACGATGGAGTCTGGGCGTTCCGACTTCCTAGCTTTAGATTGTGCGCGCAAATATTTGTTGGGGTTACCATCTTCAGGATGGATCACTTCAGGGATGTTACCATCTTCAAGATGGCTCACTTTAGGGATTTTCTCAACATCAGGTTAAGCTTCTTCAACTGTCTCAGGTAGTGTTCTCACTTGTTCGATTCTCTGTTTTTGTGGACGTCTCTGCGGAACTGAGTTCCATGCACCTGGAGGCCTCTCCCTCTTTTTATCATGAGGGGCAAGAGTAGGATCAATATCCTTCTAGGTATTTCTACTCTTTTTAGGTGCGTTTACTGCAGATAAATGAGATCTTATCACTCCCTTATGATCAGTGAAGGCATTGCAGATTATTAGCTATTTATTACAGAGTTATTCTCCTCCGAACTTCAAGTCAAATTCTTTAGTGCGTGGGTCTAAGGACTGAATGCCATTGACATTTCAATTTATTTCCTAGTATTCTTTAATGTGGTACTTATCTCCCCCTAATGCTGGAAAGTTGTTCTCATACAATCAGCGTACCGAGCCATGTACAGATCCTCTGTTATAGGCTCTAGGTATTTAATAATTGATGGAAATTTATAACCTACATAGATCCCTAACTTCTGGTGAGGGCCCATGCTTGTACGCTGTGGTGGTGAGATTGCATGTATACATCAAAGCTAAATTTTCGTAGATGAGAATACTTGCTTCTTTCCCATGCACTATCTGCAAAGGGGAAATTTCATGGTATGCAGTTGGTCTGAGTTGAATTAATACCATAGTGTGCAGCACTGCGTGGCCCCAACAGCTAGTGGTGTAACCTATAATTCTGTAAGAATGACCGAGCAATAAGTTTGACTCTTTTAATTAATGACTCTGCAAGGTCATTTTGAGTGTGGACACGAGGTACGAAATACTCTACATTAATTCCGAGAGCCATACAATAATCCTTAAATGTCTTTGAGGTAAACTCACCCATATTGTCCATTAGAATATATTTGATCATTTCTTCTGGAAAGGAGACTTTCAATTTAATAATTTGGGCAAGTAATTTAGCAAAAGCATGGTTTCTAGTAGATAAGACACATACATGGGACCATCTAGTAGAAGCATATATCAGTACCATAAAGTATCAGAAGGGGCCCAACAGAGGCTGAATAAGTCCACAAATATCACCTTAAATTCACTCTACGAAATTTAGTGATTCTTCTGTAACCTTTAGAGAAGAGAATCTAATTAAGAGCTTCCCTTTAGCACAAGCAAGGCATAAGAAGACTTCAGGTCTAGAGAAGTCTTTATTTTTTTTTATATGCTATGGCCAGCAGAATTATTGATGATTTTTCTCATCTTGTTCAACTCAGGATGACCCAGTCAATCATGCCAAATCTTAAATATTTTGGGTTTTTAAGCATTGTTTTCATTACAACACAAACTTTAGGTTTTATATATGTATAGTATAACTGGGAGGAAAAGGAATGAAGTTTTTCAACCACATGAATATTACACTCTTTAAACTTAGTCATGAGTAGGTATTCTGTACCATCCTCATTTTCTGTGTCCATATGGAAACCATTCAGGCAAATGTCTTTAAAACTTGTAGAGTACGAATGGACTCAGGGTATAATAGGACATTCTCTATTATTATACGAGTATCTATAGGGAGAACTATGATGGCTCTTCTAGTGCCAATAATGAGGGCATCGCTTCCGGTGATGGTCATAGTATTTATAATTTTCTTAGTCAACGTCCGAAAATATTTAGTCTCCATAAGAATTGAATTTGTGGTGCAATTGTCCATAGGACATATTTCCTCCTCTGCCATTGGATTATACTTTGTTCTTTATTAGAAGTATGATTTAACAATCAAGTAATTGTTGCAGCAGGAACATATTGCAAATATAGAACAAACAAAGCCCAATCAATCAAATATCCTGGGAAATAACGATTTGTTTAAATGATAATCGCTCAACAAGAGTGTAGACCAATGTTCATTCTGAAACTAGACCAAACTGATAAGAATACTCTTAAGGCGACTCATAATGATATGTGACATTGATTAGCAAAGCGAAGGAATATTTAAGAGACTAATTCAGGTCTCCATATGAGTCGTAGGTGTCCTTCTGGGACTCCCCGAACTCAGCAAGATCAAGAACCATATCATCATACTTCTCAACGTCCGCGTCAACAACAGGCTAAACGGTGAAGTGTGCCCTAACCTTATTTCCCTAATTCTTTTGGAACTTTCCAGTGGATTTCATGTAAAGGTCCACCAAATACTTTGGGGTACGGTAGGTGGACGACCAATGGCCAGTGCATCCACACCTAAAGCATGGCTGTGAAGGATCTGCAGCCTTATTGGTTAGGCCTTGCTTTTGGAAGCTATCTGATCCCTTTCCTTTGACTTTTCACTGAGGTTTGCCTCTTCCCTTTTGAGATTTGTAATTCTTCCATTTATCCCTTTTATTCCTTTGGTCTTTTCTGCGGCCTCGGCTATTACTAGCTCTCTGAGCACTGCATGTGCTTTAGGCATTGCATGAGTTCCATTAGGAAAAACGTGATGATTCTTCATCAGGAGTTCATCATGTTTTTCTGCTTCTAGCAGAATTCATATTAGCTCAGAGTACTTTTGGTACATGGCATGATGGTATTGTTGCTACAGTATCCTCATATTGGGGTGGAATGTGCATAATGTCTTGTCGATCATTTCAACATCAGTAACTTTCTGGTAACAGAATGTCATTTTGGTGATGAGCTTGTGCATGGCAGAGTTATATGCTGCCACAGACTTAAAATCCTAAAAGCGCAAGAGGGTCCATTCACATTGTGCTTCTGGCAATAGGATGGATGTTTGCTAGTTATATCATTCCTTCAGGGAATTCCATAGTGCCAGCGGATCCTCCTCCATCAAATATTCGGCCTTCAGGCCCACATGGAGATGGTGACTCAGGAAGTGTAAAGCCACACTTCGGGAAGACCAGAGGTATCAGCTTCAGGCTAGGAAATAGAAGGTCTACGAGATCGAGTTGTTAGGTGACCTTGGCATCCATTGCTCAAGTGAGGTAATTACTGCCATTCAGGGCGAGCTCAGCAAATTCTTTCATTGCGATGACCGACATATCTTATATGCAAGCAAAACAGGAATTTTATTGTAGGGAAAATATTATTTTACATGCTTATAATTGAATCAATAAAGTTTGGTCTATATCTATTCAATAGATAATATCACAAATTTCCAAGGATTTTCCTAGCATTTTCCATATTTTTTTGCTAATTATTCAAGCAGTTTTAATAATTACCAATTAACAGATAAATAAATTCTAGAAAATCTAAACATAATCAATGCTAAGAAAAATAAATCCAGAGGCATGGAACTTCCAACATGCTAATTTTTCTAGCATTTTTAATGATTTCTACTAATTACCAAGTAATTTTTAGAATTACCAATTAATACAAAATAAATTCCAGCATATATGAATATGGACTAATGCGAGGAAAAATAAACCCAGAGATATGGAGCTTCCAATATGTGCTAAGTCTAAAGTTCAACAAATTACGAAAGTCCATATACCTAGAAAATCAATTTGTAAGATTTAATATAAATTTTCAGAATTTATCTAAATATTTTTTGCAATTTTATAAAATTGCAAGGGCTAAAATGTGAAATTTTCTTTTTCACACTTTTCCTTTTTTTCTTCTGGAAAAAGGTTAAAAGGCCGTATGGCCTATGGGTCGCACGACCCATCAGGGCCATGCTGGCCCGTGTCGGCCCAAAAAGGTGGGGACGGCTAGGGTTCACAACCCTAGTCACCGGGCATGACCCCGTGCTAGCCGAGAGGTGCAGTAAATGGTAGCGGTGTGACCAGGATCCGGCAGCATCGCCTAAAACGCTGCGGGCGAGAGGCGGTGCAATCGAGGGTGCTACAGGCGTCGACGCAATCTGTAAGGACCCGAATCCACTGATTCGAACCCACTGTGTTTACCGCACTAGTCCCAGGATCAATGCTAGTGCACACAGCTTAACATTGGTACATATCACATCATACACAACGATAATAGAATAATAGTTCATTTATTGATATAGCTAAATGTATGATCTTATGACCAACTTACATTATTAAGCCACGCAGGGCAAGACTGAGAATATAAACTAATAATTAAGCAGCGGAAAGTAGAAACGTAGATAGCTCATCAGTTCACCACAGGCAACCAACAAGGCTCGGACCCTAATGACTCGTGTCTTTCTGGACTTCATCTTCCAACACAGGTGTAGATTCCTCAACTGTTGATTATTGTTGTTTGGCAAGGGTGAGTACTTAAAGCACTCAACAAGTTGTGCACAAAATGCAGTTCTATTTATCTATATGTAAGGCTTATTCCAAAGGATAGGCTATCATGGCTATTTTGCAATAAGCAGCATTTATGAACAAATACAATAATAGATTGTAAAGAATGTAAAACGAATAGCAATAATAAATAAATTCAGTATTTCTCAAGTAAACCAAGTTTCCAATCCTAAATCAAGTTCCATCTTCCATATGGCAATCCCGCCATCCCAACCAAGTTGTCCAATTTATTAAACTAACCCTTAATCTGTAATTCCGAGCATTGCTCAATACCATGAGCACGGCTATCCGAATAGTTTCACACTCTGCAGAGGTTATGCACTTTACCCACGTGATACAACCAAACACCACAAAGGCGAGAGATTATAACAAAGCCTTTACAATGCTCTATCTTAACCCGGTACTACCCGCTAAGGTTTCAACATCAAGCGGTCCGAAAACCACATCCGGGGCCCCTCTTGCGCCATGTGAATTACACCGACCCGAACTCACACCGACCACGATAGTATCAACATTAAGACTTTGCAAATTACTCACTAGGTGGCCCATACTGGACATGTGGTTGCATGATTGACTCAGTCAAAGGCTTGCAAGGTTAAGTCCTTAGTGTGATCAAGGCAAGACATCCACATACCATCGCCCATCGGGCCCACCTTGGCCTCCTCGCCTTGCCACTTGCCCCAATCTAAGTTTTTATCACCCCGTTGATTACCAAGCACCACGTGCCATCAACAATTCAACATCGTTGCGTGACATGACTCGCCACAACAACTCAATCTCATCGTGTGATCCCACATGACACACAAGTTCATAACATTGTTCCATATTCCATTAATCAAGATTAATTATCAATGATTCTGACACATGTGATGACGTGGCATGGCTAAGCAACTAATACGAACTAATCCTCCAATGTTGATTATAATTATTAACCAACTATATCAAACCAATCTAGGGTGACAATGGATCATGGCATACAATGACAAGGTAGGGTATTGATCAATCTGGTATTTTAGCTAAGCCCAAACTAATTTGAAACAGTTGTATAATTGAAATATATGCAATAGTGTAAATCAAACATAGCTATTTTATAAACATGGGTTCAACATGATCAAAGCACAACTTGCCTTGGAATAGGTCCTGATCTTGATCTGAAGTTTGCTCTTGAGTTGCTTGATCTTCCTCCGAAGCGTCGCACAATTCAACGTCTACGCGTTAACCAAAGAGAAAAGCAAATAAATAGCAAAACAGAGAGCAATTGAACTCCAAAAATCAAATAAAATTCACCATTAAATAGATCTTAATTTTACAAATTTTTAGAAACTGGAATCACTCAAATCCGAGTTACGATGCAAAAGATATAGCCTTTTGAAGTTTGAAATAAATACTGAAATCAGAAAATCAGAAATTCGAAATTAACAGATTTATTTTTATTCGAAATTTGATTTATGACGTCAGCGTGACATCAGCATGACGCAGCGCTGGACCGAACCAATCGAAGCCGACGCGTGTCCCGGTCCATGGATCGAGTCCACGCGCGGCTCGGACCACAGTGAACCGGTGCACGACGCCTCGCCTCTACGCTGACACGCTGCACGATCCGATTGGGACGACGCATGGTTCGTCGAACCGCGAAACATGATCGGATGGCTAGCGATCTCGCACGACGCGCAGCGCATCAACCAACCGATCTAGATCGACGGTCCGCAACGCCCCACTCACGCAGACACGCGCAGACGATCTCACCTCTCCGCTACGGACGGACGGCCGATAGCTTCGGCGCGGCGATGGCGATGGCGCGAAGAAGACACCGAGTTGGAGACGACGACGGCGTGGCGGCAAACAAATGGTCCCACGGCGATGTTTCTTTCTGTGCGGTGCACACGTATCTCTAAGACGGATCTCGGCCCGGTCCTTAGGTCGACGAAGGCGGCGAGTCGGCGGCGCTTTTGCCAAAAACCGCGGCGGCGTGAAGGTGTACTCGGTGAGGTCGGCGATCGCACGGAGCTCCTCAGCGTCGGCGCGACGGATGAAATATGCGAAGCTCACGAGGAACCTTGGGGCTTACCCCGCCTTAAATAGCCTCGGCGTCCGAGCCCTACGGCGAAGAAGTTCGGCGTCGTTACGATGGCGAACTCCGAGTCCGAACCGGAGACGACGACGTCTCGGCCGTACGCGTGTCGCGAATCCCCCGGTCACGATTCGAACTCCTACGCGGCGCAATCTGAACCGAAGAAATGCGATCGGACGGCTGCGGAATTAGGGTTTGCTACGAATGGCCGACCGGGCCGCTGGCTTACTCGGGCCGCACGGTTGTGGGCGGCCCGACATCATTCGTTGGCTTTTAAAGGATTTTACATTTAAAATAATTACGAAATTCATTTAATTTGTTTTAGGCAATAAAATAATCGGAAAAATCCAAAAAATCTCAAAAATACTGTGAGACATTCTGGACTCAAATAAAATATTTTTACCAAAACTTTATTTTAACTTTGCACAGATTTAAATACTTTTGGATAAAAAGCAATAAACTTGAAATAAGATTTAATTCAAATAAATCCAGAAAAATCTAAATAAATTCCAGAAAATCATAAATGCACATTTAAGCAATAAAATAATATTTGGCAGATTTTTGGGATGTTACAAACCTCCCCCCCTTAACAGAATCTCGACCCGAGATTCAGGGCTAACTAGAGAATAGGTTTGGGAATTCTGACTTCAAATCTTCTTCTCGCTCCCAAGTGGCTTCACTTTCGGAATGATTGCTCCACTGAACTCTGCAAAAGCGAATAGTCTTGTTTCTGGTCTTTCGTTCCATAACATCCAAAATTCGGACCGGTTGCTCTTTGTACGTCAAATCTTCCCTGCACTCTATTGCATCCAACGGGTTTGCTCTGTTGGCACTCTGAGACACTTCTTAAGCGCGACACATGGAATACATCATGCACTCGCCAAGGATCGAGGCAACTCTAAGCGATAAGCTACCTCTCCTCGACGGCTCGTAATCTTGAGCGGACCGACATATCTTGGCGCAAGCTTCCTTTAACATGAAATCTTTTAACGCCCTTAAGAGGGTAACCACGAGATACACATGATCTTACGGTTCAAAACTCAAATCTCGACGACGATTATCTGCGTAGCTTTTCTGTCTTGACTGTGCTATTTTCAACCTCTCTCTGATCATTGCGACTTGACTTTCGGCTTCCTCGAGAATATCTGGTCCAAACACCAAACGCTCTCCCGTTTCATTCCAATTCAACGGAGTACGACAAGCACGTCCATACAATGCCTCGAATGGTGACATCTGTAGGCTAGCTTGATAACTATTATTATAACTGAATTCTGCGTATGGCAAACATTTATCCCAAGATGTAGCATACGCTAGAGCACAAGCTCTCAACATATCTTCCAAAATCTGATTTACTCTTTCAGTCTGACCATCTGTCTGCGGGTGATATGCTGTACTAAAATTCAAACGGGTCCCCATTGCTTCGTGCAACTTATTCCAAAATCTCGAGGTAAATTGGGTACCTCTGTCTGACACAATCTTCTTTGGCACTCCATGCAGACATACAATCCTTGACATGTACAATTCTGCCAAACGATCTCCGGCGTAGGTGGTCTTTACTGGGATGAAATGAGCGACCTTGGTTAGACGATCCACTATAACCCAAATGGAATCGTAACCTTTCTGAGTCTTAGGTAAACCGGTGATAAAATCCATTCGATTTCTTCCCACTTCCATTCCGAATTTTTAACTACCGCAATGCATCACCAGTGGTCTTTGATGCATGGCTTTACCCTCGACATACGTCGCATAAAGCAACATGTTCACTACTTCACGCTTCATGTTAGGCCACCAAAATCTCTCTTTCAAATCCCGTACATCTTGGCACTTCTGGATGAATCGAGTACTTAGAATCATGAGCCTCCTCAAGAATCAATTTCTTTAGTTCCTTTTATCAAGCACACAAATTCGCCTTTGAAGAACATGGTTCCTTGCTCGTCAGAGTGAAATCTACAGCTAAGCCTTCTTCTTTTTTAACTTTGATCTTAGAAATTTTATCGTCATCCTTCGGCCTCTCTAATCTGATCTTCCAATGTTGGCTTTACTTCAAGTGCGGCTACCATTCCTTGAACGACTTCCAACCTTAGTTTCAAATTCCTTGCATAATTCTCGTTGATCCTCCATTGTCAATGTTTTTGCGTTATGGCTCTTTCGACTCGAGCATCCGCCACCACATTGGCTTTTCCGGATGATAATGGATTCCCACATTATAATCCTTAATTAGCTCAAGCCATCTTATTTGTCTCATATTCGGATCGACTTGAGTGAATATGTATTTCGTGCTCTTATGATCCGTATATACCTCACATCTATTTCCTATGAGATAATGACGCCATATCTTTAAAGCATGCACTACTGACTAATTCCAAATCATCGTTGGGTAATTCACTTCATGCGGTCTTAACTGTCTCGACGCATAAGCAACAACTTTGCCTTCTGCATTAACACGCACCTAAGCCTTGCTTTGAAGCATCGCAATAGATATCAAATCCATTCTGCACATCTCGCAACACTAATACGGGGGCTATTGTTAAACGCTTCTTTAATTCCATAAAACTTTGCTCGCACTCTAGCGTCCATGCAAACTTCTTTTCTTTCTTCAACAATCGTGTCAAGGGTTTAGCAATTGTTGAGAATCCTCTATGAACCGACGGTAATATCCCGCCATTCCCGTAAAACTACGAATCGAGTAACGGACTTGGTGGCTCCCAATGCAACATCGCATCCACTTTGTGGGATCAATCGACTCCTTTGGTAGTCATTACATGACCCAAGAATTCGACTTTCTCCTTCCGTAATTCACACTTGCTAAACTTTGCATATAGTCGATGCTCTCATGACTGTCTAAAACCATCCTTAGATGTTCGCATGCTCTTCTTGGTCTTTGAGTAAACCAAAATATCGCCTATGAAGACCACAACGAACTTGTCCAAGTAATCCATGAAAACCTTATTCATCATGTTCATGAAATATTTGGGGCATTAGTCAATCCAAATGACATGTTGTGAACTCATAATGTCCATATCGCGTAGAAAACGCGGTCTTAGGTACATCCTCCGCCGGATCTTCAAGCGATGGTATCACGAACGAAGATCTATCTTGAGAAAACTCCGGCTCCTCTTAATCGATCAAATAAGTCATCGATCACGGGCAACGGATACTTATTCTTGATCGTTACTTCATTAAGTGCACGATAATCAATGCACATTCTAAGACTTCCATCCTTCTTGCGGACAAACAAAACCGGGGCTCCCCACGGTGATGAACTTGGTCTAATGAAACCCTTCTCTTGCGTTCCTCAATCGCTTCTTCATTTCCGCTAACTCGTCGGTAGGCATCCGATATGGTCTCTTTGATATCGGTCTTTGTGCAAGTGCTAACTCGATGACAAACTCGATATCACGATCTGGTGGTAATCCCGGCAAATCTTCTGGAAACACATCCGGTATTCCTCGCTCATCGCACATCTTCCATCTTCGATGGCTTTCACGCTGTTGACCATTAAGCGCCCATCTCGAATGCGGTCGCTTGAAACTCTACTTTCTTGCCACTAGGGCCTTCCAAAGTTACGATCCTTCTACCACAATCCAAAACGACCTTATGCTTTGACACCAATCCATTCCAAGGATGACGTCTAGGATTGCGCGTCTATCAAGATAAGATTTGCTAGAAATTCTATCCCATCCATAAGCAACTTAGCTCCCAAACACCCAAGGCTAGATCTAAGCTCAAATCCTGGGGCTTGGACTAAGAGCACACACTTAAGATTCACCACCTTAAATCCATTCTTGGTTGCAAAACTTTGAGAAACAAGCGAACGCGAAGCTCCGAATCAAACAAAGCTAGTGCAGTCGAGTTGACCAGGAACTTACCCAGTACGACGTCTGTTGCCTCTTGAGCTCCATCAGCGGTGATGTGGTTGATCCTTCCACGATCGTTGATGCTGGCGTTGCTCGCCTTGGCTTGGTGCACGATTTCCTCGATCTTTGGTGCTTTAGCGGGTGTTGTTCCCTGTGTTGAAACGAATCGGCGTGATGCCTCCTTACGTGGACACCTATTTGAAAAGTGCCCGGCTCATTGCAAGTATAGCATCTCTTCACCGCGGATTCTTGCCGATTTCCTCTGGTGCATTGTTGCCTGTCTTTGGTGTCAAAGCTCGATTGGCGTGGCGAGTGCGAGGGTTGATGTCTTGTTTCCGGCTAGTGGTTGGAATCTAGCAAATTCTTGTGGTGACATCCTCAAGCGTAGATGGTTTGGGCGTCCACCACGATTATTCATCAAGCGCTACGGTTTCACCTAGCTCTTTACGCTTATCTTCTAGGATCAAAGCCTTATTTACCACTCTGAAAATCTGGAAATTGTGGGTAATCACCCCACAGTAGTCTGAGTTGATCCCTTCATGAAACGAGGCGCTGGCTTTATCTGTCGCCACGTCTTCGGGGCATAGCGAGCTAAGCGAGTAAATTTGTTCAAGTATTCGGCCACTGGTTGGCCTCCTTGCTTCAAAGCTCTGAACTCTTCCTTCTTAAGGTCCATCATTCCCTCCGGAACATGATACTAGCGGAAAGCATTAGTAAACTCCTCCCAGGTTATCTCCTGTGGGGCTCCATGAGCGGCACAGTAATTCTCCCACCATTCTGCGGCGGTTCCTTCCAATTGATGAGAGGCGTAGAGCACCTTCTCATTTCCTTCACACTGTGTGATGTGCAGTTTCTTCTCAATGGCCCTAAGCCAGTCATCGGCTTCCAAAGGATTCACATTTCCCGAAAAAGTTGGTGGCCTAGTCCTCATAAAATCTGATAGCTTTGACATAGGTCGAGGTCCACCATGATTGTTCTGAGTTGCAGGGTTGTTGTGGTTTATCTTTGCATTGGTCATCTCTTTGCATCTCCGTGCATCATTATCTGCATCGGTTAGTCTCTGTATTGCGAAATGCTCCTAGATTCTCGCATGTTCATCGTCGGTGGTTGAGGGTGCCTCCATCATTGGGATTGTCATTCGACGATCCACTTCTGAAGCACCGTTGTTTCCTCGAGTATTCACCATCTGATGATTGCCTCTTAGGTTAGGAAAGGTAGATGTAGCATAGATAAGAAGTAAGAATTTCTCAAGCGGGGAGAATAGGTCATACCCAAACTGAAATAATTCTTTATTTAATCTTGGTATGGCTGCTTATTTAAGCCTACAAGCTTTGCAACACATACTGCACACTCAGCAATACAAAGAAGCAAACTAAACACGCAACCTTAACATCAACTAGAAAGGTAAAGACTAACTTAAAGACGCGACTCACACTCGAGTCTCAACACAGCTCCAAGGCTGACACTCACTCATCCACCACCTGGTGAGGTCGATCCGCGCATACGGTGGATGGCGGGCATCGGAGCGAACCTATCTGGTGACCTACTCCTGGATCTTACTGCAACAACGGGTGCTGACTCCTCGGCTCCCACTCTCGCTCCTCTGGATCCTCCTCGGACTCCTCGGTGGCTCCTGAACTCCCCGAGTCACGCGCCCGGCTTGTCCTCAAGCGCCTCGGGGCCTCTCCCGGCTCGGTGATCATCCCGATGGTCAAGCACGGGTCACCTCGAGCTCCTGCTCGGCCACTCTGAGTGCCTCGTACACAGTCTCCAGCTCCTGGGTAGTATCTCTCATGTGATCCTCCTGGGCAAGGGCGAACTCCGCAAGGTGCGCCGCAGTGGCACACTCGTCCTCCACGATCTGTCGTCTTCGGCACGCTTGAACGTCTGGGTGAAGTCGGAACACTGAGTCTTGAAGCTCGTCAGCGTAGTCGCGGCAGACACGGCGAAGAGCAAGTCGGGCAACCTCCTGAATTGCAACTTCATACGAGAACCTTCTGGCGGAGACGTTGATTGGCCTGCTAGTTTCCTCGTTCTCCCGAGCGTAGATGATCAACTTGCAAATGAATCCTCGGTGTACACCGTTCACTGTCCAGCTGCCTCCTCGGTAAAGTGGACGGTAGAAACCTCCAAGCGTCTGAAGTACTCTCCACAGCTCCATGGCGTAGCCGCCAGCTGACTCCTCAAAGGTCGGAACGATCGGCATCTGCTCCACAAGAACTTTGAATAAGTTCTGCACCCGAAACGGCAAGTAAGACGGTAAATTCAGCAAAGGCGAGAAGTAGAGAATGAGATGAGTCGAGAGTGTTTTATTAATTAAGTCTAGATTTTCCTTTAGAAAATAGTTTTGGACTCTCACAACACACCTCCACACTATCTAGGGCCAAGACCTACAGTCAGTATGCTCTGATACCACCTCTGTAAGGACCCGAATCCACTGATTCGAACCCACTGTGTTTACCGCACTAGTCCCAGGATCAACGCTAGTGCACACAGCTTAACATTGGTACATATCACATCATACACAACGATAATAGAATAATAGTTCATTTATTGATATAGCTAAATGTATGGTCTTATGACCAACTTACATTATTAAGCCACGCAGGCAAGACCGAGAATATAAACTAATAATTAGCAATGGAAAGTAGAAAGCGTAGATAGCTCATCGATTCACCACAGCAACCAACAAGGCTCGGACCCTAATGACTCGTGTCTTCTGGACTTCATCTTCCAACACAGTGTAGATTCCTCAAGCTGTTGATTATTGTTGTTTGGCAAGGGTGAGTACTTAAAGCACTCAACAAGTTGTGCACAAAATGCGTTCTATTTATCTATATGTAAGGCTTATTCCAAAGGATAGGCTATCATGGCTATTTTGCAATAAGCGGCATTTATGAACAAATACAATAATAGATTGTAAAGAATGTAAAACGAATAGCAATAATAAATAAATTCAAGTATTTCTCAAGTAAACCAAGTTTCCAATCCTAAATCAAGTTCCAATCTTCCATATGGCAATCCCGCCATCCCAACCAAGTTGTCCAATTTATTAAACTAACCCTTAACTGTAATTCCCGAGCATTGCTCAATACCGCGAGCACGGCTATCCGAATAGTTTCACACTCTGCAGAGGTTATGCACTTTACCCACGTGATACAACCAAACACCACAAAGGCGAGATTATAACAAAGCCTTTACAATGCTCTATCTTAACCCGGTACTACCCGCTAAGGTTTCAACAACTGGCGGGTCGAAAACCACATCCAGGCCCCCTCTTGCGCCATGTGAATTACACCTCGACCGGGAACTCACACCGACCACGATAGTATCAACATTAAGACTTTGCAAATTACTCGGCTAAGGTGGCCCATACTGACATGTGGTTGCATGATTGACTCAGTCAAAGGCTTGCAAGGTTAAGTCCTTAGTGTGATCAAGGCAAGACATCCACATACCATCGCCCATCGGGCCCACCTTGGCCTCCTCGCCCTTGCCACTTGCCCCAATCTAAGTTTTATCACCCGTTGATTACCAAGCACCACGTGCCATCAACAATTCAACATCGTTGCGTGACATGACTCGCCACAACAACTCAATCTCATCGTGTGATCCCACATGACACACAAGTTCATAACATTGTTCCATATTCCATTAATCAAGATTAATTATCAATGATTCTGACACATGTGATGACGTGGCATGGCTAAGCAACTAATACGAACTAATCCTCCAATGTTGATTATAATTATTAACCAACTATATCAAACCAATCTAGGGTGACAATGGATCATGGCATACAATGACAAGGTAGGGTATTGATCAATCTGGTATTTTAGCTAAGCCCAAACTAATTTGAAACAGTTGTATAATTGAAATATATGCAATAGTGTAAATCAAACATAGCTATTTTATAAACATGGGTTCAACATGATCAAAGCACAACTTGCCTTGGAATAGGTCTTGATCTTGATCTGAAGTTTGCTCTTGAGTTGCTTGATCTTCCTCCGAAGCGTCACACAATTCAACGTCTACGCGTACCGAAAGAGAAAAGCAAATAAATAGCAAAACAGAGAGCAATTGAACTCCAAAAATCAAATAAAATTTACCATTAAATAGATCTTAATTTTACAAATTTTTAGAAACTGGAATCACTCAAATCCGAGTTACGATGCAAAAGATATAGCCTTTTGAAGTTTGAAATAAATACTGAAATCAGAAAATCAGAAATTCGAAATTAACAGATTTATTTTTATTCTGAAAAACTGATTTATGACGTCAGCGTGACATCAGCATGACGCAGCGCTGAACCGAACCAATCGAAGCGAGCGTGTCCGGTCCATGGGTGAGTCCACGCGTGGCTCGGACCTGATGAACCCGGTGCCACGACGCCCGGCCTCTGCGCTGACACGCGGCACGATCGATTGGGCGACGCATGGTTCGTCGAACCGCGAAACATGATCGGATGGCTAGCGATCTCGCACGACGCGGCAGCGCATCAACCAACCGATCTAGATCTGACGGTCCGCAACGCCCCCACTCACGGCACACGCGGCACGATCTCACCTCTCCGCTACGGATCGGACGGTCGATAGCTTCCCTGGCGCTGATGGCGATGCGGCGGCGAAGAAGACACCGGAGTTGGAGACGACGACGGCGTGGCAGCGAAACAGCGGTCCCACGGCGATGTTTCTTTGCGGTGCACACGTATCTCGGCACGGGAATCTCGGCTCCGGTCCTTAGGTCGACGAAGGCAGCGAGTCGGCGGCGCTTTTTGCCAAAAACCGCGGCGGCGTGAAGGTGCACTCCGGTGAGGTCGAGCGACTGCTACGGAGCTCCTCAGGCGTCGGCGCGACAGATGAAATATGCGGAAGCTCACGAGGAACCTTGGGGCTTACCCCGCCCTTAAATAGCCTCGGCGTCCAAGCCCTACACGGCGAAGAAGTTCAGCGTCGTTACGACGGCGAACTCCGAGTCCGAACCGGAGACGACGACGTCTCGGCCGTACGCGTGTCGCGAATCCCCCGGTCACGATCCGAACTCCTACGCGGCGCAATCTGAACCGAAGAAATGCGATCGGACGGCTGCGGAATTAGGGTTTGCTACTGGCGGCCGATCGGGCGCGCTGGCTTGCTCGGGCCGCACGGTTGTGGGCCGCCCGACATCTATTCGTTGGCTTTTAAAGGATTTTACATTTAAAATAATTACAGAAATTCATTTAATTTGTTTTAGGCAATAAAATAATCAGGAAAAATCCAAAAAAAATCTCAAAAATACTGTGAGACATTCTGGACTCAAATAAAATATTTTTACCAAAACTTTATTTTAACTTTGCACAGATTTAAATACTTTTGGATAAAAAGCAATAAACTTGAAATAAGATTTAATTCAAATAAATCCAGAAAAATCTAAATAAATTCCAGAAAATCATAAATGCACATTTAAGCAATAAAATAATATTTGGCAGATTTTTGGGATGTTACACAATCAGGAGCTCGCTTGAGCGCAACGGCCGAGCAATTTATGGCACGATGGTTGAATTGCAGCGGTCGAGCCTGATGGCTGAGCAGCGGCAGGCGCGATGGCATAGGTAGCCACGAAGAAGTCAGCGTGGGGAGCGGTGGCAAGGCTTGCTCAAGCGCGGACTGTGTATGGCCCGTCTTTTGAAACACAGCGACATCGAGCCCACGATGCTAACGCCGCCGATGCCAAGCCGCACTGTAGCATCGAGCCATGATCTTTGGCTCGAGCGACGCTAGTGGGCACGCGATGCCTGGTGGGGCTCGATGGCCCACAAGCGGGTGACGTGGCTGCCGGTACACGAGGAGCGACGGAGCTAGGTCAAGGCGACAGCACTCCAGGCACAAGGCCAGCGCGGCGAGGGAGCCAGAGAGTGGCCGGTAGGGTTTTTGCGGGCATGTGGTCGGCGGAGACGCTGAGGGTGCGTGGCCGACGGAGCTCGATGGGAGCATGGCCGATAGAGGCGCCGCGAGAGTCTTGCTAGTGCGGCTCAACGATGACTTTGGGCGCGTTGTGGTCCTCTGCTGTGCAGCAAGGGCACGGTTGGCTCACAGCCGAGCAACGGGCTTGGCAGTGGGCGTGTCCGGTGACAGCCATCAATGTCTGTCATGATATGGCGACTTCACGTGCCGCCTGTTCCTTTTTTCTTTTTCAAAATTGATTTGATGAACAGCAAAAACAACCCAAAATTTTGATCAGATTAAATGAGTAATCTAGGAAATTAGCGAAAGTAATCTATATGATTAAGAAGTTGTTCATGTGCGATTAACTTACGTAGCTCATACTTATGTATGGCTTGTCATAGATTTTATCGCGTGATGCTGGTTGAATTCGAAGTAGTGTAGATTGATGCAGGTAGATGATCACAATCAGCCTTGGTAGAGCTTCATGCTGATAACATGTTATAAAACAATGTCGTCCATCCTCGATCAACCACAATGCGCCAAAGAACAGCAAGCACAAATAAAGAGCACACATAATATAGGGAGGCGAAATTATGTTCTCTCTCTTTATTAGATTGGTTCTTTTTTACAAGGGGGTGCCAAATATATAATAGAAGGCTACAAGAGATAAATTCAAATTCGCTCACATAGAGATAGAGTCCAACCAAATATGGACTCAAATCCAAGTATATCTCAACAGTTTTGTTTTGTGTTACTGGTGCTTACTCCTAGTAATTTTTTGGTATCATGATGTGCGTTCCTGTAATAGTGCAAGCACCTTTTTTTACCTCCTTCCAAATCAAATTACAACTCTAGTCCTATTCTCGACGATGGAAACATCAGTAGGCGACTCTGCATTCATGCCTTTTAGAAAGAACCACTAAATTAAATTCTCTTTTAGGTGAAGGAAGCATGACCACTTTATCAATAGTTGAGACTCAATCTGGAGACGCTATATTCCTACTAATGTAATCTTCGTGTCACCTACTATGCTCCCCTACCATAGCAGGTGGTCGGCACCATAGATCGTCCACTTAGGTTCCGTGTGTAAGATCAAAGATGCCGACTAGAAACGGGTGAATAGGCGGTTTTAAAAATGTATCTCTAAACGCTCTTTGGACAAAACCTAATATATATGCGAAACCGATAAACAAACGATTTTGACCAAATAAAACTTAAATCATCTAGTCTCAACTAAATGCACCAACAAGCTAAGTCTAGATCAAGGTTTGCAATCTTAAATATATAACAAGCAATTCAATTCAATGAATGTAAATTGCACGAATGTAGATAGCAATAGAAAGCAAACCAACAGATTGACACACAATCTTTTACCATGGTGTTCGGAGACCTGCCGGTTTCCCCTAATCTACGTTGAGTTAAGCCCAAACGGATTTGATCAGCTCCACAAATTAAGCCAACACCTCGAATCCACTAGCAGTAGCTCTTTCCCCCTCCGGGTAAGTGAGTTCCAACCTTCACAACTCCCCGGGCCTTCTCACAACCTTCTTGAGAAGATCACCAGACCACAACGTCTCCACGCCGTCTAGGTGTCGGTAAACACAAAGAGTAATAGGTCAAGCCTCTTGCTTGATCCTCACCAAGTGCAACACATGCACAAGGATGCTCAATCCTTCTCTAGATGCAACACATGCAACTAGAGACCTTCTCTCTTTGCTCACAATGTACAACACATGCACAATTGAGAGAAGAGGCTAGCACTAGCACATAAGAATGCAAAGGAGCACTAAAGAGATTCTACACAAGAAACCCTAGCTCAAAAGCTTCTCAAATCACTCAAATATTGCTCTCGGAGCTTTTGAGGTTTTGCTCTCACAAGAATACCTCAAATAGGTGCTACAACAGCAGCAAAACCCAACCCATTCAGCCTCTTATAAAGCCCCTCAAAGAAACTAGCCGTTTGGGGGTAAAATCAGAAGAAAAAAAACTCAGCAAAATCGGCACTATGCCCATGTAGGAACGTTAGTACCAGCCTCAAAGGTAACAGATAGTTTCTAGGCATTAAATGCACTGAAACTAGTTGTTGCTATACTACCCTGGTACTATCGCCCAAGTAGGAGCGGTAGTACCGGCCCTAGGGCCTGGTAATGCCATTCTCAGAAGAGCACCGAGAAATCTTTCTTTGGAAAATGACTACCAGCTACTAGGCACCGGTACTGCCGACCACCGGTAGTACTGCTCTACAACCCAGGCAGTGCTGGATTTGCAACACATCCAAAATCCACACTTTTGGAAAATAACTACCGCTCTCAGGGGGTGGTACTGCCAACCTCTAGAAGTACCGACACTCAACCAGCGGTACTGCCAGATCTGCGGTAGTAGCGGTCCCAACACAACGGTATTGCCGATTTTTAAGGAAAAAAAACATGATTTCACATAGAAATAAATTATTTTCAAAACAAGAACCATTTGAGATCAATTCATTGAGCCATGTGGTGATCAACACATGATCACACCAATTTACAAAACACATTTGTAAATTCTCAACACATGCTCTAAGAATTGCATTAAGCTTAACTTATTTGCAAAACGAATTTGCTAATAATAAACCAAGAGTCTACATGATCAACCCTTAAGCCATGTAAGGATCAACACATGATCCCGACACTTTGCAATTTGCAAATACCAACACATGCTCCAGAACCAATCTCATAAACTTTCATCTTATTTTCAAAACACATTTTCAAATAACAGATCCATTCAAATAAAATGAACCAAGATCAAATCTTGAGTCATGAGATGATCAACACATGATCACAACACTTTGCAAAACACATTTGCAAATGCTTATCTCATGCTCCAAGATAAGAAGCATAAACATCAATAAAATTATAAGCATGAGCTACAATTATTTGCAACACATTCGCAAATAATTGCTCCATGAAAAAACCAAATCAAGAGAGTGTGACCTAGAGCAAACGGAATTGAGCCATCAACACATGATGAGACTCAAGCTATAAGACTTGAGCCCTCTTAATAGTACAGCAACCTATACTAGCAATCCGGTCTTCCAACCAAACACCGAGACAGGTAAAAGACTAGGAACATATCCTTAGCCATATGCTAGTTATACCTTTGCCTTGCGCAACCACTTAGAGCTTTTACTTGATGACTATCATCATCTCTCCAAGTCCAGGTCTTCGTCTTGTTCATCAACACATGATGAACTCTCTTCTCTTCGGGATCCATTTTTATGCTCATCAACATATGATGACATCCTTCTTCTCGAATCTTAACTTGATGACATCAACACATGATGTCATCCAAAATCTTCATCTTTGGACTTAACCTTTTTCACAACTCATTAAAAATGTTAGTCCAACATGCACAGTTGTCCCAATCATTAATGCACTCCATTAACACATAATGGATGCTCCAAGATCCTTTGATCTACTCCTTTGATGATTGACCACAACCCAAATCAATTGAATGAAATTTTATATTTGTCTTGAGTATATTAGTGCTACTAAAGCATCATATACTCAAACACTTTCGATTGTCCTTAATCAACAAGGCACACAATCAACACATGATGGAGAACCTAGATCCATTGATCTAGTTCTTTGATGATTGAACAACAACCGACATAATTTAAATTGAATTTAAATTGTTATGAGTATATTTTAACTACACAAGCTTCATATACTCAATTTGATGAGTTTCAAAGTAATGATCCAATTGATATGGAATGATGGAAAGGGATCAATACTATTAAGACCATCACACATAGAATAAACTCTATTAAATGTGTGCATATATATAATTAAACTTGAACCAATATGCACATATTCAATTTGAGATTTCTTTGGAGTTTATCCTATATTTTTTTAGGAAATAGTTTATCCTATATTGACATGAGTATACTACAACTACACAAGTTTTATATACTCAATGATTTGTTTCAAAGTAAATATCCTTGAAATGTGTGTCAAGATGAAAGGGATCGATACTATTGAAACTTCAAGATAAAGCATGAACTCCCCCTAAATGTGTGCATTCATATATATATGGAATTAGAAATATTATGCACATCTTAAGATTGAGACTACGGTGAAGTCCATCCTTTATCTTGCATTCAAGGAATGCATCTAGAAATAATAGAGTTGTATTTGATGCATACATTTGGGATTTTCATTTTTCAATGAGATGAGACTAATCAAAGATATACTCAATAAAAGAGCTTGTCTCATATTTGGATTATCAATATGATCATGAACATTATATCCAAGGAATGCAACAAGATATGATAATATGAACTCGAATACATACTTTTGATATTTCCATCTTTTTCATCCAAAAGAGACTAATAATAGTTAAGCTCAACAAAAGAGTTTGTCTCATAAAAAGATTTATCATTAATTAACAATTGAAACTAATCAATATTATGATTATCAAAAGGATTAGTCTCAATATTAGATTTTTCATTAACACCAAAACCAAATTAATAGAGTTTGAACTTTCACCGTGGCAGGTACTTGTCGAGCTCAGTAGGTACCTGCCACAGTAACTGAGCTCAGCAGGAGGGGTACTACCGAGCATGGGCAGTGCAGCAGGTCTTGCCAAGCCCGGTGTACTCGGTAGGTAGGCTCCCGCAATGGTCCCGCTCCACCTGCTGCAAAAGATACTATTGCCGTAGTCCCAGCTACTTGCCACAACTTCTGCGATGGGGAACAGAACCATTTTTGCAATTTTGCTCAGACGGGGGTCAATTTTTTTAAAAAAAAAAGGTGCAATGAGGCCACATAAGCCAAAGCTTCCCGATTTTCATATTCATTGTCTTTGATTTTTGCCCCCTATAATTTCTCATTTAGCTAGAAAGAAATCTGTCGGCGTTTCGAGCACCGGCAAGTAAATTTGTAAATCAAAGGGGCCACGCGTTCCCTGTCCCTGAATGGTTAGACTTGAGAGTCCAAGGTGTATATTGGTTCGGGTCGAATGTCCCTACTCCAGTTCGTTCGGTGGTGTTGTATTGCCTTAGGTGCAGATAGCTGCACAACGTTTACAAATGAGAAGCGAGAGGTTTGAGCACAAGAGTGTTCGCAAAGACCTAGCGAAAAGGGGAGACTCTACTTTACTCGCTTCTTCTTGCTCTCACCCTCTCTTCCCCTCTCCCAGAGGCCCCTGCCTCCCTTTATACAGCTGGAGGGGGCAGGTTACATGGGAAGTTGGGAGAGGAAAATTACTTGGTGATGGGTCGTCGCCGGTTTGCCTGTTTGGGTCGGTAGTCTGGTGGGCGAGGCGGTTCAAGCTAACTGCGTCGGAAATGGCGCACACCGCATACATGAACGGCGATGGTTGGCGTTGCGGTCGCGTAGCGTTGAGTGCGCCTCGGGAGGCGTGCCTTCGTATCATCGTGGTAGTTGATGGGGTGGAAGCTTGACTTGGCTGACCATTTATGCCATCTTGGGAAAGAGCCACTGCTCCGTACCATCACTTGATTGTCCCCATCTGCGGGCACGTGGCGTAGGCGGTGGAGGCTTTGACACGTGGCCCTTAGCGGAGGTTGCCTTAATTTGGTGGTCGGAGGATCCCGACCACCGCATGGTCGAGCCTTACTTGGTCGGGGACTCTAGTCCTGATTGGTCGAGGAGGGGCGTCCTTTGTGGTCCCACGGGTCCTTTGGTCGGTAATGGGCTTGAGGTGGCCTGCTTGTTACCCTGGTCCGTTGGAGTACCCCTGGTATGAGTATTCGTCGATAGCCCCGAACCCGGCGAGTTAAATCGGATATGGTTGGGGGTTGATCTTGGTTTGCGAAAGGTAACCGGGCCTGACTAGTCGGTCCGATCAACTGGGTCGGCGGGTTTCCACCAGGTGTGCCCCAACGCATCCGATGGCTGCCACGGAGCACAGTCGAGAGCATTGAACGCAAAGCTTTTAATTGCTTATTTGCCGCGTATGGCTTGCAGCGTCTTGGCCGTCGCCTTCTTGGTGCCTCGGGTTACGGTGAAGGCGCCGTTTTCTGTGCTCGCATTTACTTTGAAGGCGTTTGATCTCCTCCGTGCAGGTATATAAGGGTACCACCGTTTATCGAACAATTGTCCCTCGGACCAAAGTCCTCTTTCGTAATCCTCGAAATGGCTTGAGGCATCCCGATCTTGACTTTGGCGATGATGTCGAGGTAGAGGAAGAAGATCCATGGCGAAGTTACGGGTGAGTGCGACCGGCGATGGTGAGCTCGGGAGGAGGAAGAAACCGTAGCGAGGTATATCGCCGCCATCGACCTTGTTGCTCGAGGCTGTTCCAAGGCTCAAGGTGGTAAGGAGGGCCCTCTTGGAGGCGATGGCGCGGAGCGTCGGTAGGCTGCCCGATCTTGCGGCGGCCGATCGCGCTGATTGCGATCGGTAGCGGGCGGCGACTCATTGCACTCCGAAGTGCGTCGCCATCAGTGAGTGCACTGACGCCGCATTGATGCTCAAGATATGATACTTGGGGCAGAAATAGCTCCACCATATCTTGTAGCTCTGCGTAGCTTTTGAGCCTGCCGGGCGCTTCATGTAACATTGTGTAAAGTTTGAGCCTGTTGGTCTATAACGAAATCTTCTTTTCCTTTACAAATATCTTTGTGATGAGTTTGTCTCAGGCACTCTTTTCGATTAACTCGGCCCTCGAGAACGGGCAATCAGCAAGTGATCGCTCTTTCCTGAGTAACAACCAGAACGTCGTAGCTAGACCATGCCTTGGCCGGCAGGGACGATCGGATGCCTCTTCGTGAGGTTCGGGTACCCAAGTGCTCGTTTAACGTCGTAGCTAGACCGTGCCTTGGTCGGCTTCGTGAGGTTTCGGTACCCAAGTGCTCGTTTAACGTCGTAGCTAGACCGTGCCTTGGTCGGCAGGGACGACCGGATGCCTCTTCGTGAGGTTCGGGTGTCCAAGTGCTCGTTTAACGTCGTAGCTAGACCGTGCCTTGGTGGCGAGGACGACCGGATGCCTCTTCGTGAGGTTGGTGTCAGAGTGCTCGTTTAAGTCGTAGCTAGACCGTGTCTTGGTGGCGAGGGCATTGGATGCCTCTTCGTGAGGTTGGTGTCGAGTGCACATTTAACGTCGTAGCTAGACCGTGCCTTGGTCGGCGGGGGCGGATGGATGCCTCTTCGTGAGGTTGGTGTCCAAATGCTCGTTTAACGTCGTAGCTAGACCGTGCCTTGGTGGCGAGGACGGCCGGATGCCTCTTCGTGAGGTTCATGTGTCAGAGTGCTCGTTTGGCGTCGTAGCTAGGCCGTGCCTTGGTCGGCAGGGACGACCGGATGTCTCTTCGTGAGGTTCGGGTGTCCAAGTGCTCGTTTAACGTCGTAGCTAGACCATGCCTTGGTCGGCAGGGACGACCGGATGCCTCTTCGTGAGGTTCGGGTGTCCGAGTGCTCGTTTAACGTCGTAGCTAGACCGTGCCTTGGTCGGCAGGGACGATCGGATGCCTCTTCGTGAGGTTCGGGTGTCCGAGTGCTCGTTTAACGTCGTAGCTGGACGTGGCTCGTTTAACGTCGTAGCTGGACGTGGCTCGTTTTACGTCGTAGCTGGACGTGGCTCGTTTAACGTCGTAGCTGGATGTGGCTCGTTTAACGTCGTAGCTGGACGTGGCTCGTTTTACATCGTAGCTGGACGTGGGGCATCCATCCCGAGTCCTCGTCCGGCGAGGGTAGCTACGAGAGGAGTGGCGCCGTCTATCCCACACGTATACCCGTCGCGGTGTGGGACACGGAGGGTGGCGGCTTCGTTTACGCGTTGGTTTGAAAACCGTGCTCGTGGAGCTACTAACGGGTGGTCCGAGTGGGTCCTGGGAGGTCCCTCCCAAGGGGGACCCTTCCGAGCGGACGGTCCCAGAGTAGGGTATCGGGCCCGTGGGCGACCCATAAAACCTTTCTTTACTCGATCTGTATCGGACCACTGGTCGTCCGCCGACCCGAGCACGGTGCCGTCGCCCATCGATGAGCTCCGGGAGAGTGAAGTATGGTCTCGGACACGAGTTGAGGCGATCGGGTCGTCAGCCGACCTAATCGAAGGCCCACTGCGGGCTTGCCTCATACTCGTCCCTTGCTCGAATTTCACTGGGGCGGCCTTATGTCCATCTGGTGGGATAGGCCTTTAGAACCCTGACTTTGGTGGGCCCCTGCGAGCCATCGAGCTCTTGCCATTTGGGACGCGGCGGCCCAGTGGGCCTCTCGTCGCGCCGGGCAACCGTCCTGGCCTAAAGGCGGAGACAGAGAGATCTCGGGGCCGGCCGAGGCGGTGTCTTCGGCTCTGCTTTGTCTTGTCGGGATTAAATGCAGTGGAATTAAGCGGGCGTTACAGTGCGCGACGCGGCAGGCGAGGACGGCGCAACGCCGCCGTTCGGCGCTGTTGGTGGCGCCCGCTTGGTCGACCTTCGCTCAGCGATTAACACGGCGGATGAGGATGTGGCGACGTTTCGCTCGAGGAGGCGTCTGTTGGTGGCGCCGCGCAGCCCTTATAAATAGGGTGAGGGTGCTCGAGCAAACCTCTCGCCTTTGCTTCCTCATCTTCTGCGCTTGCACGAGACAAGAAGAAAGACCGCGAGCAAGAGAAAGAAAAACTCCAACTTCTCCCTTTCTCACCTTCTCCCATTCTCTCGGAGATGTCGTGGCGGCGTGCCCCATCCGAGCCGACCGTGCGCTGGTTTGGTGAAGAAAGGATTCTTGCCTCCGCAGGAGGTCTCGAGTGGAGAGTGCTGTCAGGGCCGCCTTCCCGCGTTGAAGTCGGCGAGGTCGTCGTACCTGCCTCATTTCTGAGCGAGTTCGGGCTCAGCTGCACCCGTTCGTGCGCGGGCTTCTTCTTCATTACAAGGCGGAGGTGCACCACCTAACCCCAACGGGGTCCTTCATATCGCCATCTTCATCACGCTCTGTGAAGCTTTTCTGGGGATCGAGCCCCATTGGGCTTTATGGAGGCATTTCTTCCAGGCCCGACTGAGGAAAGACAAAACCTCAGACGAATCGGTGCCTGTTGGAGGCATTGCTTTCAGGCGCGCACGAGCGCTGCATGTGATTATGTTGACGTGAAGCTGCCTCGTCCAGCAGGGTAGCACTACGAGTAACTTTATGCCAAGAACTTGGGGACGGCGCTCCGGCTACTCGGTCGGCTCCGGAGATGAAGCCCTCGTGGGGCTGGGGGCCGCGGAAGGAAAAGAAGCGGTGGAGGTGATAGCGGACGGATCAAGGCCCGAAAAGCGGGGCCTTCTTGGCGGCGTTATTGTGTAGCGTTCATGAAGATCGCGTGCGACCTCTCATGGATCGGCCTTTCCCCATGTTCAAATTTGAGGGCCGTCGACCGGCGAGGATGATGGCGGAGGAACTCCCCTCGGAGGTCCGGCGCGATATCCGTGTATTCTGAGCGGATCTTGGAGGCGGCGGCGCCACCCGAGCCATTTTCGACCCGAAATCTGCCGAACCTGGTAATTTGAGTGTAGCTTCCTTTCTCCTTTTTTCTTTTCTCCCTCGGCGTTGGCGCTCTGTCTGATCATGGTATTCGTTCCCGAGGGCTTAGGGATGGTCTCCGGCTTTGCAAGGAGAAGAGCCGAAGGTGAGGCCATACAATCTGCGCAAATTGAGGCCGCGCGCAAGAAGCGCAAAGAGGAGAAGAAGAAGCGGCGGGAGAAGGAACGCGCTGCAAGAGCCGCGCGCGGTGAGGACGCATCGGAGACCACTTTCGCGGTGTCGACCTCTACCAACAGTAGCGGAAACCGGGGCGGACACCCATACCATGGGTATCTGTCCGATTCGCCGGCCGGAGGCAACCCGGTCGGAGGTTCGACGGGGGGCGAGCACATAGGCGCGGCCGATGCCGCGCCCCGAGTGGAGATGTCCCCAGTGGAATCGTCCTCGGGGAAGTGGAAGGCCGACTCGCCCCCGCAAGGAGGACCGATGAAGAGGGCGCGGCTGCCGCGCGTTCGATCAGCGCAGTAAGTGTCCCCTCTTTGACTGGTAACGGTAGGATAGTCTGAGCAAATTATTGATTGTTTGTGCGCGCGATGTTTACTCGGCGATCGCAGCTGCGACTCGAGCATAGCATTAAGCGCGACCGACCAGGAAGGCGGGCCGGTCGGGAGGCCTGGTCGGTCCGGCCAGGGGCGAAGTTCCACGGGCAGGCGGCAGCGTCGGAGCTGCCGGTGGAAGCGACGATGGTTCCGGGCGGCGGCGGGGCGGATGGTGAGGCGGCTCCGACCGTCCTCGGCGAAGCCGGATCTTCCTCCCTCGGTCGAGGAGTCGGGAGGAATTTCGCGCCGCCGCGAGAACCCGCCGGCGAGATGTGGCCCGGCTCCCGGCGATGGTGACTCGCCGCAGGGACCAGCCGGAGGCGATCAAAGTTGGCCGATCCTCCTGGAGTCGCGGGGAGGTGCGAGTGGCCTCCCACGGTGCAAGCGGTAGGACGGCCCAGCGGCTCGGATCTGCCGCCCGACGGCGGCTTGGTGGTGGGCGGCCAATCCGGCGGGCGACCATCTCGATGGGCGACCGGCGGAGGGCCGCGAATGGGCTGTTCTCCGGGACAGCATTAAGTGCGCCGCGGAGGAGACCAAGCGGATCCAGGAGGAGCTGGGTCGCGCCTTCGAGAGCTTCGGCAAGGCGTTGGACACGGTTGCCGAAAAGATTCTTCCGGTTAGCTTGGTAAGTCGTCGGGGCTTGGCTCTCATAACTTTCGGCAGATTCGTCGTGAGCTGACGGAGTGTTGCGCCTTGTAGCGCTTGCGTGCCCGCTCGGGGGACAAGTCGCGGTTCATCATGGGCGTGCACGGCTATAAATTAGCCACCGAAGAGGCGCGTGACCGGCTTGGCCCTGAGTTGCGCAATGCCCGGGAGGCCTTGGGCCGTGAGCAAGAAGCGTGAGAAGCCCGCCGAGGCTGCTCGATCCGCCGGGCCTTGCTTGAGGAGCGCCAGACGAGCCAGTCTTTCGCCGCACGGGTGGCAGAGCTCGAATCCCTCTTGGTGAGGCGGCGGCGCCAAGGGCCGGCCGTGGCGAGGAGGCGATCGCCTTGATCGGAGGCGCCAACCTTCGAGTTGAGTTGGACCCGAGCTCAAGAGGGCACCGAGCTAAGCGCGGAGCGCGCGCCGCCAGCGAGATCAGCCAAGTCGGTGGCCAGTCTCCGCGACTTGGAGAGCTCTGCGAGCGGTCAGAGCTCTGATTCTTACGTCGATTCTGTATCAGCAGTTTGTGGGGCACGTTTTCTGACTCGACCCTGATCTGCAGAGTTGCAGAAGAACCTTGGTGGTGCCGTGGAGGCGCGGAAGGATGCCCTGCAGGCCCGTGACGAGGCGGTCACGACGCGGGATGTGGCGCAGCGACGACGAAGAAACCGAGGTGGCCGAGCCGCTTGGCGGCGGTGGAGAGCCCTTCGCGGGGTCGGCCAAGATATCTGCGACCGGGTTCTTGGAACCGTGACGGGTCCGAGCACGCTCGCCACCGTGCTGGCTCGAGTGCCCGGGCACGTTGAGAGCGCGGTGATCGTGGGCGCCGCACTCGGGGCTTCCTCGGCGTTGGTCAACACCATATCCCATTACGACGACATCGACCTCGCGGTGGTGAGCAGCAGTGTCGCCGGGAATCGGACCGACGACGAGATCGACAGGCTCGAGCTCCAAGTCGAGCCGCACGCTCGAGAGATTGCCAGCCACATCTCGCCGCGGAGTGCCCTCCAACAAGAATAAGGAGAAGTTAGAAAGGTCCCTCTTTTATTGTAAAGACTATTGTTCGTAAATAATCTTAAGACTTAGCAAGTTCCAGCATGCCTCTTGCTCTTGTTTACGTTATGGTGCGTGCTTGACCGGCCATAGCCTAAGGACCACTGGGGTTGCTTATGCGTAAGTCAGGTCATTTTTTGGAAGGGCAAAAAGGATGGGAACTTTGGCTGCGCAGCATTCTCACGCACTTGTGAGGGATAGGAGTGTTCCCGACCGGCCAAAGATCGCTCCGCTCGGGCACTTCCTTCTTCCGCTAAGTGCTACTTCGCAACCGTAGCCGCTGGGGCATAGGCCGTAGTACTTGGGTCGAGAGGGTTACCGCTCGGGAAGGACCTCGTGGCCAGTCGGGTCACCGACCCGCATGAGTGCGTGAGTTAGCTGTGTTTGCGTGGGAGAGGAGTGTTCCCGACCGACCAAGGGCCGCACCGCTAGGGCACTTCCTTCTTCCGCGAAGTGCTACTTCGCAACCATAGCGTGGGCGTAGGCGTAGCACTTGGGTCGAGGGTTACCGCTCGAAGGACCTCGTGGTCGATCGGGTCACCTACCCGATGTGGCCGGCCGGGCGTCTCGAGCGAGGCGCCAGCGGGCAGCCCAGAGCATCGCATACGGCGGACCGGGTGCTTGGAAGAAAGGGTAAAGACGATGCAAGAAATAAGAAAAGAACTTAGGGATAGAATCGCCTTAACTTTTCTATGTTCCATGCATTGGGAAGGACGTGACCATCCGCGTCCTCGAGTCGAAAGGTGCCGGTCGAAGAACCTCCACGACGGTGAAGGGCCTTCCAGGTGGCGAGCTTGTGCTGTCTTTCTTTGGTCTAGACCCGTAGCGGGACGGTCGTCGCGCTGAAGGATCGCCCTCGAACCTGATGGTTGTGGTAACGTCGCAGAGCTTGTTGATATTTGGCCGATCGCAGAATGGCCACATCGTGCGCCTCGCCGAGCTAGTCGATGGCGTCTTGTTGCGAGGCGAGCCCCCGAGCCTCGTCAAAGGCTTGTAATCTTGGGGCGCCATATTCCAGGTCGGTTGGTAGGACAGCTTCAGCACCGAACACCATGAAGAACGGTGTAAACCCGATCGCCCGAGTTGGCGTGGTCCGCAGGCTCCAGAGGACGGGGGGTAGCTCGGCCACCCATCGCCCCGCGAAATGCTTCAGTCGACTGAAGATCTGCGGCTTGAGCCCTTGGAGGATCATCCCGTTCGCGCGTTCGACCTGGCCGTTAGTCCGCGGATGGGCCACGGCTGCCCAATCGACGCAGATGTTGAAGTCGTCGCAGAACTCGAGGAATTCCTTCCCCGTGAACTGCGTCCCGTTGTCGGTGATGATAGAGTTAGGAACTCCAAACCGAAAGACGATGTCGCGGAAGAAGGTGGCCGCCTGCATCGACGTGACGCTTACAACTGGCTTGGCCTCTATCCACTTGGTGAACTTGTCCACCGCGACAAGGAGGTGAGTAAAGCCCCCGGGCGCTTTCTTGAAGGGGCCGACGGATCGAGTCCCTATCGCAAGCGGCCATGTGATGGGAATCGTGCGTAAGGCTTTGGTGGCAGATGTATGCCGAAGCGAAGAATTGGCATCCTTCACAGGTGCGTACAATCTGCTCGGCGACGGACATGGCGGTCGGCCAGTAGAAACCTTGTCGAAAGGCTTTTCCTACCAGGGACCGAGGCGCAGCATGGTGACCGCAGACCCCGCCATGAATATCGAGCGGCGGTTGTTTCCCGGTCGGCGAATGCACCTCGGAGGACTCGGAGGACTCCTTTGTAAAGTCGGCCCGACCAGACGAAGGATTCGCCGACAGGCGGCGCCGAGCCTCGGTCGGGTCAGAGGGAAGCGACCCGTCCGTCAGACGGTCGATGAAGGGCTTCCTCCAGTAGGATTCAGTCGTTAACACGCTGCGGTCTGACCCGGCCGGACCTACGTCCGACCGCACGGTGATCTGGGTAGCCACGCCGTGGTCGAAAAACCGCCGGCCATCGGTCCATTCGGACGAGAAGGCGCGGAAGGTCGCGAGCGAAGATCGAGGGGGCGGCTCTGTTGGAGGCAAGATTGGCTAGGTAGTCGGCCTCACCGTTGTAGCGTCTGTAGCTATGGTGGAGCTCGAAACCCTTGAACCGTTCCTCGAGCTTGTGCACTTCTCGACAGTACGCGGCCATCCGGGTGTCTCGGGGCTCCGCGGCCTTCATAACCTGGTCGACGACAAGCTTGGAGTCCCCGTGGACGTAGAGTGGGCGAGCGCCGAGGTCGGAAGCGATCCGGAGACCGTTGACGAGAGCCTCGTACTCGGCGATGTTGTTGGTCGCATCGGCGGCGATCACGTCTTGAAGTCGTTCCCGGCGGGACAATAACGACTCCTGCGCCCGCGCCATTCTTGGTGTAGGACCCATCGAAGTACATCGTCCGATGCTGGGGTCTTGGCGTCGGTGGCGCTGGGCTTGGTCCACTCGGCAGCGAAGTCGGCGGGAACTGATTTGACCGCCGTTCGAGGAACGTATGATACGCCGTGACCATTAAGCTCAAGCGCCCACTTGGCTATCCTTCTTGAGGCGTCGCGGTTATGGACGATCTCGCCGAGTGGCGATGTGGTCACCACGGTGATGGGGTCTTGGTCGAGTAATGGACGGCTTCCTTTTCGCGATGAGCCACTGCGTGAAGCGACTTACGCACTGCGGTGCCGAGCCTTGGACTCGAAAAGCACTTCCGATGAAGTAGATCGGCGTTGTACCTTGAGCTCACGGCCTTCTTCGCTCGTTCCACTCTGAGGGCGCGCGCGACTTAGGCGATGGCTGCGATGTAGAGGAAGCGGCCAGTTCGCTAATCCGGGCAACCGGGACGGGAGTGAGACAAGAAGGTCTTCAAGCGGGTGAGGCCTCCCGAGCCTCCTGGGTCGGTGGCGGTCGATTTCTTGAGCGACTGTAGGCGGCATTCGCTTCGCCAAGGCGAGACACGAAACGGGTCAAGGCTGCAAGGGATCCGGTTAGCCTCTGGACCCCTTTGAGGTTGCCAACCGGGCCCATCCTTGCGATCACCGAGATCTTCTCCTGATTGGCCTCGATGCCGCGCTCGGAGACGATGAAGCCAAGGAGTTTCCCCCTGGGGACCCCGAAGACGCATTTCTCGGGGTTGAGCTTTATGCGGAACCGCCGGAGATTCGCGAAAGTCTCTCCTAGGTCGGCAATGAGGTCGTCGGCCTTCTTGGTCTTCACGACGATGTCGTCGACGTACGCCTCAATGTTGCGGCCGATCTGGTCGTTGAAACACGTTTGCATACATCGCTGGTATGTAGCGCTCGCGTTTTTTAGACCGAACGGCATTGTTACGTAGAGTAAGGCCAAGCGGAGTGATGAAGGAGCTCGCGGTGGTCGGACTCCTTGAGCTATCGGTGGTAGCAGGTAGGCATCCAGAAAGGAGAGGGACTCGCATCCTGCAGTGGAGTCTATGACTTGGTCGATGCGGGGCAAGGGGAACGGGTCCTTGGGACACGCCTTGTTGAGACTCGTATAGTCAATGCACATTCTCCATTGCCCACTCTTTTTCTTTACAAGTACAGGGTTGGCGAGCCACTCGGGGTGGCGCACCTCTTTTACAAACCCTGCAGCCAAAAGCTTGGCAATCTCCTCCCCTATGATCCTGCGCTTCTCTTCGTCGAAGCGGCGCAGGTGTTGGACGACCGGCTTTGAGCCCGGTCGGATGCTCAAGGAGTGCTCGACGACCTCCCTGGGAATTCCTAGCATGTCGGAGGATTTCCATGCGAAGACATCATTATTGGCGCGGAGGAAGTCGACGAGCGCACTTTCCTATTTAGCGGGGAGCATGGCTCCAACCCGCACGGTCTTGGTCAGATCACCGGGATCAACCGCAACCTTCTTCGTGTCCTCAGCGGACTTGAAGGATCCTGCCCCCGACTTGCTGGACTCAAGGGCGGACTCGGAGGCTTCCCTCCGAAGGTTGGCGAGCTCGGAGGACGCGATGACCGCCGACGCTAGCTCGCAACTGCTTCGCTCGCAGTTGTAAGCAAGCTGGAAGGACGAAACCACGGTGATGACTCCTCGCGGCCCGGGCATCTTCAGCTTGAGATAGGTGTAGCTGGGGACCGCCATGAACTTGGCATAGCATGGCCTCCCCAGGATGGCGTGGTAGGATCCGGGAAAATCCACGACCTCGAAGGTGAGGGTCTCGGTGCGGAAATTTTTCGGTCCTCGAAAGGTGACGGGCAAGTCGACCTGCCCGAGCGGTTGGGCCTGCTGGCCAGGGATGACGCCGTGGAAAGGCGCCTTGCTCGATCGGAGACCCGAGCGGGGGACCCCCATGGCGTCGAGCATCTCAACATAAAGGATGTTGAGACCACTGCCACCGTCCATTAGCACCTTTGTGAGGCGCTTCCTCCCCACAATGGGGTCGACCACAAGCGGGTATCTCCCCGGCTGCGGGACGTGGTCGGGGTGGTCAGTCCGATCGAAGGTGATCGGGGAATCCGACCACCGAAGATATTGGGGGCGGTGGTGTGGCGGTATGAACCTCGCGATGGCGAGCTTGAGCCGACGCTTGTCGGCGTAGCATGCCGGTCGCCAAAGATCATGAGGCGGTAGTCGGGTTCGGGAACTCGTAGTCGCCATCTTCTCGCGGCCGTGGGGCGGGGCGGCTTCTTTCCTTTGCCCGCGCGTCGTGGGCGCCGGAAGGAAGCGCCTTAGGACCTCGCGATCCGGTACTTGTGTTTGGCGGGAATCCGTGGTGTGGGCACGGCTGTCCATCAATTTTTGAAGTGGTCGGGAACAGCGGCCGGTCGCGCTCTTTGCTTGACGAGGCGGTCGGCGGCGCGACCACTTGGGCCTCGCGGACCTGCTTCCCGTGCCGCTTCCGTTTGTCGGAGCGGTCGGAAGGGGACCCGCTCGGACCCGGGTTCTTGCTTAGTCTTGCCATCTTCGAAGATGGCCCCACGACCTCCTCGCGAGGCGTGGTTGGTGGCGATGTCCGAAGGTCCTTGGTGGTTACGGGCAGCGCGGCCGATTTGTGCACCAAGGCCTTGCAAGAGGTGCCATAAATGAACACCCCCACGACGTCAGCGTCGAAGATGTCGGGGAGCTCGTTGCATTGACGGGAGAATCGCCGAATGTAATCCCGGAGAGTTTCTCGGTGCGCTGCGGCTCTTGAGTCAGAGTTTCGGAGCTTATAAGTGCCCCGAAGTTACCGACAAAAGGGTCTTGAGTCGGCCAGTTCACGATTGTCTTTGCGGGCAAGTACTCGAGCCAGGCTCGAGCCGAGTCCGCGAGGTAGATAGGGAGGTATTGGATGATGAAGAGGTCATCCGTCGCTCCTCCCGCCCGACATCTGAGCCGTAGTCTTGAGCCATCTGCGGGGTTCGTAGCCCCAGTGTATTTGGCTATGTTGGTCGGTGCCCTAAATCTGGTGGGGAAATCTGCGTGGCGGATCCCTTGACAGAAAGCTTGTGGTCCCGGACCATCGGGGCTTGGGCTGCGATTGTGGCGACGTCCGCTGTCCGCAACACGCGAGTGGGCGGCTTCGTCCACCGCTTTTCTTCGCACCTCGAGGGTGGTGCGGACGTCGTAGTCGTCTCCGAGGCGCTGGCGCACCGGGGTGTGCGAGGCCTGAGGTTGTTCTTGATGTGCCGCCACCTTTGCCGAACCCAGCCGGGCCCAAGGGGTGGTGCGGGTTCGGCTCCCAGAGGTGGCGCCAGAATGGTGAGGGCCGAAGGCTTGCATGTGCTGTACAGCAGCACGCTCCACCACCCCTCGGAGATTCTGGTACGTGGCTTTGGCCTCCGGGTCATCCGGCTCGGGAAGGCCTCGGGCGACATCGCAGTACAACCACGTTACGCTTGCGTGGGGAAGAAGCGAGGCCATCGATTCCTCCACCAGCTTGTGGCGCTTTTTGCGTCTTGGGCGCGCCGCCAAGTAAATGATGGGGCTCGGGCTCATCTTGCTCAGTCGACACGGAGCTTATCGAGCTCGGCCCTTCGATCCTCCAGCTCTTTACGCTGCCGGAGAAACTCAGCGCGGCAAGCTTGAGTGCGCTCAGCGCGTTCGCGCTGGTATTCCTCCTCCTGCGCCTCAGTGCGCTGGAGGGGAGCCCCCGTAGCCGCGGGGGTTACGGTCAGGTTGACCATGCCCGCCATGTTGCACTCATGAGAGTGTCGTCTGCGGGGGGTCTGCTCCGTGTTGGAGCTGGAGTCGTGGCTGGAAGAATCTTCCAGCAGCTCGTGGACAGAGGCCGGCATATAGCCGGCCATAGCCACGAATCGTGAGCTCGTGGGAGGCGACGTGGTCGTCCTCCCGAGCCCTCAGGTGCCACCGCCAAAGACGGCGGGGCGCTCATTGGGCTCCGGCCTGGGGGCCCGCAGGGGGGCCTCAAGCCGGAGGCCGGCGAGGTTGTCGGAGATGGAGCCATGGCTTCGGCGAGCCGGTCTTCGACGGCGACGGATCGAGCGCGAGCTCACCCGTTGGAGTGGCGATAAAGTCGAGGAGCCGGCGGATTCGTCCCAAGCGTAGACACGCCGTCGCCGGTGAAGAAAGCCATCAGGGAGATGAAAAGGGAATCCGGAGATGTCGATGAAAACGCGAAGCCCTACAGCGCACCAACCGCCGGCGTTTGAGCAAGCAAGTAAATTTGTAAGTCAAAGGGGCCACGCGTTCCCTGTCCCTGAATGGTTAGACTTGAGAGTCCAAGGTGTATATTGGTTCGGATCGAATGTCCCTACTCCAGTTCGTTCGGTGGTGTTGTATTGCCTTAGGTGCAGATGGCTGCACAACGTTTTACAAATGAGAGCAGAGGGTTTGAGCACAAGAGTGTTCGCAAAGACCTAGCGAAAAGGGGAGACTCTACTTTACTCGCTTCTTCTTGCTCTCACCCTCTCTTCCCCTCTCCCAGAGGCCCCTGCCTCCCTTTATACAGCTGGAGGGGGCAGGTTACATGGGAAGTTGGGAGAGGAAAATTACTTCGGTGATGGGTCGTCGCCCGGTTTGCCCACGCTGGGTCGGTAGTCCTGGTGGGCAGGGCAGTTAGCTGCTGCGTCGGGAAATGGCGCACCTACCTTCTGTGAACCTGACGATGGTTGACGTTGCAGTGCGTAACGTTGGTACTGCCTCGGGAGGGAGCGTGCCTTCGTATCGTACGTGACTGGTTGATGGGACTGGAAGCTTGACTTCAGCAGCCATTTATGCCATCTTGGGAAAGAGCCACCTGCTCCCGTACCATCACTTCGATTGTCCCCGTCTGCGGGGCACGTGGCCGTAGACTGGTGGAGGCTTTGACACGTGGCCCTTGGCGGAGGTTGCCTTAATTTGGTCGGAGTCGGAGGATCCCGACCCGCCGCGGGGGTCGGGAGCCTTACTTGGTCGGGGACGTTAGTCCTGATTGGTCGGGGAGGGGCGTCCTTTGTGGTCCCACGGGTCCTTTGGTCGGTAATGGGCTTGAGGTGGCCTGCTTGTTACCCTGGGCCGTTGGGGTACCCCTGGTATAAGTATTCGTCAAAATCCTTTTTTTACTAAAAGCAACAACTCTTTTTTTTGGGAAAATAGTAGGAAAGGATCATACTGTATATATTTATATTATATAAAAAGAAAAGAATAATAAATATTTACAAAAGAAAGCCAAGTTAGGAAAGATTAGCCAGCCATTCTTCAATTGAAGGAAAATATTTTTTTCTTTGCATATGAATAACCATGGCAAACTCATGCTTGATATCAAAAGAAGGATTTACTGATTGAAAAACTTTCTTGTTGCTTCCTATCCAAATACGCCAGGTTGATACGATGATAATCTCCATGTAGAAAGACTGCTAAAGACATTATCTGAAGTTAGCTATTGTTTTTTGTACCGACAAATTCTGACTTCTGAAAAGATAGAGATAATCCTAGCACGCTTTTGAGAAAGGACAACCCAAACCCAAGAAATTGCTAATTTGAGGGCAATTTGGTCAGGATGCCCTCTCGTTATGGCATGTGGCATCATCACTTTCTTTTCCTCACTTCCCTTCTCTCTCAAAGTCTCTCCTGTCGTGATACTTGACGGCATTCCCTTCATCCTGCTTTCCTTCCCCGTTCTCTTCTCCTCAAACTTTAAAAACCTTTTGTTCTCAAATTTCCCCAAGTTTTTTTTTTGAAAGAAACGGCAGGAGCTGACTGCATTAAAGTAGAGTGATAGGAATACAGGAGAGCGTTTGCTTCATATACATCCTTAAAGGGAGAAAGCAATGAGAAACCATAACCCAAACTGTTTCGTAGCTCTGACCCAGCCTAACAGAAGATCGACCAAGCCGCCAACAAAATTCAGCTGCCTTCCTTGATTTGCATTTCGTCCGGGTCAGGAGCAGGTCCCAGAGTGAAATAGCGGAGGAAACTGATATGTCTGGAGAAGATCGATACATTCAGTTGACTTTGATTTGTTGGGAATACACAAACTGCGCACTTTCTATATGATTGTGCCTCCTAGTGATTTTGCCGTTACAACCTACAGCAATGAGAAAAGACCCTCCCCTGTTAATAGGTCCTGATTGTCAGCGACCGAAGCCAGGAAAAGCTTTAATTGATCAATAGGCGAGTCGCTAGTTCCTTCTCGCAGGACCGGAGGCGAGATTGTGCGGCATCCTAAAGAGAAAACTGAGCTCTGAAGAGAGATCCTCATTGGTTTGCCTGTTGAAATACCTGGGTTGGTACCTGCAGGCTATCAGCCCCCTATGCCCGGCCCCTGGATGTACTTTTATTCACCTGTTTGGTCATTGCTTTGGTGCGGCTCCAGAAGCATCGCCATCCTTCTATTGTTGACGTCCTAGGTGATTTGATGGAATACCGTCTCAAGTGATTTATATGTGTTGGTGAAAATTCTTGCGTTCCTCTCTTTCCATAAATTCTAGAGCGAGTACATTAGAACTCCGTCGACTTGACTTTGCGATTCTTTCGGCACTATGTGACGAACCGTTCTCCACCACTGCTAGCGGGATTGGAAGGTCTATCCGGCACCATGAGAAGACCTTCCTCCAGATCTGCCTAGCAAAAGGGCAAAATAAAAGAAGATGAGTTGACGATTCTGTTTCTGAGCCACATAGAGGACACCAGGTGCAATGTGGTCATCCTCTAGCTGCCAATCTGTCCGCCGTCAGCAACCTATCCTGGATAAAGAGCCATGCGAAGAATTTACACTTGCTTTCTGCACTGGCCTTCCAGACTATCCTGTAGTTCTGATCTGACACCGACCCTTAGAACTGAGCTCTATAGCCCGACTTCGCCGAGTACTCCCCATTTGTCGTCCACTTCCAAACTATGTCATCTGTGGAGGTGTGATGAAGGTTTACCTGCCGGGTGGCCTGCCATAGCCGGAAGCAATCATGTAGTTGTGTGGTGTTCGTTATCCTCCAAAGTCCTGTGATCCACGAATTATTGTGGAGCTCATCGTGAACCGAGTTCATCTTTGACCGAGCTAATTGATAACATCGAGGCACAATGTCCTTTGGTGCAACTCCATTAAGCCAGGGTGAGGTCTAGAATCTGGTAATCCTGCCGTCTCCTAGAATGATTTTAGTACTGGCATGAAAAAGGGAATGATCTATGAGATCACACGGAGAGCCCATTCCAACCCAAGGCCTGTTTGGGTTTTTCCACCCATGCCACAACCAGCGTTGTCGGAGGGGTCTACCGAAACGCTCGACATCCTTCAAACCGAGCCCCCCTAGGTTTTTTGGCCTGCATACCTTTTTCCAATTTACCAAGCAATGCCCCTGTGCACCTGGCTCGTCCCCCCTCCAAATGAAGTTCCTCCTGATCTTGTCGAGTTTCTTGGTCGCCCACTTGGAGAGGGCTAGAACATAGATGTGATAGGTGCCTAAGGCTGTGAGGACCGAATCTGCGAGAACAAGACAGGCTACCCTGGAAAGTAGTTTTCCTTTCCAGCCTGCGAGTCTTGCACCTGCCTTGTCTAAGATTGGTTGCACATCTATTTTCTTTAGCTTCGTCAGGCACAGCGGCAACCCTAAGTACCTGCATGGGAATTCCTTCGTCTGCGCTGGGATCATGTGCAGGACCTCTGTTAAATCTATTCCTTGGCACCAGATGGGGTAGATCTCTGATTTGTGGAAGTTTGTCTGTAAACCTAAAGCTGCCCCGAAGATAGACAAGAGCAAGACAATGGTTTGGAGGTCCTGCGAGGTGGGATTAGCGAAAATCGCGACATCGTCCGCATAAAGGGATATTCGAAGAGTGGCCAACTGAGTCGGCAAAGGTGCTATCATCCTTTCCCGTGTTTATTTAGCAATGAGCCTCTGCAGAGGACCAATGGCAAGAATAAACAACACGGTGATAACGGGTCTCCCTGTCGAAGACCTTTTCTGTGAAGAATCGATCAACCGGGTACTCCATTGAGAAGAACTTTCGAGGTGGAAGATGCTAGAATTATGGAAATCCACACTCTCCATCTCAGACCAAAACCCAGCTACTGCAGGAGCTCGATGAGATACTCCCAGCTGACGGAGTCAAACGCTCTGGATATATATAGCTTAAGAAAGATGGATGGGATCCTTTTCCTATGCAATTCTTTGGTTAGATTATGAACATAAAGAAAATTGTCCTGTATGGACTTGCTTTTAATGAATGCTGACTGGCTGGTCGAAACCATCTGATCTTTGACCTTGGCCAATCTATTGGCCAGGATCTTGGAGAAAAAATTTCCAACGCTGTGGATGAGACTGATAGGTCTGAAGTCAGAAATCCTACATGCATCCTGTTTTTTGGGCAGCAGCAAAATGTTTGCTGAGTTGAGGAGATGAAAAGAGCGGCCTCTAAGATTGTTTAGCTGGTGAATAGCCACCATCAGATTGTCCTGAATGCAGAACCAACACATTCTGTAGAAAGCCCCAATGAACCCATCGGGACCTGGTGCCTTTTCTGGAGGAAGGGAGAAAATGATATCCTTAACCTCTTTGAGCTGAAAAGGATCTTCTAGCATCTGGAGGTCTGAGGGCTCAGCCTGCAGAGATGCCCAATTAAGAGTGCTCTCTCTTTGAACCTTTGTCCCCAGATGCTTGGAAAAAAAATTGAAAAATCTCCTGATGCTTTTCGTGCTGATGCTTCAGAGTACCCTCATCTGAGTGAAGGAATTGAATATGGTTCTTGCATCTATGCGCGTTCACTCTGGTATGAAAGAACTTAGTGCTTGCATCCCCCTCCCTGATAAACGTCAATCGCGAACGTTGAAGAAGCCGCATTCTGTGAATGGCCGCTAGACCAAGGAGCCTGATGCGCAAGTTGCCTCGAAGACTCCTTTCTGGAACTGATAGCTGTCTTCGCTCTTGGCCCTGTCGAGCTGGAAAATTAGCTCAGCAGTAATCGTGAATTATAGCCTCGTGTTCCCTATCTTCTGCTTGCTCCACTCCTTAAGGGCTTTAGCCGTCCTTGCTAGCTTTATGTGAAATTTGAGAATGGCGTCTTCGGATTGAAGCGGCTTGACCCATGCGGACCGAACCACATGGGGGACATCTGGCATTTTAGTTCAGAATGACTCAAATGTAATCCTTTATATACTGGCGTTAGGACCGCACCCAGCAACAGCAGAGGACAGTGGTCAGACACCAGTGATGACAGGGCCTACTACTAGCTATCAGGGAAGATGAGTTCCCGGTCTTTTGACGCGAACATTCTATCGATTCTTGTTAAGGTGGAATTATCTCTTCCATTTGTCCATGTAAATCTCCTACCATTCAAAGTAATCTCCTTGAGCTCCACATTGTCAATGGCCATCCTATCCTGAAAGCTGCCATAATTCTTGTGTTGAGATTGCCATTTCTTATGTCAACTGCCCAGTAAATCATGTTGAAATCTCCTACAATTAGCCACTCGCTGCGCACCTGTCCCCGCAGGTTCTGAATTTCCTGTAAGAATGATAGCTTTTCGCTATCAAGCTGCGGACCATATACCACTGAGCAAGACCATGTGGTTCAGTCTTGTTTCGTCTCTATGGATGTCGTTAAAGTGTTAGTCCCTGTTAAAATGTCCCTTATTCGGAAATGATCATATGATACCGTCGACAAAATACCTCCCCTTGTGCTGACGGCTGGGAGGTAGCAGTATGATTGAGTGAATCTGTTACCAAGTAATTGCGCTAACAGGGTATCGTCCATGACCTGCATTTTTGTCTCTTGCAAACGTACAATTGTTGCTTTTGATTCACGGACGGGACGAGCTCCTTTATAGCCGCCCTCTTTGCCAAGGAATTACATCCTCGGACGTTCCAGCTCAACAGCCTACAGTGAACCTGCGACTGCTCTCGTGTCCCATATGATGATCTGGAAGAGCCTCGTTCCTGGAAAACGCCATCTCCCCGATGGTACTGCCTTTTCCTGTAGGGGCTCTTTTTTTTCTATTATGTCATGAGAAGACAGGATTATGCTTTTAGATGTGAAAGCATTTGCATTGGATTTTGTAAGAGCACAGCCTGGCCCTGGGTACAACAAAAGGGGCCTTATATATATATGGCCTAAGCTGCCATTGGTGGTACCTAGGAGGAAGAGGGAGGAGAAATGTGAATCCCAGCCCTGGACCCATGAACAACACCCTGTCAAACGCCAACAGACCTCGAGTCCCTTCAAGTAGCAGTGCCCTGACCTCCCACAAGGTCGCTCCAGAATCCTGCATGATATCGCTGTTGGAGGCTAGACCAGACAGGTCAGCGAATGCCTGAAGAACATCGTCTTGTCTGAATCTGAATTGTTCCTTTATAGCTACCTACCTGCTCGATTAAAGGAGGAGGGGACCGCCCTGACTACGAATCCTTTGGCGAGATATCCTCCTGCTTCTCATTCTCCCCAAGCCTGGATCTACGAAGCAAGCTCCTGATGATAGGAGGGCTGCCATGAAAGCCAATGCCCCCCCCCCCCCCTCTGCAGCCAAAAAACTGCGCCCGAGAGAGGCTTCCGCATGAGCGTCCCTATCTGATCTGAGCCCTGGACCCGCTCTTGAGCAAGCTCCTGCTGATGAACTGTCTAAGGCACAAATTCGTCATCTTCTGAGGACCAAGCCTCTTTCTCCGGAGATCCCAAGGATAGGGAGGAAGCCACCCGGATCAACCGGGAAGAAGACATAGGGGCGAGGAGGAAACTGGGATAGGCGAATCTACTGCCTGCAGGGGAAGCACTGGAGGTGGATCTGCTACCGGCGAGGGCTTGGGTGACGCGAACCCGGCGGCAAGAGCGGCGGCTGCGGGGGAACTGGGGTTGGGCGACAGCGGAGGCGGAAGCAACGGCATGGTGCCAAACTCGACGCGATACGCGATATGTGTCTTAAATTGCTTTTCATTAGACTTTTGCCTTGACAAATAAACAGAATTTCCTTAAGTTTTTTAATAAGAAGTATTTTTAATCTTTTTTTGAAAGTGTATGAATCAAAAAGTTTTGAGTCGAAATTTTTTTTAATCGAAACTTTTCGAACCAAAATTTTTCGACCTAAAAGTTCCGAATAGAATTTCTTTGAACCCAAAGTTTTCAAACCAAAAATTTTGAATTGAAAGTTTTCCGATTTAAAACTTTATCGAGTTCAATTTTTCGGAGTTGAAACTTCCTTATTAAAATTTTCAAAGTTAAAATTTTCTAATTTGAAAATTTTGTGTTAGAGAGGAAGGAAGAGGGTTGGGGGCAAATGAATAGGAAAAAGGGAAGGGTGGAGATGGACAGAGAAGACAACATATTGTTCTTAAATTTTTTTTAGTTTGAGGTAACACAAACTAGACCTACCTAGAAACAAATGGTGCAGTGTTTCCTCGGCACGAAGATCACATAGCACACAGGTGGAAAATTTTCCTTCACAACCAATTCTTTGTAAGGATAAATAAATTGATTTCTGTTAGCCCATGAGGCAAATACAGCCCAAGTAGTAGGTCCATCATCCTAGCAGGTGTTTGGGCCTACCAAGGCATGCAGTGTTTTTTTCCCTTCTTTGGTTCATCCAACATTTACAACTCTTTCTGACAAAAACAACATACGGCACTTTCTATTTATGGATTTAACTACTCCGATGCTAGCTTTTTCATAAAAATCAATATATGTTATCTAGATTACGATGAAATGCATGCTTATGTTGTGTGAAGTCAGATAGCACTTTGCTTCTTTTTTTCCCTCCCATGCGTCTTATCCCCTAAATCCGTATTACATGGTATGTAGGGCTTAAGATAATGCACGCGCTACAAATAACATGTCAGAAACATGAAGGTCGATTCATCGACATACCAGCTTGATGTCGTAATGAGCTTTAAGTGACAAGACGCCTTAGGAAGCCAAGCACAGCAGTAATTAAAATGAAAGCAAAAGCTGCTCCAACTCAAATATATATGCAATGACGTTTGATTGTCTTTGATTCGCCACAGGACATGATGCATCCAAAGCTTTGATCTCGTGATGATGGCCAAGATTTCGTGTGCAGTTCCGATTTCTAGTAAAGATGTCTTCTCCTCCCTGTTTTTACTCTCTCCCTCTCTCTCTCTCTCTGTTACTAATACATGCTGGCATGTTAGGAGTGGAGTGGTTCGATCATGACTTTCTGAGTTGAAATTTTGCTGAAATTGGTTCAGAAGCTGCACGAAAGGCTTTCTCTTGGGATATAATCGAACGCTCGCAGTAGGGGTGTAATCGATTCGGATTCGATCAGATATTGCTTTTTTCATATCCTAAATTACTATATTTTTTATTGGATTCGGAGTCAGATATGGATAGTGCCGAATACGAATACAGCACGGATAATATCGGTCACGAATTCGAAATGAATACGAAGCAGGATCGATACGGTACCGAATATTTTTTTCAGATATCGCGCGAAAATAGATACTGCATATAGCACACATATAACAATGATTAATCAATCATATGAGTTCAATATGCAACAGGATTATCGTAATTTAACAAGTTATTTTATCAGGTATTCCAATAAAATTGAAAACGTATGAAATATTCTTTTATATTTTGCAAAAAGGATATCAGGAATTCATGTTGGTAAGTAGAAGCATATTCTTGCATGTCAAGCTCTATTGGCAGTGGCATCGAACGGCGGAATGGTGAATAGGACAAGGCAGGAGGGTAGAGCTGTGGAGGGAGAGCGTAGCTTGGGCTATTTGGTTGGGCCCAATTGAAATTGCTAGAATGTGGACTGTGAATATCCGAATCTAAATATCCTAATAGAGTTATCAGGAATTATCTTATAATATAATCGAAATATTCCGATCTAATAGATAGTGATATCCTGAATCCGAAACCAAACCGATGTCGAATTCGATAATTATCCGATACGAACTCTGAATTCGATTCGAACAGATCCGTTAAGTCAATCGGAATCTATCCATTCGATTAGACCCCTAGCTTGAAGAATCTTTCTACGCTACATAGGTACGTATGGCTGTTGAGTTTCAATTCAATAATGATTCTGTCAAATAAACCATACCATACCATCTAGGGATGAAAACGGATCGGATATCTCCCGCCCGATCCGGGACTGGATTTTACTATCCGGTCGGATCCGGGACCGGATCCGGATACTTGAATTCGGATTCGGGATCGGATCCGGAGCATCCAATATCCGATAAATACGGGTCGGGATCCGGATATTCGGATTTTTCCTATTCGGATATCCGGATTTTTCCTATTCGGATATTCGGATTTTCCTATTCGGATATCAGCAAGGCCCAACCCATTCTCATTATTTTTTTCCATTTCAGCCCATTTATGTTAACAATTAATTGGTTCTATTGATCCTCAAGTAGCATATTCTTTCTACGATGTTTGTTGAATTTAATTGATATATAATTTATTACTATAGTCATGTACTCGTATGGTTTTAATTCAATATATATTACTCTATATATGCGTGTATTATCCGTATATCTTTATCCGTTTCCGACTCGAATCCGTCACATATCCGTTCCGTATCCGTATCCCGAATAACCCGAATCCGTATCTGTATCCGGTTAGCCCGTATCCGATTCCGAATCCAGGAAAAAATATGGATTAGGATACGAGAAGAGCAATATCCACCCGTATCCGACCCGTTTTCACCCCTAATACCATCGAAGACAAGAAAACAAAATAGCACAGGCTCAGTCCAAAATATCATCTATATCTACGAATAAGAATATTCCTCACTTGCCTTGGAGATCCTTATAGTAGGAATATCGAAGTTTCCAGAGCATCGCAAATACATTTCTAAGTGTGACTCGACTGTGCGCACAGAAGGTTAATGATTCATTCGGAATGCTTGTCGAATTAACATTTGTTTGCTTGGCATATAATATAATATAATATAAAACCTATATTTAAGTGGAAGGGGTCGGCGAAAAGCCTCGCGGGCTGCCCAGGGTTAACAATATCTACATGAGAAAATCGCTCAAAATTCTAAAATCGGAAATAAGAACCGAAAATCGACCGTAAATTGTTAAAAATCGTAGAGTTTCAAAATCAATTTTTTGAGGAAAAAAATCAAGAATCGACCGATTTCCACTGGAAATCGACAGACCAGTTGAACATTTTTTGCGGTCGATTTTTTGAGTGAAAATCGAGCGATTTTCACCGATTTTCGACTGTTTTACATCCCATATATTTTTCTGAATTTTCGAAAAAAAATTAATTAAAATCGGTTTATCGAGCGGTTTTAAAAACCGAGCCGAGTTACGAGCAAAAATCGAGCAATTCTCGCCGATTTTTTTTAACCCTAGGGTTACCTATACCCTTTCTTTTGCGAAATCGCAAATTCCCCTGGTATTTCGGAATTCGCGGGCGAAGGCTCATGCGCTCGCCATTTTTGCAGAAAAAACTCTCGGTGTTCTCAAAAATTGTGTGCGGATCTTAGATGCTTGTTGCCTTAATTCCGATCTTAGATGTGGAGTACTCTAGTTGGTATGGAATGTTGCATGCGATGCGACAGATATACCGTACAAGACGGACATTAATTGTTGGCGCTCTAGCCATGCATGGTGACCAAACGTATCACACATGACTAGCTTGTATATATATACGTACGGTGGCTAACACGTACGTGAAGCCTCGCTTTAGTACTCTCTCTCTCCTATATATATATATATATATATATATATATATATATATATATATATATATATATATATATATATATATATATATATATATATATATATATGCCGTACGTGTCATACATAGCAAGTAATTAGCCTCCTACAAATTGTGTATGTTTGGTTGCTTATACCAAGTGGTACATATATGAGAGGGAGAATCACAACTCGAACGGTGGCCGGTATGCAAATTAAAGATCCCCGCCATCGTCATACCAAAAGGAGATTAAGCGGCTGGACATGTGTTTTATGGCAGATAGCTCTCTGTTGATACTGATACCAGATGCTTACGCAGAAGAAAGATAGAGGAGGTATAGTGCTTGGTACTGTCGCATTTCCTTGCGTTCATGGTAGCTGACGACCGGTACAACGTTTTAAAGACCACTAGAAAAAGGCTACAGAGCTAAAGGGTATCTGAAGCATGACAGTTAGAGTCGGTGCTCTAGGGTCTTCGCGCCCCCATTTCCTGGTTAATTCGCGGCTGCCATGCATGCATCACAGCTCTGCATGCAGTTTTTTTAATTGCTTAGTTGACCTGCAAAGCCAACCAGATTACCATGCACTTAATTCCCCCGAAATTCCAAAAGTTCCGGATTTGAATTTTGCTTTTTGAATTTTATCCGAAATAAAGAGATTTTACCAAAATTTTGGATTTCAATCGTCGACGAAATTTTATCCAAAACAAAATTTGAATCCCTGTGAGGACATGCGGCAGCTACCTAGCTACAATCGACGGCAGGCCGGGGTCCTCCGTCTTGGTGCATGCACCATCTCCTGTCCTGCATCGACACCCCGTGCATGCTTTCATGCCTGAGGGCTGGATATCTGCTAGCTAGCTTTCATTGGCAATCTTACCTATATATCTCACTCAAGTCCTTAATTTGGACACCAAAAGTGACTGGTGAATAATAATGAAGCACACATAACTTGGTACTGCAACACAAAGACAATCGTCGTCTTGATTGAAACCAGCTTAATTAGCACAGCATTTGTGAAAGGAAAAGAAGAGGAGGAGGAAAAAAAAAACAGATCGGAGAGGTTGTTGCCTAACCTAGCCTAGCTTGTTGGTCAACCGCTAGCTAGAAAGAAAGTTGACTAGAGAGGGGGTCACGAGGAGGACACTAATTGTTTATTCAGGCCGTAGAGAGCGTGCCACGTGGCATGTCCATGTCAGACCGCGGGGCACATACAACTGGTCCGACTTGTACTTTGTGGGGCCCACGTACAGTACTGTAGAGCAGGTGCGTCTTCTGCCTGGTGTACCATGACCGACCGGTCGCTCTTGGGTCCGTCCGTCCGATCAATCTCTGCCCGGTTCCCACTCAGTCATGAACCGGTCGAGTCAGATCAGTCGCTGGCTCGCTGCTTAGGGGCTAAGCAAAGCATGGTGGCCTGGGTCTGGGTGCGTACTACTACTACCAAAAGGCACTGGAGCTGACACGGCTTTCTTCACTTGTTTTGTTTCTTTTTTCCTTGAATGGTTCGTCCCCGATCTTTTGTCCGTTTTATCTAGAGATTATTATTATTTAAGGGAGATACTTCTACGGTGATCCTTTTGATATTTTTTGTAAAAAAAACTCTCAAGAGAATTCACTAAAATATCTTAAGAGAAATGCCTCTGCAACCAACAGATACACCTAAAGACCCCAACCAACCAAGACAGTACAGCACCAAAAATTACCAGTAGGAGCAGGCAGCAGGAGAAAGGGAAGAGGACGGCAGGCGAGGAGTAGTAGTGTATAGTAGGCTGAGACCCACACACACTGCTACTGATACTGCTGCATAAATACCTCCTCTTCGTGGCCTTTTCTCCTCGTCTCTCTAATTCACTCTCACTCTCACTCTCTGTGCTTCTGAAACAACAGCGGGAGTCCTGTAGTTGCAAGTCGAATCTCCATCCGGCCAAGGTGATCGCGATGTTTCTCTGTTTTCCAAGTTCTCTGTGCTCTCTTGATTCCTTCTCCTCCCTACTTTTTAGGCATCAATATGCGGAAATGATCCTCATTTCTAATTTTTCTGTAAGAAATATGGTATTTTGTAATGTAGAGGTTCTGTCTTGTTCGGTATTTTCCTAACAGGGCTCTTCGATCACTTCACATGTTTGAACCTTGGCTGTGTTTTTATTTTTCATGTTTGATTCGACTGGTTTATCATGCATCATCTTTTCGTTTGATCCAAAAACTGCGCTTCTTGATCGTTCCTTTTTTTTCCCTTTCTCGTTTAGAGCCATTCCCAACTCCCAGACCAGAAGGGGTGTTCATGCCTGCGCTTGTTGTTGTTGTTGTTGTTGTGTGTGTGTGTTTTTTAATTTGGTCAGCGGCTCTGGCGTTCACAAAAGAAGTAGAACAACCACCGAGCAACAAACCCAAACGCACACCACACACACGCTTGCACTCGGCACCGTGCACGCCAGCGTTGAGCGGCGCTCGAACGCTGGCCGGCGAGGCTCACCAACCGGGCAAAGCCCCGTTCGCCCTATTGTTGTGTTCTCCCCTTGGAATTCTTGTCATGCTTAAGTTTAGAGAAGTGCTTCGATGCTTTTATTTTTGAAAATTGCACAACTATTAAAGTATGAATGAAAGGTAGACGGTGATTACTTACCCCTTCATTTGCTTCAAGATTTGTGTAACTTGTATTAGGAGGAAAAACATGAAAACACATCTCTTAAGTTTATTATCCTGTTAGTCCTGTATACCCATAATGTAATGATATGTCTAGGTTAACTGTTGAATATACTTATACTTCTCATTTTGACTTGATAATCGGAAATTCTATCGAAATTTCTAGTTTGTTTAGATTCTTGCTCAGTTGAGTTTGTTCATAGTTCATACTGTTATTTAGTTTAGTTTCATGTGAATTTGTCTAGGTGCATTGAATTGGTCATGGTAGCCCAGTCACTATATATTCTCTTATGCTATCTAAGCTACAGTTAGATTCTTAGAGATAGTCACTGTGTTCAACATTAAGAAACAAAGTTTGCTCTGAACCTCCTTAACTCGCTTTTTTGTTGAACAAGAAGAAATTATATATTCCCTTATGCTATCTAACTCAGTCACTAAGTTTGTTGAGAAAAATGCCTACGGTACATGGCTGCCTAAATGTTATATTTGTGTGTATGAAGCTCTCTGGAGAACTGAACTTTACTCTAGTGGAAGTTCATTGGGTTTGTCGACTGCATTGTTTCACCGTCCTCGGCATGGGATCGAGGAGACCAAGACTGCCTGGGTTTGGCGAGCGCTCACAAGCTGCAGAGCCTGGTGGTGAGAGAGGCGGCCCGGGAAGAGGTGGCCGTGGCCGGGGTGGCCTCTATCCTCAGCAGTACCTACAAGGTGGTCGTGGAGCGGCCTACTACCAGGGACAGGGAGCTACGCCTCAACCTCGCGGCGCAATGGTGATGCAGCAGTGGCATCCTACTGGTCCTGCTGCAGAATATTTGGGCCATGGACAGCCCTACAGAGGAGTGCGGCCACCACACTTCAACGGCGGTGGTAGAGGTGGACGTGGTGCTGGCCCGTCCGCCATAGCTCCCGAGCTGCGCCAAGCAATGGAACCTCCACATGAGCCTGCTGACATCTCCTCACCGGAAGCAGGATCTCCGGAGGCATCACCACAGGTTCTTGCTCTTGAGGTCACGGAGCAGCTCAAGGGTTTGTCCATGCAGGGTGAACTGAGTGCGAGCCAGCAGATTGTCCAAGCAATTCCACTGTCCAGCAAGTCATACAAATTTCCTCACCGCCCAGGAAATGGAAGCATTGGCACCAGGTGTTTGGTGAAGGCAAATCACTTCTTCGCTGTACTGCCAGACAAGGATCTTCATCAGTATGATGTGAGTTGGTTTTTCCCCTGACAGCATTCTCCTTGTAGCTACATGTTCGTAAAAGTTTTTATCATGGTATGGTTTCTTCACAGGTTTCGATCACCCCAGAAGTTACGTCACGAATTGTAAGCCGTGCTGTGATGAAAGAGTTGGTGAAGCTGCACAAGGTATCGTATTTGGGAGGGCGGCTTCCAGCCTATGATGGTAGGAAGAGCCTATACACGGCTGGTCCGTTGCCATTTACTTCAAAAGAATTTCACATCACTTTACTTGAGGAAGATGATGGTTCTGGTTTGGAGAGGTCTGTCCTTGAACCTTTCTCATCTACATGGTTTTCTGGTTCTAGGACATAGCATACTTTGTTGACATTTCTGACTGTCCTTCTATGATCTAGGCGTCAGAAAACTTATAAGGTAGTGATTAAGTTTGCTGCAAGAGCTGATCTTCAACGCCTTGAGCAATTTCTAGCTGGAAGGCAGGCAGAGGCACCTCAAGAGGCCTTGCAAGTTCTTGATATTGTCCTGCGTGAGCTGCCAACAGCAAGGTAGAACGAATCTCTAGGTATCATATAATAGGAGAAATCAATGAAAACTGTAGAGTGATGCTTCCCATCCCATTGTTCCACAGGTACGCACCATTTGGTCGATCCTTCTTCTCGCCTGGCCTCGGGAGGAGGCGATCTCTTGGTGAGGGTTTAGAAAGCTGGCGTGGGTTTTATCAGAGCATTCGTCCTACTCAAATGGGCTTGTCACTGAATATTGGTAACTGATTTCTCTCGCATGAATATTTGTATGGCATTAATTAACTGGGGCCATATAGTTCCTGGGCACAATGGTCTAAAATAGGGAGTTTCTCTTGGCCATGTATGTATGTAATACATTGTGAAACCAAGGAGTCGGCAATAAAAATGCTACATTTTTAATCTTGTTCTTCTGGCCATAAAATTCAGACCTAAACCCTTCTAATAGATATGCAATCAAGCTGTTGCCGATTGTCGAGTCAATGTTTGACACTTCCTGTTAGCAGCACATTTTCGATCTTAGCAAAGCTGGAGTTTGATTATTTTCCATGGCTTATGATTATGTAATAAAGGGCCTCATAGCTAACTCATAAACATGATTCTTTTTACTTGCTGATAGAAAAACTGTTCTCAGTAATGATATTATCTTGAAGATGGTAAAAACTGATACGTGAATGCATTTTCAACTAGCTAGCTAGCATAATCAGTCATAACTTAGGTTTTGGTGCGAAAGATCTAGGCGCACCAAGAGGAGGGTAAATTGTTACAAACTAATACATAAACTTATTTTTTTGTATTTTTATTAATTCTGTAAATTAATAAAATAATGATCAAACCTAAAAGGTCAATCTAGAATAATTAGTCTAAGATTATGGAAGAAAACTAGATTAAACAGGCAAACTAGAAAGCAATTATATGTAAACATGATCGAATTAGTAGATTAGAATCCATACTCACTGATTTTCATCAAAGAACACACATGTGGATCACTTTACACGAAAGCACAACTCTCAAATAATCTCTCAAAATTTTCTCAAATTTTCCAACTTCTTACTCTCTTTCTTCTTCTCTTTCTTCCTTGTTTTCTCTGTTGAGCTTGCGCTGCGCCAGTACGTGGCTTTCTTCGCCCTTTTTGCTGCTGCAAGCCAAGAGGGTCATACGCTGACTCCACACATCACAACACGTATCTCCTTATACTGCTGCCCCACGTCGAGGCTTGCTCCAGCCGAGCACGCCGCCTGGAGGAAAGCTTCCTGCCGCGTGGAGCTTCTACTGCGCCGCTCGGAGCACGCCCAGATGTCCGCGTCCACCGACATCTGATTTCTTCCTTCTTTTCCTGCGGCTCGGTGCGCGGCACAAAACAAGGCACCCGCCTCCTATTTATTCTCAGCAAACTCTAACTTACATGCATGTATACATAGCTCACCCACATGGTCCAATATATACACATAATCCAAAACTCACATATGCACCTGTACGGCTCACCTGTCGCTCTTGTATAACTTGCTCGTCTTCACGATGCGCTGGCCGCTACACTGCGTCGTCCATCTACGTAGACCTCCACGCGTCCTGTCAAGGGCGAAGCCAGCTCAGACCTAAGCCTCGGGCTGACCTAATGGTTACTGGGGCCAATTGTGATTTTCCATGAATTGTAAAGTGCATTAACATGGAGTTTTCTTGCCAGACCTCGGGCTCAGGCCCGAGTAGTCCAAGGCTTGGCTCTGCCCCTGCGTCTTGTCTCATTGCGCCTGTGTTCTCGTGTGCTGCTCCTCGGGCTACGCGCCACCTACGCGAATTCTATCCGACCTGCAATGTACGTTCAGTTGCGTCCGTCTACGCTGCAACTCCTGTTACAAATAAAAAAACCAACCAAACACATTACCTTCTTCAAATAAATTACTCTTATCACAAATATTGTTGTTCATTAATCATCACAAACTCACAAATATTGTTGTCAAATTAGTCGTCATATATATATTTCGCAAATAAAATTAACATGGTGTAATTTTAAAGCTGCTTTAATAGATGTTCTTTGAATGCCAGGTATCTTTAAGAAAGTATTCACAATTTCACGTGATTCTGTTACTTTGAACTTTCTGATAGCGACGCCCCTTCGTGTTGTTTAATCGACTCTCAGTATTTCATACTTCTTGAACACTTCTTCCCTCAATATATATTTCCTCTCTTTTTCTACCTTTTCAGATATGTCGGCGACAGCTTTCTTCGAGCCATTACCTGTCATTGATTTTGCTGCACAGCTTTTAAACACTGACATCCACTCAAGACCCCTCTCAGATGCTGAACGTGTCAAGGTATACTTAGCTAACATTTTTTCCTCATTATTTTATCCTTTTACTTCTTCAGAAGAGCTAGTGTTCAAATGGGATTCAGTACTTTTTGTTGTAAGACAAAAGTGTTGGGTTCTTCAAATGAATCTACAACCAATTGTTGCGTCTATTTCCAATAACCCATCTTAATTTCAATGGAATTGCTAGGAGCCGGGCGTCTGGTTTTTCCGAACGCTGCAACATTTTTTTCTACTCGTGAAACATTTTTTTCCTACGTGTGAAACATTTTACTTCGATAACAGTAGAAATACGCTGCAATATTTTTTTCCTACGCGTGAACCATTTTTTTCCTACGCGTGAAACATTTTCCTTCGATAACAGTAGAAATGTGTGCGCGAAAAAAAATGTTGTACACGTTGGAAAAAAATATTGCACCGAACGTCCGACACAACATGCTCAGATCGGACGTTCGGATACTAGTTCTTCCCTAATTTTAATGGCTTTATTTGGTCTTATGTATCTGAGCTGCGATTTCTTGCCTATTTGTTTGCCATTTTATTAACTAACTTAACAAGCAATTTCTATGTTATTGCGGAACACCCTAGATCAAGAAGGCCTTAAGAGGAGTGAAGGTGGAAGTTACTCATCGTGGCAACATGCGGCGGAAGTATCGGATATCTGGTTTAACATCCCAGGCAACTCGGGAGCTAACGTATTGAGCTTCCTCTTTCCATCATGCACTATTGTGATTTGCCTTTTATTTTCCTCTGCAGTCATTCATGCAGAGAGAAAAATCCTGTGATACTATTCTAGTTCTCCTAAAAGAATTGACTCTCTTTTGCCACAGTTTTCCTGTTGATCAAGGGGGCACAGTAAAGTCTGTTGTACAATATTTTCAAGAGACATATGGCTTTGCCATCCAGCACACCTACCTTCCCTGCCTGCAAGTTGGCAATCAGCAGCGTCCAAATTACCTTCCAATGGAGGTAAGCAAGTGTTAACATATACTGCTTTTTCTTTTTTGTAGTCAAACTCTACAATACTGTTTTGTTTCCTTGTTTAACTCTTGGCACAAAAACCTACAATTCTATTTTTTTTGGATATGTGCTAATAAATCTTAGTGTATTCAGGTCTGCAAAATAGTGGAGGGACAGAGATACTCCAAGAGACTGAACCAGAGTCAGATAAGAGCTCTTTTGGAGGAGACATGTCAGCGCCCACATGATCGGGAGCGTGACATAATTCAGGTATAACATTTCTTCCCGGTTCTGTTTTCAAAAAAAAAACATTTCTTCCCTGTTCCAGTTCTTTTGGGGCGCTGCCATCGTTTGTACAAGTTTCACATGCTTATGCAAAACATAACTTTTTTTTGTGTGTGTGTCCACAGATGGTGAATCACAACTCTTACCACGATGATCCTTATGCAAAAGAGTTTGGCATTAAGATCAGTGAGCGTCTGGCATCAGTTGAGGCACGGATTTTACCTGCTCCTCTGGTAGGTGGAGCCCCCACTCATGCTGAGACAATGGCTTTTGAAGTTCTTTTGTCTTGTGCCCTTCGCCCTTCTCTGCTAGTGACTTGTTTTCTGAATGGCTGAAGTATTGTTTCAATAGTTACATGAGAGGATGCGGCCATACCCCATAATTCCTTGTGCATTTTTAAATCACTTCCCATTTTGTTTCTGTTCATGCAGCTCAAGTATAACGAGACTGGTAGAGAGAAGGATTGCTTGCCTAGAGTCGGTCAGTGGAATATGATGAACAAGGTAATACTAATTTGGATCTTTTATTTGAATAGTATTTTCGGCATTATTTAGATTGGTATATTTAAGACAACTCGGTTCTATATCTGTGATGAAATGGTATGGTTTTAGCTGTTATGTTGGGAAACATGAGCTCATTTGAGAATGTTGCCTATCTGCTTGGCCTCAAAAGAAAATTGTTGCTATCTTCTTGTCTCACACTAAGCTTCCAATGCACTGAATCAGAAGAATACAGTTGTTTTGGGTGTTAAGGTTCAAAGAATTTCATTGTTTGAATGGAAAAATAGTGGCTAGTTATTTTACCAGCTATTTTTTCTCTTGAATTTTTTGTCTGCTGTAAATATATTTTTCAACACTCGTACAGCTGTATCAATGTCCCTTAGTCTTGGCCTCGTTATTAGTGCCATTAGTGTTACACTTTGTCAATCAAAGATATGTTTCTTTATTTACTTTATCTCAATCCTTACTGTTCATTTTCATTTTTCCTTGTCTAGAAAATGGTTAATGGTGGTAGAGTCAGGAGCTGGATCTGTGTCAATTTCGCTCGAAACATGCAAGAGAGTGTTGCTGCTGGATTCTGTCGTGAACTTGCTCGCATGTGCCAAGCTTCAGGGATGGCAAGTATCCCTGAAATGCGTCCGGATATACCTGCACATTAACATACAAAAGCATCTATATAGTACAAACTATTTACTTCATATCCTTGTTTACAACATTAACAGTATTACAAGCAATTGTAGGACTTTGCTTTGGAGCCTGTTCTTCCGCCTATGTATGCACATCCTGGTCAAGTGGAGCGAGCTCTGAAAGCCAGATTCCATGATGCAATGAACGTACTTGGACCACAGCGCAAGGAGCTTGATTTGCTTATCGGAATACTTCCTGATAACAATGGCTCTCTTTATGGTATCTAAACTTTCAACCTGGGGTGGTTCTTTTATATTGATCCTGCACAATTGTTCTCAAGATTCGAGCCAAATGCTCTCATTCTCTGCTGGTATCAGGTGATTTGAAGCGTGTCTGCGAAATTGACCTTGGATTAGTTTCCCAGTGCTGTTGTACGAAGCAAGTATTTAAAATGAACAAACAGATCCTGGCAAATCTTGCTCTGAAGATAAATGTCAAGGTTGGTGTTCTAGCGATTTCATTTCTCATTACCTTCTATGCATTTCTTCAGTTGTTGAGTCCAACATAATCTTTGTTTTCAAAGGTTGGGGGAAGGAACACTGTACTGGTTGATGCAGTGTCAAGACGCATTCCTTTGGTCACTGACAGGCCTACCATTATATTTGGTGCTGATGTCACCCATCCTCATCCTGGTGAAGACAGCAGCCCTTCGATTGCTGCTGTAAGTTGAGCAATCTAATGCTTTATGTGTACAGTGACTGTTTTTTTTCGAAAACAGACAGTGATTGTTCTTGACTACATTAATCAACAACTGTTTGTCACCCTGCAGGTTGTGGCCTCCCAAGATTGGCCTGAGGTGACGAAGTACGCTGGCTTAGTTTCTGCCCAATCTCACAGGCAAGAGTTAATAGATGATCTATATAAAGTCACGCATGATCCTCAGAGAGGAGCCATCTGCGGTGGCATGATCAGGTATGTCCGCGCCACCCCCAATCTCCTTCCTGTTTCTGTCCTCCTACTTTCCAGTACAAGTCATACATTGCCACGTTTGCAGGGAGCTTCTTATATCCTTCAAAAGATCAACCGGAGAAAAGCCTCAGCGAATAATATTCTATAGGTATGAACCCTTACAGAAATTCCCACTCATGCTTTCAGGCACATGTTTTTAAAGGAAAAAAAAAACAGGGGTAACTGGTCGGCCACTGGAAATCCTGACCAGTACCAAGATATTGAATCCCAGACAGTTTTGAGTTGGAGTTGACTAGTTAGTTAGTCTTGATTTTTTGTCTGAGTCAAGCTGACTCTGGTCAAATTTTGTGTTTCCTTGATGAGAAAGGAATGTCTCGTAGCATCCTTTGATGAGGAAAGAATGTCTCATAGCAATCATGAAAGAAAAAAAGGGAACCAATGCAGGAAACTTGTCGGTTTTGTTCTGTCTCTGGCTGATTTTGCCATGGCGTTTAGGCTAGAGTTTGATTCAAAAAATCATGTTGCAATATACTTGAGAGTTGGGATTAAAGGTGGTTGATTTCCTTTCACAGGGATGGTGTTAGTGAAGGACAGTTTTACCAAGTTCTACTGCATGAGCTTGATGCAATCCGAAAGGTAAAAAATTTCCCCTAATTTTCAGAATTTACCACTTTATTTTAATATTTGTGTCTGCTTCTCAGGCGTGCGCATCGCTGGAAGCAAATTACCAACCGCAGGTGACTTTCATCGTGGTTCAGAAGCGCCACCACACCAGATTATTTGCACACAACCACAATGACCAAAATTCAATCGACAAGAGTGGAAACATACTGCCTGGTGAGTACTGTACTGTCAGGTCATTGTTCTGCAGGTTGCTTCTATCTTTCTCTTGCCAATATCCTTTGCTAATTTAATTGCCTCCTCTGGCTTTTTTTTCATTTGCAGGTACTGTTGTGGACTCCAAGATTTGCCATCCTACAGAGTTTGACTTCTTCCTGTGCAGCCATGCTGGCATTAAGGTAAACTAGCAGACTTAACCGTGCAACTGCGCGTTTAGATATTATGATATAATTGTCTTTAATATACAAGTCTACTTTCAATTACTGAAATACAATTGTGTTTATTATATAACTCTATTTATATATAATTAATCTGCATCATTATAATCTGACCCTACCAAAATAAGTGATGGAGATCCTTTCAATGATTGAAATACAATTATATTTGTTATATATGGTTAATTTGTACTGTTATAATCTGATCCCACCAAAATAAGTGGCGAAGATCCTTCTCTTTTTCTTCCGATTAATATGAGACTTTCTAGAATTTAGGATTATTGTGGGATTTTCTTACTCTTAAAACGAATGAGGTGCCTTGAGTATCACCGATTGTTTTTATATATAGAGATGATAAGACCTACTTACATGTTCCTGTCATTTAAACATCTATAAGGCGATAGTTAAAATGATCTCCATCCATAGGGCACAAGCCGTCCTGCTCATTACCATGTTCTGTGGGATGAGAACAACTTCACAGCTGATGCATTGCAGACCCTTACAAACAACCTATGTTACACGTAAGTTTCAGCATTCTTTGCCTAGTTCTTCTCAGTTGCTTGGACAATGAACAGTCTCTAACTCTAAATTGCTTCTGCAGTTACGCGAGGTGCACACGTTCTGTGTCCATTGGTAAGTTACGTTTCTGAAAGTTTTATTTTCCGTGTATCTGCTGAACTGAAGTCTTCGACTCAACATTTCTGACCAAATTGTGCCTGCTTTGCGTTTCCCTCCATTGCAGTTCCTCCAGCATACTACGCTCATCTGGCTGCCTTCCGCGCCCGTTTCTACATGGAACCGGATAGCTCCGACAGTGGTTCTATGGCAAGCGCACGTGGAGCACAGTCCGGCTCGTCGACGTCTCACAGTACTCGCGCCGCCGGTGGTGGAGCCGTTAGGCCCCTTCCAGCACTCAAGGACAGCGTGAAGAAGGTCATGTTCTATTGTTGAGGCTCTAGAATCTAGTGCTGCTTGACTAATAAGTAGCCTCCATGTCTCGTTTGCTTCTTGTGGTTGTTCATCGTGTGAAGGCTTTCAGTAATAATATGCCACCAAGTATGTGTCATGTTGTGGCTCTCTGACTTCTAATCTGAGGCCATGCTATGTTGATCCATGTTTTCTTAGGTACTCCATTCTATTTTACATTTTCCACGGACTTTATGTCTCATGAGGCTGGATTGCCTTTGACTCTATTTGTTGAAAAATCAATCACAGAAACACAAGAACACGACACGTAGAATTTTTACATGGAAAACCCTTGTGGAAAAAAATCACGGGTGTCAATCGGCGATATCACTATTTAAGGAATTGTGTACAAACACTAGAGATTACAATGAGCGTTTTTCTCTCCCCAGCAGCTTACAAGAGGTATTTATAGATGGGATGAAGCGACTCGAATCTAAACAGGCTATACGAAATTGGGCTAAAGGTGTCCCTAAAGTCCAAAGAGAAATTCGGATCAACACCCAACAAACTCCACCTTGAGATGAATTCCCTTTTGCAGCAAAAACATCATCACTGAACTCCCTTAAATAATAAATATCATCAGCGCCAAAAGTCTCTAGGACTTAAACTGTAACTCCAACTAAGCTTGAGCATAGCTCAAACTTAGTAACAAAAATTGACTTTGTCATCATGTTAGCGGGATTATCATGGGTACTTACCTTGGATATTTTGATGTCACCTTGAGCAATGACATCTTGAATATAATGATACCTCACATCAGTGTGCTTTGTTTTTTCATGATACATCTGATCCTTTGTGAGGCAAATAACACTTTGACTTTCACAAAATACAGTAACACCAGAAGTAACCCCACTGAGCTTAGTGTACAAACCTCTCAACCAAGTAGCTTCTTTACATACTTCAGAAATAGTCATATATTCAGCTTCAGTAGTTGAAAGAGCAACAGTAGCCTGCAAGCTTGCTTTCCAACTGACAGCACAACCACCAATAGTGAAAACATAACCTGTGAGATATCTCCTCTTATCTAAGTCACCAGCATAGGCAGAATCAACATAACCAACAAAACCATCTCTAGATTTTCCAAACTGCAAACAAGCATTAGAAGTACCACGCAAATATCTGAAAATCCACTGAATAGTTTTCCAATGCTCTTTGTCAGGATTAGCCATGTATCTACTGACAACACTTAGTGCATGAGATAAGTCAGGCCGAGAACAAACCATGGCATACATAAGAAAACCAACTGCACTGGAATATGAGACTCTAGACATGTACTCAATATCATCATCTGACTCTGGACATAAAGCTAAAGATAATCTGAAATGTGCAGCTAAAGAAGTACTCACTGGTTTTGCATCATACATATTAAAGCGACGAAGGATCTTCTCAATATAACCTTGTTGACTAAGGTATAATATACCAGATTTTCTTGCTCTAATACTTTTCATGCCAAGAATTTTCTTTGCTGCACCTAAATCCTTCATCTCAAATTCTTTACTCAATTGTGCCTTCAGTTTAGCTAAATCTGATTTATCTTTTGTAGCAATTAACATATCATCAACAAAAAGAAGCAAATATATAGCTGAACCATTAACAGTCTTCAAGTAAACATAGCTATCATAATTAGACCACTTAAAACCATGAGAGAGCATAAATGAGTCAAATTTCTTGTACCATTGCCTAGGAAATTATTTCAAGCCATAAATGGATTTCTTTAATCTACAAACAAGGTGTTCTTTTCCAAGAATAACAAATCCTTCAGGTTGGTCCATATAGATATCTTCCTAGATCTAACTCCCCATGCAAGAATACAGTTTTAACATCTAATTGCTCAAGTCCATAATCATGCATGGCAACAATACTGAGTAGAGTGCGAATAGAACTATGTTTCACAATAGGAGAAAATACATCATTGAAATCAATACCTGAAATCTGGCTATAGCCTTTAGCAACCAACCTTGCTTTATACCTTATTGAATCAGTAGGAGAAATACCTTCCTTCCTTTTGAAAATCCATTTACAACGGACAGTCTTATTGTCTTTAGGCAATTTTACTAAATCCCAAGTACCATTCTTTTCAAGTGACTATATCTCATCTTGCATAGAGGTCATCCAATTTTTGCAATCAGCAGAAGTAATAGTCTCAACATAATCAGAAGGTTCTGCGTTATTTTCAATTTCTTCTGCGACACTTAAAGCATAAGAAGAAATATCACATTCTTCAATGAACCTTTTGGGTGGAGGCTGCACAACCGGAGAAGAATGCTCAACAATATGTGAATCATCAATAATAGGTGCATCCTGAATAGCAGTACTATTATTTTCTGGTGTATATTCTGAATCAATAAGGTGCTCCACCTGCACACTAGTTTTCTGTTGTTTCTTAATAGGAACATTTGTATCCAATTTATCATTTAACATAACAGATTCATTAAGATAATATTCCTACTCATAACAACCTTTTGTGTTTAAGGATTCCACAATTTATAACCTTTAGCACCAGATTTATAACCAAGAAAGATGCACTTAATAGCTCTAGGATCTAATTTACCGTTATCAACGTGAGCATAAGCAGTGCAACCAAAAACTCTCAATTGTGAATAATCAGCTGGAGAACCAGACTATACCTCAATTGGAGTTTTCTTATCAATAGCAATAGAGGGAGACCGATTAATAAGATAGCAAGCAGTGGAAGCAGTTTCAGCCCAAAAACGCCTATGCAAACTAGCATTAGACAACATACAACGAGCCCTTCAGATAATGGTTCTGTTCATACGCTCAGCTACACCGTTTTGTTGTGGAGTATGAGGAACAGTGTAGTGACGCACAATACCTTCAGACTTGCAATATGAATTAAATTCATCATAATAGAATTCCATCCCATTATCAATACGAAGTTTCTTTACCTTATTTTCAGTTTGTTTTTCAATCATAACCTTCTACTCTTTAAATACTTCTGATTTATGCTTTAAGAAGTAAGGCCAGACTTTTCTAGAATAATCATCAATAATTGTTAACATATAACGAGCACCTCCAAAAGAAGTCTTACGAGATGGCCCCCATAAATCAGAATGCACATAATCAAAAATACCTTATGTAGTATGAACAGAAGTGTTGAATTTTACCCTCCTATGCTTACCAAATATGCAATGCTCACAGAAATCCAATTTTCCACTATTATATCCATCAAGAAGTCCTCTTTAACTCAATACTGCCAAACCCTGTTCACTCATATATCCAAGACGCTTGTGCCAAAGATTAGCAATATTGGGTGATGAATGTGAAGAAACAAAGACATCACCTATAATTGTAGTGCCTTGAAGACGATATAAATTGGCAGATTTCAAATCACATTTCATAACAATAAGAGAACTTTTTGATACCTTCAAAATTCCATTGCCACCAGAATACTTATACCCCTTAGAGTCAAGAGTACTCAAAGAAATGAGATTCCTTGTCATACCTGGAACATGCCTCACATTTGTTAAGGTTCTGATAATGCCATCATGCATCTTGATTTGAATGGATCTAATGCCAACAATAGAACGTGGCGAATCATCACCCATCCTAACAGAACTAACATCTTTAACAGACTTATAAGTGATGAACCAATCGCTATTAATGCATATATGAAAGAAAGCGGCAGAATCAATAATCCATTCATCACCACTACTTGCACATCCAGCAAAAGCAATAAGGGTCTCACCATCAGAACTACTATCAGCAGTAGCAACAGAAGCATTACCTTCATCATCAGGTTTACGCTTTGGTTTGTAGGTGTCATTCCTTTTTTTCTTTGTTCTTTACCTTATAACATTCAGATATGTCATGATTATTCTTCTTGTAATACCTGCAGAATTTTTCCTTACCTCTTGTCTTAGAACGACCTCTGTAACTGCTTGAACTTCTGCCTCTATATCCATTATATGATTTCTTTTCCTTTGTCCGTCCACGAACAGACAAAGCTTCTCCATACGAACTGAAACTCTCAGAAGACACCATCAATTTCATCTTTTCTTTTGCATGTAAGGCCTCATATACTTCAGCAACAGTCACGGCTATATAAAATAGTGTCTCTAAAATTTGAAAATGACGGTGGCAGGGAACACAAAAGAATAAGACCTAGATCCTCATCTTCAAATTTTACCTCCATAGATCCAAGGTCAGAAACGATCTTTTTAAAGGCCGATAGGTGATTGAACACGGAACCACCCTCTTGCAACTGTGGGAAAATAATGTCATCTTCACATGCATCTTGCTAGTAAGATCTTTTGACATGCAAATTGATTCCAACTTTAACCATAAGGCAGCTGTAGTTTTCTCCTGCAAAACCTTTTGCAAAATATTATTTGATAAATGAAGATGAATTTGAGATAAGGCCTTATGATCTTTTCTTTTTTCTTCATCAGTCCAGACCTTTTGATCTTTGTTCCTGAATTTATCGAGTGCATCATTCAGATCAGTGTGCGCAAGAATTGCTCTCATTTTGACTTGCCATAGCGAAAACTTGGTGTCACGGTCTAGCAGAGGCGGGGTGTCAGTGGCACGTCGGGTGGCGCTAGCAATGAGGTGGCGGCAGCCCCGACACGCGCAACAGGGCGACGAAGATGGCCGGAGGCGCGCGACGCCGAGATGCGCGATGAAGAAAAGGCGGTGTGTCGGAAGCCGAAGTGTCACACGAAGACGAAGACGAGGCGGCACGCCGGCGACACGTCAGGGTGACGGCGGCACGACGGCGGAAGGTGAACCGACGCCTGAGCCGGCACGACGGGCGGAGGCGGCGTGCCGATGGGAGCAGTTGATCGGATAAGCCACGAGGAAGATGAACAGTCGCCGGGAATAGCAGATCCGATCTGGATTTTTTTTCTTTCTCTCGTGATTGATCTGGCTCTGATACCACTTGTTGAAAAATCAATCACAGAAACACAAGAACACGAGATGCAGATTTTTTACATGGAAAACTCTTGCGGGAAAAAACCACGGGTGCTAATCGGCGATATCACTATTTGAGGAATTGTGTACAAACACTAGGGATTACAATGAGCGTCCCCCTCTCCTCGGCAGTTTACAAGAGGTATTTATAGATGGATGAAGCGACTCGAGTCTAAAACGAACTACACCAAAATATGGGCTAAATACGTCCCTAAAGCCTAGAGAGAAATTCGGATCAACACCCAACACTAATTGTACTCAATGGATTATGGACCTGTTTTGGGGTTTTTTTGTGTCAAATTTCATATTTGCGTTTGGATTTTCAAATTGTGCTTGGCTGGTATTTGGATTTGTGTGCTGAAACATGCTAAGCACATTGGGGTGGTTGTTAGTGTTACTAATTGAACTAAAGAGTAGCATTCGTTCGTGGCAACGCTTCCAGAACTTCTTTATTTTGTCAATTGTGAATACTTCTTTTGAATGTTATATATCACGCTGATGTTCCATGTTTTGCTGTATCTTGTTTTGGTTTATCTTAGGATTCGTTTATAGGTAATTTCTTCTTCTTCTATTTTTTTTTTGTTTTTTTTCTTGAGTGATATCTGGATTTTTTTAAAAGAATTGGAACTTCCTGTTCTCAGTGGTCAGCCTGTCACCCGTCAGCAGCGCTTAGAAATGTTTCAAAAGCAATTATATTCATTTGTTTTTTGTAAGTTGGTGCTTGCTTGTAACTAGTTCTTCAAACATTTCAGTGGATGAATTGGTGGTAGAAGACTGAAGTCTCCTGTAAGTTTGTAACAGTATGAAATTTGAGCCAAACGGATTCTCAGCATAGAACAATCTTCAATCCTCGTATTATTATCACTTGTAACCATGGACAATTTTGATCTTGTTACATCTTTCCAATCAACAATGAACACACAATAAAAATCACACATGTATACAAATATCACACCAATCACTTCACACTCTGGTATCAATGGAATGAATTCAGCCGCGAGTATGTTGGCTTCTGAATATCAGCATAGCTCTCCATCTGAAGCTGCTCTAATCAGAGGTCGGAGGCTTGGGCCCCAGTAAGCTGGTCATGATCCTGAGCACATAAGGAGCATTCAAGGATTAGGCAAGCAGGCTTGATCTAATGAATCTAACACTCGTCGCCTTATTGTTTTTTGCAGCTAAGTTCAATGCTAAATAGAAGAACACTCACCTTTGAATCCGATTCTGCGGCTTTCTGCAGCAACCAAATCCCAAACAACGAACGGGTCGGTCAGTTGCTTCCCCGGCCTTTCCTCAGTAAATTCCGTAAGAGTGGACACGCTTGCCTTTCTTTTGGCCTTACTACAATCTCGTCAGGCACCACGCCTGCTGCGGTTTTTGGAGCCTGCTCCCCTACTCTTGGTACGGCCTTTGCCTGCAAAAATGTTACGATCATTGATCAGACATCCTTTAATTACCATCTTGGTTGCATTGTGCATTGGTCATTGCGTCAGATATTCCGATCCTAAACTCACCAGGTTCCTGAACTGAAGATTGTAAAACATCTGCAGGTAGCGTTGTTTGGCCTGTCTCTCCTCCTTGTTCAGAGTTCTCCAGAAGCCATACATTGATCCCATGTTCAGCACTCTAGTTGCATAAATCTTCCATGTGTAGCTGCCATCATGAATAACACATGGTTACTTTTTTTATCAGATGGTTATAGGAAGATTTGTGCCTACCATTCATGAGGCAGGATAAAAGTTGGCGCCTACCATTCATAGATGCGTTGAAGCCCAGCAGTTGATACCTTGTTCCAGTAGCTTGGGTCTTCCTTGCATTTCTGAAAGAAGTCTGCAATCTTGTTGCCTGTGTCCCTGCCGTTCGTCGGGTTTACGTGGAAACCTGAGACCCCATCGACAATGATCTCTGCTGGCCCTCCCTGATTTGTTGCGAAGGTTGGCAATCCGCAGTTCATCGCCTCGATGACTGTTAGCCCGAACGCTTCATAGAGTGCAGGCTGAAACCGTAGATAGTCATTGTAAGGCTAGAGTTGAGTTTTATGCAATGGTTGGTCACTCCGACTTCAGAGGATGGAGGCATATGTATATGTTGTTCATGGCCAAACAGTTAGTTATAGAGGTTGTTGTATACCTGAACAAATGCACCTTTTGTATCTGCAATGCAACGGTACAGCTCGCCATTGCGGACACGGTCGGTCTGTGCCTTGATCCAGCGGATCTGTCCTTTCAGCTGGTACTTGTCGATCAGATTGTGCATCTTGTTGATCTCTTCTATCTCTTCTCGGTCCTTGGACTGTGAAGCATCCAGGAGGCCCGCAACGACGACGAGGTTCACAAGGTCCCTGACCTTCTTGTTCTGGCCATACCACTCGACTAGTCCAGTGATGTTCTTCACCTTGTCCAGCCTTGCCATTGAGAAGATGATTGGCTTGTTTCTGTCTGCCAGATACCCTCTGATTTCATGGCATCACAACAGTAAGATACTTTGTCCAATCAATGGAAAGTTTATGTGTTTCCAAGGGACTTACATGTGTTCATCTGTGTCCTCCTTGCTGTAAAGCAACTCCTCAATCTGTGGGTGTAAATCTGTTAGCCGCTTCTGCCTCTGTGTGAAGGGGAAGTAGACGGACTGATCAGCACCGGGTGCGGCAATGTTGAACTTTGGGTCGAAGACATTGATGCCAGTGGCGAAGCGACAAAGCCCCGGCATTGTGAATGCGTAGTGGTGTTCATATTGGCCTGGCTTCTCTTTACTTCATCAATAAAATATTCTAGGAATAAGTACTTAAGCATTCTTACTTGTTAGAGCACTGGATTTACAGTAAGATTCAGTCTACTGACCTTCCAGCAATTTCTTGGTATGTGCTAGTGATGATAAAGTCACTAGTGTTCATGGCAATCATATCAGCAGTGAATTGGCAGGAGAAGTGGTACTTCTGGTCCAGCTCTCTCCACTTGACATCTGAGTCCTCATACTTTGTCTTCTCCAGAGCGTGTGCAATTGTTCCCTGTCAGAAAGACCATTTCGGTTGTCACACCAAGTTTTGGTTGGTGCCAAAAGGAATCTTGCAGGTTCCTATTTGATGCCTATTTACCTGAGTGACTCCTAGTTTGCTAGACAAGAGGGATGCAACCAAGTTGCCATCAGTGTAGTTGCCGATGATCAAGTCGGGTTTGCCCACCAAAATGTCAAGAATTTTGTCAGAAGCATCCTGAAATTACATTGGGTAAAGGTTTACTCGAGATCACGCCCCACAAAGGGTACTGATAGACTGAAAGTTAGGAATTCATAGCTCACAAACCTGGGCATATCTCTCTAGGTAAGGGTAGATGTCAAACCGGGAGACCCACTGGCGCAAATCCTTCCCATCTTCAGTCTTGAATGGCACGCGAAGTATGTTTGAATGTTTTGTATTTTCAATTGGCTCGAGCTCCACATTACATTTTGTGCCTTTGGCATCTGGTATCAATCTTGTTAACTGCGGGACAATAGCAGCCAATAGTTTAGCTAGTTCTGTAAATGAGATGATATGAATGACTAGGATCATTGTGTAATGAACTTTACCACAAGAATCTTTGGTGTTACATGCAAACCCTGCTGCTTGATTCTTTGCAGCAGCTCCTCTTCCATGGCCCTGACTTGATCCAGGATGTAGACAACCTATTACAGAGAAACAATGTTTTCAAAGCGCGATAATTGGTGAGTTGTGGCTATTTCCTACTATTTGATGACCTCCCCCCATACCTGACCACCGGTATCAGGCAAGCCAAGAACCTTCTCTTGGCCAAAGTATCCATGAATAGAGAAAACGACAATGTTGAATATGGAAGGAACCCTGCTGAAGAACTTCTCCATGTTGATAGGATCTGGTGCCTGGAGCACTTCAGATAGGCAATTCAGTGTCTCCTTGCACCTTTCAGCAGTGTCACCCCATCCTTTCTCTAATCCCCACTCCTGAAATCTGCAATACCATTATATAAAGAAACATTAGCCATAGTTGCGTATTTTTGTACCACGAATTTTATCTACCTAACATGACCTTTGTTCAAACTTCAAGTATGGAGTGTATTTTGGGAGCCCGCTAACAAAGACTTCTGCAAGGAGTAGTGCTGTCTGAAGCTTGTTCACCGTGTCGACGGTGTCATTAATCATCAGCTTCTGCATGTCCATGAGGATATAAGTTCACTCAGTGTGTTACTTTTAATCTGATAGTAATCTCTGCGCCACGAATGGCCGATCTCCTTACCTCACCGCCGTAATTCAGGGCTAGTAAATAGTCTAGCAACGGCTTCATGCCTTCAGGCTTGTCACTCAGCTTTGAAGACAGAAATTTGGATACAAACTGCAGCCCATTCCCTATGGATGAGGGCAGCGTCAGATGAGGTGTTGAGAGGTCGAGAGCTCCGAAATCAACTTCCATTGAGTTGTCATCCTTGGCCCTGAAATTCACATGAACCGACCATTGTTTTTCAGTTTCATACTTTTACTCACGTGGCATCAAATTACTTTCTAATCCGTGTAGAAGCTCCCATTTGGATTGGTGGATTCATACCATTTCTCATCATATAAGGTCTCTTTGAACTTCAGGTACTCCGACGGTGTGATTCCTTCGACCGACAAATCTTCCGAATGAACTTTGACGTACTCCCAGATACCAGGATTCATTCTGACAGCAAATGCGACAAATGGTGGTAGCACTACTGCTTCCTGCAAACAGTAAGTTCAGTTAAGGTAAGAACATCCATTTATCAAACTTAATTTTTGCTGCAAAGAAAGAAAATGACTTCAAAGAGAAGTCACCTGTGTCGAACAAATAATGTAACCAAGAAAGCCTTCAACAAGCTTTTCCTTCTCGACTTTGTCATCCAGTGATTTTTCCAGCTCCTCCATGAGCTGCTGGTTCTTCAAGAGCCTCCTACCCTTCGATACATACCTGAAATATTTTTACCCCAGATTTTAGGATGGCAAAACTTCCACAGCAACAATATATCTCTTATGCACACATGACATAAGGAAGAACCTATTACATGTATCACAGCACACACACTCGTTGCAAATCCAAATCCTTTTTTTATCCATCAATGATGATTTCCATGTTTAATTTACAGTACCTTTGGAAGCATCTCTTCATCTGGTAGCGGCTTTGCCGTAGTGCATCGGGCATGCCCTCAGCGATGCTGTCCATTCTCTTGAAGCTGAGCTTGAAGGCCATGGTGAGAGACTACCAGACTTGAAAGTGGTTGGAGAATTTTCAAGAACTATACTGGGAAAGGAGACTAAGAAAGAATGTTGTGAAGTTGTGTGATTGGCTGGGTATCGATGAACAACAATTTATAGAAGAGAGGCATAAAACTTGCAAAGATTTCTTTTTGTGGACATAGCTGGAAATGGAAGACAGGGGATGCTAAGCTCAGGGGAGAAAGCACATTCTCGGGAGAAGTTATGCCCAAGAAACATAGAGGGCAAGAAAGGCATGAACACCGTCATATCACTAAGATTCCTTAGATGTATACCATTTCTTCTCCCTTTGCCTGTGGCATAAAAAAGGGGGGAAATCCATCAGATATTGAAGGTTAATTAGAACCAAGATAATGAGAAGAAAGTTACCATGCCATGGAAAGGTTTGACATCCAAACGTAGGGCATTAGGTAAACTTTTCGCCATTGGATATCATGTGTCCAAACGTAGCGGGGTATTAGGCCAAGAACTTTTGTATTCCTCCTTCAGACGGTGGAAAAAATAATCAAAACAGATTTGGTTGAGTCTCAATCGAGCCTGAAGCTCATTTGGTGTAGCTCTCGTAGTTATCATGCTATAACTCAAGAAATGGGCATACTTTCTGTTGATCATGGCTACAAGAGTTCTGGGTATGATTTGCCACATTGTATAGCTTACAGATTCGTCCTACTGTCTTGAGGCCAATTCGCTCTGTGCTGTAAGCTCACGAAATTTGGAGAATCGCAAGGTCGCCAATTAGTTAAATTTAGCTCACACACAATATATACATGTGTACATATGTAACTGTGCATATATATATATATATATATATATATCGCTGGTCGTACATTTGTAATACCGAAGAAGCTCATCCAAACCTTTCATGTGCGATCGTTGTTGACTAGACTAATCAATAACGTAACAAAACCAACTAATAAATGCTTTTCTAGTTTGTACCTGAATCATTTTTTTTTTCATATCTTTTAGCTGAGAATGTGATTCCTTCGAATTGACAAAGCGCTAAACAGTGTAAAATATCTATTGAGCTGAATTTGTCTTTTTCATATCTTTTAGCTGAGAATGATTTTGATCTTCAAATTGTATAGGATTGTAGAATCTAAACTCCCTTACTTATGGTAATTGTTTGAGAATTTTTTTAAACTTTTACATATGATTTTCACGGACAAGAATTTAGTTCTACATGTGGTTTTCATGTATTTTACACGATAAGGCTGGTTTACACATGATATAGTAACATCTCGCTAATAGTGAGTAATATATCATTTTTTGTATAGTAAAAGTCAGCATATCCTATGTGAACTATAAAATCAGTAACATCTTGTGTAATAGTGAGTAATATGTTATTTTCTGGATGGTAGAAGTCAACATATCTTGTGTGAATTATAAAATCTATGAAAATCAGATGTACATATTTTCAAAAATTCTCAAAAAAAATATTATACAAAAATCATCCCCATTTGAAAGTTATGGTTAAATCAAAGAAAGAAAGAAAGATTCATATACAAACTAGAAGTAGCATTTATTAGTTGGGTTAGCACTGATTGTTTGGTTGCACGAGTGGCTCGGTCGGTCTGTGTTAAATGGCTGGGGAGTAGTATAGCCTGTTCTACACGCAGCTATAGAATAGTATCTCTCTATATATATACATGTATACACACACATATACATAAACATTAAAAAAAAATCTGTACGTAAGTGTCAATACTACACACATCAAAATCCATCAAACTCATGTTTACAATTTACAAATCGCCATAACCAGGAAACAGAAAAGAATTACATGCATCAAGTCCTTGTGAAGGATCAAACCCATATTCAGTTTAGGGAAAGGGAGAAAAAAAGAGCATCTCCTGGCCGATTCGCCAAAAAACCGTGCTCTTTCCTCAGGGCTCATCAAATCGACATACCATTTCCATTTTATATATCACGATAATAATATGAAACCCGCAATAAAAACACAAGCTCGTGGAACAGTCGCACAGGGTGACTGAACCATGTCCCTCTACCAAATCAAACAAGTGGCTGCAAAAGAAAGGAATTGAATACTTCTGTAAGTAGTGATACCATATCACTCAACATGAGAAGATCAACACTATTGTGAAGGCAGAAAAGAACATACTGTACGAAGATTTTTCAGGAAGGCTTCATTCTTCAGACTGAGCATTCCTCTCCCAGATGCGTCGACCCTTGTTGTACCGGATGTACCTCTTGCCATCGCTGCTCATGATGCGCACCTCGGGGATCTGCTGCACGAAGTGCCAGTTTTTGCCACTGTCCAGGCAGCTCCTGAGTAAAGGGAGACTGCGCTGCAGCTCGAACCGACGCAGGTCGATCATGTTAGAACCTTGCCGGAGAGACAACGCACACGTTGCCGGCGAGATTACAGCCAACAAAACACAAGAAACTCACGTTTCTACTGCTCACTCTGATGTTTTGGTGCTTCCAATTGGATGCCTTTTCTTGTGTCTATTGCCTTGCTTAAATAGAACATTACATGGAAAGAAAATTACATGGAAAGGAAATTACATCCCTACAAATCTGCTAGAATCAATCACGCATAGCCTAATATTAGTAACTTACCAAACTAAGGAAAATACTAAACTTAGCACCCAAGGTTTACTTTCAACACTCCTCCTAAGCCTTGTGGTGCGTGCTCCCAGTATCAATTAGGCCAATCTTAGAACGAAGTTCATGAAACTTAGTCTTGCCGAGCGGCCGTTAGAATGTCGCCTAGTCATTCCTCGCTCTGATGAACTTGACATTGATCAGACCATCATCTGCAGACTCCCGGACAAAATGATACTTCACTTGAATGTGCTTACTTTGTCCATGGAGTACTGGGTTCTTGATCAAAGCAATGGCGGACTGGTTGTCCACTCAAGATCTTGGTGCTCTCGTGTCGATCCTCGCACCTCTCCCAAGACTCGAGCCAGCCACAATGCACGACAAGTAGCATTTGCGTACCGCTATGTATTCTCGCCTCGCTTGACCAGCTGCGCCACAACCTTCTCGCTTCATGGATTGCGGTGATTGGGCACGCCGAGGAAGAAAATCACCCCTGTCGTGCTTTTCCTAGCATCGACGTCGCCAGCAAAGTCGCTATCACTGTACCCCGTCAGGTGGGTCTCCTTCTCCTTCCTGCCGAACCAAAGTCCCCAATTCTGGGTTCCCGCCACATAGCGCAAGATATGTTTCACCGCGTGAAGTGGTCCTCGCGCGGATCTTCCAGAAACCGGCTGACATACCCAACAGCGAAAGCTATATCGGGGCGAGTGTTAACCAAGTACCTCAAGCTTCCGACGATGCTTCTATACGTCGTTGCGTCCACTGGCGGCTCCGTGCTGAGCTTGCTCAGCTTCAGCGTGCCTCCATGGGTACTTGACATGAATTGCACCCCGCCATGCCGCTCCTCTCCAGAATCTTGCCGGCATAGGCACCTTGGCTGAGCGAGACCCCCCTCGCGCTCTGCTTTACCTCAATGCCGAGGTAGTAGTGAAGTTGGCCGAGGTCGCTCATCTTGAATGCGGCCGCCATCTCCTTCTTGAATTCCTTGATGTCGCGGAGCTCGAGCGGTGATCACAAGGTTGTCGACATAGACCCGACCACTAGCGGCGTCGCCTTTCCGCCTGATGTAGATGGCGTGCTCCGATGGGCTCCTCCCGAAACCGAGCGACAACAGCGTGTCGTCCAACTTCGCGTTCCAGGCACGCGGTGCTTGGTGCAGGCCGTACAGTGCCTTCCGCAGTTTGAGCACCTTGTGCTCCTTGCCAGTGATGACGAAACCAACTGGCTGCTCGACGAGACCTCCTCCTGCGCAGTCGCCGTTTAGGAACGCCGATTTGACGTCCATGTGGTGCACTTCCCACCCCTCGTATGCCGCGAGAGCGATGAGCAGGCGCACCGAGTCCAGCCGAGCCATCGGCGTGAACACCTCGTCGTAGTCGATGTCGTGCCGCTGTGCGTAGCCCTTCACCACGAGGCGTGCCTTGTGCTTCGACACCGCCCCGTGCTCGTCCCTCTTCACCTTGTACACCCATTTCACCCCGATCGCCTTGCGGCTGGGTGGAAGGTCGGCGAGGCACCACGTGCCGTTCTCCTCGATGGACTCCATCTCCTCCATCATCGTCTTCCTCCAGCTGGGACTGCGTTCTGCCTCGACGAATGAGGCAGGCTCGTCAGCGCTTACCGTATTCAGCTCCTCAGTCACCAGAACGCGCGGTGCGAACCCGCGTGGCGAGGCTGGCCCGATTATGTCGTTGATGCTGCGGAACCGGAGAGGTGCGTCGTCGTCGTGGTCCGCATCTAGGTTCGCGTCGTCGATCTCGACGTCCTGGTTCGCGACGTCGTCGGCCCCGACTGGAGCCTGATGTTCTGGCGCTGCCTCCGCCATGTCGATCGCTGGTGCTGCCTGGGTTGTGGTCGCGTACTTGATTGTGAAGATGTCGTCGCCACCGTTTGGCTCGCCGATGTCGCCGCCGCTTCTTTGGCCCCACCGAAGCGTTCTCGTCGAACACCACGTCGCGTGTCACATGGAGACGCTTCGTGATGGGGTCGAACGCGCGGTACGCCTTGGAGCCGCGTTCGTAGCCGATGAAGACCATCTTGCGCCACGATCCTCAAGCTTCTTGAGATCGCGGCGATGTGTTCCGTACATACATGATGCACCGAAGGTCTTGAGGTGGTGCGGCCGGCTTCTTGCCGTGCCATGCCTCGAATGGCGTCATGCCATCCACGCTCTTCGTCGGGCACCGGTTCAACACATACACGGCCGTGCTTACCGCTTCACCCGAGCGGTAGGGCAATCCTTTCGCCTTGAGCATACTTCTCGCCGCCACCACCGTGCCATTTCGGCGCCTCGCAGCGCCGTTACATTGCGGGCTATATGGCGGTGTGTCTGGTGCTGAGACCCCTTCGGATGCGCAGTATTCGCGAACTTCGGCGGCGGTGAATTCGCCGCTGATCGATCTTGAGCGCCGCCGCTTGAGTCCCGACTCGCCCTCGGTAGCGAGCACAGATTTCTTTAATGGCGGCAGCGGCACGATCCTTGGGCGGGATCGCGGCTACCCACATGTATCTGCTGAAATCGTCCACGAGGAGCAAGAAAACTTGTTACCTCTCGGTGTCGCGGCGCAATTGGACCGCCACAGTCGCCGTGCACCACTCGAGGCACTTCTCGCTCGGAACTCCGCTGGCCGAACGAGGTGCGGCGTTGCTTGCCGACCTAGCATGCCTCGCCACGGTGCTCAAGTTGCCCGGCGAGGGCAGGCGCGCACCGGCTCCTCTCGAGCTAGCTTCCGGGCGCCGCTATGTTGGCGTGCGAACCGCTCGTGCGGCGCCATGCCACCTCATCGCCTCGGTGCGCACCGCCAAGCATCTTGTCTCCGCAATTTTGGCGTGGGCGTGTACAACCGGTTGGTGCCGAGTCACCTCGCCAATAGCCTCCGTCGGGCTCTCGGATCTTCATCACCCCGGCTTCAATGTTGATTTTGTAATCCCTTCGCCGAGCTATCCAACGCCGACTATGTTCGTCGTCGATCGGGGATGAAGTAGACTCGAGAACGACCGAGCTCGCCATTCTTGCGAGCGAAGGTGGCGGTGCGCGCCCTTCGATCCGTGCTACGGAGTCGTCGCCGAACCGGACGGTGCCGAAGTACCGCCGTGTCCATCCCGAGAACGCGGCCCTGGATCCGGACATATGGTTTGTGGCGCCGGTGTCCAGGACCCAGGTTCCCGCCTCCCGGTCCTTCTCTTCTCCGAGTTGGGCGAACACCTTCTGCTCCCAGATCTCGATCTGGGTGCTCGACGCCGCCTGCGCCTCGGGGTCGCCATGCTTGAGCTCCTTGTCCTGCCACACCAAAGTGTTCTGCGAGAAAAAAGCACCTGTCGATGGTGAGTTCACCGGATCCCCGTCCAGTGAGGGTGCGGCGGATTTCGTTGGAGACGGGAAATGGGCGGCGACTTTGCGGCGTAGTGAGGCTTCCTCCTCCTCTTGAACGGTGTGGGCTTGCTCCCGCTTGGGCCGAGATCGGCATTCACGGGCCCAGTGGCCCATCTTCCCGCAGCGCCGGCACTCGTCGCCGGTGGGCTTATTTGAATTCGACGGCCCACCCGGTGACATGTTGCCGCGCGCGCGCCCGCGTCCTCTTCGTCCTCCTCCCCGACGTCCTGCTCCGCCTCGTCCACCACTTGCGCCGCCGCCGGAGTGGTTCTCCACCTCGCGCTTCTTCCGACGCGCGTCCCACTCCTCCTCCGTGAGGTCTGACCTTCCTCGTCTTTGTAGCGATGCCGGCGCTTCTTCGAACGCCTCCTCCGCTTCCTTCAACCGCCCCGTCAGATCGGCGACCGTCATGGTCGACACATCCAACAAGGTCTTGATCGCAATTGCGATCCGCACAAACAGGATGGCGAGGCTTGAAGTATCTTGGCGGCGATTTCGGCATCCTTGACCTCCTCACCCAAGGTGGCAAGATGTGCCGCCATATTGTTCGATCGGGCGCGAAGTCCTCGACGGTCTCGCCGTCTTGAGCGTGGCAAGGTCGAATTTCGGCGCGGTATTGCGCCGTCGACTTCTTCACGCGATCATCCCGACCCTTAGGGTTGCGATCGTGTCCCGTGCCTCCTTTGCCGTTTCCATCTGGCGATGGTCGGCACCATCTCCGTGGCACCGCTCGCATAGAGCGTCCGGCGCCAAACATCTCCTCCCGAGTATCGGTGCGCCGTCCTTGATGGCGTTCGAGAGCCCGGCCTCAATTTCACCTTCATCGAGTGCCCGGTCGGAGTAGTTGGTCTTGGTGAGGACGGGTAGCTACTCCGGCGCCCACCTCACGAATCACCCGCTGGACCACCACTCCATCTTTGGAGGTCTTGTCTTTCGACATCTTGAGACCCTAGCCGCAACCGCGCTCGATACAAATGTTAGAACCTTGCGGAGAGACAACGCACACGTTGCCGGCGAGATTACAGCCAACACAACACAAGAAACTCACGTTTCTACTGCTCACTCTGATGTTTTGGTGCTTCCAATTGGATGCCTTTTCTTGTGTCTATTGCCTTGCTTAAATAGAACATTACATGGAAAGGAAATTACATGAAAAGGAAATTACATCCCTACAAATCTGCTAGAATCAATCACGCATAGCCTAATATTAGTAACTTACCAAACTAAGGAAAATACTAAACTTAGCACCCAAGGTTTACTTTCAACAGATCATTGCGCTTATGGATCAGCTGCCCCAGCCACTGTGGGAACGCAATAATCCAGAAGATGATCAGCTCTTCGAAATAGAATTTCTCTGTGGATGGGGGAAACAGAAACACAAGCCTGAGGTGCTGCAGCGTGTCGAGGCCCGCCACATGCTTCAGCTTTGAGCAGTCGTCAATAATAAGAGAACGAAGCATGGGTAGGTTAGAGATCCTCTGAAGCGCCCTGTTATCTTTGAGATGGAGCTCATCAGATAGTTTTGGCAGGTTCTTTATTTCTGTTAGGCTATGTGCACCCTCGACATGAAGGTCGCACAGAGCAGCATGCTTTAGGTCTTCTGGTAAAGCTTTAAGTTTAGGGCAGAACTGTATGTGCAGTGACTTAAGACAAGGTAACAGTATCTGGCTGTCTTCCACAGCTAAAGACCAACCTTCCAGCTTCTTCATGTTTCTTAGCTTTAAAACCTCAAGCTTGGGAAATGAAGTGGTTGGTGACAATACAGTGGTGCCGAGGAATTCAGAACCAATGGTGATAACTGAGTCTGCATTTGAGATTTGCAGGGACTGGAGCTCGTTCAGGAGGCCAAGCGCAGGCAGTGTAGTGTACGATATGCATTTGTCTAGATCCAAGAACACAAGCCCAGGGAAGGAGGTGCCTAGCTTGGGACCTGTCATCCAGTATGGGAACTTTCCAACTTTGTAGTTCTTGGTACTAGCTTCTTGACGCTCTGGGGTGGGGTGGGCTCATTCCATATCTTTTCACTCACTTTGGTTGATTCATCTCTACTGCATTGACCATTGTTTACTTCCTGTTCTTCCTTCTCTTCTTTCTCTGTTTACTCTTGATTCTGTTGTTCTTCATGTTCTTGTTCTTCTATTAAAGGTACCTGCTCAGAGAGGTGTAGATCCTTCAGGAATGGCTTGTTTGCAAGTACAGCAGCTCCTGAAGTAGCCCTATCAAGACTCTATACGAAGGTACCTCAATTCTGACAAAGCTTTGAGGTCATCTAAGTCACAACCCTCAGGATCATTGTTGTCGTGACCAATGATTAGACCAGATAGATAGTTAAGATGCTTCAATTCACCGACACCCTTTGGTACATAGCTTAGGGAAGTTCCCTCGAGACAAAGGCATCTAAGCTCTAGCAATGTTTTGATGGACCAAGGAAGTCTCTGTAATCCTTGGCAACCTTGAAGGCTCAAGCTCTGCAAATTTATGAGAAAGCCAAGGGAAGAGGGTATACCTCTGACATGAGTTTCATCAAGACTGAGGTGCCTCAAATGTAGCAAATTGCCAATCGATCTTGGGAGGGTCTTTATTGCTGTCTTGCTCAAATCCAAGATACGCAAGCAAGGGGCTGACACGGGGAGAAGATCATCTATTGCTCTGACATTCGGGCTGTTGAAGACCATCAGTGACCTTAGGCTCATCTGCTGTTTCACTGAAATTGGATCCTCGAAGCTGTTCTCCATGTTACACAATGCGAGGTGCCGAGGCTTTGACAATGAGGACAACGGGCCCATGCTCGATCTCTGCTGGCCATCCATTAAGATACTCTCATCTGTAATCACAAAGCGGCTAGTAAGAGGAGAAGATCATGTGTTATCCAGCACCGGTCAAGATTATCATGATCTGGTTGTTACAAGTTTCTGCCTATCAATTCTACATAGTACTCTTCAGCAGATTCTTCCAGTAACTTGTTGTCTCTGGCATTTACAACCCCTTCAGCAATCCAATGGAGCACAAGATCAAAGCGCCGAATGGGGCATTCTTCTGGACACAAAGAACAATGGAGGAAGCACTCCTTCAATGCAGAAGGCAGATCAAATTAAGTAGAGTGCTTATGGCACTTCTTGAAGAATGGTCGCATGGACTGTAACATCCCAAAATTTGGCTTATAATTTCGCTCACGTGCATTTTTGTGATTTTCTGAATTTATTGGGTTTTCCAGAAATTATCTAAATTTATTTTAATTAAGTATATTGAACCTTTGGTGAAAACTAAATATATATAGATAAAGTTAATATAAAGTTTTACCAAAAATATTTTATTTGAGCTCAGAATGTCTCAAAGTATTTATGAGAATTTTCTAGGATTTTTCCGATATTTTAATTACTTAAAATAGACTAATCCAATTTCGGAATTATTTTAAATCAAAAGCTTTTGAAAATCGAGTGAGCGATCTTGGGCCAAGCCCGACCTTTCATGCGTCTTGTGACCCATTCTTTGTGCGGCCCGTCGGCCGCTGCGCCGCTTGCGCTGCGTGTGACCGTTGGATGAAGATCAAATGGTCGCCTCCTTCGCGAAACCCTAGTCTTTGCGAGCCGTTGGATCGAGATCAAGTGGTCGGGATCGCTTCGCGTTGTTTTGGTAAGTTTAGATCTCATCCGTTGGATTTGGAAAGAGCGGATCGGATCGTATCGCCGGATCTAATCTTGGCGCTCATCTTGGATCGGACGGTCTCGATCGTCGTCTCCGATTCGGTTTCGAATCCGCCGCCGCTTGCCGCCGCCGCGCGTGATTTAGGGTTTCCTTCCTGTGCGCATGCCGAGGCTATAAAGCGCGGCCCGCTCCGATGTTCCTCGTTCCCTTGCGCGACCCGGTAGCTCTAGCCTCTTCGCTGCTTTCACGCCATCATCGCTCGAGAGCTCGCCGTAGTTCTTTGCGATCTGCGCCGCGAGTTTTGCGCCATTCGCCGCCGTCGAGCATCCTCCCGCCGAATCGGTTCGGATCAGAGTTCCTCGCGTCGTGTCGCGTCGAGTCGCGCCTTCTTCTTCGCCGAGTCACGTCGAAGCGCCGTTCGGGTGGTCGTCTTCCTCCGCTCGGTGCAAGCCCGCCGCCGTGTCTCGAGCCCGCGCATCCGTTGGATCTTCGCCAACCGTCGAGATCAAGCCACGTCGCTTCTTCATCGGTGTTTCGCTCGGGTAAATTTCTAACCGTTAGATCCGAATAAGCGATCGGGATTGAGCCACGTAGGGGTAGATCGGTGGCCGTCGGATCGTCGCGCAGATGCGCGCCGCGTGTCGAGCATCGCACGCGGCGGCGTCGCGACCAATCGATCGCGCCGCATGTCGGGCGCGCGTGGTGCGGCGCCGTGGGCGCGCCCACGGTGGACGAGGCGGTTACGTGGACCGAGTCCATGGACGAGCGGCGTGTCGGCGCTGATTGGTCGAGTCGGCTGACGTCGGCGTTGCACAATAAAGATCTTTTCAATAGAAAAATAATTGGAAAAATCGAAATTCTATTTTACGTATTTTTAGTATTTATTCAAACTTCAAAGGCTATATCTTTTGCATTTTAACTCGGATTCTAGTGATTCAAATTTCTAAAAATTGTAAAATCAATATCTATTTATTGGTGAATTTTATTTTATTTTTGGAGTTTGTTTGCTCTCTGGTTTGGTGTTTATTTGCTATTTTGGCATCGTTTAGCGTAGGCGTTGAAGCGCTTTCGGTGATCCGGAGGAAGATTCGTCGCCCAAGACCCAAACTCAGATCAAGACCAGCACCTACTCCAAGGCAAGTTGTGCTTTGATCATGTTGCACCTAATTTTCACCAAATCGCTATTTTGTCTTTTAAACTTTATGCATGATATTTTATGTGTATAAATGATTTCAATTAATCTGGGAATTAGATAATATGCCTATTTGAATTAAACCATACCTTGTCAATTATATGCCATGATTTATTTGTCACCCTAGGATGTGGAATTATAGTTGATAATCAACATGGGCTAGTTAGATCGTCATAGATTGCTTAGCCATGCCACGTCATCACATGTGTCCGAATGTCGATACTTAATCTTGACTAATGGAATATGGAACAATGTTTATGAATTGGTGTGTCATGTGTTGTCACACAATGATATCAAGTTGTCGTGGCGAGGAGGTCACACATCGGGATTGAAATGTTGATGGCATGTGGTGCTTGGTAATCAATGGGGTGGTAATGATTTTAGATTGAGGCAAGTGGCAAGGGCGGTGTGCCAAGGTGGGCCAGGTTTGGCGGGGTATGTGGAAGTCTTGCCTTAATCACTTTAAGGACTTAACCTTGCAAGCCTTTGACTGAGTCTCTCTTGCAACCACATATGCGGAATGGGACACCTAGTGAATAATTTGTGAAACCTAGATTTGATCTTGTCGTGGTGAATAGTGAGTCCCGGTTACGGTTTAACTCACATGGCGCAAGAGGGGGCCTGTTGTGGTGGTTTAACCCTTGATGTTGAAACCTTAGCGAGCGATCTTGGGTCTAGGTGTAGCATTGTAAAGGCTTTGTTATGATCACTCGCCTTGGTGGTGTTTGGTTGTATCGTGTGGGTAAAGTGCATAACCTCTGCAGAGTGTACAATCTATTCGAATAGCCGTGCTCACGGTATTGGGCAATGCTCGGAATTACTGATTAAGGGTTAGACTTTTGTTAAACAAAAACTTGTTGGGATGGCAAGGTGCCATGGAAAGTGGAAAAATTAATTTAGGATTGGAAACTTGGTGTATTTGAAATATTGAATTTATTAATTCTTGTATTTGTTTCTTGCTTTTCAATCTATTTATTGTATTCTTGTTAAATCTTGCTTTATTGCAAAATACCCTTACTAGCCATTCCTTTGGATTAAGCCAAGCATATAAAATATTAGACTTGCATTGTTGTGCACAACTTGTTGAGTGCTTTATGTACTCACCCCAACAACAACAACTTGAGAAGAAGAGGAATCTATACCATTCATGGAGGAGGATTACTTGGATCACGAATGCTTAGGGTCCGAGCCTCGTCGGTTGCTGTGGCGAATGGAGCGCCACCTGCGTTTATTCTATTTCATTGCTTCTCATTGATACTCTTTTTAAGCCCTGTGAGGCATTATTCATGTAAGACAACAGTTATTATTAATTAATGAAGTTTATGCTATATTTATTTGTGTGAGACTATGATAGCATCTATGTTGAGCTGTGTGCACTAGCGTGATCTGGACTAGTGCGGTATACACAGAGGGTCGGATTTGCAAATTCGGGTCCCGACAGAGGTGGTATCGAGCCATCTTGACTATAGATCTTGGCCCTAGGTAGTTGGTATCTCTTAGGAGTGTCCAAAATTATTTTCTAAAGAAAAGCAGTAAAATTGACTAATATGAAACTCTTGGCTTATCTCATCCTCCTACTCTCATCCTTGCTAAATTACCTTCTTTTTCGTTGCCGTTTGAGTGGAGATCTTATTCAAAATTTTGTTTTGAATAGATGCCGATCTTCGATCCTTGAGTCAAGACAGGTGGCTATGCCATGGAGCCGTGGAGAGTTCTTCAAGTGATTGGAGGCTTTGATCGTCCGCTCTACCGAGGAAGCAAGCGGGCGTCAGCGGTGTGCATCGGGGTTCTTACGCAGTGATCATCTTCGCTCGAGTGCGGCGAGACCACGCACCGATCCACATCACCGCCGGAGGTTCACTTACGAGACCGGAGTTCGGGAGGCGCTAGACTTGCTCACGACGGATGCGCCACGACTACGCCTACGAGCTTAGCGACACCGTGTTTCGACTTCACCGACGGCGGCGTGCAGCGTCGGCGGATCGTGGAGGAGAGTGTGCTCTGCGATACACCTTCTTGAGTTCGCCACCGCCGGGAGGATCACCTAAGGGACACTGCGCAGAGGCTGGAGACAGCGTGTGAGTCCGAGAGTGGCGGGCGAGAGCTTCAAAGACCGTGACGCCGCAGCCTGAGTCATCGGCGAGTGGAGGAAGCCTTGCGGTGGCCGAGGAGCTAGCGGACCAGTCGTCCAGAGCCGGATGAGGTCGCCGAGGAGGAAGAAGAAGACCGGAAGAGCGTGAGTGGGAGCCCGAGGAGCAGCAGAGGTCACGGGATAGGTTCGCACCCATGCCGCCCACCCACCGGTGTATGCACGGATCGATCTCACCCGGTGGGTGGATGAGTGAAGTTGGTCTTAGAGTTGTGTTGAGACTCGAGTGTTGAGTCGCGTTCTTAAGTTAGCCTTTACATTTTAGTAGGCGTTAAGGTTGCATGTTTAGTTTGGTTCTTAATTGTTTCTTTGAGTGTGCGTTATGTGTTGCAAAGCCCTTAGGCATTGTAAGCAACCATACCAAGTAATAATAATAAAGATTATTTGAGTTGGGTTTAACCAGTTTCCCCGCTTAGAAATTCTTGCATCTTATCTATGCTACATCTATCTTTCCTAACCCAAGAAGCAATCAAGCGGATGGTGAACACTCGCGGCAACAATGGGGATTCAGAAGTGGTGCGCTCGAGCAACAATCCCAATGAAGGAGCGCCACCGCAGCAAGCACCGCCGATGGATATGCGAGAACTTGGGAGCTTTTCTCATTGCGCAAACTCGGTTGATGCGAGACTATGATGCGTGAGATGACCAATATGGCTGCGATCAACAACCTCATTGCTCGAACAACAATGGCGGGCCTCGTCCTTACTCCAAGTTGTCGGACTTCATGAGGACCCGACCACCAACATTCTCGAAATGTCAATCCCTTGGAAGCGGATGATTGGTGAGAACCATTGAGAGGAAATTGTACATCACTCAATGTGAAGGCCATGAGAAGGTTCTTTACGTATCCCATCGGCTAGAGGAACAATTGCGAGAATGGTGGGAGAACTATTGTCTTTGCTCATGAAGCACCCATGGAAATCACATGGGAAGAGTTTGCAACGGCCTTCCGCGATACCATGTCGGAAGGGATGATGGACTGAAAAGGAAGAGTTGAGGCGCTTAAGCAAGGAAGTCAGCGGTGGCGATTACTTAAACAAATTCACGCGATTAGCTCGCTATGCTTACGAGGGCGTAGCGACGGACAAGGCCAGCGATCCGCTTCATGAAAGGACTAAACTCGAGGGCGCAAGTGGGGTGATTACCCACACTTTTGATTTCCAAGAATTGGTAAACAAGGCTTTGATTACGGAGGATAAGCGCAAGGAGCTTGGGAAAATCGCAAGCGCTGATGACTAACCCGGTGGATGCCTAACCACTGCGAATGAGGATGACACCGCAGCGGTTTGCTAGGTTCCAACCACAAGTGTTAACAAGCCAACAACACCGCACCGCGACCATCGTGACAAGGTTATCGACGCCGCCCAAGGTAACAATGCTCAAGGAGTCGTGATCAATACCGCCGAAGGTGCTACTGATTGCAATGAGTGGGGCATTATGCTAATAGATGTCCCGAAAGGAGGAATCACGCCGATGCGTTTCAACCTTGGAGCGACACTGCTAAGGCACCGATGACGGAGCGAATCGAGGAGCCGGACAGCGGGAGTGGCGCCTCAAGCTACTATTCGAGGCGAGTCAACCACATCACCGCCGATGGAGCCAGGAAGCATCGGACGTCGTCTTGGGTAAGTTTTGGTAAACTCGATTACCGCATAAGTATTATTTGATTCAGAGCTTCGCATTCCTTTGTCTCTCGAGCTTTTGCATCGAAAATGGTTTGAGCATGAAAAATCTTAAGTGTGTGATGCTAGTACAAGCCCGAGGATCGAGTTAAGATCTAACCTTGGGTGTTTGGGGTGAAGCTAATAATTAATGGGGTAGAGTTCCTAGCGAACTTGATTATTCTAGATGCCCAAGTTTTAGATGTCATATTGGGAATGGGTAGTTAACCAAGCATAAGACAGTTTTGGATTGTGGTGAAGGTTGTATCCATTGAGAGCCCTAGAGGAGAAAAGGTGGAATTCGAGCGACATCGATTCGTAAGGTCAATTAATGGTTAATAGCATGAGAACCGTCGTCATAGAGGGACGCGCGATGAGTCGAGGAATATCGGACGTATTTCGGAAGATCTCGGGAATGCCGCGGGCCGTGACATCGAGTTCGTCATTGAGTTAGGACCGGAACCGCACCAATAGCAAAAGACCTTATCGGATGCCTACCGATGAGTTAGTAGAGATGAAGAAGCAGATCGACGAGTTATTAGAAAGGTTTTATAAGACCAAGTTAAATCGCCATGGGGAGCGCCGATTTTGTTTGTCGGGAAAAGGATGGAAGCCTTAGAATGTGTATTGATTACCGTGCACTTAATGAAGTGAGCGATTAAGAATAAGTATCCGTTGCCAAGGATTGATGATCATTCGACCGGTTGAGAGGAGCTGGAGTGTTCTCCAAGATAGACCTTCGTTAGGATATCATCAACTAAAGATTGAGGCGGAGATGTTCCAAAGACCGCATTCTCTTCAAGATATGGACATTATGAGTTCACGGTCATGTCTTTTGGATTGACCAATGCGCGGCATATTTCATGAACTTGATGAATAAGATTTTCATGGAATACTTGGACAAGTTTGTTGTTGTGTTCATAGATGATATTTTGGTATATTCGAAGACCGAAGCGAGCACGCAAATCATCCGAGGCTAGTGTTGGAAAAGCTGCGTGAGCAACGGTGTATGCTAAATTGATAAATCGACTTTTGGAAGGAAAAGGTGGAATTTCTCGGTCATGTCATGGCTGCAGAAGGAGTTCTTTGTCGACCCAAGCAAAGTGGAAGCGATGTTGCATTGGGAGCAACCAAAGTCATCACTCAAGTCCGAAGTTTTACGGGAATGGCGAGGATATTATCGCGGTTCATAGAAGGATTTTCGACGATTGCGAGACCTCTTACTCGATTATTGAAAAAGGAAAAGAAATTTTCATGGGCCTTGATTGTGATAAGAGTTTTGAGGAATTAAAGCGTTTAACAATGACCCAGTGTTGGTTTTGCCTAATGTTGAAACGACTTGATATATCTTGTGATGCGTCAAGGCGAGGTCTTGGATGCGTATTGATGCAAGAGGGTAAAGTGGTCGCATATCGTCAAAGCGATTAAGACCGCCTGAAGGAAATTATCCTACGCATGACTTGGAATTGGTTGCCGTGGTGCATGCCTTGAAATTGTGGCGTCATTATCTCATTGGAAATAGATGTGAGATATATACGGACCATAAGAGTTTGAAATATATTTTCACTCAATCGATCTCAATATGAGGCAAAGGAGATGGTTGGAATTAATCAAGGATTATAACATGGGAATTCATTACCATCGGGAAAAGCAAATGTGGTAGCCGATGCCTTAAGTCGCAAGAGCTACGTGGCGAATATGATGGTGCGGGAAGGACGATCGAGGCTATGCGAGAATTGCAAAATTTAAAATTGGAAGTAGTTTTAGAAGGATTTCTAGCTGCTTTGGAAGTGAAGCCAATGCTCGAAGATCAAATTCGGGAAGGACAAAAGATGATGAGAAAGTCAACCGAATCAAGGCTAAAAAGGATGAAGGATTAGCAAAGGACTTTCTGAGTGGACGACCAAGGTACCATGTGGTTCAAAGGGTCGCATTTGTGTGCCAAACAGACTAGAACTTAAGCAGTTGATTTTGGAAGAGGCTCATGATTCCAAGTATCCAATTCATCCAGAAGCGCTAAGATGTACGGGACTTAAAGGAGAGGTTTTGGTGGCGAATATGAAGCGTGAAGTCGCGAGCACGTTGCCTTGTGCGATGTATGCGAGAGTTAAGGCAATACATCGAGAGACCAGCAGGTTTGCTACAACCGCTAAAAGTCCCAGAATGGAAGTGGGAAGAAATCGGTATGGATTTCATCACGGATTGCCAAGAACTCAAAATGGGTATGATTCTATATGGGTCATTGTGGATCGATTGACCAAAGTTGCTCACTTCATTCCGTCAAGACAACTTACTCAGAGACCGGTTAGCGTAACTATACATTGCGAATCGTGTGTTTGCATGGTGTACCAAAGAAAATAGTGTCGATGAGAGTACTCGAGTTCACCTCGAGATTTTGGGATAAATTGCATGAAGCCATGGGAGCAGCGTTTGAACTTTAGCACGACATATCATCCTCGAACCGATGGTCGACAGAAAGAGTAAATCGATTTTGGAAGATATGTTAAGAGCTTGTGCTTTAGCCTACACTACATCATGGGATAAATGTTTGCCATATCACGAGTTGATTATAACAACGATCACCGAGCTAGTTTGCGGATGTCGCCATTTGAAGCTTTATATGGTCGTGCTGTCGTACCCGCTAAATTGGAATGAGACAGGAGGCGTATGATATTTGGCCTGATATTCTCAAGGAAGTGAAGAGCAAGTTGCTATGATAAGAGAGGTTGAAAATCGCGATCAAGGCAAAAGAGTTCTGGCGATAATCGGCGTCGTGATCTAAGTTTGAGCCGATGATTTCGTGTATCTTAGGGTTACCCTACGAAAGGAGTTAAAGGTTCCACGCTAAAGGAAAGCTCGCCCCAAGATATGTTGGACCGTTCAAAATTTTGAGCCGTCGAGGAGGTTGCTTATCGATTGGAATTGCGCGATTCTTTGGCGGCGTGCATGATGTGTTCCATGTGTCACAACTCAAGAAGTGTCTTGGTGCAGCAGAGCGAGACACCTATGGAAGAGATTGAGTTGCGAAGGATTTGACCTACAAAGAACATCAATGAAAATTTTGGATGTCATGGACATGAGAACCGGAACAATTCGATTCGTTTTGCGAGTTGATGGAGCAACCATTACGAGAATGAGGCAACTTTGGGAGCGTGAAGAGGACCTAAAGATGGAATTTCAAACCTATTCCTAGTCGACCTTGAATCTCGGGTCGAGATTACATAAGGGGAGGTTTGTAACATCCCAAAATTTGGCTTATAATTTCGCTCACGTGCATTTTGTGATTTTACGAATTTATTGGATTTTCGAAATTATCTAAATTTATTTTGATTAAGTATATTGAACCTTTGGTGAAAACTAAATATATATAGATAAAGTTAATATAAAGTTTTACCAAAAATATTTTATTTGAGCTCGAATGTCTCAAAGTATTTATGAGAATTTTAGGATTTTTCACGATATTTTAATTACTTAAAATAGATTAATCCAATTTCGGGAATTATTTTAAATCAAAAGCTTTTGAAAATCGAGTGAGCGATCTTGGGCCAAGCCCGACCTTTGTCGTCTTGTGACCCATTCTTTGTCGCGGCCCGTCGGCCACCGCTTGCGCGCGTGTGTGGCCGTTGGATGAAGATCGGATGGTTGCCTCCTTTCGCGAAACCCTAGTCTTTGCGAGCCGTTGGATCGAGATCAAGTGGTCGGGATAAACCAGCGTTGTTTTGGTAAGTTTAGATCTCGTCAGTTGGATTTGGAAAGAGCGGATCGGATCGTATCGCCGGATCTAATCTTGGCGCTCATCTTGGATCGGACGGTCTCGATCGTCGTCTCGATTCGGTTTCGAATCCGCCGCTTCTTGCGTCGCCGCCGCGTGATTTAGGGTTTCCTTCCTGTGCGCATCCGAGGCTATAAAGCCGCGGCCGCGCTCCGATGTTCCTCGTTCCTTGCGCGCCCGGTAGCTCTAGCCTCTTCGCTGTTTAGCGCCATCATCGCTCAGGAGCTCGCCGTAGTTCTTTGCGGTCTGCATGCGCGAGTTTTGCGCCATTCGCCGCCGTCGAGCATCCTCCCGCCGAATCGGTTCGGATCCAGAGTTCCTCGCGTCGTGTCGCGTCGAGTCGCCCTTCTTCTCGCCGGAGTCGCGTCGAAGCGCCGTTCGGGTGGTCGTCTTCCTCGCTCGGTGCAAACCCGCCGCCGTGTCTCGGAGCTTGCGCATCCGTTGGATCTTCGCCGAACCGTCGAGATCAAGCCACGTCGCTTCTTCATGATGTTTCGCTCGGGTAAATTTCTAACCGTTAGATCCGAATAGGCGATCGGGATTGAGCCACGTAGGGGTAGATCGGTGGCCGTCGGATCGTCGCGCAGATCGCGCCGCGTGTCGAGCATCGGCGCGGCGGCGTCGCGACCAATCGATCGCGCCGCATGTCGGTAGCGTGGTGCGGCAGCCGTGGGCGCGTCCACGGTGGACGAGGCGGTTACGTGGACCGAGTCCATGGACGAGCGGCGATGTCGGCGCTGATTGGTCCGAGTCGGTGGCGTCGGCGTTGCACAATAAAGATCTTTTCAATAGAAAAATAATTGAGAAAAATCGAAATTCTATTTTACGTATTTTGATGTTATTCAAACTTCAAAAGGCTATATCTTTTGCATTTTAACTCGGATTTGAGTGATTCAAATTTCTAAAAATTGTAAAATCAATATCTATTTATTGGTGAATTTTATTTTATTTTTGGAGTTTGTTTGCTCTCTGGTTTGGTGTTTATTTGCTATTTTGGCATCGTTTAGCGTAGGCGTTGAGCGCTTTCGGTGATCCGGAGGAAGATTCGTCGCTCAAGACCCAAACTCAGATCAAGACCAGCACCTACTCCAAGGCAAGTTGTGCTTTGATCATGTTGCACCTAATTTTCACCAAATCGCTATTTTGTCTTTTAAACTTTATGCATGATATTTTATGTGTATAAATGATTTCAATTAATCTGGGAATTAGATAATATGCCTATTTGAATTAAACCATACCTTGTCAATTATATGCCATGATTTATTTGTCACCCTAGGATGTGGAATTATAGTTGATAATCAACATGGGCTAGTTAGATCGTCATAGATTGCTTAGCCATGCCACGTCATCACATGTGTCCAGAATGTCGATACTTAATCTTGACTAATGGAATATGGAACAATGTTTATGAATTGGTGTGTCATGTGTTGTCACACAATGATATCAAGTTGTCGTGGCGAGGAGGTCACACATCGGGATTGAAATGTTGATGGCATGTGGTGCTTGGTAATCAAGCTGGGGTGGTAATGATTTTAGATTGAGGCAAGTGGCAAGGGCGGTGTGCTAAGGTGGGCGAGGTTTGGCGGGGGTATGTGGAAGTCTTGCCTTAATCACTTTAAAGACTTAACCTTGCAAGCCTTTGACACGAGTCTCTCTTGCAACCACATATGCGGAATGGGACTGACCTAGTGAATAATTTGTGAAACCTAGATTTGATCTTGTCGTGGTGAATAGTGAGTCCGGGTTACGGTTTAACTCACATGGCGCAAGAGGGGGCCTGTTGTGGTGGTTTAACCCTTGATGTTGAAACCTTAGCGGCGATCTTGGGTCTAGGTGTAGCATTGTAAAGGCTTTGTTATGATCACTCGCCTTGGCGGTGTTTGGTTGTATCGTGTGGGTAAAGTGCATAACCTCTGCAGAGTGTACAATCTTTTGAATAGCCGTGCTCACGGTATTGGGCAATGTTCGGAATTACTGATTAAGGGTTAGACTTTTGTTAAACAAAAACTTGTTGGGATGGCAAGGTGCCATGGAAAGTGGAAAAATTAATTTAGGATTGGAAACTTGGTGTATTTGAAATCTTGAATTTATTAATTCTTGTATTTGTTTCTTCGCTTTTCAATCTATTTATTGTATTCTTGTTAAATCTTGCTTTATTGCAAAATACCCTTACTAGCCATTCCTTTGGATTAAGCCAAGCATATAAAATATTAGACTTGCATTATTGTGCACAACTTGTTGAGTGCTTTATGTACTCACCCCAACAACAACAACTTCGAAGAAGAGGAATCTATACCATTCATGGAGGAGGATTACTTGGATCACGAATGCTTAGGGTCCGAGACTCGTCGGTTGCTGTGGCGAATCGGAGCGCCACTGCGTTTATTCTATTTCATTGCTTCTCATTGATACTCTTTCTAAGCCCCGTGAGGCATTATTCATGTAAGACAACAGTTATTATTAATTAATGAAGTTTATGCTATATTTATTTGTGTGTGACTATGATAGCATCTATGTTGAGCCTGTGTGCACTAGCGTGATCCTGGACTAGTGCGGTATACACAGAGGGTCCGGATTTGCAAATTCGGGTCCCGACATGGACCAAACATCACTTTTTAGGACTGCTTCTTATATACAGTTCAAACCAAAAAATTATACCTCTTATCCTTTTGAGCATACTCTAATAATCATTATAAAATACTCCAAAATGGGTTCTATAAAAAATTTCATCAAAGTTCACTTCTTATAGCATAATTTGTATATATACTCCTTTTACATATGAAAAAATGGTATATAGTAAAAATAAAGGGTTCCGATGAAAAAAAAATCAACCATGTCTCATTGAAGTATCTTAGAATTTGTATTTAATTATACCGAAAACGATAAAAGAATATAACAAATTCATTTAAATAGTATATTAAAAGTAGGAATGTGGAGTACTGAAAAGGAAGCTAGGAAGTCTTTTCCGTACTCTTGGGAGTACATACTCCTACTTTCAATGTACTAGTTAAAAGAACATGTTATCCTCTTTTATCACTTTTGGTATATTTAAATACTAGTTCTAAGATACTCCGATACGACGTACTTAAAAAATTTCATCAAAGCCCTTTATTTTTGTTATATACCTTTTTCATATGTAAAATAAGTATATATACAAATTATACTATAAAAAGTGGACTTTGATGACATTTTTCATGTTATCGCTTTGAGTATCTTATAATCACTATTTGAGTATGATCAAAAGATAATAATGTATAACTTATTTGTTTAAGCCGTATATACACGAGGTGGGAGCCACTTCTAATATACTATTCCATATGCCTGTTTCCAAGAAAACTTCATTCTAGGAATGGGAGCAGTCGGCTGAACACTAAAGTTTAGAAGTTTTTTTTTAAAAAAAATAACTCAAGTTTAGAACAATTCGTGAGGCACGTGTAATCAAATTTGCATTCTAATCAACCATTATTAAAAAAAAAACTGCATAATGGCTAAAAAAAATGTCGATTTGAGAACAAGAAATCTGCTAGGTGCAACAAATATCCTCACGATTGGCCTATTTAGCGTATTTGAGGCCGCTAGAATAAACAAAAACGTCACTGAACACGATTAAGGTTGCAAGAAACCAATAACAACAAACAAAAGAAAAAAAAATCCAAATGTTAATAATTGTGAAAAAACCCAACTTAAGTAAATATTTTTTTTATTAGAAACAAACATATCATTTCGATGTCAGTTCAGAAAAAAAAACTTTGGGACTTTCTGGGAGGAGGAAAAAAGATAGAACGGAAAAGGACTTTGTGGCAGTGAAAAAGATAGGAAAATGACACCCATTTTTAAAGTAAATAAATCAGATGATGACAGCCAACTGGAAATTATACAAGGTAGATACAAATTTGAACAAGCGTCATAGGAAAGGAAATCAAGGAACTTAAAAAAAACAGCTAAATTAACCGGGTCCTAATCTTTGACACCAAGCCAGCAAATATTAAGATAACCGGAACTGTATGATGAAACAAACCGAAAGCGCCGAAATTGTTCAGCTTACAGATGTGGAGTCAGCACTCAGCAGAGCTGTGCACAGGGAATGGAACCCTACAGAGGGCATTAAAAAAAGTTGAGTTACACTATTATTCAAGTGCTCGTATTTGCCTGCTGTGTGCTTTTTTGAGACAGTGAAACGCATATGCTGTTTCAGTTTTGTAACTCAACAATATCTCACAAAATGGACACTGAAGAAATTTGGGGCAGAGAAAAACAACTTACCAAATGTAGAAGAACAATGATTTGATAAAGCACGGCCTTGAAGACGAGCTAAAGATAAAATATGAAAACTAGAGTAATGGCAATGATTAGTGGTGTTTTTCTACTACTAGAATCTTTTGAAAGATACGAGATAGGCTTCTGCAACACTTAAAACATACACACTAATTTCTATTACATAGGATAAATACAACAGAATATTAAACGTTGATCGAGACAATTACATCATCCCTAGCCTCTTGGTGCCACATTCCGAGCAGAACTTCGATGTTGCCCTCAAATATGGAGAACCACATTCATCACAAAACTTTGCTGGGCTGGTTGGCTGAAATAGAAAAATATATCAACGAAATCAATGAAAAGTTTGCATGAAATAGCATAGCATAGCAAGATAACTATGAATTTGCTTGAACTCCTAGAACAGCTGTTGGATGCAGAAATATGAGGGAAGTAGAACTGATGTTCATCTTTTGTTCAATTGTTGAAATATTACAGGCACGATGATTTACAAATTCACATCAACGTGGCTTCTTGTCAGCAAAATTATAGTACAAGTGCAAATCATGATGAAAGATTTAATACTATATGTTCCCATGTAACTGTTGCCGATAATAAATGAAGATCACTCACAAGAATATTCATGCGTCCTCCAAGATGTCCTTGTCCAGCTTGCATGCAAGCTATATGCTGAGATAAATAAGACTGGTGTTGCTGGGGATTATCTGATAGATGTGAAGCGGTTGTACATTGATGAATAGGAGGGAAATGTGTACTATGTTGATTTTGCTGAATGGTATTATGCTCTGGTTGATCAAGGAGGTGCAAATAAGGTTGATTTTCTAGCTGTTCAATATGCCGCTTTGATGATGATGGATGTTGGTTTTGCATCTGGAAGGCAACAAGCTATATTAGTCACTACTGAATGAACAGGGAGATGAACAAAAAAAAAACTTGGCACTTACGAGCATTTTATTCTGTAAAACCAAAACAAGAATGAACTAATAACAAGTAAACAAACTATAAGGCAGCAGGACAAGTCATTGTGAATTGGGAATGTTGTAATTACCATGAACATGAACAAAGGTGAAAATATAAAGTTACCTCATTTGGTGGACGAAATCCTGAAGAACAACCTAATGGAGAATTATCATCCTCTGCCAAAGCCTAGACAAATCAAAAGAAAATGCATTAAACAAATAATCAACTTGGTTTGGCTGCATTCTTACATTCTCTAAAGCTCAGTAGGTAACTTACAGTTGTCCCAGGGATGTCAAATACCTGCTGCTGGCTGCGCCTGTACTTGTGCCGGGGTGAATAGAATTTGTAATCTCTTGAAGAAATAGCAACGTCATTTCGACCGGTCAATCTTTTGAACCTTCGTATAAAAAAAGATCAAGAATTGAAAAATGAAGTCATCAGGGTATATCAGAGGGTTTTGTTCAACTGAGAGAACTGGTAGTAAGAAAGGGCATAAACAGAGCTTTTGCCTGGAACTAAAGCTGATTCAATTAACCCAAGATTTGATTATATTAACAAACTTTTGCAGTATCCTATTTGAATTTCATTCTGGATTGAAAGCCTTTAGACATGAATGTGGTTGCTGTGCCAGTTTAATTTCAAAAAGTTACCTTCAACAAGGAATCAATTCTGTAGATTGACAAAGCTAAGTCCCTTGAGAAGCAGACATGTTAGTGTATATAAAAGCATTCAAAGTTAGCCTTTAGTGTTGTACAAATTGTGTATCAGCCAAAAATATATATGATTCGTAACTGTTCCAGAGAAACACCAACAACATAGCCTGTGATTCAAGAATATGCATTGTTTTGGTTTATGAAAACGGTAACTTTATATATGCCACTTATGAGCCAGCAAGGCTAATAAGAAACATTAGAAAGCAACTTATCTGTCTCAAGCGCATGTTGAATAGGGAGTGCATAATGTGAACCGTCATTAAAAGCATAAATTGCTCAAAGTTAGGAAAGGCTTTTTGAACTTGATCACCAATTAAATAACAGAAAGACAATCCATGCAACAATATGAACTGCTCAAAGACAGGAATTTCCATACACTATCCCCGAAGAAGAACACCCAAGAAAGAAAGAGAAGGTAACGTAGGGGGGTAAATTAGCAAACAATACCATTCTGCGTCCTCCATTCTCATATTGTTTGGCCTCTCTACGATCACCAAACCATTGATTACAACAAAGCGGACTCGTTTTTCTTCCAGTACCACTAGTTCAGGAAACTTTGTCCTTGTTGCGTGGGAAGTTGCTAACTCCCTCCTCCTGAAGCTACAAGTTCCTATACATGGAGGAGACCCAGAATGAAAGGAACAAAGCTTCAGAGAGTAAGTGCCACAGAATACCTATTTATGTTGAGTAATTGTACCTTTCTTCGGGAACTTTTGAGACAGTTTCCTGTACAAGCCGCCGGCAGCTTCAAGAGCTACCCCTATAGTTTTCTCACGGGACCCAATCAGCGTTACAAGACGCACGTTGACATCACTCACCAAGGTTTCATACAAGTTGGCTATATACATCAAGGGCAAAGCAAACCTTGGGTCACCTTCGTATCGAACCTCTTGCTGCTTTCTTTTGTTTAGTTTATCGTTGCCCTGGACACAGTCCAAGCCGGAGGATTCTGCCACCTCAACAACATTCTCACCAATAAAATGGTTAACAATGATGTCCAAGAACCTAGAACGTGCCATTTCGATAGGTAGAACATCTGCAATGTAAGGGGGGAGTTGGTACAGCACAAAGCACAGGAGAGGGGGGAAACAGACAGGCGCAGTAACAGCAAACAAAGAGAGGAAAACAGCATCGAGTGAATTTCGCAGAGCACTACCTTGAGACGTTAGGATGTCAAAAGGACTAGAAGGCCTGCTGCTGTTCTCAAGAGCGGAGTGCTCATCGTCAACTCTGACACCATCGAGGCTTAAAGAGCTACCGTATGACCCATGCATGCAATCCTAGCAGATAAAAGAACACTTGTAACTGAATACTGTGGCATTGCTGCGGTTCATCACAGCATACACGCTATTCTGCACCACTAAAAGGAAATGCGTCGCATTTTTAGCCATCAGCAGGGGCGGACCTATCGTGGAGCCCAAAAAATTTTGGAAAATAAAACGCCAGTAGTACTCCACCACGCAACAAACCGCACGGATTGGAGTAGTAGTAGAAAGAAAGATTTGGATGAGGAGGTTGCTCAGAGGAAAGAAATGAACCCCCACGACTACGAGGATGTCGACGGGGGATCTTGAGCTCACCGCGCCGGCCGCCGGAGAAGGGGGCAGGGGGGAGATCTGGAGAAGGGTGGAAACGAAGGAAGGGGAGGAGAAGAGCTTACCGCGCCGGCAGCCGGAGAAGGGGGGAGGGGGAGATCTGGAGAAGGGTGGAAACGAAGGAAGGCGAGGAGAAAGCTCGCCGCGCCGGCCGCCGGAGAAAGCTCCTCTTGCGAACCCAACCCACAAGCGAAGCGAAGGCAAGGGGAAGGATTGAAGGAACCGCAGCCGCTTCGATTTTACCACGAGGCCCAACTCCTTAAGGCCTAAGGCCTAACTAATCCCTAGCTGTTGTGGGTAGACCTAGACCGGCGGCGAGCACCAGCATTTATTACATGAAATACTTGCATTGTGAATATTTAGATATCTATACCCCTTTATAATGCACCTATGCAATTTTTTCTACGTCCACCTTAAATAATGCACCTCATTAGAGATGTCTCAATGTTCGTGCACTCAGCAAAACGTCCCCAGAAACTTGCATTCATCAAAATGAACGTCTCAAATCTTTCTCGGTTTACTCACTTTGCATCAGATGGCCATTATTTAGTGTGTCTAATCATCCCTGTGGCCCACAACAGACCTCTCCCACCTACATATTTGGAAGGAGAGCGAATCAAATAAAGAAATAAATAAGGAGGATACGCATACAAGGAAACTAGACTTGAATTTTTTTACTGGTCAAAATTGTACGTACTACATATTTGGAAGGAGGGTGAATCAAACAAGGAAATAAGCAGGAGGATCCGCATGCAAGGAAACAAGACTTGAATTTTTATTGTCACGGCATTGTGATCGTATTTTTTCGAATATGAACCTTCTCGAGACTTTTTACGGATCTATCCCCATAGAGCCTAATTTGTATACGAAGAGCGCTGAATTTTTATTTTATTTTTATCTAAGGAACCAGCGAGTGCAGTGAGTCTGCTTAATTTTTAAAATTTTTCTCGCGGAACCGGTGTAGAGCGAACCTTTATTTAATTTTATCTTTTTACCTTGCGGATCCGTGATGGCGATGTGATTTATTTTTCCATATTTTTCCGAAATCATCCCTGTGGCCCACAACAGACCTTCCCTCACCTCCAGCATCAACAAGGAAAAGGAAACAAACGTCTTGGAATCAAGGAAAAGGAAACAATCGTCTTGGAAAAGGAAAGGACCATACATTACGTCTTTGGGAAAAGCAGGAGATGGGGCGTGGCGTAGGGAGAACGCAGTCTGCAATGGCTCCACGGTTGCCATCGGTGGCTTCTTGAAGCGCAGCAAGGTTCTTTGGTCAGCGACCTCGCGACCGCTGTGCCTCGGCAAATTTATAATTTAATTTTTTTTACAAAAATAATTTTATTAAGTACAAAATAATCGAAAGTTTTTTTTGAGAATTTTTCTAGAATTTTTTAACCTAATGTGCTATCTTTTCAAAAATCCTTCTATATTTAAAAAAATGAAGGCAACTCATCTGTAGCTTCTTCTATTGCGGCCTGACAGAAGAAGCTTCTTCTCTTCCTCCTCCATTAAAGCAAGAAAGAAGCTCCAAAGCTCCATCAATCCCGCACCAAATCTCCTCTTTCCATCTATGGTGTTAATTCCCTAAATTTCGTGCTCTATTGCCAAAATTTCCTCCCAATCTGATTTGATCCCAAATTATGGTTTCCATAAATATGTGTGTTTCGGGGCTATAAAAGCCGTGAGCTCTCCTCCACCCTATCGCATTGCGTAAATCCCCAAGTGCTCCCTCTTGTAAAGATCGCGGATTTTGGAGGTAACCCAAACCATCACCGTCATCTTTCGTGAAATTCACCATGGCAGTGACTCCTCCCATGATGCGCCGGTCTTGCGCGATCTCGCCGCACCTGATCTCCGACCCACTCATGACCGCCGGCCACCCAGCCTTCCCTCCTCTGTTGGCCAAGCCGGAGAGCACGCTATGCTCTCTGTGGAAGCTGCAAAAAATAATCTAAAATCAGAAAATTCTTTTTTCTTTCTCTTTCTTGATTTAAAATCTTTTGGGAGCCCGTTTTCGCCCATTCGACCTCCATTTAGTTCCATTTTTTTTCTAAATTCATTTAAAATTCTAAATTTCTCTTTTATTATTAAGTGTTGTATTCATACTTATCTTCGTATTTAATTGATAAGCGGGTGTACTGCCATCGTAGCGTTAGCACAGGCACTATACTAGTTATACTTTAAAAGCTTCTCTTAACAGTCGGTCGGAACTCAAAAGTATTTTTCATAATATTATAACTTTATTGGGTTTCATAAATAAATTATAATAAAAATTAGTGATCAAAGTTGTGTCTCGGAACCGTGTCGATGTCTAAAATAACATGTGTTTTTTTTGTGACTGAAGTGAGTACTAAGGGCCTGTTTGTTTCAGTTTTGGATTCTCTAAAAGCTGATTCTGGATTGTGGTTTATGAGAAGTTGATTCTCCAAAAGCTAGAATCCAAAAGCACATATGAAGTGGATTGTAGATTCTAGTGTATATGAGTGGGGTGGATTGTCAGAATTGGATTCTAGAATCAGGCTGTTTGTTTCTGATTCTGCTTTTGGGACCAGAATCCAGAATTAAAAGTTAAAACAAACAGGCTCGCTTATCGCTTCTTGGATAGTGAAGCAACATTTACATTTTACTCTTCTTTTTTGGCACCAGACTACCCTCCGTACTCTTATGCAAGGTCAAATTGTTTTTTTATAGTATCCTTCGCTTTAGGCTTGCTTTTGCTAGTAGCTGCCATGTTATACTAAAAATATTTTTAAAATAAATGAAATTAATTTATATTAAGCATCCAAATCTAATGCCTAAACAGATCACTTTAGTGATTATCAACACTCGAGTGATTTGTAGTCTGAAAAGTGGCATGATCCTACTGTGAGTTTGTGATCTTACATGATCTTGCAACTTCTGATATGATTTGAGTCGTACTGCTGTTGGTGGGACCGTAGATTGTAGCGTTGATCTGCATTTCAGTAACACATGCACTACACACGCTAAGTTCTCTTGTATTTCACATTTTCACTTTAGTTTTTTCTTTTTATATATGAAATTGGATTAGACAAGGTAATGCTTGGTACGTTATCTAATGTTAGCTTCAACCCAAAGAAGACCTCTAATTTCTCCCTAGTTTCGTCAATGCTGGCACTTCAATCGATAACAAGATTAACCAAAATAAACTTGACGAAAGATAAGCATCCAGGAGCGCTTTCTAACAGCAGAAGCGTCCGATTATTATTCCCAGTGGTCATTTGATTCAACAAGAGTACGTACGTTATTACAATTTTCAGATATAACACTAGGAGGGCAGGCAGAAGCAGCCCTCCTTTTATGCGCCAAATTCTTCTTATACAGACATACAGAGAGGGAATAAAATAGGTTCACACAGTCAATTCAGTCCTCGAGATGAGAATGCCATCAGTGTCGGCATAGAGCCACTCGCCGTCGCAGATCCTGGTCCCTGAAATGGTCACAGGGACATGCTTCTCGCCGATGCCCTTCTTGTTCGCCTTCATAGGGTGCGAATTCAGAGCTCGCACACCAATGTCGCAGCCATTGATCTCATCAACGTCCCTAATGCACCCATTGACCACGATACCAGCCCACCCGTTATTCTGCGCCTGCTGGACGGGGTTGCCTCCCAAAATGGCGCAGCGCATGCTCCCACCACCGTCAACTACCAGGACCCTGCCATAGCCTTTCTCCTCAAGGAATTCACGGACCAGAACATTGTCCTCATATACCTTCAGTGTCACAATAGGGCCGGCAAAAACCTGCCGTCTTCCATATATCTGGAAGACAGGCTGGAGGGCACGAAGCTCGCCGTTCATGATTAAATGCGGATTTGCATCGCATACTTCGGCGGTGGCCAATGGCAAGGCAGCCATATTGGCTTCAGAGCTGCTTGTGTCATTAAAAGTAGATAAACATTAGTGAGCAAAACGTTTCAGAAGTAAGGATGCTCATTCTTTAAACAGCGGCAAGTTCTCCAAAGAAATGCACTTTAAGCTTAGGACGCGATAAGTAAGACAGAAAGATGACATCCTGAATTATATAGCTTATTGACCATATTTCTGTCATATGTAGATCTCAAACAGAAGCAAAAAATGTTGAGATTCCCTTTAACAAATATCAGGAAATTTTCCATGACTGGAACTGCAAAGGAGGAGCACATCTAAGGAAGCTTTTTCCTATTATCACACCAAGGAACATAATACTCGACCCAAAGATCCAAATCTTTCGATGGGACGCATCAACCACCAAACCAACCTCAACAAAGAAGCGCAAACATGCCTGCATGTTTTAACAGAAGCAAAAGCAACCGACCAAAGAGCTTAAGCATGTCATCTAATATGAAAATTTCTCAGCAGCGTGTTTCTCTATAATACCATATGCGACACTGACATCGATCTCCATTACAGCTTAGGCTCTGTCTGGTCGAACCTCTAGCTCACACATGCAGCGCTGGAGCTATGCAGCTCCAGCCCCAAAATAACCAAAATAAAATAATATGTGCCCAAAAGCTTGAAGCTCTGAAACTGTTTGTCAGGCATAAGTTCGAGGTCATTTCCTAAGAGGCAAGAGCTCTGGAAGTGTTAGGATGAAGACACAAGTTGTCCAGTTGAAAATTGCAATTGGCATGAACAGCAAAAAGAATAGGGATTACAGGAGCCAGGATGCGTATATTTGGCTTTGCTTATTCCACCGGATTCAACCAAAAAGTAAAGTTGGAGACCGGATCTTTCTCAGGCAAGCACCTCCCTCGGTGGTTCCCTGCTCAATCAGCCAGGCAAGGTAATATCCTAAATATTTCTACAAAGAAAAGAAAATATTGCTAATATTGAAAGGGCAACACTCATATGATCCCAGTCCACATCCTAGTATCATCCCACTATCCCTGGAGGATGTGGTATACCGCGCGATCACGACCTTCAGGGGCGGACCTAACGTGGGGCATGGGGGTTCAGTTCAACCCCCAAAAATTTTGGAAAATAAACTGCTATTAGTACTCCACCACGCAACAAACTGCACGGATTTGAGTAGAAAGAAAGATTTGGATGATCCGATCCCCCACGAGGATGTTGACGGGGGATCTCCTGCTGGAGCTCACAGCGCCGGCCACCGGAGAAGGGGGAGGGGGAGATCTGGAGAACGGTGGAAACGAACGAAGGGGAGGAGAAGAGCTTACCGCGCCGGCCGCCGTAGAAGGGGTAGGGAGGAGATCTGGAGATTCGAAGGGGAAGAGAAGAGCTCACCACGCCAGCCGCCGGAGAAGGGGGACGCCAACGGTGGGAACGAAGAGAAAAGGCGGAGAGCCGGAGAACGTCTCGATAGTTCCTTTCGGGAGGGCGAAGCGAGCTCCGGAAGAAGGGTATATTGTCCGACTTTGGACGCGCGTTCTGCCAACATGCACAGAAGGGATGGGAAGCATGGTTCAAAATTTCGGCGAAATTTTGTAAAATCATGGTGAAATCTCGGATTTCGGTTTGAGATGAGAATTAAAATCCCAGTGAAATAAAAAGAAAATGAAAATTAGGGTTGCTACAGTATGTTTGATAGATATCGGCAAAATCTCGATGATTTCGGCCTTTTGTACTGAAATTGCTACAAAATTGATCGGATTTGATTTTTTTTTGGATCGGAATACATGTGAAAATTTATACATATACAAATTATATATAAGAGCTTACTAATTGACAACTTTCCTTTAGTCTAGGTGGTTAGGATAGTTGGCTCTCAACCAACAGACCCGGGCAGGGTTTCAAAAACCGGCAAAAACCCTTACCGCTGCGGTTCGAGATCTAAAACCGCTCGGTAAACCGGTCTAACTAAAAAAGTTTAAAAATTTTTGAAATAATTTATGCGTTGAAAACCGCTCGAAAATCGTTGAAAAACCGTTAAGGAACGTTCAATTGGTCGGTTGGTTTTCGATGAAAAAAGAGTGGTTTTTTTGTGAAAAAACGCGGTTTTCGATTTTTTTTCCAATTTTTTTTAATTTCTTAACCCTTCGGTTTTTTACGTCTTTCGAGCGGTTTTCGAAACATGAATTTCGAACCAGTTTTTAAAAAACGGCTTTTAAAACCCTGAACCCGGGTTTGAGTCCCGCTAAATTTTTTTAGCTAGCTGGTTAGGAGTTAGCTCTCACCCAAAAAGCTAGGAGCTGGCTCTCATCCAAAAAAGAGAAGAGTGATAAAAATTTAATGTTGAGAGTAGGATTCCCCACCACATCCTTTCAAACTAGAGCCTTAATCTGCCATCTTGGACCAACTCAGCCATCTCAAACTTCTTGTCATGGCATCACGATTACAACTTTTTCTAGCTTTGGGAGACCACTTCACAGGGGTTGAAAAGGGCCGAAATTTCGGTTTTGCATCACTCAAAAATACCGGATTTCAAATTTGCTTTTTGAATTTCGGCCAAAATTTCGAAATCTCGCCGAAATTTTGGATTTCAACCGCTCCCGAGATGTGGTCTGAAAACAAAATTTGAAACCTTGAGGGGAAGGAACGGAGATGATGGCTGTCGCTATCATTTGGCATATAAATCTAACCGCTCATATGGAACGGGTGATGTAGATAGTGTAAAGACAAAGTTTGCCTTTAGACTATAAAAAGAGAGCGTGCGCTTCAACGATATTCAAGCTTGGACATGAGGTAACTGAACCAGAAACATTAGAAAGATATAATATTTTTTCGAACAAAAATACTTCTCTACTTAAACAAAACAAAGAGAATGGTTAGTCATCAGTAATTCAAAATTCTTTCATTGAATTTATATCGAACCATTTTACTTGCTCATACTCGTTTTTGTTATAACCACAAACCATAACAATCCTAATCAGACACCATCACCTGTGCCACCACTCCCGCTATCGATGGCAATAGGTTGCGGGGGCCTAGAAGAAGCTCCCTGGCCCTTACCCGTGCCCCCACCCCTGCTAGGCCTTGGGGGGACGTCACCCTATCCTTGATTCCCAGGGGCCCAACCTACAAGGATACCCACGGGGATTAAACAATAGGTTCAATTATGTTTTCAAAAAATAATGTGACTTTATTTATTAATTTATAAGTATTTATGTACTTTTTTTAAATATAGCTTCAAAAATTATATCAAAAGTTATAGATTCAAGTATTAGTTCCAACATGTAAGAAAAAATAGATTTATATACAAAAATATATATTTATGATTTTTATCGGGTCTCCATGGGACCTCATGGGGGAAGACGACCCCATCCCTACCCCGCTAGTGCAGCAGGGATCAAACCTCGTTCCCCCGTGCAAGGAGATCAACCCCCACCCCGATGGAAATTTTCCCCATGGGCCCCGCCCCACGGAGGAAATTGCTATTCCTATTCTCTACCACTAGATCTGTCATCTCAACCATCCGTCGCCTTCCCAAGACCAAATGACCCACTCACGATTGTCTCTCGTCCTCGTAACACCTTTTGTCATCCTCTTACATCCCCACGGCTAGTGGCTCCACCGCCACTTTGCCGTCTAATGCCAGTCCATTGCTGCCCTCATGCCTCTATTGATGGAGATTTTAGTGAACCCAAACCCTATATCAGGTGAACTTGAATACTAGCCCTATCAGACTGCCAGACAAGTCAAACCATAAATCGGACAAACTTGAACCCTAGTCCTATCAGACCGCCAGACAAGTCGAAGATCTTGTCGACCGAAGCACGAAATGTGGTGCAAATGCAATGGTAAGCAATTCAATTTATTTTCTAAGATCTTTTGTTGAATATTATTTAAGAATTCTGCTAAAATTATAGAGTAATATCTTTTTTATCAAATAGAGTAACACCTAAGCCTACAATTCTATCTATATACTTCTTTGCACAACAATTGTTAAAATTATGGAGATTGAATAATTCTCCTCGCTATTCTGTAGAGATAAACAAACATCCTATAGTTAATTTAACCAGATAATTAGGTTTTCAATCTTATTTTACTATATATTAGGGTCTAGCACATCAGTTTATAGAAACACATATAAGCACACATTTGGATACAGCAATATCAAAAATTTGTACCATCCCATTAAGAGATTGAGAAAGGAATACATATATTATATATCTTTTATATGTACCCTTTCCAAAATTGCATAAATAAGGTTTTGACCACTAGTTAAGGTAAACCATATTTCTCAAATTGTTATGTACATAGCTTGCGCTAATTTCTCTTCTTAGCTCTATTTATGTTTAATTAGTTCCATTACACAAATTCTTTTTAAACAATAGAAAAGTGTATTCTTATGTTTGTGTTATCTTTTGTATGGATCTGATAGCATGTATTGTACCATGTTACTCCCTTCGTCTCGCAATATATGTCTATTTCATGGAAAGCATCGGCCCACAATATAAATTTATTGAGGAGATTAAAGGTGTAGTTATTGAAATATTTCCACTTCGTGCGTCTGATTTAATGATAAAAAAGTGGATAACTACTTGTAGTACACCACACAATACGGGTACACATGGTTGAGTAACATTTGTTTAGATTTAGTTCCTCCATAGTCTATATGTATGGTGAGCTTAGAAAAAGTAACGATATTCCCTGCAAGGTGTATGTACCCAACTAGTTTCTCAAGAATTATAAGAGAGGTAATTTCATAAGAAGGTTCTATATTATTCAATTTTAAAATTTATAAGTACTTAGCAATATCTTAGTGCTTTAGATATTTTTTATTTAAGCAAACTAGATTATGTCTATGGTGATGAATCTAGTCTATATATACAAGCAAAATACCTCATTTCTCGTATGCAAATATGCTAGGATAGGGCATAAAAAAAGAGAAGAGTGTAATTGCTAGATATTAGTTTTTAAAACAAGTGACTTATAATAGATATGTGCTAAAATAAAGTGTATTATTTTTTAACTGTAGGATGCTAGTTGAGTCGTCTAAATACTTAGCGTGTTAATCCCTCAAAATTCTATTTTAAATGACACCATGGATTTTCATGGTAAAAATAATAATTTTATGAAAATACTTTTGATTCGAATTGTCAAACTAGATCACTGTAAATACATTAAATGTCGAATGTTATAAATTTTGTTTGCACATGTTCTAAAATGTTACTTAAAAAGAACGAAAAGAGTATTTAGCTACATTTAAAAGATATTATAATATTTTATTTTGAACCCCTATTAGTAAAGTTCTGTGTCCGCCGTTGATGACCTGAGTGCTGAAGGTATAGTTAGCAAGACTTTTTTTGTTTCTTTTCTTATCTTAAAAAGGGAAAAGATAGAATTTTATTATTTAATTGGTTGTGGTAAGACAAAGAGATAGGGATTGGGTTGGATTGGATTGATTGGTGTTGCATAAGCAAGTGCCCTTATCATCAAGTCAAATCTATTTGGCTGTTTAAGGGGCTATAAGGAAACACTTATTAGAGGGAAATAGTCGTAAACTTCTCCGAAGAATTAGATAACGGAATGGAATCGGAAAATGGAAGAGGACAATACCTTGTGACCGATTGGCGATCTGATCGATGCAAGGAGGCAAAAACAAGAAGAATGGGGCGAAACGGTGGCCTGTTTACCTCCCACTACAGTTAGATTTATTAGATTTGTTGCTAAAATATCGGTATTAAGCCTGAAACTCCAAGTTAGTGTGGAATGCATGCATTTTTTGTCTGAACACTAAATGAAGCATGAAGTGTAAATTGCAAAAAAAAATCAAATTGGACTCCTTTTCCTGTTAGGTGAATCAAATCTAGAATCCCTCCCCTGAATCGATCACAAGAGTTTCTTGATTTGGACTTATTATGATATGGAATTTAATTGTGTGTGGGAGGTGGTCGATGGTGTAGATAGGATAGCCTAAACAATCTTGTGGGTTTCGCACCTAGGCCCTTACCCTTACCTTGTATTTTGTTTTGCTTTCGACTAAGAGTCCAAACTTCTAATCAAAAGGTACCTACGTTGGCCGTAGAGGTCCGTATTGCACGGAATCAAAATTTCATAGAACCCTAGCCCTAAACACAATATCATATAGGATCGTGAACATAACAATAAACTATATCAACATATTTTTGTTAGTTTATGCTTTGCTCGTTATACCTGGTTTTAAGGTAAGCAATATTATCATTCACATATTACACTTTAAAAATGATTGATTTATGCAGAAAGGGCTAAGTAAAATATCAAAAAATAAGTTTAGTTTAATGTGGCGTGAATATTCAATTAAATTGTTCAGAATTTATATTAAAGACTTACGTATTCGACATATTCCAAAACACAATTCATTTTTTATATAAAAATGGATACACGTTTCAAAATCTGGTATAAACCTGATTCTGCAATCCAAATCCCATCGATCAAAATATGAGACAACCTTGATTCCAACAAGACGATCGTCATACAGTCTGAAACCCAGGTACCACCACCTCAAGATGATCTCACCAACCAAGCTTTTGCTACCAACATATATAACAAACAACTCATCAACTTCACAGTGGAAAAAGGGTGGAAAAGAAAAACAGGAGCTAACATAAAGTACAGTGGATAGTTTCAATAGTCAAGAGAGACAATATTCTTTTCTGCAGCATTTTACACCAACCTCAAGTTCAACAAGTTGGGACGACGATAGGACATTTCACTTACTTTCACAATATTCCTGACCATGACTCAACCACTAGGAAAGGGGATTGCTTACTCTCGGCCGCGTTTTCGCTGATAATTAGTCAACTGAGGATTCCATTCAGGAAATAACGTTAACGTCTTCTCCCTCCAAAACAAACATCTAGGGACGGTGCAATGCAGCCGAATAAGCGAAGTTATCCATCATCTTGCGCAGCGCCTAAGTAGGCTGCGAGGTGCGAGCCCGCGCCGCAGCTCTCTCCAACGCCTTGAGGCGGTTAGCCTCCATCCGAGCCCTCTGCTCGTCAGTGAGTTCAACTTTGGCCGGCTTGGTGCCACCACTGGCTGCTCCATCTTGACGCTTCTCTGCCTCTCTTGGTGGCTCGTCGTCCTGCGAGTTCACCTCTGTTGGAGCCAAGGCCTGTGGGGGGGCTTCTTCAGTGCTTCCCTCACCAGCCGGGATTTGGAGCTCCTGTAGCGCCATCAACAACAATGTTTACACAGCATCAGACCATATGCAAGCAAAACATTCATACTAGACTCCAAACTAATGTCTATACTATATACTGCATAGGATGTTGAGTCTCGTGTTGAGTAGACTATATAACAGCTTCTGTCTTGTTTCGGATGAATATCACATCAAACAAGGGTTGGTTAACATGTTTACTTAGAGCCGATGGCAGCTACACAGATTACGGCACCTACTCTGAAAGACACCCCCAAACATGCTAGTACTTGTGTGTCCAGCAGAAAGATATGTTGAGTTAAACAAGGCATACTATGACTTACATCAGCTGCTTTTTCGTAGATTTCGTAAAGCAAGTCTTCTTGCATGGGATCCACATCGTTACTTTCCACCGGTGGATCTATGTCTTCTTGCACCGACTTCGTACCATGATTGTCTGTCAACGGAGCTTCAGTGCCCAAAAATGGGTCCTCAGCTGTGGTCCCATCTGCAACAGATAATGGAGAAATCGCTATCACTGGAATGTTGGAAAGACAAGTTAGAAATCCCCTAAAAAAATGCAGTTCTAACTAAAGTCTAAAGATTTGTGGATGTGCACTGTAAACAAAACAAAGAGCTCAGACCAGGCTCGCCCTCTGGTATGACTTCTTCCACTCGTGGTTCATGCAGTTGTGTAGGATCTCCCCCTCTGGCAACCCTCTCCCTCAGTTCAGAAATGCATCTCTATAACAAGGAAGGACGGTGTCAGTGAAGAATACATAGGCCTGGAAGAACAGCAAGGTCAAGTTGTGGAGAAAGGTGATTATGCCTGGCGCCAAAACAGCGTATGGCTTTAGTAATCTAGTTTTGACTTCTCGAGTTGAGCTTCCTTGGTTTAAAATTTAGACATCACGAAAAGGCATTTTTTTCTGAATAGGCATGACACAGTAAGAGCACAAAATGTTTTTTTTTCCAGTTGTACTCCTGTAATTTATGAGGTTCTATGTGGATGTGCTGCTAGGCTTTTGTTTTTATTATTGCTTTTACTGATGACAACAGTCCTCCTAAGTCATTATTGATATTTGTAAAGCCGTCGTCACATTGTGAAACAGCATACAGGTTGTAGCAATAAGTAACTTTTGGTGTTGAGCATCCTATATCTCGAGGGGGAAGTTTGATAAAATAACATGTAAACCATTGGCCACTAGGTACTACATTTGATTTCCCGACTTAGAGGAGAGATGCTTCTATGCAACTCTAAAATAGATGATGAGCTGAGATTACACTGACTTTAGTTGACATATCCTCTAGGCTGCTCATTTCAATTGTAATCACATGGAAGGAAAAAAAACAAAGAGAGAAGCTTACCCTAACGCGGTTACTGGCCCCCACTTTCTCAACTTTTCGCACAAACTGATCAAAGGAGTAATAAGGGATCAAGCGAGAGTGCCAGTCTGTGTAAAGCTTGATCAGATTACCAAGGTCCTCCACCTGACAGCAAGACAGAAACTCCAGATTAGGAGGTCAAAGAAAACCAGAATAAGCACACATGTAAGCAAGAATGCGAAATTAGTTAAAATCATTTAGCTGAATGTTCTGATGCCACATATGCAATAATTGCTGAAGAATTCCAAGGTGTTTATTTCTTCTTCATTTTTGGGGAAGACCCTTATTTCTTTGACTACTTTGTGCGGCATAAAAAGCTGACATCAAGTTTCAGGAACAAAACATGGACTCAAATTGGCTCCAGTGAGCAATATATATATATATAGGAAGCCGAAATGGGGCACCATGGTGCCTGGGCACCATGATTTTAAATGCGCGAATTCGAGCCATATTCGAGTATATTTTTCAAAAAATTCAGTTTTAAGGTATATATCCATCTATAGCAATTCAAATAAAATCATTACGTTCCTCTCATCGTCAGTAAGCAACTGGTAAAAACTGTTCGTGAATTGGAGCTGCTAATAAAAAGTTATGGCTAAAAAACGAAAAAACATGTTTATGTACAAACTAGAAACTCATTTACTAGCTGCTCTGACTGCATAGGTAATTGGCTTAGCTAACACGCATCACGCGGGGGTACGTGGGATGTTTTCTAGGTTGTACGCTTGTTACGACCGGCGCATAGAATAAGCATCGCTACGCGCAGGAGTAGAATAGCGCTACCGTGTGTGTGTATATATATATATATATACAATAAGTCTCCTTAAACTGTTACTTAAAGATCAACACTTGTATAAGTAGTATTCTCTTATTCAACATTGCTCCGAAAAGTGAACATAAATATTTCCGCTCGAGCATATATAATGTGATAAAAATTGTCATATGATTGCGGCGAAATAAGCACAAATCTGGTCTCTCCAAACATAGCATAGCAAGCAACCTTTCATCCCGTGGGTGACAAGGGAAGAGAGGGGCAAATGGAAACGGAAGGAGCGAGAAAGTACCTCGTGTCCGGGACGGGCGCGGGGCTTGAAGGCCTTGGGGAAGCAGCGGAGCACGAGGCCGAGGCCGTCGTCGGAGAGCAGCAGATCCGGCGTGAGCTTTGGGCGCGTCGCCCTCTCCTTCTTCTTCTTCTTCTTCTGATTCTGCTGCGGTTGTCCTGAAGTGCCCTCCTCCCCCTCCGCGGCGGGTTTGGGGGGCCTCGGGTAGGGGGCGAAGCGGGAGGCGGGGTCAGTGTTGGTGGTGGGATTGGCGGCGGGGGCGGAGGGGCAGTCTCGTGACCAGTGGCCGGGGCGGCCACACTTGAAGCAGCCCGTGGGCGCCGCCGCCGCCATTGATGGCAAGGCGAGGAGTGGGACGGAGACTGGTGCGGGTGAGATTGGGGATCGGGTTGCGAGACCTTTTTTTAGGTGATTTTGGCGGGAGCGATGAGGTGGGGTGGCGCCATGCCGTACTCGCTCCGCTTTATTCCCCCTTGATGGGCCAAAAGAGGTGTGCGGGCCGGGCCATATATGTATGGGTTTTTAGATTAAGAGTATTTTATCAGAACATTGTTTTAGATCTAGTTCAAATTTAAACTAAATCTTAAAATCTTTTAAAAAATTATCACTCATTTAAACAGGATCTAGGCAAGCAACGTGGCCTGTTCATCATTCTTGAAGCATAATTAAATGACTTAACACTGTATGTATGTATGTAACTTTTTTTAGAAGGCTATCTGTCATATTTTAATATTATATATTGTACCTACTTTCTTCTATAAATGCTTACATAGAAAAACAGTATGTAATATTTTTTATTTATATCATCCTCCCCTGATTGTATTATTGCAACGCGTCCATTATTTTTAAGGAACGCTCGGTCATATACGTGTTCTGGTCATCAGCAGCCGCCCGATCGACTGATATGTGGGCCTGACCACCACACGAACTACCAGCTATAAACAATTAGGGTGTGTTTGGTTGTCTGTACCACCCTAGCCTATCCCATATGAGTCATCCAGGCTAGTCTTGGACTGCATGAGTAGATGCAAGTTGAGTTGTTTGGTTGCTTATTTATGTATCTCATGGGCCTGTATTAGAGAGAAGCCCAATTTTTGTGTTTTCTTCATCCTGCATGAGTGGATACAATTGCATCCACCTGACCTGGATGAACAGAAAAACAAACACTTGTCTAACAGTTACATCCACTCATACGATTCAGATACCATACAAACAACCAAACACACCCTTAACGTTTGAATCTGAGATCGAGTCCAGCGATCTGATCGATCGCAAAACAGATTATATTTGCTAGCTTGCGCTCGTCTGTTATTTACTCCGGCCAGTTGTATATAATTAATTAATAATCCTGTCCGGCCTAGCTGGTATGCTACTGCCTACTGGTACTTGAGTTGGATGGATGCATCATGCATCCATGATCCATCGATAGGGATGTAAAGGAGTACTCACTGGTTGAAGTACAAAGTGCTCCTTTCACTTATTGTTTTGAATGTTGATATAGTCTTCAAATCCATACATATGATTTTTTTTCATCTCAATCCAAATATGTGAACTGATATCGATGGACAAAGTTTTAAAAGTATGTGTAATACTCTGATACTCCTTCTTATGTGCAGCAATCTTCGGATCGGATCAGAGTTTGTGAGATATGCACGAGTGTGTATGATCTCAAGAACGAAACAGATGAATATCGTAGAAAGAACCAAAATAACGATGTTGAATCAACCACAACGAGAGAGAAAGTTTGGCGAAACCGTCCGCAAATTCTTTCAGCGCAACCTCAAATGAGTACAAATGATTGTTACTCTCTCATAGTCTCTTGAACCTTTTAGAACTCTCGGATCCTTACCCTATACAAGAATTTAGCACTAAAGAATAACCTAGCCTCTAATCCTCTCGTATGTTTTTTTACTCTGAATAAGTTGGCTTATAGTTTCTTGGTTGTTTGGTTCTCCATGACCTTCCCCTATATTTATATAGGGTCCCTAGTTCTCTTCTCAAAACAAATAGGAATCCTACTCCTATTAAGATTAGGAATCCCTTTTCTACTAGGATTCATCTGACACGCATTTTCAAATCCTAAAAAACTATATATGAGTCATCGTATTTAACAATCTCCACCTTAACTCTTATCCATTGAAGTCATTATGCTCCTCCAAGAAGTCTCTCCATGTCGGCTCCGTATCTTTTTTTCTTTTTCTTCCCATCTTTGGGAGTGCCCTCACCACAAGGGCTTATGCATATCATCGTATTGTGCATGTTGGTGTTCGGGCTTGACCTCCCGAACCCACCACTTGAGATACCTTTCTTTGTGTAGTTTGGTTAACCATACCTCGTGTTCCTATAGCCCTCTATACCATAGATTTGTACCACCTCCGAGCTACACCTACTCGTTGGTACTGTGTGGTTGTCCCGCCACATCTTTCTCCTTCCAATAGCTTGCATCTTCGTCTTTATGTCTGTTAGATTTTGCAACCGTTTTTGTAATTTCGCACATAATTGCAGTTGAGATCTGATTACCTACCGTTGACGACACAACTTACTTCTCCTGATCAGGATTTTTTCAGACCTCCCATTGATTGCCCTTCCTTTAGGTTTACTCATCAATTGGTATCCTCTATTGCTACAGATACTTTTCATGATCACCTGCCCTTTGCAAGTAACTCTCATGATTCTACCTCGAAGTGATACCTCACAACCTTCGAATTCAAGCGACTTCACAGATATTATATTCTTCTTTATGCCAGAACACATACTGAACTTCCGCCAATGTGCGATGTGCTCCATCATACATCTGTAATGTAACTATTCCCACCTCGGTAATTACATACTCGTTGCAATCAGCCAAGTGAACAGTTCATGCGCCAGGCATAGAGATCCTTCGTCAAACACCTCCTTCGCCAAACATATAGTGAAGCAACAACCCGAATCTAATATCCATCCATGAGAACTACCTAGTTGACTGACGACAAGTACGTTCGAATCATCTTTTGCTACTGCCATTAAGCATGCATCCTTCATTGGCTTTAAATTTGGATAGTCCTTTATCATATGACATTCCTCGTCACATAGATATTATATACGTGTACCCTTGCTCTTGCCCTTCTTCTTTCTGTAACTCTTGCTTTTTCCTACAACACCTACTGCAGTTAATGCTTAATCACCCGAGGATGAAGATTCGGATGGTTTTTTCAAGGACTCTGCCCCTAATAGGATTTGCAACTGCCTTGTTGGAGTTGAGAGTGCCTTTTTCTATGAGAATATTCATCACCAATTGCTCATATGATGGTGGTAGAGATGATATCAGTATGGTGACTTTATCGTTCTCCTCAATTTTCTCATCCGCACTAATCAACTGTGTGATAAGTTTATTGAAGACATTGAGATGGCTAACGAACTATGTACCTTTCTTCATACACAACTTGTACAGTTGTCGCTTCAGAATTCACCGATTTGTTAGTGACTTTGCCATATACAATTCTTCTAAGTCATTCCATAATTTCTTCAGTGAATTCTTCTTGATCACGGAGCACTTTACCTCATTGGAGAGATATAGGATTAATGACAGCATTCCGCTCCATCACCTTCTAGTCTTCAACGAATGTCTTTTCTGGTTTGTCCCCTTCAAGAGCAACGATTAACTCTTATTGGCCAAGGACATCATTCACCACACATTGCCACACACTGAAATTTACTCCGTCATCAAATTTCTCTACTTGATTCCACATCGTCGACATCAATCTTGATTTTGTGCCACCTGATGCTTTACCGTTCTTCTCATAAATCTGATTAATCCGGCATTGGCTCTAATACCACTTGTTATACTCTGATACCCCTTCTTATATGCAGCAACCCTTGGATCAGATCAGATTTTTGTGAAATATGGCACGAGCGTACACAGTCTCAAGAATGAAGCAGGTGAATCTCGTAGAGAGAACCAAAATAATGACGTTGAAGTAACCACAACGAGAGAAAAATATTTGGCGAAGCCGGCCACAAATTCTTTCAACACAACCTCAAATGAGTACAAGTGATTGTTGCTTTGTCACAATCTCTCGAACCTTTTAGGACCCTCGGATCCTTGCCCTATATAGGAATCTAGTGCTAAAGTATAACCTAGCCTGTAATCCTCTTGTGTGCTTTTTGCTTTGGATGAGTTGCCTTATGGCTTCTTGGGTTCTCCATGACCTGGTTCTCTTCTTAAAGCAAATAGGAATCATACTCCAATTAGGATTAGGAATCCCTCTTCTATTAGGAATCCTAACCCTATTAGGATTCTTTAGATTCTGCGGAGGGAGCTCAAAACACATAGGTGTTTGTTGTATAGTAGGTGCGTCAGCACGACGGCATGCCGCATTGCGCAGATGTATGACGATATAGAAAGGAGATGCGTGACGATGCGGGGCACGTTAAAATGAGAAAATTAGCACATGATAAACAAGGAAAGCCTTCAGAACTATAAGGGTTTCCCGCTTTAAAAAAAAACGTATTACAATGTTATTTCTGAGGAATCATGTGCGAAAAAAGGCGGTTCTAGGAAAAAACAAACTATAGAAGTTTGCAGAGCCTAGCTGGCCAGGAAAACGGGTATACATGTAATACCGGGAATTTTATTAAAAAAATGGCGCTGAAACCTTAAGGAGTTGTGTTTTATAAAAAAATATCTATAAGTAATCGTTGTAAAAAGTACTGAAAGTAATACTATTGTTTCCTGTGTTTTTTTTCACGAGTAATCAAACAGGAACCTAACATACGAAACATGTAATGCGTCCTGTAATCCGCAAGAAAGGGACCTAGCGGGTGAAAATCGTGTGGTTAATAAAAAAAATTACAAATTTTTTTAGTGGGTCTTCTGGTCAATCTAAAAAAAGTTACATATTTTTTAGGAGGTCTTTTGGGAAAAAAGGGGTCTTGGACGTAATTACAAATTTTTTGGAGGGGCTGCGTGGGGAAAACGAAATTTAGGATTTCTTAGGGCTTTTTCGCAAAACAGGGACCTGTATTTAATTTTGGAGGGTCTTTTTGCAAAAAAAAAGGTAGACTAATTTTGGAATTTTCGGAGGGGCTGTGCGGGGAAAAATGAATTTTGGGATTTTTAGGGCCTTTCAGCAAAAAAAGGAAAAAGGGGCCGCTACCTGTAATCTGCAAAAAAGGGACCTAGCGGGTGAAAATCGCGTGGTTAATATTTTTTTTTTACATATTTCTTTGGGGACCTTCTAGGACAAAAGGGGTCTTGGACGTAATTACGGATTTTTCGGAGGGACTGCGTGGGTAAAATGAAAATTGGGATTTCTTAGGGTTTTTTTCGCAAAAAAGGGACCTGTATTTAATTTCGGAGGGTCTTTTCGCAAAAAAGGACTAATTTTGAAATTTTCGAAGGGGTTGTGCGGGGAAAAACGATTTTTGGGATTTTTAGGGCCTTTTCGAAAAAGAGAGGGTATTTAATTTTTCGTAAAAAAGGGACCTGTATTTAATTTCAGAGTTTCCCATGTTCTTTTCGCAAAAAACATTAATTTCGGAAATTTCCGTGATCTTTTCACAAAAAACAGGCGTCACGCATCAGCACACGGTCGCACCACGTGTCATTCGCGCGTCAGTCCGCACACCCGCAGCATGCGTCGCTCGGGGAAGAAACCGAGAGGCAACGCGCGTGCGGGCGAGCAGGCTCGAAGCCGGGTCGCTGGCGCGGACGCGAGAGCTCCTACCGCTGCGTCGTGTTGATGTCAGTGTTCAAGCAGCGTAACTAATTACTTGAGCTATATTACTAAGTTAGCCACGCGAGCGACGTGGCTCACGCACGAGCCAACCGTATGTACGGCAGAGCGCCCGGGCCACAACGCGCGTGACGCAGTGAGAGCGCGCGGCCACGTCGTCCCGAAATCGACGTGACCACATGAGAGCGCCAGAAACCTTCGAACTTTATATACGATAGTATTTGTCTTTTGCGTGCCCTGCTTAATTCATATGTAAGATCAAACTGGATCCTCATATAAATGATACGTTCGAATTATTTGTTCCATTACAAGGTAGATTCTTACGTTACCACACGACCACACATAAGTACGCATGTATGAGTGCACACTTTCCTTTTATGCACCGTATAATGTGTGTCTCAACGAAGTACATACACAAGTTCATCGTGTGTGCTTTTTCTTTTGAAAGAGATGCCACTCGGTCTGCTTTTGTGCTGTTTGGTTTGATGAATAGGAAGTTGAATAGATGATCTGTTTTTGGCTCTGAAGTTAACTCATTTGTTTGGTCTAAGAAATGAAATGTACATATGCCACGCTACCAAATTTTATGATATCATCCCTGGAATCAAAGATGATTATATTTCTTCATCCTTTTTCTAGGGCGAGTCCACTTGCCGATACTTTTGGCTGCTAGTGGGGCCGTCCACGTGGATGGTCAAAAGCGACCCAGCGTGGACCGTCGGATCGAAATCCGAAGCACCAGCGGGCATGCATGTGCAGATGTGCTTGAGCAGATCAGATCGGATCCGGGAGGACGCTGCGTTGCATCGCATGCTTGTTTGTACGGGACTGACTGACATGTGGGCCCAACTACCCAATAACTCATGCCCGCGTCGCTCACGAGATCTCTATATTTGTTTCACCGGACAACTGGTCCTTCATTTTAGGCGACAAGACAGCATGCGCATGCAGCGGTTTTTGTTTAAGCACGTGGAACATCGATTGAAATCTCGCCGAAATTTCACGAGACATTACTTATCGGAGTTAGACCGATTTTAAAATACCGATCGAAATAAAAAAATTTAAATTGCTACAGTAATCTAGAAAATCTCACGCGAGATCTCGGAGTTTTTGACTTATTTTGACCGGAAATTGATCAATAACCTTTAAAAAAGTATTCTCCTATGAAAATTTGTTGAAAAACTGAATTTTCGAGGTATTTTTTAAAACTGTAGAAATATTGTCGTATTTTTATAAAATTGTACATGCTTTGTCATGATTTAAAAAATTTATGGTACCATTATAAGAAGTGTAGAATCATACATAAAAAATTTCAAAATAATTGAACTTCATTTGTTATCCTTAAAAAACAAAAAACGGAATGAACATAATTGGGATAGTAACATTGTCAGAATTTTATAAATTTTTTCGAGTGTGTCAATGATCCAAAATCTTTATGAGAGATTAAGAATTGTCTCAGTACCATTCTCCAATTTTTTTAAAAAATTCAACTTTTTTTGTTTGCTCAATCAAATCTATATATGCATTGAACTTCATTTGTTATATTTCAAATATCAAAACAAGAGAACATAAATGGTACAATGTACTTGTGAAAGGACCTGAGATGTAGCCTAGAGGGGGGGTGAATAGGCTGATAAAATTTTTGCCGTTAAATAAAAGAACTCCCGAGGGTCTCAATCCGGAATGTCCGGGGTATATAACCCGGATACTCCGGATTATCCGGACTATCCGGGTTCAGGAGTCCGGATACTCCGGATTGTGGATCTCGAAGATGGATTTTAAATCTCGGCAATATTTTGACAATCTACTTGAATACAAAAGTTCTTAATGATGTTAGGTACCTGAGGGTATAGTAGATCTGAAGCCACAAACAGCAAGAGAGTAGATCGGGTCTTCCAAAGGTCTGTCACAACAAACTCAAACAAGAACACAACCAAGAGCACGAAGACAAAGATTTTTACCCAGAAGTTTGATTCTTGAAGGAATCCTCGTCTCAGTTGAGGAGGCACAAAGCCCGGTCCCTCTTGACCACTATCCTCCGGTGTTGCACAAAGCACTCACGGTCCTCACTTCTAGCCTCTTTCCTTTGGAGGCGAGACTCGCCTTCACAAACTACAGGGCTAACCACACCAAGATTTGGAAGCTCCGGTGACTCCTTGCCGTCTAGGAGCCCTTCAAACTCAAGAGTAACAAATACCTCATGAAGTCAATCTTGGAGGATGAAACTTGTGCTCAAGAATGAAAGATGCAAGATGAGATTTCTCAAATCCACTCCTTTCTCCCTAAAATGATTAAATCTATCAAATGCCTTAAATGGAGGAAGGAGATTAGGGCTCAAGGAGTGAGAATGAATGAGTTTGAGTGAGCAAGTGCAATAATGGAGTCAGTACTTGTTAGGTGAAGAGTGAAGACTTATATAGATGCTCCAAATTCTAACAGTTGGGTGAATTGCGCACAATCCGAGTATCAGGATGTTTAATCCGGAGACTCGGATTGGCGACATCGAACCATACCGAAGGTCAATCCGGATACTCGGATGAAACCCGGATACTCCGGATGCCATGAGGGCAAAGACAGAAGGGTCAACCCGAGAGTCCGGATGAAACCGGATACTCGGATTGACACCTTTCGGCCACAAAAGGAAATTTCAAGAGAGAAAACAAAAGATGCAGTTCTTTTATTTTGCATTTTCCATTCTTTGAGCACACGCATATTCTCCAAACGATTTCCCGTGATTTCCCGTCGTATCCCTCTTAATAGTACGGCTATCCTTAGACTCAATAAAATAGAAAAACTTTACAACGAGCCTTGATGCCGTCTTCACAACTTTTTAGACTTTTCTTTGATCTTCAATCTGCATTTTTCTAGGGTGATATTGCTTCAACCTCTGCACAAATTCTCATTTAGACATTAGTTCTTCAATTGTGTTGCCATCTATCACCAAAACTTCTTAAGGGGCCTAGATGCACTTTCAATCTCCCCCTTTTTGGTGTATTGATGACAACACAATTTAAAGGCCTTTAAAAGATATAGCAAAGATTTGTGGTGAATTTTGATTGCAAACTATCGAGAAGCTCCCTAAAGGGATGCAAAATTAAAGAAAATAGAAGAGCTTCCCTTATATCCTTTGCATTCAAAAGATCAACAAAGAGGATATATATCAATATGCGAGATAGTAAATAAAAGACGTCATTCAACGATAGCAATTTAACAAAACACCACAAGCAACTAGAGCGATTAAGTAAACAAGCAATTCAACGAGTATTGGCACAAGGTGCACACAGTCAACACACACAAAGTAAAGCAAAGAGCTGCGACGCTACTAAACACTCCCCCTTTGGCATCAAGACACCGAAAAAGGGAAGCGCTCGAGAAGAGGAATCACGCGTCACCGTCGTCGCCTGAAGGTTGATAGGCTTCTTCTTCACTGTCATCACTGCTGCCACTGCCACTGACTCGATCCACTGAGGGATGTATACCAAAGAGACGCGAGTGAGTGTGAGTCGCAGACGGTCCTCCGAGGACTCCTCGGAATCGCTGGCAGGGATATCTTCACCGTGCTGACGGCGATAAGCCCTGAACTCACGGCGATGCTCACGGATCTCACGCCGTGTCTCCTTTACTTGAGCAGACACATCTTGGCACATGCAGAAGATGCGCTTGAGCATTCTCTTAAAGGTATCTCGATAGAGGAGGAAGAACACGAGCCGCTGAGGGGTTGAAGGAGGAAGCGAAGAAGTGGCACGAGACCGATGACCTCTGGTCGGCCGGCTAGCATTAGGGCACTCGAGTGCGGAGGTTGCGGAGCCGACGGGCTCGGACTTTGTAGGATAGGTGCTCCACATCCTTCACAAAATCTAAGCGGAGACATGATCTACCAAAGCCATGATAAAGGAGCATATCCGTTGCGACATTGCTCAACGAGTTATGGCGAATGGCCTCTCACGAGAAAATCCACAATGTCAAAGCCATGAGTGCGCTCCACCAAGTGAAATATGATTTCGCCATAAGAGTTAATAGAGGATGCGTCACCTTCCTTGGGCCAAAGAGAGACTCGAAGCATCCTTAGGAGAACAGCCGGCACATCCTTTAGCCCTTTTATTGTTCCAACTACGAAGTGCTACGAAGAATCATACAGAGATTCAAGCTGATCAGGAGATAACGCCTTTTTGTCATGAAGCTTAGCATCTCCATCATTTGTCCTTAGATGCAATACTCGAGCAAAAGTTCTCTTAGAGGCCACATACCATACTTCATCGGTCATCCACCATATAGCATCTTTTTTCTTGTCAAAGAACAAGGTGGAATAGAATTGCATAATAATTTCATCATTCCAAGGATAGCGAAAACTCATAATATCCTTTACCTGAAAACGCTCACATATATGAATCACTTCATCAAAGATTGGATTGTGAAGATCTTCCATGTAGCTCCAGTCTATGGTCTTCATCTTGACAACAGAATGCTCTAAGGGAAATAGTACTGACTCATAGAAGTCTGACTGAAATTTATTCCAGAAACGTTTGTCTACATACTCATCCTGATGAAATTCCAAAGGGTCCTTGTTTCGTTGTTCAACAATAGCCTTTCCCTTTCCACGGCCAACGCGATAATCTATCATGCGCAGGCGACTCATTTGACCTGGATACCTCCAAGCAGGTCTGCTCTTCTCAAGAGGACCAACTAGAGTCCTAGTTGATTGATGCAGTTTCCTTTTCTGTTCTCTAAGTCTGGCATGAGTGTCGGCAGGATGCTCGTCTGTATTGATTTGAGGTGCTGGGTCTTGAGTAGGAACTGAACCAGATGGTTGGTTGAGCTGACCCTGTCTGATCTTCCTCACTGCCTGCCTGGGCTTCTTTGGAGCAGTGCCTGACAAGGAGGAGGAACCTGGAAGGTCCCCACCAGAAGGGCGCTTGCCAGCACCAGAACCTCCTTGAGAGGAAGCCATCTAATAGGAAACAAGGAATAGAGTGAAAAATTATATGACAGAAGAGACTAGATGGTAATGCAAGAGTTTGGGCCGAAGAGTACAACCCGGATACTCCGGGGTTTCTGACCCGGAGTGTCCGGATAATCCGGATACTCCGGGCTGTCCAGAGATTCAACCCGAAACCCTACATTTGCAAATTTATTAAGGCAAAGAGTCCTTCCAAGGGATTGATCTAGAGAGGGAAAGGACTCTACCAATGCACCCTATTTCATAGCATCTCCAAGGCAAAAGAAATCGGGAAAAAGGATGAAATCACTCACCACAAAAAGCTTGAAGATTGAGGATGCGAGAAGGAAACTTTTCCCGAGTCTTGGAGAGCAAAATGGAGACTCCGGAGGGGGAGGATCTCACCGGAGAAGAAGGGGAAGCCGGAGGCGACGGCTAGGGCGCAAGTTAAACCGAAGAGACGTGGAGAAAAGAGAGAGGAAAGATAGAGAAGAAGGACGGTTTGAGCCCTTTAAAGAAGACAGACGCCTCAACCCGGATACTCCGGACTTTCAGTCCGGATACTCCGGATAATCCGGAGAGTCGGATGAAAACACCGAGTGTCGGATTGACCTTTTCGGGAGACAAACACAGAATATGCAGGGATTGACCTTTTATGAATTACAAGGCTCTATACACTATGTGACTAGCGAACATTCAAGCAATCAGGCTATAGTCACATAGCAAAGGTTAGATCCATAGATCAAGAGACTTCAAGTAACACAAAAAGATCAAAGAAAGAGATCAAATAAGTTTTTCAGAAAACGTTTGGCAGTCAACAATCAATTGTGTGTAAGTTTTAAGTCAAATTACGAGAGTCTAGAATATTTAGCCCACTCCTCATTTCACAAAATTTCTTCTCATCAAGTGGCTTGGTGAAAATATCAGCTAGTTGATCATTTGTGCTCACATGTTGAATATCGATGTCACCTTTGGTAGAATGGTCTCTCAGGAAGTGGTGGCGAATATCGATATGCTTTGTACGAGAGTGTTGAACGGGATTGTTTGCTATTTTTATGGCGCTCTCATTATCACACAGGAGTGGTACATGATTATAGGTAAGGCCATAATCACTCAGGGTTTGTCTCATCCAAAGCAATTGAGCACAACAACTCCCTGCCGCTATATACTCGGCTTCGGCTGTGGATAGAGCTACTGAATTTTGTTTCTTAGAGGACCAGGAAACAAGAGATCTTCCTAAAAATTGACATGTCCCCGAAGTGCTCTTTCTATCCACCTTACAACCGGCATAGTCTGCATCGGAATAGTCAACTAATTCAAAAGATGATCCTTTAGGATACCAAAGCCCAAAATGAGGAGTGTGAACTAAATATCTCAAGATTCTCTTTACGGCCACCATGTGGCACTCTTTTGGAGCGGCTTGAAAACGAGCACACATGCATACACTGAGCATAATATCGGGCCTAGATGCACAAAGATAAAGAAGAGAGCCAATCATCGAGCGATATACCTTTTGGATGACCGGTTTACCTTCTTTGTCGAGGTCTAGATGTCCGTTGGCTTGCATCGGAGTTTTGATTGGCTTGGCGTTTTCCATACCGAACTTTTTCAGCATGTCCTTGATGTACTTTGTTTGGCATATGAAAGTTCCTTCCTTAAGTTGTTTGACTTGAAAACCGAGAAAGAACTTCAATTCGCCCATCATGGACATCTCGAATCTTTTAGTCATGATTCTGCTAAACTCCTTACATAGTTGTTCATTAGTAGACCCGAAGATAATATCATCAACGTAAATTTGACAAACAAATAGATCATTATCAATATGCTTAGTAAAGAGAGTGGGGTCGGCCTTTCCGACTACAAAACCTTGTTCGAGGAGAAAATCTCGAAGACATTCAAACCATGCTCTTGGTGCTTGTTTTAGTCCATAGAGTGCTTTGTGCAGGAAGTAGACATGGTCTGGATATTTAGGGTCTTCGAATCCAGGTGGTTGCTCGACATACACCATTTCGGAGAGTGGACCGTTTAGAAAGGCACTTTTCACGTCCATTTGATATAGCTTGAAATCATGGTGAGTAGCAAAGGCAAGTAATATTCTAATAGATTCAAGCCTAGCTACAGGAGCATAAGTTTCATCGAAGTCCAAACCTTCGATTTGTGTGAAGCCTTGAGCGACCAAACGGGCTTTATTCCTAGTTACCATTCCATGCTCATCTTGTTTGTTTCGAAAGACCCACTTGGTGCCGATCACGTTTTGTTTTGGTCTTTCAACAAGCTTCCATACTTGATTCCGTTCAAAGTTGTTTAGCTCCTCTTGCATAGCCATTACCCAATCCGGATCCTGTAATGCTTCGTCTACCTTTAGGGGCTCAAGAGAAGAAACAAACGAGTAAAATTCACAAAAATTCGCAATACGAGATCTAGTGGACACTCCCTTGTTAATATCACCAAGTATGTTGTCGACTGGATGATCTCGTTGTATGCTTTGATGAACTCTTGGATGAGGAGTAGTTGCATTGGTTGTTTGGATGGGATCCTCATCGTCTTTAGTTGAGTTCGAGCCATCATGGGCTTGCATTGAGGAAGAGGGATCATCCGTACTCTTTTGACTAGTTCGAATATTTTGTGTCTCTTTCTGTATATCTTGAGTTGGAATGCTCGGAATTTCTTCTTGCTCAAGAGGTCTCACTTCTCCGATAGCCAATTTCTTAATTGCTTCACACGGAGGTTCTTCCCTGTCAAACATAGTACTATCAACTTGTTCTACTTGAGAACCATTAGTTTCATCAAAAGTTACATCACGCGAGATTTCAACTACCCCAGAGTTGTTGTTGAAAACCCGGTATGCATAAGCATTTGACCCATAACCAAGTAAGAAACTTTCATCAACTTTAGGAGCAAATTTAGAAGACTTAGCTTTCTTGTTAAGGATATAGCATTTGCTTCCGAAGACACGGAAGTAGGAGACATTTGGCTTCTTTCCGATAAGAAGCTCGTATGCCGTTTTCTTCAAGATCTTGTGAAGGTACAGACGATTGGTACTATGGCACGCAGTGTTAATAGCCTCTGTCCAAAAGATGTCGGAGACCTTGTACTCATCAAGCATTGTGCACGCCATCTCGATGAGAGTTCGATTCTTCCTCTCAGCCACCCCATTTTGTTGAGGGGAATAGGGGGCCGAGAACTCATGTTTAATACCCTCATCATCGAGATAGTCCTCCACGCCGGTGTTCTTGAATTCATGTCGTTGTCACTTCGGATTTTCTTGATCTTCACTTCGAATTCATTTTGTGCTCTTCTCATAAATTTCTTTAGGGTTCCTTGGACTTCACCTTTATCATGCAAGAAAAACACCCAAGTGAAACGAGAAAAATCATCAACAATAACTAAACCATACTTGTTTCCTCCAATGCTTATGTATGCTATTGGACCGAACAAATCCATGTGTAGCATTTCTAGAGATCTTGAGGTAGTCATCATATTTTTGGCAGGATGGGAAGCCCCAACTTGCTTTCCGGCTTGACATGCGCTGCATACCCTATCTTTCTCAAAAACAACGTTTGTTAGTCCAAGGATGTGATTGCCTTTCATGAGTTTATGAAGATTCTTCATACCAACATGAGCAAGTCGGCGATGCCATAGCCAACCCATGCTAGATTTAGCCATTAAGCACGTTTCAAGATTAATTCTATCCGTAGAGAAATCTACAAGATAGAGGTTTCCTTTTAAACGACCCTTAACTGCTATAGAACCATCAGTCCTCTTAATGACATCCACACCCTTATTACTAAACACACAATTGTAGCCCGCTTCACATAATTGAGCAACAGACAACAAATTGTAGCTCAATGATTCAACAAGCAAAACATTATTTGAATGAAAATCATTTGTGATGAAAATCTTACCCAAACCTACCACTTCGCCTTTACCATTATCTCCAAAAATGATGCTTTAACTATTTGATCCATTTGTATCCAAGTGTGTGAACATGGCCTTCTCCCCAGTCATGTGGTGAGTGCATCCGCTATCCAATATCCAACTTGATCCACCGGAGACATAGGCCTACAAAAATAAATTTAGATTTTTCCTTTTGGTACCCAAACTTGTTTAGGTCCGCGCACGTTAGTGACAAGAGACTTTGGAACCCAAATAGATCGCACATGAGGGGCATAGTTGGGTTTACGCCCAATATGATGAGCAACTACATGACCAAGATTAGTTCTTTTAAGCACATACGATGCAAAGAAAGTAGCATGATCCTTATGATTAGAGTTTCTTTTACTTTTGACAAAGTGAATTGGCTCATTCAATGGGGCAATTACGATGTGATTCTTTTTACCCTTGGGTGGTGTATACCCAAGCCCATGCTTCATAGGGTTACCTTGACGCTTACCAAGAAACTCCTCTAATCCTTTGCTAGCCTTATAGGACTTTTGAAGTCCATCTTCAAGCATTTCCTTGAGCTTCTCATTTTCATGAGCCAATACTTGCAAGGTCTCGAGGTTAGTGGCACAAGTATCAACATTAATATTATAGCATCTAGCACATCCATTGCTAGTAGAAGGATATGAGAAATTGGAGTCACCCATCAAGGAGTTAGAGTTGCTATTCAAGTGATCAACAAGCTTCATTTCAAGAGTCTTGCAAGCATCCTTTGCTTTGGCAAGTTCCTCTACGAGTGAAGCGTTGGTGATCATAAGACTAGCGAGCTCAGATTTAGTCATTTTTGAACTTTTGACCAACTCTTCAAACTTTCTCCTTTCATTACTTAGGCTCTTCTCTAGCTCGAGGTTTTTCTCTTTTTCAAGTATTAGCAAATCCTCTTGAGCTTCGAGAGTAGCCTCCTTTTGCTCAATGGTTTCCTCCAACTTCTCAATATCTTTTAAAAGTAAATCTAATTTTTGAACATCAAAATCTTCCATGGACTTAAATGCACTTTCATCGTCACTAGAGTCATCGCTATCATCTATGCATGAGTTTACAATTGAAGGAGATGTTGTTTTGATTAATACCTTGCGCCCCTTGGCCATGAGGCACATTGGAGCGTCTTCATCATCATCGCTCAAGTTGTCGAAGAGACCCTTCTTCGTTGTTGGGGAGGGAGACATAGCGATGGCGACGAAGCAACTCCTCCTTCTTCGTCGAATCGGAGCTTGAGTCTGAGTTGGAGTTTGAATCCCATTCTTCTCCTATGTGAGCTTGTCCCTTGTGCTTGAAGTGTTTGAACTTCTTGCTCCTTTCCTTGTCCTTGCCCCGGTATTTATCCTTTTTGTATGGCTTGTCTTCCTTCTTTTCTTTTTGGGGGCATTCGGCGATGAAATGACCGGGTTCCCCACACTCATAACACTTTCTTGTTGAGTGTCTTCCTCTTAATTTGTTCCATTGATTTTTGGAGTAGCTCCCCGGTTTATAGCCCTTTTTCTTGAGGAATTTATTGAATCTTCTTACGAGCAAGGCCATATCATCATTGGTCAAGGGGCCACTCTCCTCATCATCGCTTGTACTTTCCTCTACTTCCGGTGCAATCCTCACAGCTTTTAAGGCGATACCTTTCTTCTTTCCTGACTTGAGCTCTTCTACCACCTCTGCTTCCTTGATCATCATCTCATCCATCATTAGCTTCCCAATAACATCGTGGGGAGAGAGAGTGTCGAAGTTTGGTCGGTCCCGGATGAGTTGCACCAAGTTGCGGTTGGTGGGAGTGATTACTCGAAGAATGATTTTAACAACCGCTTTGTCGGTGAGCTCAGTACTTCAAGACCCTTAGCTTGATTCACCAACACCATCAAAGGTCGAACATTCTTGTATAAGACTCTCCTTCTTCTAGAGTGAATCGCTTAGCTCACCAATAATGAGCTCAATCTTGGACTCACGGACGCTTGATATCCCTTCATGAGTAACCATAAGTCTTTCCCAAATTGCTTTGGCATCTTCAAGTCCATCGACTCGGTTAAACTCAGAATCACTTAAAGCATTGAACAAGGCATTGACGGCCAAGTCATTGAAATGTTGAGCTTTCTTCTCTTGGGAGTGAGCTTGCTTGGATCTATAGCTTTAAAACCTGTTTCTACAATCTCCCAAATACGGGTGAAGTGATCTCAAGTACATCTTCATTTTATGTTTCCATGCGGCATAGTGAGTACCATCAAAATGAGGTGCTCTCTGGATGACACTAAACATAAGATGAAGAGCTTGAGACTCAAGAGAAGGATAATCATATGGAATTTCAACCCTTTGCCTAAACCGTGGCCTTTTCTTGGTCACGGATTTCGTCACTCTTCTCTATTAGCGACATCTTGATTCTCCCGGTTAAGCCAAATTGTGGAGAATTAGGCTCGATACCAATTGAAAGGACTGAGATGTAGCCTAGAGGGGGTGAATAGGTCGATAAATTTTTGCCGTTAAATAAAAGAACTCCCGAGGGTCTCAATCCGAATGTCCGGTATATAACCGGATACTCGGATTATCCGGACCGTGTCGGGTTCAGAGTCCGGATACTCGGATTGTGGATCTCAAGATGGATTTTAAATCTCGGCAATATTTTGACAATCTACTTGAATACAAAAGTTCTTAATGATGTTAGGTACCTGAGGGTATAGTAGATCTGAAGCCACAAACAGCAAGAGAGTAGATCGGGTCTTCCAAAGGTCTATCACAACAAACTCAAACAAGAACACAACCAAGAGCACGAAGACAAAGATTTTTACCCGAAGTTCGGATTCTTGAAGGGAATCCTACGTCTCCGTTGAGGAGGCACAAAGCCCGGGTCCCTCTTGACCACTATCCTCCCGGTGTTGCACAAAGCACTCGCCGGTCCTCACTTCTAGCCTCTTTCCTTTCGGAGGCGAGACTCGCCTTCACAAACTACCGGGGCTAACCACACCAAGATTTGGAAGCTCCCGGTGACTCCTTGCCGTCTAGGAGCCCTTCAAACTCCAAGAGTAACAAATACCTCGCGAAGTCAATCTTGGAGGATGAAACTTGTGCTCAAGAATGAAAGATGCAAGATGAGATTTCTCAAATCCACTCCTTTCTCCCTAAAATGATTAAATCTATCAAATGCCTTAAATGGAGGAAGGAGATTAGGGCTCAAGGGAGTGAGAATGAATGAGTTTGAGTGAGCAAGTGCAATAATGGAGCTGTACTTGTTAGGTGAAGAGTGAAGACTTATATAGATGCTCCAAATTCTAACCGTTAATGAAATGCTGCACAACTGAGTATCCGGATGTTTAATCCGGAGACTCGGATTGGCAAGATCGAACCATACCGAAGGGTCAATCCGGATACTCGGATGAAACCCCGGATACTCGAATGCCATGAGGGGCAAGACGAAGGGTCAACCCGAGAGTCCGGATGAAACCCCGGATACTCCGGATTGACCTGCTCGGCCACAAAAGGAAATTTCAAGAGAGAAAACAAAAGATGCAGTTCTTTTATTTTGCATTTTCCATTCTTTGAGCACACGCATATTCTCCAAACGATTTTCCGTCGTATCCCTCTTAATAGTACGGCTATCCTTAGACTCAATAAAATAGAAAAACTTTACAACGAGCCTTGATGCCGTCTTCACAACTTTTTAGACTTTTCCTTGATCTTCAATCTGCATTTTTCTAGGGTGATATTGCTTCAACCTCTGCACAAATTCTCATTTAGACATTAGTTCTTCAATTGTGTTGCCATCTATCACCAAAACTTCTTAAGGGGTCTAGATGCACTTTCAACTTGTAAGAATTTTATAAATTCACTGGTGTATGATAATAATTAAAATTTTCTATGAGATCTTAATCATTTCCTTAGAGCCCTTCTGCAAAATATTCAAAAAATTTAGACCTTTTTTTATTATTAAAGCAAATCTATATATTGATCATTAGGCTTTTATCAAGATGTAGCACTGTCATATTTTCTGGAATTTTTTTAAGCTTGATAACCATATAAAATTTTTATAAAAACATTAATGATACATAAGGACCATCTACAAAAAGTTTCAAAATTTTCTAACGTGATTTGTACCATTTTTCATTTGGTTGAAGTTTGCCGGTATGGCTTTTATCAGGACAGTAATTCATGAAACTTGATCATCATCTAAAAATTTTATGGGAACATTAGTGATACATCATAACCATGCACAAAAAATTTCAAAATTTTCTAACGTGGTTTGTTTAATTTTTCATTCGGTTCAAACTTGTCGATTAGCGTTTTAGTAGGACAGTAGCAATGTTTGAATTTTTAAAAATTCCTCAGGTTTGATAATCACTTGAAAGTTTTATGGTAACATCACTGATGTGTCAAGAACCTTAAAAAAATTCAAAAATTTTAGATGTCGTTTGAGTTATTTTTCGTTCGGTGTAATTTTGCTGAGATCTCGGCAAATCTCGGTAGAAAAAATTTTGGATTTGAATTTTTGTTTTTGTGGTTCATCCGAAATTTATCCAAAATTTATAAATCTCACCTAGATTTTGTTCTCCGGCCACGTCCAAGATTTCAATCCTTGACATGGACACCGTTCAGATTTTCTATAAATTCTATAGTAAAACATTGTGCCGATTTATTTACTGTAGCAATTATACTGTTTGTTCGCTTGATCAGACGGTTCTGACCAATTAAGTAGTGCCATTTTTACTATAGCAATCTTATTGTTCTTGTGCTTGATCGGACGATTTTGACCGTTTAAGTTAAAATTCTTATAGAGACTGTACATGAATCCTTTCCGCTAATATAATATATGGACCTAGAACAAGTAATTATTTTACAAAACGGGAAAACTTGTTACGTTTTCTGCATCTGTAATCTATGGCGTGCATAAGAGCATGTCACGTCATATGAATGCTAAGGTTACGTTTGTTTGGACTTTTTTTTAACTAAAACAAGTAAAATCGAAATAAAAGGGTGTCTTTTTAACTAGGTTTTTTCAAAAGCTATAAACTTTTATGTAACTAAAAGCTAAAAGTAGATATTTTTTTTAGCTTATTAATAGTTGATTTTAGATTAATATTATTAAAGTTAAGATAAAATTACGGATTTCTACCACGTATAAAAAAAATTGTTTTTAAGCTGCTTAAAGAGGAAAGAAACTGACTTTAAGCCTAAACAAACGTACTTAAGATTGCAACTTTCGATCCAATAATTTGCGTGTCTTCATGGAACATTTTTTTGAAACACAAGCCAGGAGCGATCAACGGAGAACATCTCTTCACGGAACCTACCGCACGATAAATTAAAAAGAAATCCCCAACAATTCTTGCAGTGGGAAATTATTTTTTTGAGAGGGTTGTAGTGCAAAATGTATTGTGTGAATACAGATATTTACCAGGTCTCATCTGCAAAAGGGCGTAAACCCGTCGTCTCCTTTCCTTGCACTGTTGCCCGAGTGTTGCTTGCTTTAAAACCCCCACCGCTAGTCCACCACCACCACCACCACCCAGTCTCTGCGCTTGCTGCCGTCGTCGGCTTCTCGACTGCTCTGCTCTGCTCTGGATTGGAGGAGCCAGGTACGGTAACAGAACCACCGCTCCTTTCCTCCTCCTCCTCCTCTTCTTCTTCAACCTCGATCTGATCGTCATTCCGATTCCCCTTGCCGCTCCGGTCCGCCCTGAAAATTTTATCCTTCATGTAATGTACCATCCATCCCGATATCTGTGTGCTTTGGAAAGGGGTAGCCATTTATGGGCAGCAGGGTCACCGATGAAAAGGGCCTTTCGCTTCAAAGTAGAAATTCTCCATCTTTTTGTACTAATACCACCATACTACAAGGTGTTGTTGGTTGTGTTCAGATTCCCCCTGTTCCAGTTTTCCTTGTACAGGACAAGATAGATTGTAGATGGATTGTTCCTTCCACCTTTATGCTGTTGTTACAACAACCTTGTCCATAAGGATCACTTCTCCGGGAGGAAGTCGTCATATATTCAACGAAAAAAGAGATCTTTTTGGTACTAGCTAACTCTGTTAAGCAGGGCGCAAATCATAGAAAACATACCCCCCTTTTTTTTTGTGTGTGCGGCTGTTAAATTGCTTCCTACATTCTTGAAGGGAGTCATGAACTTGGGACCCAATAACAGCACTAGCACTAGTGTTGTTTGCAGACAGATTGATAATAGATGGATAGATTCCTCTTAGGAGAGCTGTGCAACTTGGTAGGGGTTTTCAGTTGAGATGGTCCACAATAATTGCTGGACCTGAGTAGCCTTGGATTTTCCTTCTTCATGCTAGCTCAATTAGATGGCTATACGGCACAGATCTGCTCTACTTATGGGTCAAAACATGTTCCTACAGATCGCCTTGCCGGCCTGCCATAGTTGTGCTGTACATAGCGCTCACACGCATGAGTTCTGGTGCCCACGGGAAGAGAATCTGGTGGCTGGCTTGGCCCAGATGCTCTTTCAGAATTTCTTTCAAGTGAAAAAAAAAATATTGTAACTATAGAAAATCTTCAGATTTTGGTCCATTGGTTCTAGGATTAAAATTAGCAGAATATATTGGCTCGCTCATTTGTCTAAATTGTGGTTCATTTTTTTTAGCAAAGTTCCATTGAGCTTCTTTCCGATTACTAGTATTTACTCGGACCATCTCATCCCATGCAATGTGTTTTCTTTTAACTGCCACACTGCATGCATGTTACATCAGATCAACACCATCCGACCAAAACAACTCTCTTGTATTCACTTTGTTTCGGTTATTAATTTTCATGATAATGCAAGGTTTTATTCTGAGATGTGAATGCTAGGTAGTATTGATGCAACTGTCTTAGTCCTACATATGACATGGAATTACCAATGGTCAACCGATTAATTGTGGCATATGAATGCCCTATTATCCCTTAGAAGTGTCACGGGGAGGATGGTTTGTGTGAGGATTAGAACGACGAGGGTCATTGTGAAAGGTCTTCGGTCATGGCCCTGGACCCTTGTGCGCGGTTTGGGAGCCATCATGCGGCTACCATGCTACAAGGGCAGGAACGGGGGGAGAGAGAGAGAGAGGGAGGGAGGGAGGGAGGGAGGGAGAGAGAGAGAGGGAGGGAGGTTCTCAAAGCAAATGCGCCTGACCTCTTAAAGAGATAGACCCTAACAGATCTTGACTAACAAGCAATCAATCTAAACTTAATTATCTAATCTTATCGAATCCCTGATTTAAAGAAGCAATCCTAATAAAAGGAAACAAGAGATATGGATTATCTATAAGCCAAGGTATTTGGCCCGTTGGGCCTTCTATTGCCCCAGGAGTAGTGGAGGCCCTCGAGCTAGAACTGTGGAAACATGCGCTAAAACTCCTCCAAATTCTCCCAAGAGGTGTTGCCCAGTGGCGTCCCTTCCCATTGTACCAAGACCTGTCGCTGACCATGAGCAAGGCGAGACTTGAGCACCTTGGCCGGAGTAGGACAGACATGGCCATGCAAAAGGAGCGACAAATCGGGAGGAGCTGATGAAGGAGGGTCGAGAAAGGGCTTCAATAGACTGACGTGCAATACATGATGAATCTTCTCACGAGCGGTAGGTTTTAACTGTTAGGCCACAGAACCCACACGCTGGAGCACCTGATATGGACCAAAGTATCAGGGCCCAGCTTGCCTCGACCAAGAACTGAAAAGGAGGCAGTTTGCCAGTGAAGAAGACGGAGCCACACCCACTACCCTTCGATGAATTCTAAGTCTCGATGGCCCTTATCATGATGGTGGTTGAAGTGTTGTTGGGCCTAAATTAATCGATCACACACCTCAACCAGGAACTCGTCATGATCATGAAGAAGCTGCTCCATGACTGGCAGCCGAGAACCACTGGGCTCATAAGAGCGCAAGGATGGAGGCTCCTTGACGCACACCACCTTGAATTGAGAAGTCTGAAGCAATGTCTGGAATGAAGTGTTGTAGTAGAATTTCGCCCAAGGGAGCTAGCTGAGCCATTGCTTCAGGCAGTCACTAGTGAGGCACTGAAGATACTTCACACTGATCTTGTTCACCACCTCGGATTGGTCGTCCAATTGGGGTGGAAGACAGAGCTAAGGTTGAGCTCCACACCAGACATGCGGAAAGCTCTAACCAAAAGGCACTGGTGAACACAGGGTCTCGATTGCTCACAATGGAGCTAGGTATGCTGTGGAGAAGAGCCACCTCATTGAAGAATACTTACGCAACCGAGTGAGCTATGTACGGGTGTGCCAACGGAATGAAGTGGGCAAACTTGGAGAAGCGATCCACCACTGTATGACCATCTTGCTGTGAACACAAGGGAGAGACTCCGTTAAGTCCATGGCTATATCGGACCATATCGTAGAAGGTACATCTAGTGGTTGAAGAAGACCCGCGGGATGCAGTTGCTCACCCTTATTGCGTTGGCAAGTGTCGCAGGAGCGGACGAAGTCTTGGATCACCGTGCAAGCATTGGGAACATGAAAGTCCGTACAAAGTCGTTGGAGGGTCATTTGGACTCCCTTATGGCTAGTGCTGTGGGCTATCGTCAAGAGAGCAGGTACTGATGCAGACGTGGCCGGTACGTAGACACGGCCGTTGAAAGTAACAAGCCTGTCGATGACGCCCCACGACCTGTGGTGCAGCCCAGCGATGACCATGTCACATAACTCTTGTTGGGTCGGATCATCAACAACCTCCTGTTGAAGCTCATTGAAGACAACGAACCGAGGTGTCGAGAACACCATGTCACATAACTCTTGTTGGGTCGGATCATCAACAACCTCCTGTTGAAGCTCATTAAAGACAACGAACCGAGGTGTCGAGAACACCATGGCCGCAGCCTGCAACTTGGTGTTGTGGTGGGACATCGTCCGCGACTACATTGGTGTTGCCCGGCTTGTATTCCACACCAAAAGTATCGCCAAGGAGTTTGTTGACCCACTAATGCTGCGGAATCATCGAAAAACGTTGATCAAGCAAAAAATTCAAATTGTGGTGATCAGTATGTACCAAAAACTTGCGTCCCCACAAGCTAGGCCGCTAGTGCCGGATGGCCTGAACGAGATCAATCAATTCTCGCTCATAAGCCACCATCTTGGCATGTCGGGGCGCAATAGTTAAGTTGAAGTAGGCGATGGCCCTGGTGCCTTGATGGAGAACGACACCAAAGCCATGGCTCGGCGTGTCACACTCGATGATGAACTCCCCCGAGAAGTTCGACAGTTGTAGAACCGTGGTTGCTGTCAATGTCGCCTTTAGGTTTTGGAAGGCACTTTCGGCCTCTACCGTCCAACCAAACGCCTCCCGTTTCAATAGTTGGGTGAGCGGGCATGCAAGGGTCCTAAAATCGCAAATAAAATTGCGATAATATCCGGCTAGTCCCAAGAACCTGTACACCGTGCACACGAACTTTGGTGATAACTAGTTGGTGACTGCGCTAATCTTCTAATGATCCATGGCCATGCCTTGTGCAGAGATCACGTGGCCCAAGTATGCCACAGAAGGCCCCCAAAGTAGCACTTGGAGCTCTTCAAGAAGAGACAATGTTGGCGTAGTGTTTGGAAGACAGTGTGAACACGACGAAGCTGCTCAGACCAAGACGAGCTATAGATGAGGATGCCTTATAAGAAAACAAGCACGAAATGTTGAAGGACAGGAGGATGTCTTTTATCAAAGCATGAAACTTTGGGCATTGGAAAGGTCGAATGACATGACCAGACATTCGAAGTGCCCCTAGTGAGTATGAAAAGTTTTCTTCTTCACGTCCACTGGATGTATCAAGACCTAATGATAGCCCGGTCGTAGGTTAAGCTTGGTGAAATATCGTGTGCCTCATAGTGCATCAAGTAGCTCATCGACAATCGGAATCGAAAACTTGTCTTTGATGGTCTTGTCGTTGAGGGTGCGTTAGTTCACACAAAAACACCACGATACATTTGCCTTTTTCACTAGGAGGATAGGGAGGAGAATGCCGAGGTGCTGCACTGTGTGGTCCTTTGTCAGAGCTTCTCGTCACATTGCCGCTTGAGCTAGTCTTTTTGTAGTTGCGTATAGCGGTACACCCATACTGCAATAGCGTCTGTCCCTTTCTTGAGGTGGATGTAGTGGCAGTGATCTCGCTTGAGTGGGAGCTCGTGTGGCTTGGTGAACTCGTCGAGTTGCTCTTCAGCAAGTCATGGCCGGCATAGGATAGAGTCCGAGCCGGTCGATGTTTTGCCGGCAAGCCATGCTAGGTCACACGGCACCCACTTGTCACGAAGACATGGGCATGTTGGTGAAGTCCCATGTGATTGGCTCAGGTGTTCCCAACCATTTTACGCCTAACACCACATCAAAGTCTTCCAGTGGAATAGCATAGCAGTCCAATTTGCCGATGCAGACCGGCATATGCTAAGGCTGCTTACGCGGTCGCCGTTGGCCACCATGATGCTAAGGCCAGTGCGGGGTTGTAGCTTGATGCCAACAGACTCCATGACATGTTTTGCGATGAAGTTGTGCGCGGAGCTAGAATCGAGACGAGCGATGAGAGAGCTGCTGCTAACATCGATCATGAGGCGCATCGTTTGGCTAGAATGTGGCTAGATGCCTGTCAATGTTGTCAGGGATATCTCGGGCTCTGCGTCGACTGCCTTGGGTGGTTCGTCGTTGTCGAAAAACATCGGAAAGAACTTCGATAATGAAGAGCTTCTTGTACCGGTGGCCAAGGAAGAACTTCTCGCAATAATATCAAAGGCCAGCCTCGGCGCTCCATCTCGGCTAGAGTTAGCATACGACGCGACAGGGCGCATTTGGTGGCAACACTGCCTGCTGTGCCGCTGGTACCCGGGGCAAGGGGCGTGGGTGTGTCCCCGCTCTTTGTTGATGCCGAGACTTCAGAGCTCGTGAGCCATGGTTTCCAGCAGTCCAGCTAGACGAAGAGGACAACAGCTGAGAGAACTAAGCACAACGTTTGTACGCATGTGCCAGATTCATCGCCTGCTCCAAGGATTACAGAGCTTGCAGCTCGATGTTGGTCTTCATCGGTTTGCCCAACCCAACATTAAAAAGTTGGACTTGCTGCTGCTCAGAAAAAGGGTCAGTATGACAGAGCAAAGCCAGCAATTGATCTTGGAAGTTCATCATGGTCCCAGCCCTTCGGAGCGCAACTAACTCGCCTAGGGAATTGATGCACAATGGAGGGCCGAAACACGTGTTGATGAGCTCGACGAAGTGGCACCATGACGGAGAGCCCATGTTGTGTTCCATGCGGTAGTACCGTAGCTGTGCTTTGCCGGTCATATGGAAGGTGGCAAGCGAAACTTTATCTTCCTCCATTGTGCGTTGGCCCCGAAAGAACTGCTCGCAACCATTAAGCCACGGCAGGGGGTTGTCATACGTGAGAAAGTTGAGCTTGTGGAAGCGAGGAATGTTGCCATGGTCCGGTGCGCGCCCCCTCCGTGTCCATGCATGCCGCCAAGTGCGCGTCGAGGTCCTTGTGCATGGGCAATGGCACTGAGAATGCTGATGCAACTGGTGCAGCCGGAGGCATTTCCTTCACTTCGGGCAGGATGCTGCTGATGGTCTTTGTGAGGGCATCGTTAAGGGTGTCCTTGTCGACCTTGTCCAATGCCTTCCCCTTGCCGTGCTCTAGGCGCGTGATGGTGACGTCATGGGCTCTGTGGATTATCGAGATCCCGCTCCATGCTGGTGAGGTCATCGATCTCGTCATTATTGAGTTGCATGCACCAGCCAGTTCACTCAAAAGCTTAAGCTGATGAGGAAAGGAGGGTAATTCACTTATACTTCAACACTCCCCCTCACATATAGGCTCCCTCAGGCCTAGGGCATGGAATAGAAGTGGACTGCAATTATATTTTTAATTGCGTCAACCGGGTCTTGAACTCGAGACCTCTTGACTCTGATACCATATTGAGTTGCATGCTCCAGCCAGTTCACCCAAAAACTTACAGTTCACCAAAAAGCTTAAGCTGATGAGGAAAGGAGGGCAATTCACTTATACTTCAACAGTCATAGTAGTTGGCCTGCTGGGCTTTCTGTTGTGCCGGGAGTAGTGGAGGCCCCACATGACAGATAGGTCATGTTAGGGCCTATTTATCCAATTTGTAAGAAGAACATGCCCATTCATGCTATTATTACTACATCATTTTTACTTGTTTGCTTTAACGATAGATGGTAACATGAAAGTGAGAACTGAGATGTATGTAGCTCACTAGCTTTATCAATATAGTTGTTGAAGATCTGTTTTGGCAGTCATGATAAAACTGTAGCTTTTGTTGTTTTCCACATTTCTCATGTATAATCTTTTCCTGATATGCTTCACTGTTACTGATTAACATTGCTACTCAACTAACTCTGCTTTGTACTCTTTTCAACTGTTTTCTTTTCAGAGTTAGGCTCCAGCCATGCCGGATCTGCAGGAACCCCTGGTTCGACCGAAGAGGAAGAAAGTTTTGGTGGACTACTTTGTACAGTTCCGATGGATTGTCGTGATCTTTATAGTCCTTCCAATTTCAGCTCTGATCTACTTCAATATCTATCTGGGTGATGTGTGGTCTGCCATGAAATCAGAGAAGCGCCGCCAGAAGGAACATGACGACAATGTGCAAAAAGTTGTAAAACGGCTCAAGCAGAGGAACCCAAAGAAGGATGGTCTTGTTTGCACAGCTAGGAAGCCCTGGATTGCTGTTGGCATGCGCAATGTAGACTACAAGCGTGCCAGACATTTTGAGGTTGACCTTTCTGCCTTCAGGAACATTATTGAGATTGACAGAGAGAGAATGATTGCCAAGGTTGAACCTCTTGTTAACATGGGTCAGATTACCAGAGCTACCTGTCCAATGAATCTTGCCCTTGCAGTGGTTGCTGAGCTTGATGACCTTACTGTTGGTGGTCTGATCAATGGTTATGGAATTGAAGGAAGCTCTCACCTGTATGGCCTGTTCTCTGACACAGTTGTCGCAATGGAAGTTGTTCTTGCAGATGGCCGAGTTGTTAGAGCCACTAAGGATAACGAGTACTCAGACCTTTTCTATGGCATTCCCTGGTCCCAGGGAACACTTGGGTTTCTTGTTTCAGCTGAGATCAAACTCATTCCCATTAAGGAATACTTGAGGCTCACATATACGCCAGTTAAGGGGGCATTGAAGGAGATGGCACAAGCGTATGCTGATTCTTTTGCACCAAGAGATGGTGACCCTGCAAAGGTCCCTGATTTTGTTGAAGGAATGGTGTACAATGCAACTGAGGGTGTCATGATGACTGGTGTTTACGCTTCCAAAGAAGAGGCGAAGAAGAAGGGCAACAAGATCAACAGTGTTGGGTGGTGGTTTAAACCTTGGTTTTACCAGTATGCTCAGACGGCACTCAAGAGGGGTGAGTTTGTGGAGTACATTCCAACAAGAGAGTACTACCACCGTCACACCCGGAGCCTATACTGGGAGGGGAAGCTGATCTTACCATTCGGTGACCAATTCTGGTTCAGGTTCCTCCTAGGCTGGCTGATGCCACCAAAGGTGTCCTTGCTCAAGGCTACCCAGGGTGAATCTATCAGGAACTACTACCATGACAACCATGTGATTCAAGACATGCTGGTGCCCTTGTACAAAGTTGGAGAAGCGCTTGAGTTTGTTCACAGGGAAATGGAGGTATATGTTTCTCTTTGGGCCATGTAGTTTGCATTTAGTCTGCTATGCTGTAACATCTGTGTAGTGCTTTTAGCTCGGGATTCGCTGTGTGATAACATGTTATGCTTGCAAGTGTAATCCATCATGGATAGCTTGGGGTATGGTGTAAATCGTTAAGATTTCTAATGTGCCTATACCAACTATTGATGTGGAGCGCAACCTGCTGCTGCTCATAGTGAATGTTCGCTAACAGCCTGTCTTCTTAGGTGTATCCCCTGTGGCTGTGCCCGCATCGGCTCTACAAGCTCCCTGTGAATACCATGGTGTACCCGGAGCCAGGCTTCGAGCACCACCACAGGCAAGGCGACACCAGCTACGCTCAGATGTTCACTGATATCGGTGTGTACTACGCTCCCGCTGCCGTCCTGAGGGGCGAGGAGTTCAACGGTGCTGAAGCAGTCCACAGGTTAGAGCAGTGGCTGGTTGAGAACCACAGCTACCAGCCGCAGTACGCCGTCTCTGAGCTCAAGGAGAAGGACTTCTGGAGAATGTTTGATGGTTCTCACTACGAGCTCTGCCGCCGCAAGTATGGCGCCGTCGGGACCTTCATGAGCGTTTACTACAAGTCCAAGAAGGGAAGGAAGACCGAGAAGGAGGTGCAGGAGGCTGAGGCCGCCATCCTCGAGCCGGCCTATGCTGATGAGGCGTAGTTTCTTCAACCGTTTCTGATTTAGATTTTCCGGGGGGTTTTGCCAGTCTGAATGAGATGTTCATCAGAACTATCTTTGTGCTTAGAGCTTGATGTGTAGCTAGTTGTTTTCCCAGCCGTCTGGGCTTGCAGTACTACGTAGCTAGCCTTTTCAATTGGAGCTGCTGTCTCAGATGTATCATGAAGAAGCATGTCTGATATTTCTGGTTTTACTTGACGAACTTAATGCGCCTTTTATTTCAACCCGTTGCATGCCTCCACTTCCGTGGTCAAGAGCTCAAGACTGCTTGGAACTTAGGCTACTTATTGCAGGATGAACCGGGAAAAATGAGGACAAGTGGACACGGAGTAAACAGAGTATTACAAGTGACGATGGGACCAAGATGGAGTGTCCTTGCAGCTCTAGTGATGTGAATCATCACGGGAGGGGAGAGCAAAAGAAAGAGACAATGCATGTGAGCGGCACAGTGACACAGCTCAGCTCGTCTGCGCAGTGCAGTGCAGTGCAGTGCAGTTCTGAATTATGTATCCTCATCCAGCCATGATGAGTGCATGTGCGCGTGCTAGACGGCGAAGCATCCGGCCAGCCAGCTCCCTCTTGTTCCTTTTGCCTCGGCTTACTGCTGCTAGGAGAGGATGGCCGCTGCTTTTACTTGACTACTTCACCGTTGCTCATACATAAGGGCGTGACATCTTAAAGCTTCAGTAGATCTGCTTTTCCATGGCGTATATCGCATGCATGGTCTGTAATTTACCAGCTTAATTACCGCTTGTAGAGGTCACCAGATGCGAATGTGTCCATGAATGTATGTATGGCGCCATCGATCAGTAATAAAAAGGCTGCTACCTGGTTTGGTTTTCTATTTTAATTTCAGAGAGTGCCCAGCTTGGGTAGCTGCGACTGACACTGGTCAATTAATTAATAGTGGCCATGACCAGTGCCGTGCTAGATAGATTGCATCTTCCTGGTCTCTTCCTTCCTCACTGACCGACCACCACGTACGAGCGCTATATATATAATATAACCCTGCTGGATCTGAAGTACTCTAAACCATTGTTAGTTCCTAGCTAGCTAGAAGCACACACAAGCTAATAAGTGATCCAGGCCAAGCTCAAGGTATCGAATATCGGTCCATCGGTTTCTCCAATTCCACGAGACCATCAATGGCGTGCCGGCTTGTTGCTGCTCTTCTCCTGATGGCCCTCATGGCCGTCGACGCGCAAAATCAAGCTGCTGCTGCTGCTGCTGCTGCTTCTGATCCACTGGTAAGTCGTTGGTGGTTCCTTTGTTTGATTTGGACACGATCAGATCTATCTAAAATTCTACACGCACGAATGCATGAAACATATATACCACCACCAATGCCAATGGCCCCCTTGTTGTTGAACATGTATGCACAGGTGATGATGCACAACATGAGGATGAGATCCCTGCTTCAGGCGCCAAAACTAGGTAATTAATTAAGCAATACATTTGCAGTTGTTTTGAATATTTGATGTTTCGATCACTTGATCGCTCGATCTACGTACTGCTGCAGACTGCGGCAGGACGTGCTGGGGGCGGTGCGGCAACAACTGGAAGAACGAGATGTGCAACAAGATGTGCAACGTCTGCTGCAACCGCTGCAACTGCGTGCCGCCGGGCACCGGCCAGGACACCCGCCACCTCTGCCCCTGCTACGACACCATGGTCAACCCGCACACCGGCAAGCTCAAGTGCCCATAGATTGCAGTAGATCCCCATATCCATATGCCCATAGATGCGACTTGCAAGAGCATATTTTCTTTTCTTGGAATTCGTGTGGATGTGTCTCTGTGAGCAGATGCCGCCTTCCTACATCTCAGGGAATAAAGAATTTCTGTCTCCTTCCTACCTTGTTTCTCATCTACTCTGCAATGGCAATGCAAGTAAACAAGCAAAAGGCCGCCAACAGCCAACACCACCCCACCTCGTGATCAGAGAGAGCATCGGACAGCTATATAGACAGTAACTAACAGCACCAGCTAGCATTGTTATGTTACAGGGTTGCATACACAGACGTATATATAATACACACACATCAGCTGAATCACCTAAAAGGTTAGCCAGCACGTATGGTTCTAGTTTCGGGAAAGAGGCTGCTGAGGCACCATGATCTGAAGCAGCGAGTGCGCGCCTCTACCGGTACCGGGAAAGGAAGAACTCGTAGTCTGGATGCCTGTTTCTACACATCTGGTTGTTCTTCAGAACGTTAGCCCTCGCCATCACCGCTGCGGCTTGGTTCAGCGTGGACAATCTCTCTCTCAGAACCTGAGATGGTTGACTCGATGGGGCCTGTGCTGACTCAACATCTTCTGAATCGGACCTGCTCATCTGAAACCACCATTCTCCCTGCATTAGGAGGGCACGAGTAAGATGCGGGATTTGTCGGATGAATATACCGTTTCGAAAAGAACAAAGACGCATGGGGGCAATCTAGAGAAACGAGCATCAGAGCACAATATTTGAGAAAGTATATGCTAGTCACTTCAAAACAGGCACTTGACCAGACTATATATGGTACCAACACGCTAACATTTGACTTGGGACTAAAGGAGCAGCTTAGCGCCAAAGGCCGTTGCCAATGCTCCAAGTTTCAGTCTACATAATACTTTGAGAGCAATACTTGGAAAAATAAAGCTTTACAAAAGACGTTCAACTGGGATCTGTTGGGAAATATGACCAAGTAGGATTCATCTTATCTTATTTTCAGCCAAAAGAGGGTACTGTCCAATAAGAAACATTCATAGGAGTTTAATCAACTATATTCACCTCAAAAAGCAGCAACGCCAGGATCTACAACTTCAGCCCATGTTATAACAGACAGGATTTTTAGGTCTGGGGTCTTAGCATGCACCAACTTAACCATCTTCAGTTAACATGTTATGTACTTATGTTTCAGGAGACAAATTAGTCATTTTACCTCGTCATTGTAAGACTGCAGACCCATGACTGGCAAAACAACAGGAGTATGACCAGCCTGGTCTGGTGAGCTTCTTCCATGAATCCAGTGCCCAAGAGAATGGTATGTCAAGAAAGCAGCCTGACATTTCCCGTCAGGTATACGATATATGGGGTACCATGCAACACAATACCTGAAATTCAAGAAAAGTTTGTTCTAAAAACAAGCTCATCCACACATAGTTTTACAAACGATAATGGGGCATAGAACAGACCAAGAGGCAGGATGAAGATCACGCAGGTTGAGCTCCAAATTCTTTGGGTCTCCTGATATTTGGCAATTCGATGGTTTCACTCCAGCAATCAACTCCTTTACCCTAGTAATATTGCAATTAGTTCTCAAAAAGAAGAACATCTTGGAAACAAAATACCTTTTCTAGAGTTCACTGTACAAGAACCAAATGCTAGTTAAAATTCTAAAACAATAGTAGTAACTGCCAAAGCGCAATAGCATGGAGGAATCATGAAATAGAAGACTGGAATAAACCACGTTCATGATTACAACCGTTGATCGGAAAAAAAGTAGCTCTTGCAACTGTATGTAGCACATCTTAAGGATGCAGTATCAAGTAGCCACATGCATTGAACTATTTCAATTTTTGCAGAGCAAAGGCTTGTTTGCAAATTCATTTTCCTTCATTTCTAGTACCCTGTCACAATGCAGTGCAATACATCATGGTAATATTTAGAATAAGTAGATATGAAGGTTTCTACCAAAATATACGAACATTAAAGGCTAACAACAACCAAAAAAAAAAACATACAGAATCCCAGACGCCTTTGTTCATGTATAAAACTCACTTGTCAAATAATTGTCGTCGCCAAAATGGTTTTTCATATTCAAAAAAATCAAATATGAGCTCTCCACTTTCCAAGTGCTGATCATCTTTAGAATGCAAAGCAGACGAGCCACCTCTTTGATTAGATTGTTGTGGCGGAAGCTTCGCTAATATTGGGAGAGAGTTCAGACATGGAAATGTTTTAGATCTCGCATCCAAATCGGCTGCTTCCTTATCAATGCCTCCAATGTTGGTTCTCTTAGGTTTCCCAAACAATTGAACCGCAGATAGATATGCGACAAAGTAGGTGGTAAACTGACAATGACTATTCCACAAGCCTTTTGATCTACGGAAATCTTGTGCCTTTACTTCCAAGCCATAGCAGCCAGGTTCTTCGTACCACTGCCAAATGCTACTTAGAGAGATATCTGCAGTCTGACGAAAGCATAAGCCATCTCTTATCCATTCCTGCGAATAGGAGTTACAGCCAGTAGGGCAAGGGCTACAGTACAAAACGGGAGAAGCAGAGTAAATAAATTGCTCAATATCAGCAAGAGGTCTGCCAATGAGAAGTTGGATATCTTCCACTCTCTGTTGGGCCCTGTAAGCATCCCTCATGACTTCTCTTATCCTGTTGAAATCAGTCCCAGTTTCACTATATGCTTGGCATTTCAAATCAAGCTGACCAGACGAGTCTGGTTTTGAAGCCACCTCAGTAGCTGATTTGCTGTCTGCACCGTTAGTTGATGTAGAAACGTCTGAAACATTTCTTTCAACATCTATAGTAGCAGAAATAGAAATACCATCAGCTGGAACTGATGCTTCAACGACAGAAGTCTCCAGCACATCTAAATGGATTATATCTTTCTTTCCAACAGGAACCCACTTCTGTGACACGTGTCCAGCAGCAGAATATAACTTACGAGATTCTTGAGGAGTACTCTCGGTTGTCAACTTCACATATTGGGTTTCTTCCATTTCTGCAGCACAAGGATCAGCATACAGGTATCTGGAGTCCGAATCTTTGGATATGGCCTTATTTTCAAGGCATAAAGAATGAGGATCCTCTTGAATGATTAGCGTGCATGCTTCCTCGGACATAGCTTGTCGGACCAAATAAGAATGCAAGTTGCAAGATGCTAGTGCTGATTTCTCAACATCAGATTGCGAACTCCCATTTCCCTTAGTTGGACTGTTGTTGCCAACTACAGTTGTAGAAAATTCATCGGCCGAAGGAGAAGTTGAGATTGATCTATCATTGGTGTCATTGGCACATACTAGCTGCAACATAGGCAATCCTTTTTTCTGTTGAGAGTGATTCTTTGGCACCTTGGGTATACCATTCTTAGGAGCATAGCAGTTCCTCCGTGACTGATAACTAACCTTTTTAGAAGATAAACTAGTTTGCTGGTATAAAAATGGTGTTTTCTTCTTGTATATGCATCTGGAAAATGTTCGACATGAGTTCAGTACATCATTTTCTTTGGCAGGCTCTACTTCAACTGTCTCATCTGGAGAATGCTGTCTGCATGATTTTCTACACTGATTATGTTTTACCATTGGCATTGTTGGATCGTGTTGTACACCCTTGTTAGTGTCTTCTAGTGCACTCTTATCCTGAACAGCTGAAGCAATTGTATGTCCTGCTCTAGATGTGTTCTCCTTGTTAAGTTTTTCTACTTTCTGCCACACAGAAGCTGAACTGTATTTTCCACTATGCTTGTGCCTATCAGCACCTACTAGTCTGTTAGTCACAGTCAAATTACTATAGCTAGATGTTTTTCTTGATCTTCTGCCACTCCTCCCTGAACTAACCAGAAGAAAAGTCTTGCTGCTGCAAGCTTCACTGCTGCACTGAACTCTTTCAGTATGACTACTACTACCAGTAACATCCTTTGAGCAACAGGAGCTGCTGCCAAAAGAATCATTTGAATCTTCAGCACAAGTACCACTTAAATGGGCCCCTGTCAAATGGCATGCCTTCTTCACATTATTCAGCCCTGTGGAAGGCCCACGTTGCAAAGGATCATGTCTATTTTCATATTTGATGGTTAACCGTGCGTCGACATTGACACTGCAGTTCCTGATGTTGCCACTGTTCCACCTGTTAAAGAATGAATCTGTGGTTGCATCATTAGAGTTATAAACACAGGCACACAATGACTTCTGGTAGCTATTGCTTTCTTCTCCCAAGTAAGAATATCCATGCTCAGTGAACGCAGATCCATCAAATTCTGAAGAATCAGTAGTATTTGACCCATCATTTAAGTAAGGAGCACCGTTGCAGCTAAATCTTTCACCCACAGTTTCATTAGATGAACCTATACATTCAGAACCATCCATCTCATCACTTCCTAATGTAGATACATTCAGCATAGCACTATGTTCCACGTATTCATTGTTGTTCTCGCCATAATCTTGGCCCAAATGGGCTTCTTCAACCAATGAGCTGGCAGAGGATGTGGTTTCTGACAATTTATCAGCCAGTAAATCAAAATCAGTTGGAAGTACCTCAACAGGAGAAGCAGCATCAATATTGTCTTCACAAGGGGTTTCTGATGACAAATTAAGCTTTTCGTGGGTTGCTCGCTTGTACTGTTCCCCTTGTTTGTTTCCTTTATTTTTAGAACTCCTTTTTGGAGGCTTATCATCATCACGCAAAATATCAGAATCAGATCTCAGAGGAGCAGTAACGAGCCTGGAAGAGCTATTTGCAACCACATGGCAGGGAGGGAATTTTGTTAATGAATTCTTGATTTTTTTCCTATGCCGATGTTGTCTTAAGGTGCTTCCTTCATGTGGACTTCCATTCGGAAGTGGTTTAGAAGAATCGGCTTGATCATGCATGCTCTTTTCATTCGGCTGGCCAAACCAATATAGTATTGTCGACTGTGGGGATATTAACTCAAGGCTCTCTGCACCAGCAACTCCAGATGTCATGGTTTGTCTTGTTGACCTCTTGTATGTCAGACAAAAATGGCACCAATTTCCAATCTGAATTGTGCCCAAGGGGAAGTACCGTGAATGTGCTGCCCCTGCCACACAACGAAAAGACAGTAAACAAGTAGCTTTCCGAAATATGGAATAGCAGAAAGGGAAAAAAGAAGAAGAGGATATTGAGGGTAGAAGTGTTTAAGTATGGTGTTTGGTGAACTTTTACATAGGGAAAGCATCATAATGCACATGTTGGTACATATAGATTATGGTAAGCGTACAATATTAACAAACTAGAAGAGAAGAATAAGCAAAAGCACAATTTACAATAAAATGGATGTTTCAGTGATAATTCGGCTGGGTACAACCATTTTCTAGTCGTTTCGTCCTTTTTCCTGTGTGCGACCTTATCATACAAGTGGGGAGGAAACTTGATAACTAACCTGTATTTGCTTACCTTCAATGTTGTAGAACAAGGTTGGGGCGTTGGGCAATCCCCACAAGCAGCCAAATAAGCATAAACAGCAAATATCCCAGACTGGTTTAGTTGGTTGCATAAGCTTTATTAATGCACTTCAGCAACAGTAAGATGTACTAATGGGGTCATCTTTCTTATTGCTTGTTTTTTTTTCTTCATTTGTTCTAGCCCTGAGAAAGTTAGTATCCTTTCAAGTTTATAGTATTAGACTTGTTCCTTTAATGTATAATATTCATGTTTCACTAAATACGTGTGCTACATCAGCAGTAGATCAGATATCGACCTTAGTCAAGTCCACCGAAGATGATTGCCAACAATAGGACGTGGTGACAGAGGATTACCTGTTCTCAGGGCAGACAGAAACAGGTCTATGTATTAGCTGGTCCTGATCAATGAAAAGGAAAAAAAAAATACCAAGTCAGCAAATCCCAGGAATGAAGACCGGTAATCTACCTCGTGTACAAGAAAACACATATTTACAGTAGAATATTATACACCTCTGAAAAGTGGTTGTTGATACTCTGATCGACTGATCTGTTACACTGAATATGTGATGTGCTCTTGAACCTTCTGCCAGTTCTAGTGCACACGGCATCTCTTGGACAGCCTGCGTTCACCAGGAGAATGAATATGAGAAAACAAGAATACAGAGCAAGCAGGTCATCAAAATCAAATCACGCTACTACATTAACAATAATGAAACTGCTAGGTTGGACTACCATGACCTCCCGACGTACCACTGGAACAATAAACTGCCTAGCAGTTAACCAAGTAGCTGGCAAAAATTAGGTTCAGAAAGCAAACATGGTAGTACATCCAACGCAGAGCGAGGTGCAAACAACAATATCCCCATTACAAGCACTGATCTTAGCACGGCCACTGCAACAGTGCCAGCACAGCCTTGGCTATAGCAGGACGCCATCCCCAGTGAGTGCAAAGTATACAAGCACGGATCATGCTGGTCCTTACTGAATCCCCAATTAAAAGAAAAACTTGGCACACGAAGCAAGAATTGTGCAGAGTGTAATCACATCCCTCCCACTCCAAGATTAACACGAGCAGACCTACGTGTAGTAAGAGCTTTCTCGTAATCACACGAGAATCAACACATCAGAATATCGGTTGCTTCTAATCGCAACCAATTTCACAGTAACCATAGAACCGAATTGATGTGGAAGAGTTCAAAAAATTCCGCGGAATGTTTCTGCATCAGGAAGCAAGAGAGTGATCGAAAAAAACTCGAAAATAGGGGGGAAAGATGGAGAGGACCTCACGAATTCATGATCACTGGGAGGGAGAGATCGCAGAATCGAGGAAGGGAACAAACAAAATCTAAAGAAAAACAAAAGGAAGGAAGGAAGAAAAAATCCCTAAAAATACAAGGTGATTGGTAATTTGTTAGAGCGGACTGCGGACAGCTAGAGCTAGAAGCCACACAAAAATTGGAGGGCCGCAAAACGCCGGCGGTAAAAAAAGCAAATTTTTTTTTTTAAAAAAAAGACATAGATATACACACACACTAGACTAGAGAGAATCGATCAATTAAACAGAAGAACACGATTAATCAGTGCAGGAAAAAAAAACCGACGCAAATCAGAAGGAAACGTTTGGGGTTGGCTTCGCTTACTCGCCGAAGGGGGGTGGCGGTGGCGCGGCAAGGTTGGTGCCGCCTCCGATGAAATGAACCGAGAAGACGACGAGTGAGGAGTTGAGGATGATTCCAAATACCAACTAGAAAGGGAAGGATGGCAACCGCGTGTTCGTTCGTTCCATGGTTCGTTTGGATTTGCGTGGTGGCGGCGGTTCCTGGGGGCGCGTAGCAAAATTCCACTTCCTCTATGCTGTCTTCTCTGTCTCCTTCAAGGGATCAAATACGAATGAAATACGATTCACTTCATCCGTTCCTCTACAAAAAGCCAATGTTTTTCTTTTCTTTCAAAAGAAAGTGACATTATTATGTTTTTAATTCCTTTTTAGATTCGACGGTCTTCATACATCATGTATATCCTTTTAGCATCTAATCAGGTGGGCACCTTATCTTTCTCTCTCGCAATACCATTATTAGCTACTTTTACTCTAATCTTCACCCAACTTAGATTATGTACGGTAGGTAGAAGAGACGACTGTAGTATATATACTTTTCCATATCTTTTAAAGATAAAACTAAAAATAACTTATATAAGAGATGATATCTTGAGGTTGTCTACGTGGGATCCTACGATCTTTTAAATATGGTACTAAAAAGTGTTTGTTATAGTCAAGGTTTCAAATTTCGTTTTCAGAATATATCTCGGAGGTGATCGAAATCCAAAATTTCAGTGAGATTTTGGAATTTCGGATGAAATCCAGACAAAATTTAAATCTGGAATTTTTTGGACCGAGATCCTCGTTAAATTTCAACCAAATGAAAAATAGTTCAAACCATGTTATAAAATTTTGAAACTTTTTGTGGATTGTCCTGACGCATTACTAATCTTTCCATAAATTTTTCAGATGATGATCAAGCCTGAGGAATTTTTAAGAATTCTGACAATGCTTCTGTCCTAATAAAAGCCTTACCAGCAAAATTCAATCGAATGAAAAATAGTTCAAAACACGTTATAAAATTTTGAATTTTTTTTCCCTGATGCATCGCTAATGTTCCCAAAAAAATTTAGATAATGATCAAATCTGAGGAATTTTCAAAAATTTTGACAGTGCTATTGTCCTGATAAAATCCTGACTTAGTACATGTATTGTTTCTATAAATTTGATTGAGCAACTAAAAAAGGTTTAAAATTTTCAAAACATTTATTTTGGCAATTATTAAGCTCTCCTAAAAATTTTGGATCATGATCACACTGGAGCGAATTTATAGAATTCTGAAATAGTTACCGTCTCATTTATGTTCCTTCTGTTTTTGATTTTTCAAATATAACAAATGAATTTCAATTATTTTGGAAATTTTATATATGATCTTATATTGCTGAATATTGTACCATAAATTTTTCAGAGCATGATCAAGCTTGTATAGTTTTATAAAAATATGACAGTGCTTCTGTTATTTTTATAAAATGTCTCAAAAATTCAGTTTTTTCCAAAAATTTTCATGGAAGATGGCATTCTTAAGAGGTATTGACCCAAATCCAGTCCAAAAAAATTGAAATCCGATCAGAATTACGGAGATTTTGGTGAAATTTGCCAACATTTCCAAAAAATATTGTAGCAATTTGAATTTTTTTAATTATTTTATTTGTCTGATATTTGGAATCTCTTCCCTGACCGAAATTTTGCTGGGATTTTGAACTTTAGTTATAGATAATAACTCGTATAATAATATTTTATGTTATCGATATGATCGTTTTTTTACGAAGAGACATCTACACTCTTTTCTCTCTCTATGTTAACAGAAATCTTAAATGATAGAACTTATAGACGGCTAATGTTACGTTACTATACATGTCGTTGAAGCCGCTACACACTCAGCTTTTTCTTAGATAGCACCATTCTGTTGCCCACGACACCTGCAAGTAGGTCGCCGTCGTTGAGTCTCCTCCCGCAACCCTCCGTGAGGTACGTCCGCTTTTCTTTGGAACGCAAAAATTCCACTGAAATTATCAAGGAATTACACTATTTTTTGAAAAGAATTATTTATGTAAGGTTCCGTCCAAGCAGACTGAATTTGTACATCGGCTGGATACAAGTTTAACGACGACAGAGAAGTTATCAGTTGTTTAGCAAAGAAATTTAACTCTGCATTAGTCGTAGATGCACATCAGCACATGGCTTTGCAGAAGCATTGCGTACTGCTGCATCGATCAGTTTGAAAGCCAGCAATGGCCGAATCATGGTCACTTAACAAGCTTCATAGATAATAAATATATCAGATAATATTACAGGTGCACTCGCTGTTGTTCACCTGTTGAAAGTTGAAACAATAACTAGAGTTACGGACAGAAATTTACACTCTTTTGCAGAAGAATGCAACACACATCAGCGGCCTTTTACAGTAAGTACAGTGTATATGTTGCTTTCGTATTACGTACAAAAAAGGACTAGATAACCAAACTGCAGCACTCTGAATACTTCAGCCAACATATCGAAGCAAGACGCCGTCGTTCCCAAGCACGAACCCTTTGCTATCGGCAAGGAACCTGCAGACACAGACAGCAAAGATCACCGGTCATTGAAATCTACATAGCCACACAAAGCTTCATTGAAATCTACATAGCCACACAAAGTTCTGAACAACGCGGTTTTCACCCAATTCGTATCCTTACTTTACAGAGTAGAGATTCGCAGCGATGTTATCAGCGGCTTTGTCGCGCACCCATGTTTTGCCCCCGTTTGTTGTTTTCAGCAAGATGCCGCTTCCACCGGCAGCCCATGCTTCATCCTGCAAAATGGAATGCCAGAGCTGTTTAACCTTATCCTGTACACAAGGTACGAAAGGCTAGCTCCGTGGTTGGTTATCACTAGCATGGACAATCCATTTCCATTACCATTGAACGGTAGCCCACATCAAGAATTCCAAACCCCCGACTTTGCACTGACACTTCCTCGAAGTCTTCAGTTATCTGGAAATGGAAACCACTTGGTGGATGAAGATGAGGTAACATGATAATGAGCACTGAGCGTTATGTAGGCCTTGAAAGCGAGAACTAAATGCTATATTTGCCCATGTTGCTAAACTGATGGTACTTATAAATTAAAAGGACAACTTAAGCTGAAAAAAGTCCTAACCCCAGTTCCTTTACTGAGAAAGAGTCCACCGCCGCGAACCAGAAGCCAAAGACCACCATCTGCTCTCCATCCCATATTCTGTATTCTCCGTGCCACTGCCCTGTTGTGTGGTTGCCAAAATGGCTGCAAAAATAGTTGTGTAGAAAGTTTAAAGCTCACATTATTTGGGCATGCAATAACTCAAAACGATATGAAGTAGCTTAAAGCTACCGAACCTGCCCAGGCTCCCAGGTCAAATAGAAGTTCCCACGGCTGGAAACAGCGACATAGCGGCCATCAGGTGAGCGGTTCACCGTGTTGAAAGTCCCGGTATAGTAACTCGCACCGCTAATGCCACTTGAAACTGTTCTGCACCATAAACAAAAAGGGAAAAATGGGGCAAACAATGTTATGCCTTGATCCCCTAGTTACACATGATGGGAAGTAGCACGGGCACGGGCTAAAAAGGCAACACAATGTCTCGTCAGAGTACGATTTTCTTTTTTGAGGTTGTTGAGCTGAGGCGACTCGAGCCATTTCAACAGAGTATGATTTGTCACTAACTTTTTACTTTTCATATAGTTGGATAGCCAACAGGATAGATACTTCAGCGAAATTCATTTGCACGTATACGAATCCTCGAAGCAACATAAACATTGGAAACAACCTTAACAGTACAAGCAAAATCAGCAAGATGCATCTCATATTCTCATCATGAGAAAGCAGCTGCTTGCATAGAATGAATCTCATCAAATTATATTATAATTTTTTACGACGAATTCTACTTGACACATATGTTCGACAAACAAGTAGAAGAGTAGTGCTTCTATGCAATCCCTCCCAATACAAGTTGCGCAAATCTTGAAGCAAGTGAAGGGATAAGTAATTAGCATCCACCATTCATTAATGCTTTAATAATTGTGCAACTTTAAATAGTGATACATAGAAGCTCCTCCCACTTGTTTTACTTGTTCCTACCTGTTAAGAGTAGCTGAGACAGTCTCTTGCACAGCAGCCTTCCAGTTGTATCCACGGTTAGAAGTAACATAGATTGCTCCCTCATCGGTAACCATCTCTGCGCTCTTCTCCCCGGTAGCTTTTATGTAAACCTGCCATGTCGCAAAAATTGCCATTTTTAATTTTGTACTTCCTTTTGGATGCAAAGATAACAAGTCTTATACACGGAATTACCATGTTCCCAGGAAGTTGGGCGCTCAAAGGTATTCTTTCCCAGCTCTCTCCGGCATCTGAAGTGTGCAACAAAATAGCAGGCTTCCCTACAATCCATCCTTCTTTGCCCATAAAGCTTGCGGAATTGAACCTGTAGTTGAAATCTTCATCCTCAGCAGAAGGGATGGAGCGTGGGAACCAGGTGTTTCCTCCATTTTTTGTCTCCAGTATCGTCTGTCTTGTCCCAAGAAGAAAACCTAGAAGAATGTGTACTCTTTGTATCAGTCATAGTTTTAGAATGTGTATATCTTCAGTAGGTAACACTCGGAGGTAGAAAATGCTGCTCCCACGATTTCAATTTGCTTTCTCCTACTATAAAATGACACACTACTCCACTATATAGTGTCATGCAACGATAACACATTACTCCCCATTGCAAAATTTAAGGAAGTCAGCTAGTATTTATTGCGTTTGTTAAACTCATTTTGGTATGAAATCGCGCTGAGCCTACGCATTTTTGATATAAGATGGATTAAGCATTCATGTAAAAAAAGATGGATTAAGCAGCATACAGCTATAGCAAGCAAACATTGAATGCTGCATTCTCGTATGGAAATGGTGCATGAAATTTTTTTTATCTGGTGATATCCAAAAGTCAGCTCAATTCTATTGCTCTCTGCTAGCTTTTCACTACTTGTTTCCCCAACAGTGCGCATAAACATATGTACGGTTCAGAAAGGCTAAGTAAGAAAGCACAAAATACTAAAGCAGCAACCTTTCTTTGTTTCTCAGCCCCAAATACACAATTGAAGCGACCAGGAAAGATATCTAGAAGAAAGGTGGTGCGCGCGTACCGTGGGAGGGGTCGTCGGGGACGAAGGCGATGTCAAGGAGGACGACACCGGGGTCGATGGGGAGGTTGATGCGCTCCCACTCGGACAGAGCTGGCATCTCATCTGCCCGCGCCGCCGGGGTCCGGGGCAGCAGGAGAGGGGAGATGGCAGCGGCGGTGTCGGCAATGAAGCGGCGGCGGCCGGTGATAGACGTGGAGTCGGCCTGGGAGGCGCGAGGGGCGAGGAGGAGGCCGCGGCGGGAGGAGGAGAGGAGGTGGAGGAGGGAGGGGGCGGTGGTGGTGGCCATGGAATGGGAGGAGCGGGAGATGGGGCGACGTGGCCGTGGCGAGCTGCTGGCTGCTGCTGCTGGCGGCTGGCTCTCTCTCTTTCTCTTATCCTGGCCTTGAGCACTGCGTGGCCCAGCTCAAGCCATTGCAGATAGTTTCTGGATGAAACACATACGAATTTTTTTTCTTTAATATTTATTTTTATTTCTTTTTCAAAACTATGCGTCCGAAAAAAAATTACGAAAATACCCCCCGTCGCCCGTGTATGGGGCGATCGCCCCATACACGGCGATTAGCCCTCGCTACCAACGGCTCCAAGCCGCATCCCGTTAGCGCTGTCGGTGGCCCCTATCGCCCTTACATGGGCGATCGCCCATGTAGGGCGACGGGCTTGTTTAAAGCCTCGTGCCTCCTTCGCCTGAGCGCAAATACAAATGTGAAGCTGCTTGAGGCGAAGAGAAAGAAGAGAAGAAAGAAAGAGAGAAGAAAAAAAGGAAAAAAGGTAAATTTGATTTTTCTATAGTTATTTGTAAGAATTTTTTAGAGATAATTGTAGGAATTGTTTTATAGGTTGCGAATTAAAGTATCATTTAATATTTAGGACTTTGTTGTAGTATTTAGAAATTTTAGGATCATGTAGCGTTTAGAATTTTAGAATTGTATAGCTCGTGAAATTTAATGTAGCGATTACTTAATGTAGTATGTAGTATTTAGAAACTTAATGTAGTATTTCACTATATGCAAATTTAATGTAGTATTTTGTATGTAGAAATTTAGTTCAGTAGAAACTATAGGTAATATTTAGAAATATAATTTATTAGGGTTGTGTATTACTAATTTTATTACGTAAATAATGTATTAGGCAATGTAAATAATTTTGTAGTACGATCAATAATGTACGTTTTGTAGATTGTATTTTAGAGTAATATTTTTTCGTCGGACATTGCAGCATGTCGGAGAAATTGTATTTTCAAATATTTTATGGAGATGGCGAGATAGCACAGGGGGCGGATGGGGTGGATCTATCATCATTTCCAAGAGTCGTACGGGGCATATGTAGACCGAGCGATAGGACATACAGGGTTTGTTGGAGTGGATGTCTCGGATGTTCGCTTGGATGTCCAGAGTTGTTTGCCATGGGTCGAGCAGAGTGAGCCGAGCGCAAGACCGCTTTTACGAGAGTTGATTTCTATTAACTCGACGTCAACATGGAGGAGTTATGTTGGTTTCTGCTGTAGAGCGGGTTGGCGCCATGTTGTTGGTCTGATGCTACCCGTAGCTCCATCGGTGTCGCAAGTTCGTGATGTCGGGGTGGACATTACGGGAGGGACGCCAAATGTAGAAGGATGCGAAGAGCAAGGCGCGAGGAGCCCAAGACGAGGAGCACGAGACCGGCGGTGGCGAAGGGACCGGGGGCAGAGAGAGACAGGTGGAGGCGCGAGGGGTGGCCGACGAGGGGAGGAGGTGGAGGACATTGTTGACTGATGGAAGAGGAGGACCGTGCGGATGAGGAAGTCCCGATGGCGAGCACTCCGACGAGGAGGACAACGCCCGAGGTGCCTATCCTCGTGCGTGGACCAATTACAATTTCAAGACCTAACAATGAATGAAGGGAACATTGATGCATGGGAGTATCGTGAGAACGAGGTGACGGAGGGGCTATATATAAAGACAAGGAGGTCGTGATGGATGCGTGAAGCATCGGGCAATGTCTCTCCATGGCAATTGTGGTTGTGAAGTCCAAGAAGAAGGACTACGACGTGAAGTGCGAGTTGATTCGTGCCCATGGCGGGTGCATGCATACCAGGAAGTGGAAGGACTCACCGGAAATGCTCCATAGTGATTGAGCATAATCTGCGAATGGAAGAAGCGAGCAGGACACCGCAACTGTCGCCCACTTGGGCGGCAAATGTGTTTTATGGTCGATCGTGGACAATCCCCATCCGCACCTCGATCTATTATCACGTTTGTGGAGGAGAGGTTTCAAGACAAGATTAGCTACGCAAAGGCATGGAGAGCAAAAGGATGACTACTCGAAATACGGTTGGGACGCACGAGGCTTCAGACGAGAATATTCCCCACTTGCTCGTGGCAATCGCACAAAGGAACCCCAGACATCCATCGACCTTGCGGAGTTTCGCGAGTGGTGTGTGCACCGTAAGTGGGTATTGCAACGCATTCTTCGCCTGGCGCATGCATAAATGCCTTCCAAGACCGCCGCCTTGGCCTTTGCATGGATCGCACATTCTCACGGGAAATACAAGGGCCGATTCTAATCTGCGATCGCGGTGGATGCCAACAACCGTGTTCTACCGGCTTGCGTTGGCATTCGTGGGGGGAAACACGAGAGCTGCATCGTTCCTTGAAAGAGTGAAGCATGCCGCTGTTATTGACAGTTCGATGTTTGTGTCATCCATGACCGATATGCGTGGTCGCTAAGGGCGATCGTGGATATGCAACAAGGGTCCGCCGTCGTGGGAGCAAACAAAGTGGCTGACCGAGGAGCAGGTGGTGCATGAGGCACATGGGTGCCAATTTTTCCGTCGGCCAGAACAAGGAGCTTATGAACATGTTCAAGCGCTGTGCAAACAGAACCAACGAGGAAGTTCGACGCGCTTGGAAGACGTTGACTAACTAACGAAGAAGCAATCAATGGATCCCTGAGGTACCGCTAGTTCATCAAGGAACCCGATGGTGTACCATGAGCAGGAGAGGACCCCATGCCTTTGTAAGGCCGCCGACAGACTCCCAAACCTACGGCGAGGCGGTACCAAAGATAAAGAGTTTCACCGATTGGATACGACATGAGCCTTTGGGAAATGGTCCTTCGCATGACGAGGGCGGCTCGCGTTATGGGATCATGACAACAAACCGCGGAGATTTACAACCTGGTAATGAAAGGTACCGATGCCTTCCATCGGTGGGTATAGTTGAAGGTGTCTTATTAGGGACACGAGATATTTCATTGAGCGATACAAGACCTCCACAAAGATGTATGTCGACAATCGATCGTCAGACTCAATCTGTTGTGTCTACCTACATGTCCAAGAAAACAAGAAAGGCGCAGACACATCGGGTTACACCGAGAGTGGCGTGGAATGGAGATACCACGCATCGCGTGACCGAGGTCGAGGGGTGCCCACCGGAGAGGACTTCCCATCTGTGCATACCCGAAAGCACCGAGTGCGAGTGCTCTCGCCGAAACCACGATGTCGCACTTGCCGTGCTCGCACGCCATTGCCGCAGCCGCCGAGACGCTTCAACTCGCCGTCCGCTCATCTCCCCGCACTACTACAAGCGCAGCGTTTCAACGCGTGGCATCACGAGGTGTACGGTACCGAGTGGATGGATCGCTCACAACACCCCCTCCGAACCATCGATGGGTACCGGACATCCGAATGTTGAAGCCGGTCAAGCGTCAAGGACAAGGCGATTCAAACGATATGGACGAGTCCGAGGCGCGTCGCAACCGCGGATAATGTAATTTTCCATGTTATTCCCATCTTGTATTTTTCAATGGACCAGTAAGTTGTGATGTAAGTTGTAATGATCGATGTAATTTTCATTGTACTAGTAAGTTGTTTTTCGCATCATGTAATTCTCCGATGTACCAGTTAATAGCTACGAGGATAATGTAATTCTCGACGTTGTGTGCCTCGTCGAACATGTCTTTGTCTTTCGTATGTTTGTGATATGAGATTTTTTTTGGCTCTCTGCACTTCGGTTGTATTGTTTAATGAGTATGGCACAATTCGTTATTTCACATTTCATTTTGTGTGCACATGTAATTACTGACAAATTTGTTGTATTTGCTTTGTAACAGGCCACGATGGCACGACCTTGCCCTCGAGTCAGCCGGACGTGACCGCCGATGCGACTCCACCGCCTAGGTACTCCGCAGAGGAGAACCGAGAGCTAGGGACACTCGACCGGTGCCCAACGAGCCGCTTCGCGATCGACTCCACGCTGGGTTCCACGGAAGTCGCCAACGCTTGCACTCTTTTACGCATATGTACTTACCGTGAATGCAATTTAACGACGCAATGCACTACATGCAAAGCTGCGGCGGTGGCTTACTTCCTCTTTGTAGGATGGTGGAGGAGGTGATCGCCTGCACGGGCAAGGAGGTCCGCGGTTCGTGCACGACCGGTCCTCGCTGGCGCGACTCGTGGACCGGTGGAGACCGGAGATGCACGTTCCACCTTCCGTGCGGAGAGATGGCTCCGACGCCGCAGACGTGTCGCACTCTTAGGCCTCCCTCGCGGGTCCGCAGCCGCGCCGCACGACGCCCGCCACGTGGCACGCCGAGTTGTCCGCGCGTTTGCGCGGTGCGGGCACCCCGGCAGCTGCCGGCCCCTCGTGGAGGGTGAGCGCCACGACCGACGAAGGCGTGGTCGCTTGGCCACGGTGAGTACCTCTTTCTTTGAGAATTAAAAGAGAAGCGCTAAGTTGCTGATAATGTTTGTTGTGAACGCTGCAGGCTCAGCTTCTCCACCCGCACGCGGAGGAAAACCACGTGGCCCGCCACTTGGAGGCATACCTCTTGTTGTTGTTCGGTTGGGTGATGTTCCCGTCCTCCCACGTAAACACGGTGGACCGTCACCTGATCGAGTACGCCAAAGACATCGCCGACACCCGCTGATGAGGTAACACACTCGCTAAAATCTGCCTCACGTGAGCACGCCTAACTCCACCCTTGTAAATGATGATGCAAGTGGTCGGGTCTCACCGTGCTAGCGCGACGCATCGAGGTCTCAGGCGACGCCGTTTCGGGCGAGCACGACGCGACGATGTTGGGTTGCGCCCTACTCCTCCGATTGGTCCCGGGAGCGCTTATCCATCAAGCAGTTCGTTGTTGACACGACACCGCACTCGAGGGCCTTTACGAGACGACCCGCCGGATCGCCCACCATGGGCCACTACCGGGTCCGACGACAGGTATGCTCTCTCGTATCTTTTTCCCCACTAACGCACTTGAATAACCTTCGCCATTTCTTATTTCCTCGCAGCGGAGGTACACGCACCGACAGGTGAGGAGGTCCTACCTGGAGTTCGTTCGGGAGTTCGACCGCCTCCACGACGAGGACGTGCGGTGGATGCCATACACCGCGACGACGCCCACGCCGAGCACTGACGGGTCTCCGTGCTTTGCACGCGAGATGAGGCCTTCGCTCACCCGTAAGGTTCTCGCTTTGACCCGGTGTCGAGGAGTACTCCCGCACCGAGTGCCGCAGATTCGCCTGCTCCAGCTCCTTTCCTTGCCGCTCCACGTTGTCGCACGTGGCGCTCACGTGTACTTGCCCCGATCCTACTACTCCGCATCTTTGCGAAATTAATGTGTGTGTACTTACTGCTTTTGCATTGCAGATGACCGGATGGGTGCCGCATGGGCACTCGCCACACAGACCGTATGCACCATGGGTCAGTAGTGGGACGTCCGACTGACGAGAGGGTCACCGAGACCCGGCCAGACGACCATGACATGTACGATCAAGACATGGAGTGGTTCGCCACAAGACTCGCCTCGGTGGGGTACACACCAAAGACCGTGACGTCGCGACGACGTGCATCTCCAGAGCGACATCGCATTCTTCACAGATGTCCCAGAGGACAACGCCTGGTAAGTGTCGCAACCGGCTACATGGGCACGCTTTTTCATGTAAATTACGTAATAACAACTCGACGTTACATGCGCATCACCATGGGGAGATTGAGGTGGAGGTCGTGGTCCATGTTGACGCGCTTACGGGGCATACAGTGACCACCGCCGAGTCCGAGATGCCTGGGGTCGGGTCCTCGATAGATGAGGCGGTTGGCTCATGGCCACCGCCGGGCGTGAGATGTCGGCGACGCAAAGACACCACGCCATTGCGCCCAAAGACTCGCCTCTACCCCACGGTTCTCGCACGCCCCACGCAGCAGCAGTGGGGACAGATGGGGTGGGAGGCTCCTTCCGCGCCTCGCCCTACCCCGCTTGGCTCGCACGCCCCACGCAGTAGCAGTGGGGACATGGGTTGGGAGGCTCCTTCCGCGCCTCGCCCTACCCCGCTTGCTCGCTACGCCCCACGCAGCAGCAGCAAGCAAGTGGCTGCAGAGGCTCCCTCGTCGTCCGCGCCCAAAGAAGACCCTGTGGTGGTTTCGACAACCCTGTGGACGACGAGTTCGACCTGGAGGAGTACCTTTCGACCGACTACCTCGACCCCTCTCGCTCTCGGTGCGCCGCCACAGACTTGGCCTCACACCGCCAAGACTACTTCTACGCCGCGCCGCAGGTCGCCTAGGAGGGACGTCCGTCCGCCGCCGCCACTCACCTACCCCACGGGCCGATTAGGAAGCGTGGCGTGATTGACTTGTTGCACTGATGTATTTTGTAATGGCTTTACGCTCAAGAAGATATTGTATAACTCTCCGAGTTAGTAACATGACAGCGTTATCATTTTAAATTGTTCAAATTCATGTATGCATTGCTTGCCTATGCCACACGACGTGACAACACACCAACGTCTCGGTGCACCTATCGCCTCTAGTAGGGGCGATCACCCTAATATGGGGTGATCGCCCATATAGGAGGCGATCGCTCCATACCCGGGCGATATCTGCCCTTTATAACATTCGTTCTCACAAGCGGTCTCGCAAAGAATAGAGGAAGAAATAATAGAGGGGTGAGCATCAATCGAAAATACCGAGGCGTGCAAGTGCAAAGGGTAAGGGGAAGTCAAAGGAAGAAGCAAGTGCATGTCCATGAATTTAGCGCATCAAGATCTCTTCCTACCTCGTGGAGTCAGAGCACCCATATGTATGTGCGAGATCTTTGCAGCTTGTCCGCTCTTGGGAAATTTTAACTTGGAAGAGGAGGTATTAGAAGTGCCGCAACCACGCCTTCGATCCGCCGAGAAGAGCTCAAGGATCGCCGTATGGTAACAATCGACGGGTTACAAAATATTTGTGAATGAAACTTTGCTAATTTACGCTTCATGCAGTACCTCCGCCATCGTGAATTTGAGCAAGGGTTTGATACGGAGATCAACCCCGAGGACCAACGGCTTGACCAAGCCAACCGGCAGACGAGTTCACGCGCGGCTTCAAGAACAACGCGATGCCGCACGCGAGGAGGCATGTAGGAAGGAAGCGAGGAGATGGAGGCCGAGAGAGAGAGGAAACGAGAGGGCGCGACAGACAGAGAAGCCACGGAGGCATGGGCGAATGGGAAGTGGCCTCAAGCACTCAGAGACGTCTGTGTTAACTTTGGTTTTCTTTGTTCGTGGTACTCCTTTCGCTTTAAGTCGAATAAAGAGCGCCTAACCTTCAAGTGTATGCTCACCGTCCGAGGGCTCAGATATGTCCTTCTTCTCCGCTTATCCCAAATGATGTTATTTTTGTCCATCAAGATAGGTTATAGCATTTTAAGTTCATCGATTTGATTTCATCGAGTTTGACCTCGTTTATAAAGATACTACCATTTTGATGTTTTACCGATTGCATGTTCTGATAACAATAAAATAGTGCAATTTAAAGTGACATCTAAATATTTTTACATAATTGTAACCTATGCAAGCCCAAGAATGCAACAAAACTGGTTCTCACAAATTTTGAGGTCCTTCGACATTATTCTAATCGCTTGAACAATGAATGTTATAAAGGGTTTAAACTAGCCATCTTTGATTCAAAATGCAATCATATTTAGATATTTTTACAAAAATGAAGTGCATAAGGTTGTAGTAACTTATTCTATTTATTTCATGATTTATGGATCAACACACATTATAATCCCTTCACAATCCATAATTAGAGCCTAGCATTCGAACTCAAATAAAAATATTTTTCTGCAAAGAACACATGGATTTTTATTTTACAGTCTAATTCCTCATTCCAAAATTTAAATTTAGAAACAAGTTTCATTTAATTTGGACACTCTTAGCAAAAGTTATGGGGTTCATATTAAAAAGGCATATAGTAATTACAAAAAATACTAAAAAACTCAGAATCCTCGTCGCCTGCTCTGGGCGCATGGGGCCCCACCCCAATGGCGGCCGACGGAGCAAACGGTGCAGGGCATATCGCCTGTAGAGATGAAGGATCGCCCCATACACTAAGCGACGGGGCATTTTCAGAAAATTTTTTCTGACGATAATTTTGAAAAAGAATAAAAAAATATTAAAGAAAAAAAAATTCAAACACATACACCATTACCACCAGCATTTGAGAAGTCGTGGATCGAGCTGCAGGAAATTGTGGCCCAACATGCCCCAAAAGCCTCTCGTGATCTTAACTCTCATGGTAGTCTCTCAGTCTGCCAACCCATCTCCTCCTCACAAAGCGCTTGGCGCCTACACGTGGGACCTTCAAACCCAATGTTTTTCGCCGCCATTCCTCCTCCTTTTCTCATCCACCCTAGTTGTTAGCATGCCGTCCGGCTCCACGCATAACCTCCCTTTCACCATCGTGGAGAAAGACCGAGGAGGCGGAGAGATAGGGTGGCGATTCTTGCTGCCGGCGACAAGCCTCCCCTTTTGTGCCTCAGAGGAAGACCGGAGAGGTGGAGGGGTTGGGATGAATACGAGAGAGAGAGAGAGAGAGACGAGGGCAAGTATCTTAATTCTGTGCCAACAACGAGCTCCTTTGACAAGGAGGCACAACGATGAATTTGGTGGCTACAAGGTTGGGGACGGCTAGATCTAGTGAAGAGGACAGCAGCAACGAGGTGTAACTCTGGTTAGTGCCATGGCTGGATCTGGGGTCACCAGCGGTGGAGGAAAAGGACAAGGTGTTGTCGGTGGAGGAGGTGGCCGCCTTGGATCCAATCACCGGTGAGGAAGAAGCACCGCCATGCGTAATCACTGACATCGAGGGAGATGCACCACGGAGGACACAGACGTGCACCGTGGCTGCACCGGAGATGCATTGTAGCTGCACCGGAGGTGCATCGTGGTTGGATATGAGGAAGACAATGGATCTGGCCGTCCCATCTCCAGTTCTGGCCCTTGCCAGCCTCCCTAATGCGGGTGGTGACAACGAGTTGGATCTGAGCTCTTTGGCGGATTTGGCCAGCGTAGATGGGGGAGTCCCAAATCTGGCCACTGTTGCTCGTCGTTCACCACGAGCGTGGCCAGTGACAGGTGTAAGATCGAGGATGCCGACTAGAGGGGGTGAATAGGCGGTTTTAAAAATTCTTCTCACTAAATACACGCTCTATTGATCTCTATGTCAAAACCTAAACAATAATCAATGCGGAAGCGATAAACTAAGGTTTTGATAAATAATAGCCTAAATCAACTAGGCTTACTAAGTGCACTAGCTAATTATGTCTCTACTCAAAAATATACAATCCTAAAGACAAATCAAGCAATTTAATTCTAGGAATGTAAATTGCAACAATGTAAATAGAGAATTGCAAGCAAACATAAAGAGACACACCGATGTTTTACCGTGGTGTTCGGAGACTTGTCGGTCTCCCCTAATCCACATTGAGGCAAGCCCAAATCACTTTTGGACCGGCTCCACGAATTGAGCACCCACCTCGATTCCACTAGTGGTAGCTCTTTCCCCTTTCGGGTAGGCGAGCTCCGACCTTTACAACTTTGCCGAGCCTTCTCACAATCTCATTGAGAAGGTCATCGTGCACGACGCCTCCACACGTCGTCTAGGTGTCGGCAAACACCAAAAGTAACAAGTCAAGCCCTCTAGCTTGAACCTCATCAAGTGCAACATATGCACAAGGATGCTCAATCCTTCTCTAGATACAACACATGCAACTAGAGGCTTCTCTCCTTGCTCACAAAGTGCAACACATGCACAATGTAGAGGAGAGGCTCACACAAGCTCAAGAGAAAACAAATCAACACCAAAGAGATTCTACACAAGAAACTCTAAATCAAATTCATCTCAAATCACTCAAATATGGCTCTATGAGCTCTTGGGGTTTTGCTCTCACAAGAATACCTCAAATGGATGCTAGAGCAGCAGCAAAACCCTCCTAACTCGGCCTCTTTTATAGCCCCTCAAGAAAACTATTCGTTGTAGGGTAGAATGGGGTAAAAATGCAGCAAACCCAGTGCTACCGCACTACTAGGGCCGGTAGCACCGGTCTCTAGGCCAACGGTCACTTTCGTGCATTAAAAACACCAAAAACTAGCCGTTGCTACAGTACCCCGGTGCTACCGCCCATCTAGGACTGGTAGCACCGGCCATTTCATCGAAAAAACACTTCTCTGGAGTTTTTACACCGCCTCTGGGCCGGTAGTACCGCCCCGGGTGGTAATACCGCTTATCTAGGGCCGATAGCACCGCTCGGGCGGTGCTACCGCCCATGTAGGAGTGGTGCTACCTCTGTTCCAGCCACTAAAACGCTCATAACTTTTTACTCCGAACTTTGATTTAGGTGATTTTTGATTCTATGCGAAGCTTATCACGAGGGATACAATCTACGCCCATTTTCAAGATTTAATAAACCATAGATATTTTTAACTATCACAAAAAAAAGACTCTAATGTAGTCACTCAAGTGCAAAATATGATTTTCTCGAAATCCCTCACATAGACTTGATCAAGAGCGTGACTACAAGCTAGTAAGAGTCAATAAGATCAAATCTTACGCCATTTGGTGATCAACTCATGATCAAAACAATTTGCAAAACACATTTGCAAATAAACTGAGAACCCATGAGATCAATCCTCTAGCCTTGTAAGGATCAACACATGATCCCGACACTTTTTAAAATACATTTGCAAATGCCAACACATGCTCTAGGATCAAAACCATAACCTCTAGATTATTTGCAAAACACATTTGCAAATAGAAAAATCATAAACTTTACTTAGCTTTGTGATGATCAACACATGATCAAATCACCAGCTAAAACACCGATTCATAAGCTCTCACCTTTTGCAACACATGCAAAACTTAGCTCTGTGAAAAAACCAAATCATGAGCTCCCTTATTTGCAACACATGCAAATACCTAGCTCATACAAGAACCAACCAAGAGAGTGAGCTAGAGTGAATCGGATTGAGTTCATCAAGACATGATGAAGCTCAAGCTAAAATACTTAAGCTCTCTTAATAGTACGGCACCTAACTAGCAACCCGGTCTCCCATCCAAACACCGAGTCCGGTAAAAGACTAGGAACGCATCCTTAGCCCTAGCTAGTTATACCTTTGCCTCTAGCACATCCATTTGGAGCTTTTATGATTTTCATCTTCTCTCCAAGCCGGGCCGCCCCCGGAGAGACCACTCGGGACGCTACCGACTGGCGCCCGGGGCTCCTCTCGAAAACCCGAGTCCTTTTGCATAGGACATGGCTGAGCCACGAGCTCACGGGGGAGGGGAGCCGAAGGCGCTGGGGCTCATGCTAATGGGTCCCGAATCTTAGGACCGCCGACCAAGGCTTCGGGGCCACTGTTCTTCTGACAATATCTTTTCCTTCTTCGCGCGTGGTTTCATAGAGACCTCGCTTGTCGCTTTGGGAACAGCCTATGCGAGTAGGCATTTTCGGAAGAGGAGCAACACTGAAGAATGCAATGCGATCCTGGAAATGAAGATTAAGAGTTAGAAGACATTCAGAGACTAAGGGAAACAAAATCTTTCAGCCAAACTCGCCTACCTCAGGAGGAGGGTGTGAAGCGGTGAAGGACTTCGGGCACTTAACGGAGAATATATCGACGCTTGGGATGAAGAATTCTCCGGCCCGAGCGCATATCTCTTCTTTCGACAGCTCGTTGGGCAGCTCCTGGGTCGGGTCATCTTTTCCTTCGTACGCGAATCCCAGATGAACCCGCTCTTTCAGGGGCTTGGTCCGGCAAGCGACAAAATGGAGAGCTAGACCAACCCCTGTGAGTCCGTCCTCCTTCAACTTCCTGATCAGCACCAGGAGATCAAACACTTGGTCCATATCGACGGAGTTGGGGGTAGACATCCAGGAAAGAGACGCTTTGGGTCGGCGCCCGGCAAAGGGAGATAGGGCCGCATCGAGGTTGGCGCAATAGAACCACTCCCGATGCCAGCCTTTGTTGGAGGTTTTGAAGGGGATTGCAAAGTAACTCTTCTTCAGCCCCTCTCGTAGCTGAAATCCGGCTCCCCCGACAACCTTGGGGTCGCTCTTGGAGGGATAAGATTTCAGAAGGTAAAAATGGTGAAAAAGGTCAAAATGGGGGTTGATGCCCAGGAAAGCTTCGCAGAGATGGACGAAAAGGGAGATTTGCAGAATGGAGTTGGGATTCAAGTTCACTAACTCGATTTCATAGAAGAAGAGAAGGTCGCGAAGAAAAGTGCTGACCGGGAGACCTAGTCCGCGTTGGAAAAATGATTCGAATACCACTACCTCTTTGGGACGAGGAGTGGGACTGATTCACGGCCAATGGATCGGCGGAGATCGTGGCTAGGTCCGGAGGATCCCATCTTCCACCATGGATCGCATTTTCCTCCGCCGCCATCGAGGTCGTCCAATCTTGCGGCGAAGGCGGCGAGGAAGAGGAAGACATCTTTGAAAGAGAAGTCGGAAAGGCAAGGGAGAAGAAGGAGCGAGGGCGCAGCAAGAGAGTGAACCGTCAGGTGTCGTACGGCCTAAACCTTTAAAAAGGGGAAAATTGGGTCTTCACCGAATCGGCGGAAAAAAGATTGCGAAACGTCATGTCCTTCCGGATTCTATAATGATTTGCAGTTCGCTGCTTCAACTCACGAGTTTGACAGGTTTGACCGAGTAAAATTGGGGCACGCCGCCCGCGTAATGGGGCATTTACTCCACTTTCCGCTCCAAGCGGGGCGTGGACGATCTCCGAATTGGATAAAACATATCTTCTCGTGGTACGCCCCACGTTGGGTCATTAGGTGGTTGCCGCACGACGGAATCATGTACCATGAGACGAGCCTAAACAGGCATAGATCCAAGGGTGTGCCCCACGAGGGTCGTTAAAGCTGTGCATAGTATTAAACGAGTACGAATACCCTTCGGATGAAAACGCGTGATACGCCCAAGAGAGTCTAAGCCGACTGACGCCACGGAAAGGGTATCACTTACCAAGAGCCACGAAGCATGATACATTCCAAGAGAGCCCGAGTCGTGACCTACACCACGGGAATGTATCACTCTACCAAGAGTCGATAAACCCGACACGCCCAAGAGAGCCGAGCCGTGTCCTAAGGACATGGGTATCATTCGGCCATGAGCCAGGAGAACCTTGATACATCCCAAGTTGGACTAAAAACTATATCTTGCAGCAGTCGGATATGGGGGTCGCTCGGCCAAGGGCCACGATACGCTCCAAGTTGGGCCTAAGCTATATCCAGCGATCGTCAGGTTTGGATACTATTTGGCCTTAAGCCAGGTAATTACGGTATGCTGCAGAGTAGGCGCTAGTGCAGACTCGGACAAGAGTCGCGTGAACCCTAAAAGCATCCTGAGTTGGACCTGAGATGAATCTCGTTGGACGCCGCTCGGCCTGGAATCGTGTGAAGTATGATGAGCTCCATGTCGAGCCTAAGCTATGTCTTACGGCAGATGGATGCATCATCAGGTTCAAGCAACACGCGAGGTCCGAGACACCCTAGAACGGGTCCAATCCACAATCAAAGGACAGACAAGAAATTCCTCGACAAAAGGTACTTCTTTATTATATACAAAAATTCCCTAGGCATTACGCCTAGGAAATTATACGCTGCAGGAGAACTACGCCTCCCCGCGGCGCGCCCGGCCGAGCGCCTCGATGAGGGGATCCCTAGCCCTGTAAAGGGCAGGGACAACCTCGAGGAGTGCGTCGATGGCCTCGCGGCCGCGCTCCCTCGCCTTCTCCTCCAGCTGCTCTTCAAAGGCCCGGTCGAACTCCTCCCAAAGCTTGACAAGTCTAGGGTCCACCTTCGCCTGATGATACCACAATGTCATGATGAGGACAGAAGTTTGAAGCAAAAGAATGGAGGGCAGAGAGCGAAGGGATACATTTTGGAAGCATTGATACGCCTTTTATAGCCGATTTGGTGAAATCGAAGTAAATGCGAAGATATTAAGCATCGGAAGCCGAAGAGATTTGGAGTTAATACAACTTCAGATCTCGAAGTTGGCGCAGGAAAACAAGATGACCTCGAAGACTGCCCGATGATTATCTACGATGAGTATTAAAACTTCAGGCGAGAAAAGTATCCAATCTACATTTATAATACGAGAAGAAGTCCGCGAGGCTGCTCGCGATAAAGCCTGCCCGGTGGAAGTTTGCACTTGGGGGAGGCAAAAATTAAGGATTATAATCAAGTCCTTCATAATTCGCTCGCTGTAAGAAGAAGTTTCCCGACTGAATGAAGGAACCAGTCGGAAATTCAGGCAGGGAGCCAGAAACCACAACTCAAGTAAAAGTTTGAAATTGGAACATAGCGATCAGATCATAAAGCACTCGGGGGCTACTGTGGAATATAAGAACCCGGGTACCCTCATGACAGGCCCAAGAGGAGGCCTGAAGATATTCCGCGTCGTGCCCACCGCAGGCAAGGGGACATATCTGATAGCATCTAGGCATCCCTCAATTTTATTTTTATATTATCATGGTTTTGGTATTGATGACTAAGTTAGTAATTTTCAAAGCTTGAAGATAAGTGAGCTGGAACCTATGATGAAATAAGCTGGTACAACAAGATTAAGGCTTTTAGTTTATAATTTATATCTTGGGAGATGTTTTAAGGCTAATAGCCTAGGTGTTTTATCTTTGTTTAGTTATCCAAAAAGAGGGACTTTGCACAAGGAAATAATTTGTTAGGCAAAAGCAAAACTAGATCTCTTGGAGCAAAAAACACTCAATCTTTACCCATCTAAAACTATACCTTCCAGTACAATGGACCAATCTTTACCTATCCATATTCTTTAGTCCGCTGCAAACCTTGAATCTATTCTTTGTCAAAACTCCTTTTGTGTATCCGATTTTCAGATTAAAATATACTCACATCCATATCCACATATTCTTGGTCAAACATTCCTTTAAAATCTTCTTAGTCAAAAGTCTACCCATGTATGATTTGACCAAATATTTTTGGTCAAGATATATGTAATATTCACTCCTCAAGATTTCGGACCAAAGATGTATTAGGTTTCTATCTCACAGATCAAAAATTTGGTCCCAGATCCCTTTCAAAGGTATAAGTTTTTGGCCGACTAAATCTTTGATGTACTTTTTAATCAAACCTAAAACAAGTATTCTCTATCTTCGTGAAGTCCATGCATAACTGACCAAAAATTTGGTCCAAGTACATGTGTCTTCTTGCTAAAACCAATCTTCCGTGAAGTCCATGCATAACGGACCAAAAAATTTGGTCCGGCACGTGTCTTCTTGCCAAAACCAATCTTCCGTGAAGTCCATGCATAACGGACCAAAAATTTGGTCCAAGTACGTGTCTTCTTGCCAAAACCAATCTTCGTGAAGTCCATGCATAACGGACCAAAAATTTGGTCCAAGTACATGTGTCTCTAGTCCCGCAAATCTCTTGCTTTGTCCATGTATGACGGACCAAAATTTTGGTCCGACGCTCATAGGTCTCTATGCCTAAGCAAAATCTTTTGGAAGTCATGTGTAACGGACCAAGCAATTTAGTCTCGATACTCATATATCTCTCTCGCTTGTATGCCGCACCATCTCCTTGATCAACCTGATGTATCGCGGACCAAAATATTTGGTCCGTCGTGAACTCAAATTTGGTCCGACATACACATATCCAAAGATCGCTAAGCATCGATACATAGTCTGCTGTACGTGTGTATTTCGTTGTTTCCGACATCCGACACGCCCAACGGCCATCAGAAAGTGTGTAACGCTATTTTCACCCAAAATGGCTATATAAGCATTTCCTAAGCCATCTACCAAAGATATAGATGAACTCCTTACACTTTGTCATCGACATATAGCTCTCATTCTCAAAGAGGAGTCTGTGGCTTCATTTTCACACAAAATCTTCATACATCCCTAAGTGTGTAAGCTCCAAGTCGTTGTCTAGTTGTGTGATTTGCAAAGGGAATCAAGAAACAATGTAACTTGTGTAAAGTTTATTACTCTTGGATCTTGGTGATCCTAGACACCTTGAGGAAGTTAAACAAAGGTGACTCATCCAAAGGTGCTTGTGGAAGGCAACTGTGTTTGTGAGAGGTTTGGAACTCACCTCACCGAGAAGTGAAAGAGTTACTCGAGTGAACACCAAAGCTATCGCGACTAGCTTTGGAGAAGTCAACTTCTAAGAAGTGCTTCAACGTGGATTAGAGGCACTCAACCACTGGATAAATCTTTGTCTCTCCCAGATCATTTCTTTTATTGCTTTCACTGTTATTTTTACTTGCTTGAATTCCGCTTTATTCTTGCTATAAGTTTCTCTCGATAAAATAAGTTTAGTTGATTAAATTTGCTAGAATCTGTAAAATTGCCTATTCACCCCCCCTCTAGGCCATATCGATCCTTCAATATCCTAAAGGAAGTTGAACTTATATTTAGATATGATAGATATGGTTGTAATCCGAGTCGTTAATAGGGTAGATAAAGATGTAAACTCTATCCTCAGAATCGACTAGAATCTTGTAACCGATCTAATCTCTTAACCGATCAGACTCAGTAAGCCGCCCCACCCCGCTATATAAGGGAGAGGGCGGGCAGCAACATAGGGATCCAATCATCCAAGCATAGAGCACCACATATCGCCCAGAGCATATAACGCTTTGAGCAACCCCTGATCCAAGAGATCCACATAATCTCAAAGACACAGATTAGGTATTACCTCCATCGCCGAGGGCCTCGAACTCAGATAATTCTCGCCTTGTGTGACCTTCGAGTTTGAGATCGAGCGCCTACCCCATAATTTCATTGCCGACTACAAAAGTCGACAGACGTCAAGCAAATCTCGTCGATCATGAGGAATACAATCTCAAAGATTCTCGAGACATCTTCGATAGGGGTTGGAACGAACTGTCTTGGAAGGGTGATGATTAGAGCTAGCCACCGTCGATCTTGCTGCTTGATGATGATCGTGGGATGGTCTTGGTAGCTGGCTTCTGGCACCCTACTGGCTAGGGCATCTGAACTTCGAGTTGACTGCTCGAGTCGTCTGAACTTGCGCTGCATCGAGTTGCGTTTTCATCTGATTGAACACTAGAGTCATCGGGTGCCCGGATCTAATGGCGAAAGGGATTTCAGCAACATGTGAGCGCACTAGATATTTGCCTCTGGGGTGCTGAAGATGTCGTTGTTGTGGCTCTGGCGGGACGCTACTCCCAAAGCGTGGCTGGGCCCGCCGTTGCGGTTGTACTATTGAGGGATTTATTGTCCCTAAAGATTCGGCGCTCGTGGGTGGGGCGTCGTTGGATCATCGAGATCAAGTTGCTTCGACAGGTTGGCCACGATCCCAGCTGTGGCCGCAGCTGCTATATCTCACTGATGATCTGTAGTATTGGGAGCAATAGCGTTTGCGGCCGCCCGGGCTGTAGCCGTCACCGCTGCAGGATCTTGAGGCGTGTATGGAGGATCTCGTGTCCAAGTTCGCTCATGGCGCGCCAAAACTTGACGAGGGTTTCGACAAAGAAGACACCGCATTTAACACCGTTCAGAGCGCGCTACCGATTTGACCTATAATCAACAAGGTAAAAGATATAAAGTTCACTTGAAGCAGATCGTTGGGATCAATCGGCTTAGACTCAATCAGCTTGAAGCCGATCAAGATCAAAGTAAAGTATCAGAATAGATCTAATTAGCCAATTAAGGCTAATCAGAGGATAAAGGCAGATCGATTATGAAGAAGGCGATGCGCAACAAAATCGTAATAAATCAAACTCGGGCGAATTTGAAGAAGATCAACAATCGCGATGCGCAACTTTATTGATCAAGATCGAATTACAAAGACTAAATTACAAGAACTACTCCTAGTCGATTTTAAAAGTAGATGAAAAGTAGACGCCAATTGTTTGGTTGGCTCGGGCCTTTTCTTATCACCTCTAGACCTCTTTTATACCGCTGGTCGATAGAGTCCTAGTACAACACGTTAGGAGTAGAATCAGACGGCCTCTATTTGATGGTGCTTTCCTTAACAACCCGCTTCGCTTCCAAATATCTTCAATCAGATCCCGGTCGATCTTGTTGCTCTTGGACCGCCGATTCGACTTATCTCGCCAAATTTTGGTGCAAACATATGCCCCCCATTTTTGAGAGATAACATGTTATCTTTAAAAAATTTTCATCAATGGCTTAAACATATATTTTCTTATCATAGCCAAAATTTTAACTGCATCGAGTTAATTTGGCTTTCAGGTTGGTAATCAGCCAACTCGTATATTCATATTTGAGTTCTAGCCATTCAAGATCTAACCAATACTTTGAACAAACCGATGCACACTACACGATCCAACGATGATCCCTTACCAAATCGGCTATCTCTCAAGTCGACGGTGGTATGATTTTCTGACTAGATCGCCTTTGTCGAACTAAAATTATCTACGGATCCAAATTTTTCTTCCTCCATTCCTTTTACCTATTTTTATCTACCAAGCTCATTGAAAGCTTGGTCTCTCCGCTCACCTCCGCTTCCTCGTTTCGTGTGTCTTGAGCCTCAGAATCGCCACGCCGTGACCGATCAAGCCGTGAGGGCACCATCTCGCTAGGCTCAATTGGCTCTCGATCTTGCTAGCCAAGTCTTTGCATTCGTGTGGTCGCCTTCGCCCGATCGTCGACTTGGATTGGCATAGAAATTCTTTCCTTGACCGCCTTCGATTTGATTGACTAGACCTATCAAGCACTGGCCTAATTAGCCGATCCTTTACCGATCTTTTCGGCCAATCATGTCGGGGGTAATGCTCCATCGGACAAGTGTACGACGATGGCAATGCTACTCCCCTCTCCCAACAAAACCGCCAAAAAGGGCATCTCTCATGAGCTCTCTCGATGTTGTCAGTCTGATATAAATTATCCGACCGACGCTGAGGATATCGCGGATCGGCTATTCATCCTTTCGCATTCTCCAAAGAATCGAGAAAATGTCACTTGGGCTTAACCGGTGGCCTTCTGCGTGAGATTTCGTGTTGTATACCACTTGCCACCTGTGGTTCCCTTTGATCTTGATACCCCGAGTTTTTGCTCGCGATCGGCTTCTATTTGCAATGAGCCGATCGTGATTTTCATCGTCGCTTGTTTCCTAAGTCGGCCGTAATAACATGTTGGGCCAATCCTTCATTATTCATCGCTCTTTTTCTTTACTCGCTTATCCCACCATGTTTATGGGAAAAGGATCGCCCACCGCATCGTCATTTTTCCAAAATTTTAATTGGTCATCCTCTATAGCCGATTCTATCTTGTCTTTGTAATTTTGAATTCATCTTTGAAGCCGCTATCATCGAGAAACGACTTTCTTGAGTCGGTACTGCTGTAGGAGATGACTTAAATTGGTGAAATCTCGCCTAATTTTTCTCTTAAAGGAGGAATTAACCCTAGAAAGCTAAATCGCTAGTTGATTGTCGTGCAATGTGACATTAAAGCACCGATTTCGACCTCCCTAAATCTCTTAACATAATCATTTATCGATTCCTCGACTTCGCTGATGTAACTTAGATCCAAATCCGAGCTCCAAACCGCCCAAAAGAAGTATTCATGAATCGGCTTTCCAAATCGCTCCATAAGTGGACCGAATTTGGGGGTAAGTCGGTAAACCAAGTAAAGGCCGCTCAGATAATGACAACGGAACAACTGATCTTTAACCCATCTGACTGGCCGCCTCACCACACCGAGCAATAAAGCGTCCGAGATGCTCAAGTGTTATCACCGAATCATCCCCTAAAACTTTGCAAAATCAGGACTTTAAAGTTATTTGGGTACGTGATGCATCTATATAACCAGGATACGCCTTTTTATAGCCGATGGTTTTTCCTTTGGTCGTATGTCAAACCGATCTCTCAACACAAAGAAAATTTGGTCACCAATTTACACCATCGTATATGGGCGACGGCCTTTGGTAGCTTTGTCAGAATCAAGATCCCGCCTCGAGTGCAAACTGGTCGCCGACTAGACCGAGCCGATGGATATGGAGCGCTCGCCTAATCCCATTATTTCTTCCAATCGGCCGATCCGTAATGGCACGAAGGTTCTCGAATAGCTTACCACCCTATGAAGGGTCGGATTGAAAGAAGCGCACTCACGACATCGAGGGTGCCTATCGGACTCAATCCGCCACGAACCGATTGTGGGAAAGCATAAAATGGAGCAGACGATCGTAAACCAGCCGATGCTTCTAACTTTTTGCATCGGTGCATGCTCGATAATGCATTACTTCGCCGCCGGGGTCTCGCAGAGTATGACAAGAGGTTGCGCCGCATCATAGTTGGTGGTGGAGCAATAGCCGATGGTTTAGGATCACCGTGACGCCTCGCGTATTTTGTGGTATCGAAAAATAGGATAACTAGGCAGCTTTACATTGGGTCAAGCAGCTTCCTGCACGATACCAACTCTCGAGCAATCGATTTCACGCTATTGGCTATCATCCGCTTAAGGGTTGTAACGAGGGCCGGCGATCGTTAATTAGAGCGTGATTTAATGATTGATTTATCATATCCGATAACTCGCTTGAGCAGCAGATATCGACTTACCGGTCCATCGCGGTGCCTTCGTCGCCGAGGGTTTTAACCGGCTTAATGCACCTTTCTCGAGTGATGCCGCTCGGTTTTTTCGAAACAGCTTCAAAGATCATCTCCTCGAGAGCGCTTTTCCGATCTTCAATCTCTTTACGCCGCTCGGGTTAAATCATCCATTGTAGGGACAATTATGGCTTCGTGGTTGACGCCGACGGCGGTATCGACTTGCCGACGACGACATTGTTGTCCCATCGGGCGTGCTAAAGTGTGTTAGCGCCAAAACTTGACGAGGGTTTCGACAAGAAGACACCGCATTTAACACCGGTTCAGAGCGTACACCGATTTGACCTATAATCAACAAGGTAAAAGATATAAAGTTCACTCGAAGCCGATCGTTAGGATCAATTGGCTTAGACTCAATCAGCTTGAAGCCGATCAAGATCAAAGTAAAGTATCAGAATAGATCTAATTAGCCGATTAAGGCTAATCAGAGGATAAAGGCAGATCGATTTCAAGAAGGCGATGCGCAACAAAATCGTAATAAATCAAACTCGGGCGAATTTGAAGAAGATCAACAATCGGCGACGCGCAACTTTATTGATCAAGATCGAATTACAAAGACTAAATTACAAGAACTACTCCTAGTCGATTTTAAAAGTAGATGAAAAGTAGACGCTAATTGGTTGGTTGGCTCGTAGCTTTTCTTATTACCTCTAGACCTCTTTTATACCCGCTACGATAGAGTCCTAGTACAACACGTTAGAGTAGAACCGTGACGCCTCTATTTGATGGTGCTTCTTAACAACCCGCTCGCTTCCAAATATCTTCAATCAGATCCCGGTCGATCTTGTTGCTCTTGGACCGCCGATTCGACTTTATCGGCAAATTTTGGTGCAAACATCGCACTGGATTCCTTTCTTGGGAATTGTCGACAGAGCACCGCTGTCGGTCCGACCATGAACACACATCGATCCGTTCGATCGCCGTGGTCGCCGCTTTGCTATCGCCTCGGGCCTCGACGTATGTGAGAACGCTGGGCTCCATAGGGTCGAGGTCTATAAAACCCACCTCTCAGCGTGGATCCCAAGAGCGGGACTCGGTGAAGCTGACGTGCATTAGATCTCCGCCCGGTCCCCATCGATAAAGTATGGTTTCGAAGGCGATCTCAGATCCAACCGCAGGTGCTTTGGTCGATGACGGTGATCGAGCGGAAATTGTCGCCGGAGTTGTCGACGAAGAATCCGATGTGAGCGCACACTTAAGACACGCTTGATCTGAAAAAAATAGTTGAAGGCCCCTACCTAGCGCGCCAACTGTCGAAGGTCAGAGTTCGACAATAAATTTACGATCACGGGTACCTTCGATGTCAGAGTCAAGCACGAAGACAGCGGCACATGATGTATACAGGTTCAAGCCCCCGAATGGAGTCATACCCTACGTCCTGTGCGGATGATGTATGTATTTGGTGTATCGAGTACAGAGCGAGTTGTCTAGCCCTAGTTACAATGAAGATTGGATCTAAACAATGGCTGGAGGTTGATGAAGCGTGGTTCGTCGGCTCCTGGTTGCTCTGCGTCTTGTCCAAGCTCTCTTTAAAAGTCTTCCTCCTCTCTCCACCTTGAGGATACCTACCCCGGCCTTATATAGTCGGGGTAGCCCTGCCTTAAGCTGAGTTGTAGTCGATTTGGGATACAAGATCGTAGATGGTGAGAAGTCCATCGTCGTGTAGATCTTCGCAGCATATCCAAACTTCCCTGGATGCCAGGCGTACTCGAGTCGGTTTCCTCGTATCGGGAAAGTGATCGAGTCCTTGCTAATATGGAATTACCTTCTTTACGTATATCTTATCCCATAGAATCGGGTCCGTGATATCTGGACTTTCTATATGTCGTTAGAATATATTCTTCACGTATTCTATACGTACTCATACCCCATATTTAGATATTCGACAGGTTGCTTAATAGTAGCTAAGGAGATGGGAAAGGGGTGGTTGGGCTATCAGTTTGAGTTTGTCTGATACATATCCTGTCATATAACCTAACACAAGACCGACCAATGTACCCATGCCTTTTTTTTTTGGCATACACCTGACTGGCAACTGAGTGAACCAACCGTTGGTATCTGAGTATACAACATATACGAAGAGGTTCCTCTAAACGACTGAACCGTATGTTACTCTGAAACATACACCAATAGGTCAGCGAAATGGCCATTGTGTCTATTATGGTACTTCCCTAAGAATTGTTGCAACTAATGCTATGTCTTAATTTTCGAGTGTATGGTCCAACCTGATTTCAGTTCAATCGGAAGTGTACTTGAAGAAACTGGATAGAGAAGTCAACCAGGCAAGCACCATGTGTTAGTGGTAAAACATGACTTGTGCTGACAAAGTGAAATTAAAGCACGACTGATTGCTTGCCGACAACTATTAGATAGTGTCAATTTCAACACAGAATATGCTGCTATTACTAATCTTTAGTACAGATACAAGTCAACGACACATAAGGTTGAACGATGGCACGCGCTCTTTGGTTAGCACGTTTTGATGTTCACAAATTAATTAAACTACACGTATAACTGATACAATGCGCGTTTTTTATTGCGCGATGTCAACATAACTGGTTCTTGCTGATCGATGATTAGGCAGGAATCCAGCGATGCAATGAGATTTGGTAGATCTGTAAGTAGAGCATAAGTTTTGACGATGGCATGTAGCCGTCACTGCACCTGCACCTAACTGAACAAAAAACACGTCATTTTCAGTTCTGCGCCTAAGTAGAGACAGTGCCTGCATGGTACCAAGATATAAACCAAGACAAATCTTGTTGATTGCAAGTATTTTTGGACTGAAATTGCATGGTGACATATCTGGACGATTCTCCTGAAATCACTCATCAAGTTAACCCCAAATGAGAACATAGCCAGCATTTTCAACCATCACTGAGAAAAGGGGTAACATTTAGTGGCTGAAAGCTAATTCATTATATGTAAGCACCATAATTTGTTTGCCATGAGAGAAGCCTGGAAGGAAGGACAATGATGGAAGTAATCCACTAAACTCAAGCTAGCACCATAAAGCAGTGAGCTATATAGCTGTGTTGTGCCCACCTTGATGGGAAGCACCAACTTTTGGCTTTGAAAAGGATGGAGATTTTTATCATAGTACTACTGTTTCAGTTACTTTTCAAAGAAAAAAAAGGCACTTGAAGAAAAATCAGCATGCCTGCTATAGCTGCATGCCTGCATGATGTGGCCAGATAAGAACAGTTGTATAGTACGATCGAAGGGATGAACGTACATTCCAAGAGGCTGCTAACCAGTCATAGCTAATTGCAGTTAAAACTACAACTTTTTTTCTGTTAATTCTCCCTGGTTATCCTGTTGTTACTTCCATTTGTGATATATATAAGCGTGATGATTAATTTGACAATAATATAATATATGTGTGATGATATATATGACAACAATATTTGTTATGAAACAAAGTACTGTGAGAGGTTATTTTATTTGTGACAGAGATGCAACAGCAGCAATGTGAAGTGCAATGCAGGACGCGAGATGCACGCTGCGTCACAGCGATGTGAGTCGGACGACATCGAGGTCGGGAGAATCTGCGTGTGGCACGAGCCCGAGAGCAAAGACACGGAAGGTCGCAGAGGTGCAGACGCAGCACGCGAGGTCACAGAGGTGCAGGTGGCACTCAAGATCGCAGTTGCAGGAGGCGTAGCTCGCGAAGGACGTAGGTGCAGTGAGACGTGACACGTAGAGGTCTACGCAGACGGATGACGCAGTGTGGTGGCCAGTGGGCCGTGCAGGCGAATAAGTCATGCGAGAGCGACAGGTGGGCCGTACGCATGCATATGTGAGTTTTGAGCCGTGTGCGTATGTATTAGGCCATGTGTTTTTGGGTCTGGTGTATGTTGCATACATACATGTAATTTAGGTTGAAGGCATATAAAAGGGAGGAAGGAGACTTCCAGAGAAGCCGCAAAGGAGCCGCATGTATCGAGAAAACGCGTGCGGCGCGTGGAATAAGAAATCAGAGCAGGAGCTCCGACGGTGCAAGACTAAAAGGAACGTACACGTGGAGGCGGCCGAGGACATCACGGCGTGGAGGCGGCCAAGGACACAGCGCGAAGGCACCAAAGAAGTTCCTTCAGGCTCGTGTTTGCACTCCATAGCAAGCCGCAGGAGCATGCCGTCCAGGTGCAAGGCGCAGTAAAAGAAGCGACAACTCCAAGTGAGAGCAAGAGGGAAGAGAGAAGAAAGAGAAGAAGAGAAAAGAAAGAGATTGAAAAATTTGAGAAAAAATTCAGAGATTATTTGAGGTTTGTGCTTTCATGTAAAGGGATCCATATGCGTGTTCTTTGATGAAAATCATTGAGTAAGGATTCCGATCTACTAATTCATGTTTACGTATAATTGCTCTCTAGTATGCATGTTTAATCTAGTTTCTCTTCCATAGTATTAGATCAATTATCCTAGATTGATTTGTTTAGTTTAGTCATTATTTTGTTAATTTCCAGAATTAATAAAAACATAAAAATTAGTTTTAGGTGTTAGTTTGCACCAATTCACCTCCTTGGTGTGCCTCGATCCAACACCTGTTAGCTAGTAGTAGTACATCTGATGCTACGGGGATGGCTGAACTGGTAGATAGATGAGTTTGACTGACCAGCCCAGAACATATTTTTCAATACCATATCACACCAAATTTCACTTGCAATATTTCTCCAAATACTTAATAGTAGTATCAAATATAACATGCATATAGTTCAATGAATTCATATATAGTATTATCAATTCCGCCGGATATTGTTCGATATCGAGCTAGTATGGTACATACGGTGATTTTGTATCGGTTTAAACGATGAAATGTTATATAGGTTGGTAGCAGAATGGTATCGATAAGTTCTGGTCGGGAGAAAGAACCATGCACGCGTTAGTTTATTTGGTCGAAACAAGAGCAAACTTGTTGAGATCAGATGTAGTGGTGCCTTGGTAAATAATTGGGAACTTAATTTCCCACTTGGTGAAAGATGACGAAGCCTTTTTGGTGGGCAGCACTACACAGCCGACATCTGTAAGGGTCGAAAATGGAAGTGGTCATGGACGTACCTACGTGGACATTCCATTTTTTTTTAAAAAAAATATTCAGAAGGAAAAATACATAGCTAGGGTTGAATGCGTACTACGAGAGTTGTTGAAGGACAACACAACAGTGGAGGAACAGCTAGTAGCCATATGCCTGGAGCTGGAGTGGTGATAATGATATGGCATTCTTTCTTTCTTTCTTTTTTGCGATTCCTCCTTTAAGCACGATTCTCTTGAAGATGCTTAAGTGTACTAAAAGAATAACCTATTCAATTTTCTACTGGCAGTCCGGCTACGACGGTAGAATACTCTCTGCTTGTTGGCCCAACCAAAAACAAGTGTGAAATTATGGAACACAACAACCACATGGCTCCAATTCCACGAACCGCGTCGCGTACCTAAGAAGAATTTTTTTTAAAAAAAAACGAATTTAAGACGTTGAAGAAAAGAAAGGAAGCATCACTCGTCTTAGAGTAAACTAGAAATTATGCGCTGCGTGCCATGCCGCGGGCGTTGTTTTCCACGCGAGAAAATCGACAAAACTCGCGTTTAACGCTCCACGCACGAGTAAATCGAGAAAACGAGCGAAAAGGATCTAAAATTAAGACTTTGTTTTTCGCAAAAGGGTTTAAACGGAATGCTAGAAAAGCGGAAAAATGACATGAACACGATGTATATTTTTTTTCGGAAAAAAGGAAAATTTTTTTTTTCCAAAAAGGACCTAAACTTAATTTCGATTTTTATGAAAAGGACCCGAGCGCTATTCCTAAAAACGCTAAAAGGGCATAGACATAATATGTAATCTTTTTTCGAGAAAAGGATCCTGTTGTAATTTTTTTTCGAAAAAGGACCTATCCATTTTTTTTTTGAAAAGGACCCAAATGCGAAAAAAATTTGGCCGGCTCGGCTCGAGCCGCGAGCCGAGCCGGCCCCACGCGGCTCAAACGCACTAGGAGGCGGCGTTTCCCCCATCTTTGGTATAGGTATGATTTCAAAAAACTGTAGTGACGAATACTAATAACAGGGGTACCCCAACAGCCCAAGGTGACCAACCAGCGGCCTCAAGCACAACTCAAGCCCAACAGCCGCTTTTCACCCACTACCGACCTAAGTACTGCAGCCACACGACTTCCTTCCGACCAACCAAGGGAAGTGTCTCCGACCGAGCCAAGCTCCCGACCTCCTCAATGAGACGGCCCCGGCCCGACCAAACAGGCTCCCGACACTCGCAGAGGTCGAACTCGACCGATCGTGCAAGATCACTCTCGCCGAGGGTCACGTGTCGCAGCCTCTACCAAACGACCGCCACGCACTCTACCTAACGGGTCAATCAAAGTGACTATACAAGGGCAAAGCGGCTCTTCCCGTAGGTTTAAATGATCGACCAAGTCACGCCACACCCCATCACCGGCCACATACAAGACGAAGACACGCCTCCTCGAGGCGCCACGCCAGCGCAATGACGCCAACACCCGTAAGGTTCGCAGAGGCGTGTACCCGCTTCCCGAGAAATACCTAACCGCCTCGACCACCTAAGCTACCGACCAAGATGGGCAAGACCGAGCGCTGATCACCAACGTAACGAAGGACCAAGCTCCTAGTGTAGGTCGCCTTGTCCTCTCCCACTCTCGATGTAACCCGCCTTCCTTTCAGATAAAAGGAGGCAGAGCTCCGTGAGAAAAGGGAGGCGAAGAAGAGAGAGCGCCATCGAACCCATCCGACTAAGTCATTGGCACTTTGCTTGTAAACCTTGTGCACTCATCGTGCATAATAGAATACGCCACCACACGAATCGAGTAGGGATCTTCGCCTCAACCAATATACATCTTGGACTTTTGAGTCTAACCATTCAGGGAGAGGAACACGCGATTTCTTAGACTTACAAATTTACTTGTCGGTGCTCAAACGCCGGCTAGCTGGCGCGCTGTAGGGTCTTCGTATGCCTTCATCATCATCTCCTGATTCCGCTTGCCTCCCGATGGCATCTTCCACCGCGACGCATGGTCGCTACTGGAAGCCGACCGCTCGCCTCAACTTTGCCGCCACCACGAGGGAAGGCTTACGCCGCCCCGCCGCCACCGTGAGTTCCGGCACCACCGAAAGCTCGGGCGCCATCTCCAACGACTCGCCCAGCCCGGCTTGGCGCGCCGCAGTCCTGCAGCCGGAGTTCGAGGAGCGCCCGCCACGTCCGCGAAAGCTCCGCAGTTCGACAGTGATCAGTGTCACCCCGCAGCTCGCGATTGTAGGCTATGGCCGGCTACATGCCGCCTCTATCCACGAAGTGCTGGAAGACTCTTCCACCACGACTCAGCCCGACACGAGTACCGCCAGGATCGTGACTCGCGAGTGCAACATGGCGGCACGGCCGACTTAATCATAACCCCGCTGTTATGGGGTCCCCATCCGACGACCGAGGCGCAGGAGGGGAACACCCACGCGATCATGTCAACGCGCCAAGCCCGCCGCTACCAACTCCAGCCGACAACGGAAGAGCCGATAGGCAAAGGGTCGAAGCTCGACCAACCTGTGCCAACCCGAGCAGATGAGCCCGCGACCGCCAGGTGCTCAACGACGCTGCGCGACGCGCGTCAGCGCACTACAAGCTGCCGGAAGAATCCGACGGCCCCGCTTCTTCCCATGCAAGCGTAACGCGGCGCGGCCGCGATGTCGCCGAGGCCTTCCGAACCGGTCGACCCGGAGGCCAAGGCCACATACCGTAACCTCCGGCTAGTGGAGCGCGTCAGGCAACACATGCAGCTCGCTCCTATCGCCCGCGCCACCTCTCGCCACCGCCCGCACCTGCGCTGGCCGGCGTGGTCCGCGAAGGCGACGCCACACCATGAGCCGCCTCTGCCTCGCGCACTCGGCGGCGCCACGGACGCCACGACGCTCGAGCCACCCGAGGCGCAAGAAAGGCGGCGAGGAGGCCGCCCACTCAGATAGTGGATCATGCGCGCCACCGCCGCAGCCCAAGCCCCGATGGTCCCGGACCACGGGCCGCCAGGGATCCGACAGCGGATTCCGCCGATTCGGCGCCACTAACATCGCTAAGTACACCGGGCCACGAACCCGGTAACTGCTTGAATTTACCGCTCGATGCCGGGCGGGAGCGACGAATGATCTCTTCATCATCCAAGACTTCCCATCTACTTATGGACTCGCCCGAGCTTGGCTTGAGTACTTGCCCGCCCGAACTGTCGTAGAACTGGGCCGACTTGAAGACCCTCTTCGTCGGCAACTTCGTGGCACTTACAAGCGCCCGCAACTCCGGGACTCAAGGGCTACAAGCGCAGCCTGTGTGAAACCCTCCGGATTATATCCGACGGTTTTCCCGCCATGCAACGAGCTCCCGACATCTCCGACGCCATGTCGTGGGAGCATTCATCTACGGCATTTCCCGCAAAGCCCGGTGTACAAACCGGGCCGCTCAAGCCCAGACCACTAAGGAACTCTCGACATCGCCACCAACCACGCCTCCCGCGAGGAGGCGTGGGGCTATCTTCGAAGGAGGAAAGGCCCAAGAAGAGCCCGCGTCCGACCGGATCCTTCCGACCGCTCCGACAAGAGGAAGCGGCATGGAAAATGTGTCCGCTGAGCCTGTGGTCGCCATCGCCGACCGCCCTATCAAGCAATGGCGCGACCGACCGCCGCTACCGATCACTTCGAAATTGATGGACACCTGCGTACCAACCACGGGTTCCCGCCAAACATAAGTACCGGATCGCGAAGTCCGAGGCATTTTTTTCTCGCGCCGCAACGCCGCGGGCAAAGGAAAGAAGCTGACCATGGCCTCACGGCCATGAGAAGAAGGCGACGACGAGTTCTCGAACCCGACGGCCGCTTCATGATCTTTGGCGACGGCTGCTACGCCGGCGCTGCGCCGCTCAAACTCGCCACGTGAGTTCCACATCGCTTCACCGCCGCCCTCAATACCTCCGGTGGTCGAATTCGGCCACCTTTGATCGGCCGATCACTCGACCACGCCCCCACCGAAGATACCTACCGGTGGTCGACTCTATCGGGGAAGAAGCGCCACCAAGGCGCCATGGATGGCGAAGCGCCTCAACATCCTCTACGTGGAGACGCCGACGCCATGGGGATTCTCGCTCGAGTCTTCGACCGAGCAAGGCTCCATTCCACGGCGCCATCCTCGCCAACAAAGCCCATCCGCCGCGCAGATCGACCGCCGTCACCTTTGGGGAACCTGTGGAATTTCCGCACCGAGACCTCACTTTCGAGGTTGCGGATTTCCGGCCCTATCACGCCATCTTGGGGCGCCATGCTACGCCAAGTTCATGGCAATCCCTAGCTACGCCTACCTCAAATCAAGATGCCCGCCACGAGGAGTCATCATCGTGGCATCATCTTTTCAGCCTCTCCTACAATCGCGAACGCAGTTAGCCAGAGCTCGCCGCAGTCATCGCGGTCGGCGAGCTCGATAACCTCGTGAGGGAAGCCTCCGAGTCCGCCCCGAGTCCAGCAAGTCGTATGGATCTTTCAAGTCCGCCGAGGACACGAAGAGGGTCGCGGCCGATCCTCGCGATCCGACCAAGACCGCTCGGTCGAGCCACGCCCCGCCAAATAGGAAAGCGCGCCATCGACTTCCTCCGCGCCAATAATGACGCTCTTCGCATGGAGGACCTCCGACATGCCAGAATCCCGAGGGAAATCGCGAGCACCTTGAGCATCCGACCGGCTCAAAGCCGGCCGCCTAACGCTCGTGCCGCTCGACGAGGAAAGGCGCAGGATCATAGGGGAGGAGATCGCCAAGCTTTTGGTCGCAGGTTTATAAAGAGGTCCGCCACCCGAGTGGCCGCCAACCCCGTGCTTGTTAAAAGAAAATGGGCAATGGAGGATGTGTTGACTACACAAATCTCAACAAAGCGTGTCCCAAGGACCTGCTCCTTGCCCCCGCATCGACCAAGTCGCCGACTCCACCGCTGGGTGCGAGTCTCTTTCCTTTTTGATGCCTATTCAAAGCTATCACCAGATAGCACTAAAGGAGTCCGACCACCGCGACTTTCTTCATCACGCCGCTCGCTCTGCTCAGACACGTTATAATGCCGTTTCGCCTAAAGAACGCGGGCGCTACATACCAGCGATGTATGCAAACGTGCTTCAACAACCAGATCGGCCGCAACGTTGAGGCCTATGTTGAAGATGTAACACCCTAATTTTTGCTCTAGTTTAAATTTTGAGAGTATTTTTGATTTTTGTGAATTCTTGAGAATTTATCGAAATTTATTTGGAATTACTCAAAACTAGCCTTCCTTGAAAACAATTAAATGATGTATAAGTTCTAGCAAAGTTTTATTGAAAATATTTTATTTGAGTTCCAAATATCTCAAAGTATTTTCTGGAATTTTTCTAGAATTTTTCTGCTATTTTAAAAGTCCCAAATGAATTAACTGAATTTCTAGAATTATTTTTATTGAAAAAGGTTTTAAAATGGTTATGAATGCGAATGGGCCGAGCCCATTATTGGCGCTGCCGCCACCATCCGCTGCCGAAACCCTAGCGCCGCTTCACCGAACTGCTCGATCTTGATCGAACGCCATGCTGCTGCATGCCACGTCGCTTTCGCGACGCGAGCCATCCGATCCAATCCGCGGCGGACGCCCGTGATTGCGCCACGTCGGCCGTCACGCGAGATCACCGAGCTAACGCCCGACCGCTACCGCTTGTTTCGCCATCAGTAGCGCACGCCGAGGCCCCTTAAAGTGCACCGAGTAGCGCGTCGCGTAACTCTTCTCGCCGCGTCTTTTGACACCTTGCACGCACGCCAAGACCCCTCTAGCGCCCGAACGAGCTCGCCGAGTTGTTTCCCGCGCCGCCATCGTTTCTCCGTCATTTGCGCCGCCGGTCCACTTCCGCCGTTGTTGAGGTCACCGGGTACCGATCTCGCCGACGCGCTGAACGCGCCACTTCTTCACGCCTGAACGCCCGCAACGCCGCCGACGCCTCGTCTTCCTCACCCGGCGACTGTTTTTCGCTGGCTGCTGACCTCGCCAACTTCCGCCGGCCGTCCGATCCTCATCGCCGGTTTTGGTGAGTCCACGATCCACTTCTGCATTTACGCTTGGATTAAATTATAGACGTTAGATCCAGAATGTGCGCGAGATTAGATCCGACATTAGGCTATTAGTAGATCTTGACCGTTAGATCTGGGTTGAACGGTAGAGATTAGATCTAGTCTCAGAACTTGGTTACATCTCACCGTTGGATCGTTAGTGTATGCATAGGATTGAGCCACGCCAAGTCGTGAATAGTAAACACTCCGTGAACTCGAGCCGCTCGGATCGGATCTAAACGGCTGAGTTCGGGATCCGTTTTGCCCTAGGATCCGCGCTGCTCAGATTTGAACGCGCGGCGGTGGTAGCGCCGCACCTTCATCCAATCTCGCGACGACGCGTGGTTGCTTTGACCGCAGCGCAGACCGATCCGCCGTTGCTTTGGGCGCGCCGCGATCGCGCCGCGTGGCTACGAGTAAATCGAGGCGCCGCCGCGTCGGCGCGAATCCAACCGTTGGATTTAGGCCGATCACCGGATGCGCGACGCGTGTCGCACGCATCTCTGCATTGCGCGGCGCGCTGAGGATCTCGACCGTCGGCTTTAGCGAACGGTCCGATTTTGCCGCGTGTTCGCGACTGCTCGCGGAACCAAGTCCACGCTAGACCGAGCCGAGCCGTGAACCCACCCATAGACAGAGCGACGTGGCGCCTCGGGCGTACACGCGTGTTGTGCCGACGTCATCGCCGACGCCATAAATATTTTCATATATAAAAATATTTCGACGGAAATTATTTGGTGCGACGTCATCATGAGGCATGCTGACGTCATAAATGCGAATTTCAAGATAAAAATAATTTGGAAAAATCGGATTTTCTAATTTCAAAGATTTTCGATTTTATTCAAAACTTCAAATGACTATAACTTTTGCATTTTAACTCGGATTTGGGTGATTCAAATTTCTAAAAATTCATAAAATTGTGATCTATTTAATGATGAATTTTATTTGAATTTTTGAGATTATCTAGTCGTCTGTATTTGCTATTTATTGCATATTTTATTTGAACGCTGTAGACGCAAATTTAGGAAGGTTTCAAGAAGAATTGTCGCCAAGACCAAGCTTCGAACACGACCGCAGCTCTTTGAAGGCAAGTGATGCTTTGATCATTTTGATCCCAGATTTTAAAATGTAATTTATGCTTTGAAACTATGCATGCTAATTATTTAAAATGAATTTAAATTAATTTGGGATAATGTAGTTAATCAACCCATTTTGTTATGCTACCTTGAATTATTAATTGTATGCCTAGATCATTGTCACCCTAAGTTTTGATTATATTAGTTGGATGTTAATATTGTGCCAACACGGAGGCTAGACCGTGAGTAGATGCTTAGCCTTGCAACGAATCATGAATGATCTTTCGGAAAAATGCTACAATATTGATTAAAGACATATTGAATGTATTTTGAAAAGTGGTGTGATGATGCCACATGTTGAGATTGAGGTACAAAGAACTGTGTGGTTCCGCATCGATATTGAGTTATTGTGGCATGTGTTGTACAATAATCAATCTGGGTGGAAATGATTTAGACCGGGCAAGTGGCAAGAGGTCATGTGCCTGTGGGCCTATGTGGCATTGGGTTGTTGAGTGATGTGAGTCTGTGCTACATTGGGCCGTGTGCCACTGTTGAGTGTTGAAAGTCTTGCCTTGGTCGATTAAGGACTTCACCTTGCAAGCCTTTGATCCGAGTCACCTGCATAACCACATGTCCGACATGGGACAGACCTAGTTGACTAGGGTTCGATATCTTTCCTCCGATACCTCGGGGTGACAAGATATGTGGGTGTATCTGTATGGGGAGCGCACTGTGCTACGGCTTGGTGCCCATCCAACGGTGATTGGCCGGTCCTATACTTGGCTCGTGTGAGGGAAGTGATAGTGAAGGCACACCGAGAGGTTCTTTGGTTAAGGTAGAAGTTCTGAAAAGCTTTGTTGCGGACAATCACTGCGGTGTGGTGCGGTCAGATCTTGTGGGTAAAGTGTACAACCTCTGCAGAGTGTCAAAACTATTCGAATAGCCGTGCTCACCAGATTGAGCATTGCTCGGGATTACAAATAAGGGGTAGTTTTTCATAAACAAAACATGGAAGGGTGGTGTGTGCCGCTGTTGGAAATGAACCGATAAGGTGTGCCGAGAATCTTCAAGAAAAACCATTTGAAATTAGTATTACTTATATCTGCTTTCACCGCTTTAATCTAAACAAGATACTAGTTTAAAAATGCCGCTTGATGCAAAAAGAATCAATTAAGCCAATCCATTGGAATAAGCTTTGCATATAGTAATAGTCTTGCATTCTGCATTACTTGTTGAGTGCCTTGTGTACTCACCCCACCTTGCTTATCAACCCCAACATCGCTGGAGGAGACTACACCAAGATGGGAGGAGGAGTACGTCGAGGACACGAGCAACTAGGGGCAAGCCTACCGGTTGCTCGTGGCAAGATGGAGGCTTCCACGACTTTTTATGTTCCGCCGCTATTTCTTTGTTTTGAATAATGTGTTCTGCGTGGTCGACTTATCCGTAAGGAGACCATAAGGTTGTACAACTCGCTTTATATACATGTTTGCACTATTTATTCTTATATCCTTGTGAATGTCCGTGATGTGCAACCTGATGATTGTGTGTGCTAGCGTGATCCTCGGATCGCATGAATAATACAGAGGGTCCGGATTTGCGATTCGGTCCCGGCTGCACGACGCCGCCATAAAGACCAGAATGCGCACGACCTTATTGCCGACCGAAGAGACTTTCGCGAATCTCCGACGGTTCCAGATAAAGCTTAATCCCAGAAATGCGCCTTCGGGTCCCCAAGGAAGCCGCCGGCTTCATCGTCTCGAACGGGAATCGAGGCCAATCAGAGAAGATCTCGGCGATCGCAAGAATGGGCCCGATTCCCAATCTCAAAGGGGTCCAGAGGCTAGCAGGATGCCTTGCCGCCTTTGAGTCGCTTTCGTGTCGGCGCCTCGAGCGGCGCATGCCGCTCTACAGCCGCTCAAGAAAACCAACCACTTCACCGACCTAGGAGGCTCTGAAGCCCTCACCCGCTCAAGGCCTTCTTGTCCTCCCTCCAATCTCGTCGCCCCTACATCAGCGAACTGCGCCGCTCTCTACGCCGCCACCACCGCCAAGTCGTCGGTCGGCGGCCCTTGTGGTGGAACGAAGCGGAGGAAGGCCGTGAACTCAAGGTACAACGGCCAATTTACTTCATCGAGGTTCTCTCCGAGTCCAAGGCTCTGCACCCACAGTGCGAAGCCGCTCTCACGCGGTGCTCACCACCAAGAGAAAGCTCAGACATTATTTGACCAGACGCCATCACTCGTGGTGACCGCATCCCGCTCGGTGAGATCGTCTGCAACCGCGACGCCCGGGAGGATAGCCAAGTGGCGCCGAGCTCGATGGTTGCGGCATAACGTATGTCCCTCGGACAATGATAAAGTCGCAGGTCCTTGCGCATTTCGTCTCCAATGGACAAGCCCAGCGCCGCCGGTGATCGAGGACCCCGAGCATCGGACAATGTACTTTGATGGATCCTACACCAAGAACGGCGCGGTGCGTGGAGTCGCCATCATTTCCCACTCGAACAAACTTCAATACGCCATCAGTCGCTCTTCGACGCGACCAACAACATAGCCGAGCACGAGGCTCATCAACGGTCTCGGATCGCCGCCGACCTCGGCGCGCCGCCGACTCTGCGTCCGCTGGGACTCCAAGCTCGTCGTCGACCAGGTCATGAAGGCTTCGGCCGCGAGACGCCCGTATGGTCGTGATAATCGTCGGAAGTGCGCAAGCTCGAGGAGCGGTTCAAAGGTTTCGAGCTCCACCACGCCTACAGACGCCACAACGGTGAGGCCGATTGCCTAGCCAATCTCGCCTCCAAAGAAAGGGTTAGTCCCACCGAATCTTCGCTGCGACCTCCTCGCAACCTTCCATCCCGCTGAACTTGGTGGCCGAGCGGTCTCCGATCCACCTAGCTTTGTCACCCCCGACCGCCCCGTCGGGAGCAAATTTGGTCGGATCAAACCGCAGTCTTGGCGGGTACCGAATCCGACCGAGGAAGCTCTTCATCAATCGGTTGACGGATGGGTCGCCCCCGACCCGACCGAGGTCCGCGCCTCGCTCGGCGGGCAAAATCTTTTGTCTGGTCGGCCTGCACTTTACAAAAGGAGTCCCCGGGTCCTCCAGAGGTGCGCTCTGGCCGACTAAGGAAGCACCGCCGCCGATATCCATGGCGGGTTTGCGGTCACCATGCCGCCCCGATCCTCGTTGGAAAAGCCTTTCGACAAGGTTTTTATTGGTCGACACCGTGTCCGACGCCGAGCGGATCGACGCACTGCGAAGGGTGCCAATTCTTTGCCCGACAGACACATCTCGCACTCAAGTCTTGCGCACTATCCCCATCACTTGGCCGCTTGCGCTTGGGGACTCGATCCGACGGGCCCTTCAAGAAAGCGCCGGGGGCTTTACTCATCTCCTAGTCGCGGTGGATAAATTCACCAAGTGGATAGAGGCTGCAAGCGGTCGTGAGCATCACGTCGATACAAGCACCATCTTCTTCCGCGACATCGCTTTTTCGGTTCGAGTCCCCAACTCTATCATCACCGATAACAGACGCAGCTCACGTGAAAGGGGTTCCTCGAGTTCGCGACGACTTCAACATCCATGTCGATTGGGCGGCCGTGGCCCATCCGCGGACTAATGGCCAGGTCGAACGTGCAAATGGCATGATCCTTCAGGGGCTCAAGCCATGGATCTTCAGTCGGCGCAAGCACTTCGCGGGGCGCTGGGTGGCCGAGCTGCCCTCCGTTCTCTGGAGCCTACGGACCACGCCCACCCGAGCGACTGGGTTTACCCCGTTCTTCATGGTGTTCGGCGCTGAAGCCGTTTTGCCGACGGACCTGGAGTATGGCGCCCCAAGACTACAAGCCTTCGATGAGGCTCGGGGGCTCGCCTCGCAACAAGACGCCATCGACCAGCTCGACGAGGCGCATGACGTGGCCATCCTACGATCGGCAAAATATCAACAAGCTCGCGACGCTACCACACCGCCAAGTTCGAGGGCGATCCTTTGTGGTGACCTTGTCCTTGGCGGTCCAGATCGGCAAAGACAAGCACAAGCTATCGCATGCAGGAAGGCCCTTCACTATCGTAGAGGTTCTTCGACTGGCACCTTCGACTCAAGGATGCCGATGGTCGCATCCTTCGAACGCTTGGAACATAGAAAAGTTAAGGCGATTCTATCCCTAAACTCTTTTTTCTGGCGTACTCTTTATCTGATCTTCCGAGCACACGGTCGCCTTGCGACGCTGGGCTGCCTTGGCGCCCGCTCAAGCCGCTCTAGTCGACGCGTTTATGCGGGTCGGTGACCGACTAACCATAAGGTCGATCCCGAGCAGAACCTCTCGACCCCAAGCGTTACGGCCTCGCCCGCCGCTATGGTTGCTAAGTAGCGCTGCGGAAGAAGGAAGTGCCCGAGTGGAATGACCTTTTAGTCATCGAACACTCTCCCGCGCAGAACTCGGCTAGCTTGCGACTGCGTATGGTCGGTGACTGACTAACCATGAGGTCGATCCCGAGCGGTAACCTCTCGACCCAAGCGTTACGCCCACGCCCAACCGGCTATGGTTGCTAAGTAGCGCTTTGCGGAAGAAAGAAGTGCCCGAGTGGAATGACCTTTAGTCATCGGGAACACTCCTCCCAAAGACAGACTCGGCTAGCTCACGCGCTTATGCGGTCGGTGACCGATCGTCACGAGGTCCTCCTAAGCGGTAATCCTCCCGACCAAGTACTATGGCCTACGCCCCAATGCTATGGTTCTAATGCTTTGCGGAAGAAGGAACGCCCAAGTAGAGCGATCTTTTGTCGGTCAGAACACTCCGATCCTCACAAGTGCGCATAATCACGAGTAACCAAGATTCCTATCCTCTTAGCCCCTCGAGGCAACCCGACCTACGCATAAGTGACCTTTGTTGTCCTTAGTGCTATGGCGGTCAAACGTCCGCCAAAAACACGTAAGGGCAAGGGCGTCATCGAACTTGTTAAACTTAAAAATTGCTTACGAGCATGATAAGTCTTTACAAATTACAAAGGTTAAATCTAACTATTTCGTCCTTCCTCGAGGGCGACCTGCGCGAGATGTGGTCGGCAACCTCCAGAGCATGCGGCTCCACCAGAGCTCGAACTGCCGACCTCTCCGTCGGTCCGGTTCGGCGACGCCGCTGCTCACCACCGCAAGGTCAATACCATCGTAGTGCGAGATGGTGTTGACCAGCGCGGAAGAAGCTCCGAGCGCCGTGCCCGCGATCACCGCCTTCTCAATGCGCTCCGGGACTCGGGCTAGCGAGGGCGCTAAAGAACTCGGACCTGCTGCGGCTCCAAGGACCAGGGCGCAGACGTCCTGGCCGGCCCTGCGAAGGGCCTCTAGTTCCTGCAGCCACCCCACCCTTTCGGCAACCTCTAGCGCCGCCAAAGCGTCCCCGCCGCGGACCGCCGTCACGCGCTCGCTGGCGCCCTTCCGCTCCTCAACCGCAAGGCTCAAGTTCTTCTGCGTCTCTGCAGATGGCAACGGCGCCAGATGATCACGACTCACAAAAAGTCCCCGCAGAATTAAATAGAAAGCTGAGACCCTTACCGGCCGCGGAGGTCGCCAGTTTGCCGACCTCTTGCCCGACCGCCTCAGAGGAAGTCTTTAAAGAGGACAGTCCTTCCGAAGCGGCCTCCGCCGGAGCGGACTTTGCCGGCGTCCTTCCGAGCTCGGTCTCGCTCGGTGGCAGACGGTTCGCTGCGCTTACACTACCGGGCGGTGGTGGCGCATTCCTAGCAACGGTGGCCTCGCCAGGAGGACTCGAGCCCGCCACCTTCGTCCTCGTGGACCAGGCCTCAGCGCCATCGAAAAGAGTTTTGGCTGCTTCTCAAGCTCTGGCGGACCTTTGCCGCCTCCGACGCTTTCACGCTCGGCGCCTCTTGAGCGAGCGCAACTCAAGGCTGGCCGGTCGCGTTTTTCCTCGACAACCGCCTGGTTGCGAGCTCGAGCACCGCAACGCTGCAAGGTGATGACTAACCATTAGTCTCACGGCGCGTGCGTCAGAGTTTTATAAGTTGGGTTCTTTCGCCAACTTACCAGACTAATCGGCTTGACTCCCCCAACTATCGCGTCCAACGCTCGGTTGGAGGATTCCAGACAAAGAGTCAGGCCCTTTCGGACCAGCTTCATCTCCGCTTCGGCGTCCAGAACGCCTTGCTGAAGAGCGACCCACTCGCTCTCGTCAGTTCCGCCCACCGACCCCGACTCAGGGACCTCTCCCGGAAGCGGGCCCCTGGTCGTCTGCTCAGGCGGGGCGCTACCCGTCCAGAGTACCATCGGCAACGATGATAGGATCGGTCCCCCAGGGGTTCCCTCGGCGACCTCCTCTGTGGGACCTCGGTTGGCGCCCCATGGGCGTGGGGCCGGGCGCCAGTACCTAGCCGTTTGGTGGCACGATCGCCGGCGGCGCGCCATCTCTTCCTCCGTGAGGCCACCACATCGGACGGCGGTGTCCCCAACCGAGGCGTTGGAAGCTCCTCGCCAGCCTCGACCTCGTGGGCAGCGTGCCCCGGTCGCCAAGACGCGATCGGCGCCGACCCGGCCGGCGCCTCGAACTTCTGCGGCGTTGTCCTTGCGAACCGCCACGAGACGCCCCACGGTCACACCAAAGATAAGCTACCGCACATGGCGACATTCGAAAAGTGATTCAACGACTTTTCAAAGAAAGATGTTTGAACAAAAGAAAAGTACTTCATCGAGCCGAGCGGGTGCGCGGCAGCGCGCTCTCTTCGCGGCCCCTCCGAGGCGGATCTGCGGCCGCTTCCTAAAGCCGCCTCCACCGGCGCGACGATGGCAGCAACCACACCCTCCGCCTGAGGCCTCTCGGGCGCGGTGCCTGTGGTGTTCCCCTCTGGCGGGTCCGCGACCGGATCACCACCGGTCGGCGGGTCGGAAGGAAACCCACAGTACGCGTGACCGGGGGTACTTCCACTGCTGTCGATGGAGGTTGCACCCGCAGCAGTGGCCTCCGACACATCCTCGCCGCGCATGCCTCGCCCGCGCGCTCCTTCTTTTTCTTCTTCTTCTTCTCCTCCTTCCGCTTCTTGCGGGAGGAGTTGAACGCTGCGGCCTTCGCCCGAGCGGCCGCCCTCGCCTCCTTGTCTCCCGGGAGCGGTGCCCGAGAGGACATGCCCAAGAGTCCCTGGAAGGTAAAAAGCACTGGTCAGACCAAGTGTTAAACGCAGGGAAAACAGGGGCGGGAAGAGGTCCGGTCGACCTACCAGATTTGGAGGCGGCCGAGAATGGCTCCGGATGGTCGCCGCCGCCTCCGTGGCGCCTCCTCCCATGACGGCGGTCACCCGGGCTTCGACCTCCGTCGTGGCCAGCTCGGGCTCCGCCATCCTCATCTGGTCGGACGCTCCCTCGTAGCGGAACAGGGGGCGAGGTCTGTGCACAAGAGGTTGCACGCGCATCCCCATGAAGGCATGCACGACCACGTCCCCGGTGAGTCCCTGCCTCCTTAGGGCCCCGACCGCTCCACGATCGTGGCCACCTTGTTCTTCTCCCGCTTCAAGACTCCTAGCCCACTCCTCCCGCCACGGAAGATTGCGGTGAAGGGCGGGGCCTGTCTCGACGCCCGAGCATAGAACCACTCAAAGCGCCACCCTTGTTGGACGACGGCAGCTTGACCTCGAGGTACTCCATACTCGGCGGACGAAGTGGAGGCCGGCCACCAATGGCGCCGCTGCGTCCGTCGGCTTGTCCTTCCGAGTCTCGCTTGGAAGAAATGCCTCACAACGCCCAATGCGGCTCGATTCCGAGGAAAGCCTCGCAAAGGGTAATGAATATGGCGATGTGAAGGACCCCGTTGGGGTTAAGATGGTGCGCCTCCGCCTTGTAATGGAAGAGCAGCCCCCGGACGAACGGGTGCAACGGCAAGCGAAGGGCGCTCGAAAAAGGAGGCAAGGACCACGACTTCGTCATCCCTCGGCGAGGGGGCAGCTGCTCCAGTCGGCACCCTCCAACCGGAAAGATCCTGCGCGGGGAGGAAGCCCTTCTTCACCAAGCCAAGCGCACGACTGCTCTGGGCGGAGCACTCCGGCCACGACATCCTTGCGAAAGAGACGACGGAAAGGCAAGGAGAAGAGAAGGTTGAGTTTTCTTTTCCTTGGCTCCTTGTCGATCTTTTTTGTCTTAGGGACAGGAGACGAGGAAAGCCAGCAAGCGTAACTACTCAAAGCGCCCCGGCAGCGTATATATAGAAGACGAGAAGGCACCAACCGAACAGCGCCCCCTCGAGCGAAGCGTCGTGCCCACTCACGCCGGCTGGTAACTCCCGATTTCCAATTCCACTCCGCATTTAAACCTCGACAAAGCAGGCAGGCCGTAAAAGCCGCCGCCTCGGGCAAGGCGTCCTAACTCTCGGCCTCGCCTTGAGGCCGGGGCGGTTGCCGGCACGCGCGAGAGGCCCGCCAGCGCGGCCCAAAAACGGCAAAAAGCCCCGTGGCTTGCGCCAGGGGCCCAGCTAAAAGCTGCGGGTTCAAAGGGCCTACCCCACCAGATGGGCATAGGGCCGCCCCAACAAAACTTGAGCAAGGGGCAAGTATGAGGTGAGCCCCACGGTGGGCCCTCGGTTAGGTCGGCTGACGACCCAATCACCTCTACTCGCGTCCGAGACCATACTTAACACTCTCCCGGGAGCTCATCAATGAGCGACAGCCGGTGTGCCCTAGGTCGCGACGACCCGTGGCCCATACGGATTGAGTAGAGAAAGGTTTTTATGGGTCGCCCACGCCAGGCCGGACACCCTACTCTGGGACCGTCCGCTCGGAAGGGTCCCCTTGGCGGACCTCCGGGACCCACTCGGACTACATTATAAAGCTCCACGAGCACGGCGTTCAAACCAACGCGGGTAAACGCGCGTCGCTCACCCCCTCCAGGTCCCACACCTGCGGATGGGGTATACGTGTGGGATAGACGGTGGCCACTCCTCTCGCAGCTCCCTCGCCGGACGAGGACTCGGGATGGGCGCCCACGTCCGGCCACGACGTAAACGAGCCTACGCCCGGCCACGACGTAAACGAGCCTACGTCTAGCTACGACGTTAACGAGCACTCGGACACGAACCTCGCGCAGAGGCATCGCGGTCGCCCTGCCGCCACCAAGGCACGGTCTAGCTACGACGTTAAACGAGCACTCGGGCACCGAACCTCGCAGAGGCATCGCGGTCGTCCCTGCCGACCAAGGCACGGTCTAGCTACGACGTTAAACGAGCACTCGGGCACCCGAACCTCGCGCAGAGGCATCGCGGTCGTCCCTACCGACCAAGGCACGGTCTAGCTACGACGTTAAACGAGCACTCGGGCACCCGAACCTCGCGCAGAGGCATCGCGGTCGTCCCTGCCGACCAAGGCACGGTCTAGCTACGACGTTAACGAAGCGCGGACACCGAACCTCGCGGAGGCATCGCGGTCGTCCTGCCGACCAAGGCACGGTCTAGCTACGACGTTAAACGAGCACTCAGCACCGAACCTCGCGCCGAGGCATCGCGGTCCCCCGCCGACCAAGGCACGGTCTAGCTACGACGTTAAGCGAGCACTCGGGCACCGAACCTCGCGCAGAGGCATCGCGGTCGTCCCCCGCCACCAAGGCACGGTCTAGCTACGAC